>JAPDVR010000012.1:15179625-15804036 GCA_026230005.1 Gila orcuttii
TATTCTTATTATTCTTCTGGCCACTTTTTGACGCGCTACTCCTCCCGCAGTTTTTGTCACAGACCCACGAATGAGGTGTCAAAACGTGCGGCCTGTTCGGGAATGGTGTGCTATGACTTTTATAAGGGATCGGGGGTACGATGTTCGCCCCAGGGGCGAAAAACCGGCCGAAAAATCCCATAGACTTAACATTGCGTCAAACTTTGACGAGTCGTAGCTCGGAACGAGGATGTCACAGAAACGTGAAATTTGCCACATTTGAAGAGGCTGACAGGCTCTGTAAGAACATACCACACAATGGGGTAAAAGTTGCACCCCTGTGGGGCAGGAGCTGCCCAAAGTTGCCCCATTGACTTACTATGGTGTAGGACGGCCCATGAAATGGGCCGTCCTACACCATAGAAACCGCTTTTATATTGAACATAACTCTGGATCACAGTGTCGTAGAGACAAAGGGGCGGGCTCATTTTACTCAGACGGCCAATCATTCTCCTTGGATCATTGTGAAGCTATCAAGCCACGCCCTAGCAACCATTTAGAGCTCCTTAGCAACAAGTTCCATAGACTTCCATTGAAAGAGATTGAAGGGATATCTCTGGACTGAATTGTCATAGAAACATGAGGGTGGTCTCGTTTGACTTGGGGCAGCAAACAGCCAATCATGAATCACCTCAACACTTCCTAGCCACGCCCTAGCAACCATTGTCGAGCACCTTAGCAACCAAAATCCAAAGAGGAATATCGTCCATTCTGAATGTCACAGAGGCATGGGAGTTGGTTTATATCATTCATACTGACAAGCAGCCTTTGGAGTTTCATGATTGGCAGCTGCCAAGCCACTCCCTAGCAACCAAACAAGGTACCCTAGCAACCATTTTGCAAGACCTATATCTCTGCATCAAAACATCGTATAGAGATGGGGGTTGGTTTATACATTCACATTGACTTTGGAGCTTCATGATTGGCAGCTGCCAAGCCACTCCCTAGCAACCAAACAGAGTACCCTAGCAACCGTTTTGCAAGACCAATATCTCTGCATCAGAACATCGTATAGAGATGGGGGTTGGCTCTTTTGACTCATGCTAGCAAACAGGACTTGCTACATGCTAAACATGCTAGCTGTGAATAGCTACATGCTAATATTGATTAGCTAAGTGCTAAATCATGCCATGAACATTATAAAAACTCTATAGTAACCAAATGTGAACACTACCAACCACCTAGTAACACCATAGCAACCATCCAGAATACCATAGCAACCACCTAAAACACCCTAGCAACCACCCAAAACACCCTAGCAACCGCCTAGCAACACCATAGCAACCACCCAGAATACCCTAGCAACCGCCTAGCAACCACCCAGAACACCCTAGCAACCGCCTAGCAACACCCTAGCAAGCACTCAGAACACCCTAGCAACCACCTAGAAACACCCTAGCAACCACCCACAACACCCTAGCAACCACCTAGCAACACCCTAGCAACCACCCAAAACACCCTAGCAACCACCTAGCAACCACCCAGAACACCCTAGCAACCGCCTAGCAACACCCTAGCAACCACCCAGAACACCCTAGCAACCACCTAGCAACCACACAAAACACCCTAGCAACCACCTAGCAACCCCCTAGCAACCACCCAGAACACCCTAGCAACCGCCTAGCAACACCCTAGCAACCACCCAGAACACCCTAGCAACCGCCTAGCAACACCCTAGCAACCACCCAGAACACCCTAGCAACCACCTAGCAACCACCCAAAACACCCTAGCAACCACCTAGCAACCCCCTAGCAACCACCCAGAACACCCTAGCAACCGCCTAGCAACACCCTAGCAACCACCCAGAACACCCTAGCAACCACCCAGAACACCCTAGCAACCACCTAGCAACACCCTAGCAACCACCCAAAACACCCTAGCAACACCCTAGCAACCACCCAGAACACCCTAGCAACCGCCTAGCAACACCCTAGCAACCACCTGAACACATGAATAAGCCATATCTCAGCACCAAAACGTCGTACAGACATGTTTGTTAGTTTGTATGCAATCATGTACCACACTATAGCAACCGTGTGGCGAGTTTTGCCACTGCAAGCACCACTTCACATTTTCTTCTGGAAATGTACATTCTAGTTAGTGGTGCTTGCCTATGGCAAAGCAACACTATTGTTATCTCACATACTTATTATTCTTATTCTTATTCTTATTATTCTTCTGGCCACTTTTTGACGCGCTACTCCTCCCGCAGTTTTTGTCACAGACCCACGAATGAGGTGTCAAAACGTGCGGCCTGTTCGGGAATGGTGTGCTATGACTTTTATAAGGGATCGGGGGTACGATGTTCGCCCCAGGGGCGAAAAACCGGCCGAAAAATCCCATAGACTTAACATTGCGTCAAACTTTGACGAGTCGTAGCTCGGAACGAGGATGTCACAGAAACGTGAAATTTGCCACATTTGAAGAGGCTGACAGGCTCTGTAAGAACATACCACACAATGGGGTAAAAGTTGCACCCCTGTGGGGCAGGAGCTGCCCAAAGTTGCCCCATTGACTTACTATGGTGTAGGACGGCCCATGAAATGGGCCGTCCTACACCATAGAAACCGCTTTTATATTGAACATAACTCTGGATCACAGTGTCGTAGAGACAAAGGGGCGGGCTCATTTTACTCAGACGGCCAATCATTCTCCTTGGATCATTGTGAAGCTATCAAGCCACGCCCTAGCAACCATTTAGAGCTCCTTAGCAACAAGTTCCATAGACTTCCATTGAAAGAGATCGAAGGGATATCTCTGGACTGAATTGTCATAGAAACATGAGGGTGGTCTGGTTTGACTCGGGGCAGCAAACAGCCAATCATGAATCACCTCAACACTTCCTAGCCACGCCCTAGCAACCATTGTCGAGCACCTTAGCAACCAAAATCCAAAGAGGAATATCGTCCATTCTGAATGTCACAGAGGCATGGGAGTTGGTTTATATCATTCATACTGACAAGCAGCCTTTGGAGTTTCATGATTGGCAGCTGCCAAGCCACTCCCTAGCAACCAAACAAGGTACCCTAGCAACCATTTTGCAAGACCTATATCTCTGCATCAAAACGTCGTATAGAGATGGGGGTTGGTTTATACATTCACATTGACTTTGGAGCTTCATGATTGGCAGCTGCCAAGCCACTCCCTAGCAACCAAACAGAGTACCCTAGCAACCGTTTTGCAAGACCAATATCTCTGCATCAGAACATCGTATAGAGATGGGGGTTGGCTCTTTTGACTCATGCTAGCAAACAGGACTTGCTACATGCTAAACATGCTAGCTGTGAATAGCTACATGCTAATATTGATTAGCTAAGTGCTAAATCATGCCATGAACATTATAAAAACTCTATAGTAACCAAATGTGAACACTACCAACCACCTAGTAACACCATAGCAACCATCCAGAATACCATAGCAACCACCTAAAACACCCTAGCAACCGCCTAGCAACACCATAGCAACCACCCAGAATACCCTAGCAACCGCCTAGCAACACCCTAGCAACACCTCAGAACACCCTAGCAACCACCTAGCAACACCCTAGCAACCACCCACAACACCCTAGCAACCACCTAGCAACACCCTAGCAACCACCCAAAACACCCTAGCAACCACCTAGCAACCACCCAGAACACCCTAGCAACCACCTAGCAACCACCTAGCAACCCCCTAGCAACCACCCAGAACACCCTAGCAACCGCCTAACAACACCCTAGCAACCACCCAGAACACCCTAGCAACCACCCAAAACACCCTAGCAACACCCTAGCAACCACCCAGAACACCCTAGCAACCGCCTAGCAACACCCTAGCAACCAGTAGAATACCCTAGCAACCACCTAGCAACACCATAGCAACCACCCATAACACCCTAGCAACTGCCTAACAACCCCATAGCAACCACCCATAATACCCTAGCAACCGCCTAGCAACACCATAGCAACCACCCAGAACACCCTAGCAACCGCCTAGCAACCACCCGGAATACCCTAGCAACCGCCTAGCAACGCCATAGCAACCACCCAGAATACCCTAGCAACCACCTAGCAACACCATAGCAACCACCCAGAACACCCTAGCAACCGCCTAGCAACGCCCTAGCAACGGCCTAGCAATGCCCTAGCAACCACCCAGAATACCCTAGCAACCACCTAGCAACCACCCAGAACACCCTAGCAACCACCTAGCAACCACCCAGAACACCCTAGCAACCACCCAGAATTACCCTAGCAACCAACAGAACACCCTAGCAACCACCCAAAACACCCTAGCAGCCACCTGAACAGCATGAATAAGCCATATCTCAGCACCAGAACATCGTACAGACATGTTTGTTGGCTCGTATGCAACAATGTACCACACCCTAGCAACCGAGCGGCGAGTTTTGCCACTGCAAGCACCACTTCACATTTTCTTCTGGAAATGTACATTCTAGTTCTTATTCTTATTCTTATTATTCTTCTGGCCACTTTTTGACGCGCTACTCCTCCCGCAGTTTTTGTCACAGACCCACGAATGAGGTGTCAAAACGTGCGGCCTGTTCGGGAATGGTGTGCTATGACTTTTATAAGGGATCGGGGGTACGATGTTCGCCCCAGGGGCGAAAAACCGGCCGAAAAATCCCATAGACTTAACATTGCGTCAAACTTTGACGAGTCGTAGCTCGGAACGAGGATGTCACAGAAACGTGAAATTTGCCACATTTGAAGAGGCTGACAGGCTCTGTAAGAACATACCACACAATGGGGTAAAAGTTGCACCCCTGTGGGGCAGGAGCTGCCCAAAGTTGCCCCATTGACTTACTATGGTGTAGGACGGCCCATGAAATGGGCCGTCCTACACCATAGAAACCGCTTTTATATTGAACATAACTCTGGATCACAGTGTCGTAGAGACAAAGGGGCGGGCTCATTTTACTCAGACGGCCAATCATTCTCCTTGGATCATTGTGAAGCTATCAAGCCACGCCCTAGCAACCATTTAGAGCTCCTTAGCAACAAGTTCCATAGACTTCCATTGAAAGAGATCGAAGGGATATCTCTGGACTGAATTGTCATAGAAACATGAGGGTGGTCTGGTTTGACTCGGGGCAGCAAACAGCCAATCATGAATCACCTCAACACTTCCTAGCCACGCCCTAGCAACCATTGTCGAGCACCTTAGCAACCAAAATCCAAAGAGGAATATCGTCCATTCTGAATGTCACAGAGGCATGGGAGTTGGTTTATATCATTCATACTGACAAGCAGCCTTTGGAGTTTCATGATTGGCAGCTGCCAAGCCACTCCCTAGCAACCAAACAAGGTACCCTAGCAACCATTTTGCAAGACCTATATCTCTGCATCAAAACGTCGTATAGAGATGGGGGTTGGTTTATACATTCACATTGACTTTGGAGCTTCATGATTGGCAGCTGCCAAGCCACTCCCTAGCAACCAAACAGAGTACCCTAGCAACCGTTTTGCAAGACCAATATCTCTGCATCAGAACATCGTATAGAGATGGGGGTTGGCTCTTTTGACTCATGCTAGCAAACAGGACTTGCTACATGCTAAACATGCTAGCTGTGAATAGCTACATGCTAATATTGATTAGCTAAGTGCTAAATCATGCCATGAACATTATAAAAACTCTATAGTAACCAAATGTGAACACTACCAACCACCTAGTAACACCATAGCAACCATCCAGAATACCATAGCAACCACCTAAAACACCCTAGCAACCGCCTAGCAACACCATAGCAACCACCCAGAATACCCTAGCAACCGCCTAGCAACACCCTAGCAACACCTCAGAACACCCTAGCAACCACCTAGCAACACCCTAGCAACCACCCACAACACCCTAGCAACCACCTAGCAACACCCTAGCAACCACCCAAAACACCCTAGCAACCACCTAGCAACCACCCAGAACACCCTAGCAACCACCTAGCAACCACCTAGCAACCCCCTAGCAACCACCCAGAACACCCTAGCAACCGCCTAGCAACACCCTAGCAACCACCCAGAACACCCTAGCAACCACCCAAAACACCCTAGCAACACCCTAGCAACCACCCAGAACACCCTAGCAACCGCCTAGCAACACCCTAGCAACCAGTAGAATACCCTAGCAACCACCTAGCAACACCATAGCAACCACCCATAACACCCTAGCAACTGCCTAACAACCCCATAGCAACCACCCATAATACCCTAGCAACCGCCTAGCAACACCATAGCAACCACCCAGAACACCCTAGCAACCGCCTAGCAACCACCCGGAATACCCTAGCAACCGCCTAGCAACGCCATAGCAACCACCCAGAATACCCTAGCAACCACCTAGCAACACCATAGCAACCACCCAGAACACCCTAGCAACCGCCTAGCAACGCCCTAGCAACGGCCTAGCAATGCCCTAGCAACCACCCAGAATACCCTAGCAACCACCTAGCAACCACCCAGAACACCCTAGCAACCACCTAGCAACCACCCAGAACACCCTAGCAACCACCCAGAATTACCCTAGCAACCAACAGAACACCCTAGCAACCACCCAAAACACCCTAGCAGCCACCTGAACAGCATGAATAAGCCATATCTCAGCACCAGAACATCGTACAGACATGTTTGTTGGCTCGTATGCAACAATGTACCACACCCTAGCAACCGAGCGGCGAGTTTTGCCACTGCAAGCACCACTTCACATTTTCTTCTGGAAATGTACATTCTAGTTCTTATTCTTATTATTCTTCTGGCCACTTTTTGACGCGCTACTCCTCCCGCAGTTTTTGTCACAGACCCACGAATGAGGTGTCAAAACGTGCGGCCTGTTCGGGAATGGTGTGCTATGACTTTTATAAGGGATCGGGGGTACGATGTTCGCCCCAGGGGCGAAAAACCGGCCGAAAAATCCCATAGACTTAACATTGCGTCAAACTTTGACGAGTCGTAGCTCGGAACGAGGATGTCACAGAAACGTGAAATTTGCCACATTTGAAGAGGCTGACAGGCTCTGTAAGAACATACCACACAATGGGGTAAAAGTTGCACCCCTGTGGGGCAGGAGCTGCCCAAAGTTGCCCCATTGACTTACTATGGTGTAGGACGGCCCATGAAATGGGCCGTCCTACACCATAGAAACCGCTTTTATATTGAACATAACTCTGGATCACAGTGTCGTAGAGACAAAGGGGCGGGCTCATTTTACTCAGACGGCCAATCATTCTCCTTGGATCATTGTGAAGCTATCAAGCCACGCCCTAGCAACCATTTAGAGCTCCTTAGCAACAAGTTCCATAGACTTCCATTGAAAGAGATCGAAGGGATATCTCTGGACTGAATTGTCATAGAAACATGAGGGTGGTCTGGTTTGACTCGGGGCAGCAAACAGCCAATCATGAATCACCTCAACACTTCCTAGCCACGCCCTAGCAACCATTGTCGAGCACCTTAGCAACCAAAATCCAAAGAGGAATATCGTCCATTCTGAATGTCACAGAGGCATGGGAGTTGGTTTATATCATTCATACTGACAAGCAGCCTTTGGAGTTTCATGATTGGCAGCTGCCAAGCCACTCCCTAGCAACCAAACAAGGTACCCTAGCAACCATTTTGCAAGACCTATATCTCTGCATCAAAACGTCGTATAGAGATGGGGGTTGGTTTATACATTCACATTGACTTTGGAGCTTCATGATTGGCAGCTGCCAAGCCACTCCCTAGCAACCAAACAGAGTACCCTAGCAACCGTTTTGCAAGACCAATATCTCTGCATCAGAACATCGTATAGAGATGGGGGTTGGCTCTTTTGACTCATGCTAGCAAACAGGACTTGCTACATGCTAAACATGCTAGCTGTGAATAGCTACATGCTAATATTGATTAGCTAAGTGCTAAATCATGCCATGAACATTATAAAAACTCTATAGTAACCAAATGTGAACACTACCAACCACCTAGTAACACCATAGCAACCATCCAGAATACCATAGCAACCACCTAAAACACCCTAGCAACCGCCTAGCAACACCATAGCAACCACCCAGAATACCCTAGCAACCGCCTAGCAACACCCTAGCAACACCTCAGAACACCCTAGCAACCACCTAGCAACACCCTAGCAACCACCCACAACACCCTAGCAACCACCTAGCAACACCCTAGCAACCACCCAAAACACCCTAGCAACCACCTAGCAACCACCCAGAACACCCTAGCAACCACCTAGCAACCACCTAGCAACCCCCTAGCAACCACCCAGAACACCCTAGCAACCGCCTAACAACACCCTAGCAACCACCCAGAACACCCTAGCAACCACCCAAAACACCCTAGCAACACCCTAGCAACCACCCAGAACACCCTAGCAACCGCCTAGCAACACCCTAGCAACCAGTAGAATACCCTAGCAACCACCTAGCAACACCATAGCAACCACCCATAACACCCTAGCAACTGCCTAACAACCCCATAGCAACCACCCATAATACCCTAGCAACCGCCTAGCAACACCATAGCAACCACCCAGAACACCCTAGCAACCGCCTAGCAACCACCCGGAATACCCTAGCAACCGCCTAGCAACGCCATAGCAACCACCCAGAATACCCTAGCAACCACCTAGCAACACCATAGCAACCACCCAGAACACCCTAGCAACCGCCTAGCAACGCCCTAGCAACGGCCTAGCAATGCCCTAGCAACCACCCAGAATACCCTAGCAACCACCTAGCAACCACCCAGAACACCCTAGCAACCACCTAGCAACCACCCAGAACACCCTAGCAACCACCCAGAATTACCCTAGCAACCAACAGAACACCCTAGCAACCACCCAAAACACCCTAGCAGCCACCTGAACAGCATGAATAAGCCATATCTCAGCACCAGAACATCGTACAGACATGTTTGTTGGCTCGTATGCAACAATGTACCACACCCTAGCAACCGAGCGGCGAGTTTTGCCACTGCAAGCACCACTTCACATTTTCTTCTGGAAATGTACATTCTAGTTCTTATTCTTATTCTTATTATTCTTCTGGCCACTTTTTGACGCGCTACTCCTCCCGCAGTTTTTGTCACAGACCCACGAATGAGGTGTCAAAACGTGCGGCCTGTTCGGGAATGGTGTGCTATGACTTTTATAAGGGATCGGGGGTACGATGTTCGCCCCAGGGGCGAAAAACCGGCCGAAAAATCCCATAGACTTAACATTGCGTCAAACTTTGACGAGTCGTAGCTCGGAACGAGGATGTCACAGAAACGTGAAATTTGCCACATTTGAAGAGGCTGACAGGCTCTGTAAGAACATACCACACAATGGGGTAAAAGTTGCACCCCTGTGGGGCAGGAGCTGCCCAAAGTTGCCCCATTGACTTACTATGGTGTAGGACGGCCCATGAAATGGGCCGTCCTACACCATAGAAACCGCTTTTATATTGAACATAACTCTGGATCACAGTGTCGTAGAGACAAAGGGGCGGGCTCATTTTACTCAGACGGCCAATCATTCTCCTTGGATCATTGTGAAGCTATCAAGCCACGCCCTAGCAACCATTTAGAGCTCCTTAGCAACAAGTTCCATAGACTTCCATTGAAAGAGATCGAAGGGATATCTCTGGACTAGAGCTTAGATTCTCTACCCGAGCCCGAGCCCGGCCCGACCCGACCCGACCCGCGGGCCGGGCCGGGCCGATATTTCCCGCCACTATGCTCGGGTCGGGTCGGGTCGGGCCCTTGATCAAGCACGTCACGTGTCACGCGCAGCGTCTCCTCCACTCGCACGCACGCACACTGTATTGTGTAGCTTAAGTGCAACATGGAGCTTGAAGAAGTAAAGAAAAAAAAGAAAACAGGAGAATTAACTTTGAGCAAGTATGAAGGAAAGTCGGAGGTATGGAAATATTTTAAATTAGTCGTGGGCAGTGACAACATATGTGTTGGCTTTGTTGAGTGCAAGTGCGGCGCGCTGCTCGCCTATGACAGCAAAAAAACGGGGACTTCGACGATGAGCAGACACATGAAGCAGGCTTGCCATGACAGAAAGGATGATAGTCAGCCTTCAATGTCCTCTTTTGTTAGGCTACTTCTCCAAGCATACCGCTGAGGGCGAGGTTTTCTTTCTTTTTTTAATTTTTTTTTTTACGTTTCTTCATTCGGATCCATTTGCGATCCATTCGATTCTGAATAAATAAACAACGCAATTTGCATGCTTCGTCCTTGTTACATTATTCATAAAGATAATAATTAATAAATGCACGCAATGCCTTTCAACTTAAGTGTGCAAAATTCAGAATTAAATGAATGTGTAGCAATTTGTACAAATAGAGAGTCTGTGTATAGTACGTGTTGTAGCCTTTAAATAAGCGCATTTAGTTTCATATTAAAACATTATAATGTTATTTTTTTCCATCTATGTTGATAATGAAAGTGAACAGAGTAGATAGGAGGATGCAATATCGGGAGACATGGAGTGGTTCGGGCATGATTTTGACCACTTCATTATTTTTTGTTTTGTAGAAAGTCTTTCTTTAAAGTGAATTTCGTTTTGTATAAATTGTATCTTAATTTTAATACATTTTTCATAAACCAATTGCCTGTATTTAATAAGAAGCAAATATAGCAGACAATATAATCATGAAGGCGCCGGCGAGCCGCGGTCACCATAGCCTGTGAACTGGAGCCATCTCATCATAAATTAAATCAATTCTCGGCACGCTGGTCACCGAATTTACAAATGCACATCTTGCTTGTTGCACGCACACATATGTCGAAATAACATTATTAATAATAATGAATCTTTAAGAATAGGCCTATTTGATTGAATGCTGAATGTTGTGCTTGTTCAATTTAATAAAATTAAAACTTTCATTGTGATAATTAAAATAATTGAATATTAAATATTAAGTAGCCAATTTTTGTACATTTCTTAATAGTATTTATATAATATGTATACTGTAAAATTGCGCAGCTTCCCCGTCAATGGTCTAGCACCCATTCAGCACCTGCGTTAAAAAAAAGATCTGGCGTCGCCCCTGGTTATAACGGCCCACGTATTAAAAATGGTCGGGTTTAAATCGGGCTCGGGCTCATAATTACAGTTAATGTGTCGGGCCGGGCCGGGCTCGGACACAACGTGCACGGGCTCGGGTCGGGTCGGGCTTGATTTTTTGGGCCCGATCTAAGCTCTACTCTGGACTGAATTGTCATAGAAACATGAGGGTGGTCTGGTTTGACTCGGGGCAGCAAACAGCCAATCATGAATCACCTCAACACTTCCTAGCCACGCCCTAGCAACCATTGTCGAGCACCTTAGCAACCAAAATCCAAAGAGGAATATCGTCCATTCTGAATGTCACAGAGGCATGGGAGTTGGTTTATATCATTCATACTGACAAGCAGCCTTTGGAGTTTCATGATTGGCAGCTGCCAAGCCACTCCCTAGCAACCAAACAAGGTACCCTAGCAACCATTTTGCAAGACCTATATCTCTGCATCAAAACGTCGTATAGAGATGGGGGTTGGTTTATACATTCACATTGACTTTGGAGCTTCATGATTGGCAGCTGCCAAGCCACTCCCTAGCAACCAAACAGAGTACCCTAGCAACCGTTTTGCAAGACCAATATCTCTGCATCAGAACATCGTATAGAGATGGGGGTTGGCTCTTTTGACTCATGCTAGCAAACAGGACTTGCTACATGCTAAACATGCTAGCTGTGAATAGCTACATGCTAATATTGATTAGCTAAGTGCTAAATCATGCCATGAACATTATAAAAACTCTATAGTAACCAAATGTGAACACTACCAACCACCTAGTAACACCATAGCAACCATCCAGAATACCATAGCAACCACCTAAAACACCCTAGCAACCGCCTAGCAACACCATAGCAACCACCCAGAATACCCTAGCAACCGCCTAGCAACACCCTAGCAACACCTCAGAACACCCTAGCAACCACCTAGCAACACCCTAGCAACCACCCACAACACCCTAGCAACCACCTAGCAACACCCTAGCAACCACCCAAAACACCCTAGCAACCACCTAGCAACCACCCAGAACACCCTAGCAACCACCTAGCAACCACCTAGAAACCCCCTAGCAACCACCCAGAACACCCTAGCAACCGCCTAACAACACCCTAGCAACCACCCAAAACACCCTAGCAACACCCTAGCAACCACCCAGAACACCCTAGCAACCGCCTAGCAACACCCTAGCAACCAGTAGAATACCCTAGCAACCACCTAGCAACACCATAGCAACCACCCATAACACCCTAGCAACTGCCTAACAACCCCATAGCAACCACCCATAATACCCTAGCAACCGCCTAGCAACACCATAGCAACCACCCAGAACACCCTAGCAACCGCCTAGCAACCACCCGGAATACCCTAGCAACCGCCTAGCAACGCCATAGCAACCACCCAGAATACCCTAGCAACCACCTAGCAACACCATAGCAACCACCCAGAACACCCTAGCAACCGCCTAGCAACGCCCTAGCAACGGCCTAGCAATGCCCTAGCAACCACCCAGAATACCCTAGCAACCACCTAGCAACCACCCAGAACACCCTAGCAACCACCTAGCAACCACCCAGAACACCCTAGCAACCACCCAGAATTACCCTAGCAACCAACAGAACACCCTAGCAACCACCCAAAACACCCTAGCAGCCACCTGAACAGCATGAATAAGCCATATCTCAGCACCAGAACATCGTACAGACATGTTTGTTGGCTCGTATGCAACAATGTACCACACCCTAGCAACCGAGCGGCGAGTTTTGCCACTGCAAGCACCACTTCACATTTTCTTCTGGAAATGTACATTCTAGTTCTTATTCTTATTCTTATTATTCTTCTGGCCACTTTTTGACGCGCTACTCCTCCCGCAGTTTTTGTCACAGACCCACGAATGAGGTGTCAAAACGTGCGGCCTGTTCGGGAATGGTGTGCTATGACTTTTATAAGGGATCGGGGGTACGATGTTCGCCCCAGGGGCGAAAAACCGGCCGAAAAATCCCATAGACTTAACATTGCGTCAAACTTTGACGAGTCGTAGCTCGGAACGAGGATGTCACAGAAACGTGAAATTTGCCACATTTGAAGAGGCTGACAGGCTCTGTAAGAACATACCACACAATGGGGTAAAAGTTGCACCCCTGTGGGGCAGGAGCTGCCCAAAGTTGCCCCATTGACTTACTATGGTGTAGGACGGCCCATGAAATGGGCCGTCCTACACCATAGAAACCGCTTTTATATTGAACATAACTCTGGATCACAGTGTCGTAGAGACAAAGGGGCGGGCTCATTTTACTCAGACGGCCAATCATTCTCCTTGGATCATTGTGAAGCTATCAAGCCACGCCCTAGCAACCATTTAGAGCTCCTTAGCAACAAGTTCCATAGACTTCCATTGAAAGAGATTGAAGGGATATCTCTGGACTGAATTGTCATAGAAACATGAGGGTGGTCTCGTTTGACTTGGGGCAGCAAACAGCCAATCATGAATCACCTCAACACTTCCTAGCCACGCCCTAGCAACCATTGTCGAGCACCTTAGCAACCAAAATCCAAAGAGGAATATCGTCCATTCTGAATGTCACAGAGGCATGGGAGTTGGTTTATATCATTCATACTGACAAGCAGCCTTTGGAGTTTCATGATTGGCAGCTGCCAAGCCACTCCCTAGCAACCAAACAAGGTACCCTAGCAACCATTTTGCAAGACCTATATCTCTGCATCAAAACATCGTATAGAGATGGGGGTTGGTTTATACATTCACATTGACTTTGGAGCTTCATGATTGGCAGCTGCCAAGCCACTCCCTAGCAACCAAACAGAGTACCCTAGCAACCGTTTTGCAAGACCAATATCTCTGCATCAGAACATCGTATAGAGATGGGGGTTGGCTCTTTTGACTCATGCTAGCAAACAGGACTTGCTACATGCTAAACATGCTAGCTGTGAATAGCTACATGCTAATATTGATTAGCTAAGTGCTAAATCATGCCATGAACATTATAAAAACTCTATAGTAACCAAATGTGAACACTACCAACCACCTAGTAACACCATAGCAACCATCCAGAATACCATAGCAACCACCTAAAACACCCTAGCAACCACCCAAAACACCCTAGCAACCGCCTAGCAACACCATAGCAACCACCCAGAATACCCTAGCAACCGCCTAGCAACCACCCAGAACACCCTAGCAACCGCCTAGCAACACCCTAGCAAGCACTCAGAACACCCTAGCAACCACCTAGAAACACCCTAGCAACCACCCACAACACCCTAGCAACCACCTAGCAACACCCTAGCAACCACCCAAAACACCCTAGCAACCACCTAGCAACCACCCAGAACACCCTAGCAACCGCCTAGCAACACCCTAGCAACCACCCAGAACACCCTAGCAACCACCTAGCAACCACACAAAACACCCTAGCAACCACCTAGCAACCCCCTAGCAACCACCCAGAACACCCTAGCAACCGCCTAGCAACACCCTAGCAACCACCCAGAACACCCTAGCAACCGCCTAGCAACACCCTAGCAACCACCCAGAACACCCTAGCAACCACCTAGCAACCACCCAAAACACCCTAGCAACCACCTAGCAACCCCCTAGCAACCACCCAGAACACCCTAGCAACCGCCTAGCAACACCCTAGCAACCACCCAGAACACCCTAGCAACCACCCAGAACACCCTAGCAACCACCTAGCAACACCCTAGCAACCACCCAAAACACCCTAGCAACACCCTAGCAACCACCCAGAACACCCTAGCAACCGCCTAGCAACACCCTAGCAACCACCTGAACACATGAATAAGCCATATCTCAGCACCAAAACGTCGTACAGACATGTTTGTTAGTTTGTATGCAATCATGTACCACACTATAGCAACCGTGTGGCGAGTTTTGCCACTGCAAGCACCACTTCACATTTTCTTCTGGAAATGTACATTCTAGTTAGTGGTGCTTGCCTATGGCAAAGCAACACTATTGTTATCTCACATACTTATTATTCTTATTCTTATTCTTATTATTCTTCTGGCCACTTTTTGACGCGCTACTCCTCCCGCAGTTTTTGTCACAGACCCACGAATGAGGTGTCAAAACGTGCGGCCTGTTCGGGAATGGTGTGCTATGACTTTTATAAGGGATCGGGGGTACGATGTTCGCCCCAGGGGCGAAAAACCGGCCGAAAAATCCCATAGACTTAACATTGCGTCAAACTTTGACGAGTCGTAGCTCGGAACGAGGATGTCACAGAAACGTGAAATTTGCCACATTTGAAGAGGCTGACAGGCTCTGTAAGAACATACCACACAATGGGGTAAAAGTTGCACCCCTGTGGGGCAGGAGCTGCCCAAAGTTGCCCCATTGACTTACTATGGTGTAGGACGGCCCATGAAATGGGCCGTCCTACACCATAGAAACCGCTTTTATATTGAACATAACTCTGGATCACAGTGTCGTAGAGACAAAGGGGCGGGCTCATTTTACTCAGACGGCCAATCATTCTCCTTGGATCATTGTGAAGCTATCAAGCCACGCCCTAGCAACCATTTAGAGCTCCTTAGCAACAAGTTCCATAGACTTCCATTGAAAGAGATCGAAGGGATATCTCTGGACTGAATTGTCATAGAAACATGAGGGTGGTCTGGTTTGACTCGGGGCAGCAAACAGCCAATCATGAATCACCTCAACACTTCCTAGCCACGCCCTAGCAACCATTGTCGAGCACCTTAGCAACCAAAATCCAAAGAGGAATATCGTCCATTCTGAATGTCACAGAGGCATGGGAGTTGGTTTATATCATTCATACTGACAAGCAGCCTTTGGAGTTTCATGATTGGCAGCTGCCAAGCCACTCCCTAGCAACCAAACAAGGTACCCTAGCAACCATTTTGCAAGACCTATATCTCTGCATCAAAACGTCGTATAGAGATGGGGGTTGGTTTATACATTCACATTGACTTTGGAGCTTCATGATTGGCAGCTGCCAAGCCACTCCCTAGCAACCAAACAGAGTACCCTAGCAACCGTTTTGCAAGACCAATATCTCTGCATCAGAACATCGTATAGAGATGGGGGTTGGCTCTTTTGACTCATGCTAGCAAACAGGACTTGCTACATGCTAAACATGCTAGCTGTGAATAGCTACATGCTAATATTGATTAGCTAAGTGCTAAATCATGCCATGAACATTATAAAAACTCTATAGTAACCAAATGTGAACACTACCAACCACCTAGTAACACCATAGCAACCATCCAGAATACCATAGCAACCACCTAAAACACCCTAGCAACCGCCTAGCAACACCATAGCAACCACCCAGAATACCCTAGCAACCGCCTAGCAACACCCTAGCAACACCTCAGAACACCCTAGCAACCACCTAGCAACACCCTAGCAACCACCCACAACACCCTAGCAACCACCTAGCAACACCCTAGCAACCACCCAAAACACCCTAGCAACCACCTAGCAACCACCCAGAACACCCTAGCAACCACCTAGCAACCACCTAGCAACCCCCTAGCAACCACCCAGAACACCCTAGCAACCGCCTAACAACACCCTAGCAACCACCCAGAACACCCTAGCAACCACCCAAAACACCCTAGCAACACCCTAGCAACCACCCAGAACACCCTAGCAACCGCCTAGCAACACCCTAGCAACCAGTAGAATACCCTAGCAACCACCTAGCAACACCATAGCAACCACCCATAACACCCTAGCAACTGCCTAACAACCCCATAGCAACCACCCATAATACCCTAGCAACCGCCTAGCAACACCATAGCAACCACCCAGAACACCCTAGCAACCGCCTAGCAACCACCCGGAATACCCTAGCAACCGCCTAGCAACGCCATAGCAACCACCCAGAATACCCTAGCAACCACCTAGCAACACCATAGCAACCACCCAGAACACCCTAGCAACCGCCTAGCAACGCCCTAGCAACGGCCTAGCAATGCCCTAGCAACCACCCAGAATACCCTAGCAACCACCTAGCAACCACCCAGAACACCCTAGCAACCACCTAGCAACCACCCAGAACACCCTAGCAACCACCCAGAATTACCCTAGCAACCAACAGAACACCCTAGCAACCACCCAAAACACCCTAGCAGCCACCTGAACAGCATGAATAAGCCATATCTCAGCACCAGAACATCGTACAGACATGTTTGTTGGCTCGTATGCAACAATGTACCACACCCTAGCAACCGAGCGGCGAGTTTTGCCACTGCAAGCACCACTTCACATTTTCTTCTGGAAATGTACATTCTAGTTCTTATTCTTATTCTTATTATTCTTCTGGCCACTTTTTGACGCGCTACTCCTCCCGCAGTTTTTGTCACAGACCCACGAATGAGGTGTCAAAACGTGCGGCCTGTTCGGGAATGGTGTGCTATGACTTTTATAAGGGATCGGGGGTACGATGTTCGCCCCAGGGGCGAAAAACCGGCCGAAAAATCCCATAGACTTAACATTGCGTCAAACTTTGACGAGTCGTAGCTCGGAACGAGGATGTCACAGAAACGTGAAATTTGCCACATTTGAAGAGGCTGACAGGCTCTGTAAGAACATACCACACAATGGGGTAAAAGTTGCACCCCTGTGGGGCAGGAGCTGCCCAAAGTTGCCCCATTGACTTACTATGGTGTAGGACGGCCCATGAAATGGGCCGTCCTACACCATAGAAACCGCTTTTATATTGAACATAACTCTGGATCACAGTGTCGTAGAGACAAAGGGGCGGGCTCATTTTACTCAGACGGCCAATCATTCTCCTTGGATCATTGTGAAGCTATCAAGCCACGCCCTAGCAACCATTTAGAGCTCCTTAGCAACAAGTTCCATAGACTTCCATTGAAAGAGATCGAAGGGATATCTCTGGACTGAATTGTCATAGAAACATGAGGGTGGTCTGGTTTGACTCGGGGCAGCAAACAGCCAATCATGAATCACCTCAACACTTCCTAGCCACGCCCTAGCAACCATTGTCGAGCACCTTAGCAACCAAAATCCAAAGAGGAATATCGTCCATTCTGAATGTCACAGAGGCATGGGAGTTGGTTTATATCATTCATACTGACAAGCAGCCTTTGGAGTTTCATGATTGGCAGCTGCCAAGCCACTCCCTAGCAACCAAACAAGGTACCCTAGCAACCATTTTGCAAGACCTATATCTCTGCATCAAAACGTCGTATAGAGATGGGGGTTGGTTTATACATTCACATTGACTTTGGAGCTTCATGATTGGCAGCTGCCAAGCCACTCCCTAGCAACCAAACAGAGTACCCTAGCAACCGTTTTGCAAGACCAATATCTCTGCATCAGAACATCGTATAGAGATGGGGGTTGGCTCTTTTGACTCATGCTAGCAAACAGGACTTGCTACATGCTAAACATGCTAGCTGTGAATAGCTACATGCTAATATTGATTAGCTAAGTGCTAAATCATGCCATGAACATTATAAAAACTCTATAGTAACCAAATGTGAACACTACCAACCACCTAGTAACACCATAGCAACCATCCAGAATACCATAGCAACCACCTAAAACACCCTAGCAACCGCCTAGCAACACCATAGCAACCACCCAGAATACCCTAGCAACCGCCTAGCAACACCCTAGCAACACCTCAGAACACCCTAGCAACCACCTAGCAACACCCTAGCAACCACCCACAACACCCTAGCAACCACCTAGCAACACCCTAGCAACCACCCAAAACACCCTAGCAACCACCTAGCAACCACCCAGAACACCCTAGCAACCACCTAGCAACCACCTAGCAACCCCCTAGCAACCACCCAGAACACCCTAGCAACCGCCTAGCAACACCCTAGCAACCACCCAGAACACCCTAGCAACCACCCAAAACACCCTAGCAACACCCTAGCAACCACCCAGAACACCCTAGCAACCGCCTAGCAACACCCTAGCAACCAGTAGAATACCCTAGCAACCACCTAGCAACACCATAGCAACCACCCATAACACCCTAGCAACTGCCTAACAACCCCATAGCAACCACCCATAATACCCTAGCAACCGCCTAGCAACACCATAGCAACCCCCCAGAATACCCTAGCAACTTCCTAGCAACACCCTAGCAACCAAATGAATACCCTAGCAACCGCCTAGCAACATCATAGCAACCACCAAGACAACCCTAGCAACCACCTAGCAAACACACAGAACACCCTAGCAACCGCCTAGCAACCACCCAGAATACCCTTGCAACCGCCTAGCAACACCATAGCATCACCCAGAATACCCTAGCAACCACCTAGCAACACCATAGCAACCACCCAGAACACCCTAGCAACGCCCTAGCAACCACCAAGAATACCCTAGCAACTGCCTAGCAACGCCCTAGCAACCACCCAGAATACCCTAGCAACCGCCTAGCAACACCATAGCAACCACCCAGAATACCCTAGCAACCGCCTAGCAACCACCCAGAACAAACTAGCAACCGCCTAACAACGCCCTAGCAACCACCCAGAATACCCTAGCAACCACCTAGCAACACCATAGCAACCACCCAGAGTACCCTAGCAACCGCCTAGCAACCACCCAGAACACCCTAGCAACCGCCTAGCAACGCCATAGCAAGCACCCAGAATACCCTAGCAACCGCCTAGCAACCACCCAGAACACCCTAGCAACCACCCAGAATACCCTAGCAACCTCCTAGCAACACCATAGCAACCACCCAGAACACCCTAGCAACCACCTAGCAACCACCCAGATCACTCTAGCAATGCCCTAGCAACCACCTAAAATACCCTAGCAACCAACCAGAACACCCTAGCAACCACCCAAAACACCCTAGCAACCACTCAGAACACCTTAGCAACGCCCTAGCAACCACCTGAACAACATGAATAAGCCATATCTCAGCACCAGAACATAGTACAGACATGTTTGTTGGCTCGGATGCAATCATGTACCACACCCTAGCAACCGAGTGGCGAGTATTGCCACTGCAAGCACCACTTCACATTTTCTTCCCGGAAATGTACATTCTAGTTATTATTCTTATTATTCTGGACAAAGTTTGGCGCGTAACTCATCCCGCAAATTTTGTCACAGACCCCTGAGTGAGGCGTCAAATCGTGCGGCTCATTGAGGAGAGGTGTGCTATGACTTTTCTAAGCGATCGGGTGTACGATGTTCGCACAGCGGACGAAAAAGCGGCCAAAAAAATCCCATTGACTTAACATTGCGGAATGTTCAGAAATTCAAATCCCAACTGTCACTTTCACACACACCCACAGAAAAGGGCCTGACAGCCCTGACAGGCCCTCTCTCTCTCCCTCAGAGGATTTATTTTATCAAGCAGCCAATAAGTAATGGCCTAAAATCTTCATAGCCACACCATAGCATATAAAAACTCTATAAAAACTCCTTTTAAAAACTCCATAGTAATCAAGTCATTGGGTAAGTCACAGGGGCAAGTCATTGGGTAAAAAAAATCCCATAGACTTAACATTGCCACAAACTTTGACGACTCGTAGCACTGACCAGTGATTTCTCAGAAACTTGTAATTTACCACATTTGAAGAGGCTGGCAGGCTCTGTAAGAACATACCTCACCTGCATTTTGCAAGACCTATATCTCTGCATCAGAACATCGTATAGAGATGTGGTTTGGCTCTTTTGACTCATGCTAGCAAACAGGGCTTCCAACATGCTACACATGCTAGCTGTGAATAGCTACATGCTAATAGTGATTAGGTAGTGCTAAATCATGCCAAGAAAGTGTTAAGAACTCCAATAGTAACCATCTGTGACAACTACCAACCACCTAGTAACACCGTAGCAACCACCCAGACTACCTCAGCAACCACCTAGACACGTCCTAGCAACCACCCAGAATACCCTAGCAACCGCCTAGCAACACCATAGCAACCACTCAGAATACCCTAGCAACCGCCTAGCAACCACCCAGAACACCCTAGCAACCGCCTAGCAACCACCCAGAATACCCTAGCAACCGCCTAGCAACGCCATAGCAACCACACAGAATACCCTAGCAACCACCTAGCAACACCATAGCAACCACCCAGAACACCCTAGCAACCGCCTAGCAACGCCTAGCAACCACCCAGAATACCCTAGCAACCGCCTAGCAACATCATAGCAACCACCCAGAATACCCTAGCAACCGCCTAGCAACCACCCAGAACAGCCTAGCAACCGCCTAGCAACGCCATAGCAACCACCCAGAATACCCTAGCAACCGCCTAGCAACGCCCTAGCATCCACCCAGAATACCCTAGCAACCTCCTAGCAACCACCCAGAACACCCTAGCAACCACCCAGATCACCCTAGCAATGCCCTAGCAACCACCCAAAATACCCTAGCAACCAAACAGAACACCCTAGCAACCACCCAGAATACCCTAGCAACCACCCAAAACACCCTAGCAACCACTCAGAACACCTTAGCAACGCCCTAGCAACCACCTGAACAACATGAATAAGCCATATCTCAGCACCAGAACATAGTACAGACATGTTTGTTGGCTCGTATGCAATCATGTACCACACCCTAGCAACCGAGTGGCGAGTATTGCCACTGCAAGCACCACTTCACATTTTTTTCCGGAAATGTACATTCTAGTTATTATTATTATTCTTACAAAAATTTCCAACTTTATCTCCTCCTAGAGCTTTAACTCCACATACTCCAAACTCGGCTCAGACACTCCAACTGTTCTGACTCGGTGTGCTATATATTTTCAGACTGATCGGACTTACGGTTTTCCTAAAAATGACGATCAAAGTCGGAAAAAACTCCCATTGACTTAACATTGCGGAATGTTCAGATTTTCAAACTCCCCAACTGCCAAAAATTCAAATCTAAACTCCTTGAAGCCCTAGACTGAATCAAACTGCCATTCTATATACTATATGAGCCATTGAGACTCATTTAAACTAATAAACTCATATATCTATGACACTTTTCTATCTACACTTAAACTCTTAAACTCATAATAAATTAATAAACTCTAAACTTGAACTCTTAGACTCATTTAAACTTATAAACTCTAAATTTATAAACTCTTAGACTCATTTAAACTTATAAACTCTAAACTCATAAACTCGTACACTTATAAACACATAAACTTATAAACTCATGAATTCATACACTAATGAACTCTTAAAATCTTAAATTAATAAACTCTGAACTCTTACTCATTTCAACTTATAAACTCTAAACTCATAAACTTGACACTTATAAACTCATGAATTCATACACTTATAAACTCATACACTTATGAACTCATGAATTCATACACTTATGAACTCAAACTCATGAATGAATAAACTCTGAACTCTTACTCATTTAAACTTATAAACTCATAAACTCGTACACTTATAAACTCATGAATTCATACACTTATGAACTCAAACTCATAAATTAATAAACTCTGAACTCTTACTCATTTAAACTTATAAACTCTAAACTCATAAACTCGTACACATAAACTCATAAACTTATAAACTCATGAATTCATACACTTATGAATTTTCATAAATTCATACACTTATGGACTTTTAAATTCATAAATAGTTCACCATAGCAACCACCCAGAACACCCTAGCAACACCATAGCAACCACCCAAAATACCTTAAAACACCCTAGAAACATCATAGCAATCACCCAAAATAGCCTAGAACACCCTAGCAACACCATAGCAACCACCCAAAATAAATTAAAACACCCTAGCAACACCATAGCAACCACCCAAAATACCCTAAAACACCCTAGCAACTGCCTAGCAACCGCCAGAACACCCTAGCAACTGCCTAGCAACCACCCAGAACACCCTAGCAACCACCCACAATACCTTAAATCACCTTAGCAACACCATAGCAACCACCCAAAATACCCTAGAACACCCTAACAACCACCAGAACACCCTAGCAACTGCCTAGCAACCACCCAGAACACCCTAGCAACCACTCAAAATAACTTACATCACCCTAGCAACACCATAGCAACCACCAAAAATACCCTAGAACACCCTAGCAATACCAGAGCAACCACCCAGAACACCCTAGCAACTGCCTAGCAACCACCCAGAACACCCTAGCAACCACCCAAAATACCTTAAAACACCCTAGCAACACCATAGCAACCACCCAAAATACCTTAGAACACCATAGCAACACCATAGCAACCACCAAGAACACCCTAGCAACCACCCAAAATACCTTAGAACACCCTAGCAACTGCCTAGCAACCCCCAGAACAACCTAGAAACTGCCTAGCAACCACCCAAAATACCTTAATTCACCTTAGCAACACCATAGCAACCACCCAAAATACCCTAGAACACCATAGCAACCACCAGAACACCCTAGCAACTGCCTAGCAACCACCCAAAATACCTTAAATCAACCTAGCAACACCATAGCAACCACCCAAAATACCCTAGAACACCGTAGCAACCACCCAGAACACCCTAGCAACCACCCAAAATACCTTAAAACATCCTAGCAACACCATAGCAACCACACAAAAAAAGCCTAGAACACCATAGCAACACCATAGCAACCACCCAAAATACCCTAGAACACCCTAGCAACCACCAGAACACCCTAGCAACTGCCTAGCAACCACCCAGAACACCCTAGCAACCACCAAAAATACATTAAATCACCCTAGCAAAACCATAGCAACCACCCAAAATACCCTAGAACACCCTAGTAACACCATAGCAACCACCCAGAACACCCTAGCAACCACCCAAAATACCTGAAAACATCCTAGCAACACCATCGCAACCACCCAAAAAAGCCTAGAACACCATAGCAACACCTTAGCAACCACCCAGAACACCCTAGCAACTGCCTAGCAACCACCCAGACACCCTAGCAACCACCCAGAACACCCGAGCAACTAATATAAACTTCAAACTACTTTAAACTTTAAACTAATTTAAACTATAAACTAATTTAAACTTCAAACTACTTCAAACTTCAAACTACTTTAAACTTCAAACTACTTTAAACTTCAAACTAATTTACACTTTAAACTAATTTAAACTTATTTAAACTTTAAACTAATTTAAACTATAAACTAATTTAAACTTCAAACTACTTTAAACTTCAAACTAATTTACACTTTAAACTAATTTAAACTTATTTAAACTTTAAACTAATTTAAACTTATTTAAACTTTAAACTAATTTAAACTATAAACTAATTTAAACTTCAAACTACTTTAAACTTCAAACTAATTTACACTTTAAACTAATTTAAACTTATTTAAACTTTAAACTAATTTAAACTAATGTAAACTTCAAACTGCTTTAAACTTCTTTAAACTTTCTGGTCCAAACTTTCACAAGCCAACTTAAAGTTTGTCTCGACGAACTTTTTCTAGTTATTAAGTTGGCTTGTGAGAGCCAACTTACTGAAATCCTATTTAAACTTATTATTATTCTTCTTCTTGCAGGTAAAATTTCTGACTCTAACTCCTCCTAGAGCTTTGACTCCACATATTCCAAATTCGGCTCGGACACTCAAACTGTTCTGACTTAGTGTGCTATATCTTTTCTAACTGATCGGACTTACGGTTTTCCTAAAAATGACGATCAAAACTCGAAAAAAAACATTTGAAAATCCCATTGACTTAACATTGCGGAATGTTCAGACTGTCAAACTCCCCAACTGTCAAAATTTCAAATCTAAATACCTTGAAGCCCTAGACTCAAACTGCCATTCTATACACTATATGAGCCATTGAGACTCATTTAAACTAATAAACTAATCTAACTATTGCACTTATCTATCTAATATTAAACTAATAATAAATTAATAAACTCTAAAATTGAACTCTTAGACTCATTTAAACTTATAAACTCTAAACTCATAAACTCTAAATTCATAAACTCATACTCTTATAAACTCTCATAAACTATTAAACTCATAAATTAATAAACTCTGGACACTTACTCATTTAAACTTATAAAATCTAAACTCATAAATTAATAAACTCTGAACTCTTACTCATTTAAACTTATAATCTCATGAATTTATACACTTATAAACTCATAAACATAGAAACTCATGAATTCATAAACTTATGAACTCTCATGAATTCATACTTATGAACTTTAAAACTCATAAATAGTTCACCATAGCAACTTCCCAGAACACCAGAGCAACCGCTCAAAATACCCTAGCAACACCCTAGCAACCAACCAAAATACCTTAGAACACCCTAGCAACCGCCCAAAATACCTTACAACACCTTAGCAACACCCTAGCAACCACCCAGAACACCCTAGCAACCAACCAAAATACCTTAGAACACCCTAGCAACCACCCAAAATACCTTAAAACATCCTAGCAACACCATAGCAACCACACAAAAAAAAGCCTAGAACACCATAGCAACACCATAGCAACCACCCAAAATACCCTAGAACACCCTAGCAACAACCAGTACACACTAGCAACTGCCTAGCAACCACCCAGAACACCCTAGCAACCACCCAAAATAACTTACATCACCTTAGCAACACCATAGCAACCACCAAAAATACCCTAGAACACCCTAGCAACACCATAGAAACCACCCAGAACACCCTAGCAACTGCCTAGCAACCACCCAGAACACCCTAGCAATCACCCAAAATACCTTAAAACACCCTAGCAACACCATAGCAACCACCCAAAATACCTTAGAACACCATAGCAACACCATAGCAACCACCAAGAACACCCTAGCAACCACCCAAAATACCTTAGAACACCCTAGCAACTGCCTAGCAACCCCCAGAACAACCTAGCAACTGCCTAGCAACCACCCAAAATACCTTAAATCACCTTAGCAACACCATAGCAACCACCCAAAATACCCTAGAACACCATAGCAACCACCAGAACACCCTAGCAACTTCCTAGCAACCACCCAAAATACGTTAAATCAACCTAGCAACACCATAGCAACCACCCAAAATACCCTAGAACACCGTAGCAACACCATAGCAACCACCCAGAACACCCTAGCAACCACACAAAATACCTTAAAACATCCTAGCAACACCATGGCAACCACCCAAAAAGCCTAGAACACCATAGCAACACCATAGCAACCACCCAAAATACCCTAGAACACCCTAGCAACCACCAGAACACCCTAGAAACTGCCTAGCAACCACCCAGAACACCCTAGCAACCACCCAAAATACCTTAAATCACCCTAGCGACACCATAGCAACCACCCAACATACCCTAGAACACCCTAGTAACACCATAGCAACCACCCAGAACACCCTAGCAACCACCCAAAATACCTTAAAACATCCTAGCAACACCATAGCAACCACCCATAAAAGCCTAGAACACCATAGCAACACCATAGCAACCACCCAGAACACACTAGCAACTGCCTAGCAACCACCTAGACACCCTAGCAACCACCCAGAACACACTAGCAACTAATATAAACTTCAAACTACTTTAAACTTTAAACTAATTTAAACTATAAACTAATTTAAACTTCAAACTACTTCAAACTTCAAACTACTTTAAACTGTAAACTAATTTAAACTTCTAACTACTTTTAACTTTAAACTAATTTAAACTTATTTAAACTTTAAACTACTTTAAACTATAAACTAATTTAAACTTCAAACTACTTTAAACTTCAAACTAATTTACACTTTAAACTAATTTAAACTTATTTAAACTTTAAACTAATTTAAACTAATGTAAACTTCAAACTGCTTTAAACTTCTTTAAACTTTCTGGTCCAAACTTTCACAAGCCAACTTAAAGTTTGTCTCGACGAACTTTTTCTAGTTATTAAGTTGGCTTGTGAGAGCCAACTTACTGATATTGTACTTAAACTTATTAAGTTGGCTTGTGAGAGCCAACTTACTGAAATCCTATTTAAAGTAACACTTCACCCATTTCAACATTAATCTTTATTGAAAGTGGGTCATATATGTAGTCAAAATGTAAAAGAAATTTTGAATTGGGTGCCCTCTTGACCGAGAAAAGACAGAAAACAACTTTAGGGCGCATTTTTATGTAAGACAACAACTCCCACAATGCACCACATTGCACAGCTCCGCAAGCCACTCCCACTAACCCAGAACAGCGCAAACATTAGATAAATCACTCTTCCGTCTACAAGGCTAACGTTAGCTGCCACCAGAGTTAGAAATTCATTTCACACAAAATTTCTAGTTAGTTGGCTGTGGCGAGCAGGACGAGGGCGAGGGACGTGAGAGGACGGCGTGAGTGATAATGAACGACACCTGTGAGACGCGCCGGTCTCATATCTCTCATGGAGGAGTGGAAGCATAAAAGGAGGAGCGACGACAGGGCAGATCGAGAGAGGAACAGGCCTGATTTTATGTTGTGTTTTGTTTCTGTTGTGTGTGGCCAGCAGTGAGGGGCTGCTGGCTTATATTTTATCTTAATCTTAATTATATATTAATCTATCTATCTTTCTTTCTTTCTAACTAATCTAAATATCTTTCTTTCTAACTATTCAATCTTTTTTTCATTCTGACTAATCTATCCATATTTCTTTCTTTCTAACTAATCAATCTTTTTTCTTTCTGACTAATCTATCTATCTTTCTTTCTTTCTAACTAATCTATCTTTCTTTCTTTCTAACTAATCTATCTATCTTTCTTTCTTTCTAACTAATCTATCTTTCTTTCTTTCTGTCATGATGTGGGTTTTGTGTCTTGTCTTTTTTCATGTTCAGTGGTTCCCTGACCTGTTTATTAGTTATCCCAGGTGTTTCTTATTATCCACGCCCCCTTGTTATCCTGTTAGCTCGTTTGTCTATGATCATTTAAGCCCTGTGTTTTTGCCCTGTCCTTGTGAGTTGTTGAATGTTTGATGTCAACGTTGGTCGCTTCTGATTCTGAGTCCTGTATTCCAGTCTGAGTCTTTGTCTAAGTTTGTAGTTGGTCTAAATAAAGCCTGTACACTGCGTTTGGATCCAGCCTCCTTCCCGTGCTTCTACCGCACCACATTACCAGCGTTACACTTTCTAACTAATCTATCTTTCTTTCTTTCTAACTAATCTATCTATCTTTTTTCTTTCTAACTAATCTATCTTTCTTTCTAACTAACTAATCTATATATATTTCTTTCTTTCTAACTAATCTATCTTTTTTCTTTCTGACTAATCTATCCATATTTCTTTCTTTCTTTCTAACTAATCTATCTTTCTTTCTTTCTAACTAATCTATCTATCTTTCTTTCTAACTAATCAATCTTTCTTTCTAACTAATCTATCTTTCTTTCTTTCTAACTAATCTATATATCTTTCTAACTAATCTATCTTTCTTTCTTTCTAACTAATCTATCTATCTTTTTTCTTTATAACTAATCTATATTTCTTTCTTTATAACTAATCTATATTTTTCTTTCTGACTAATCTATCCATATTTCTTTCTTTCTAACTAATCTATATTTTTCTTTTTGACTAATCTATCCATATTTCTTTCTTTCTAACTAATCTATCTTTTTCTTTCTGACTAATCTTTCTTTCTTTCTTTCTTTCTTTCTTTCTTTCTTTCTTTCTTTCTTTCTTTCTTACTAATCTAACTATCTTTATTTCTAACTAATCAAGCTTTTTTCTTTCTGACTAATCTATCCATATTTCTTTCTTTCTAACTAATCTATCTCTCTTTTTTCTTTCCAACTAATCTATCTTTCTTTCTAACTAACTTATCTTTCTCTCTTTTTTCTTTCCAACTAATCTATCTTTCTTTCTAACTAACTTATCTTTCTTTCTTTCTTCCTAACTAATCTATCTTTTTTCTTTCTAACTAATCTATCTTTCTAACTAATCTATCTTTCTTTCTTTCTTTCTAACTAATCTATCTATCTTTCTAACTAATCTATCTTTTTTCTTTCTAACTAATCTATCTTTCTTTCTAACTAACTAATCGATCTTTCTGTCTTTCTAACTAATCTATCTTTTTTCTTTCTGACTAACTTTTCTTTCTTTCTTTCTTTCTTTCTTTCTTTCTTTCTTTCTTTCTTTCTTTCTTTCTTTCTTTCTTTCTTTCTTTCTTTCTTTCTTTCTTTCTTTCTTTCTTTCTTTCTTTCTTTCTTTCTTTCTTTCTAACTAATCTATCTTTCTTTTTAACTAATCTATCTTTCTTTCTTTCTTTCTTTCTTTCTTTCCGACTAATCTATCTTTCTAACTAACTAATCTATCCTTTTTTCTTTCTTTCTTTCTTTCTTTCTTTCTTTCTTTCTTTCTTTCTAACTAATCTATCCATATTTCTTTCTTTCTAACTATTCTATCATTTTTTCTTTCTTACTAACTAATCTATCTTTCTTTATTTCTTTCTGACTAATCTATCTTTCTTTCTGACTAACTAATCTATCCTTCTTTCTTTCTTTCTAACTAATCTCTTTCTTTCATTCTAACTAATCTATCTTTCTTTCTTTCTAACTAATCTATCTTTCTTTCTTTCTCTCTAACTAATCTATCTTTCTTTCTAACTAATCTATCTTTCTTTCTTTCTGAGTAATCTATCCATATTTCTTTCTTTCTAACTAATCTATCTTTCTTTCTTTCTAACTAATCTATCTTTCTTTCTAACTAATCTATCTATCTTTTTTCTTTCTAACTAATCTATCTTTCTTTCTAACTAACTTATCTATCTTTCTTTCTAACTAACTAAACTATCTATCTTTCTAACTAATCTCTTTCTTTCATTCTAACTAATCTATCCATATTTCTTTCTTTCTAACTAATCTATCATTTTTTCTTTCTAACTAACTTATCTATCTTTCTTTCTAACTAATCTATGTTTCTTTCTAACTAATCTATCTATCTTTTTTTCTTTCTAACTAATCTATCTTTCTTTCTTTCTTTCTGACTAATCTATCTTTCTTTCTAACCAACTAATATATCCTTCTTTCTTTCTTTCTTTCTTTCTTTCTTTCTTTCTTTCTTTCTTTCTTTCTTTCTTTCTTTCTTTCTTTCTTTCTTTCTTTCTAACTAATCTCTTTCTTTCATTCTAACTAATCTATCTTTCTTTCTTTCTAACTAATCTTTCTTTCTTTCTAACTAATCTATCTTTCTTTCTAACTAATACATCTTTCTTTCTTTCTGAGTAATCTATCCATATTTCTTTCTTTCTAACTAATCTATATTTCTTTCTTTCTTTCTAACTAATCTATCTTTCTTTCTAACTAATCTATCTTTTTTCTTTCTAACTAATCTATCTTTCTTTCTAAGTAACTAATCTATCTATCTTTCTTTCTTTCTAACTAATCTATCTTTCTTTCTTTCTAACTAATCTATCTATCTTTTTTCTTTCTAACAATCTATATTTTTTCTTTCTAACTAAACAATTTTCTTTTTCTGACTAATCTTTCTTTCTTTCTTTCTTTCTTTCTTTCTTTCTTTCTTTCTTTCTTTCTTTCTTTCTTTCTTTCTTTCTTTCTTTCTTCCTTTCTTTCTTTCTTTCTTTCTAACTAATCTATATTTCTTTCTTTCTAACTAATCTATCTTTCTTTCTAACTAATCTGTTTCTTTCTTTCTTTCTAACTAATCTCTTTCTTTCATTCTAACTAATCTATCTTTCTTTCTAACTAATCAATCTTTCTTTTTCGGACTAATCTTTCTTTCTTTCTTTCTAACTAATCTATATTTCTTTCTTTCTTTCTAACTAATCTATATTTCTTTCTTTCTTTCTAACTAATCTATATTTCTTTCTTTCTTTCTAACTAATCTATCTTTCTTTCTAACTAATCTGTTTCTTTCTTTCTTTCTTTCTTTCTTTCTTTCTTTCTTTCTTTCTTTCTTTCTTTCTTTCTTTCTTTCTTTCTTTCTTTCTAACTAATCTCTTTCTTTCATTCTAACTAATCTATCTTTCTTTCTAACTAATCTATCTTTCTTTCTTTCTTTCTTTCTTTCTAACTAATCTATCTTTCTTTCTTTCTAACTAATCTATCTATCTTTTTTCTTTCTAACAATCTATCTTTCTTTCTAACTAATCTGTTTCTTTCTTTCTTTCTTTCTTTCTTTCTTTCTTTCTTTCTAACTAATCTATATTTTTTCTTTTTAACTAATCAATCTATTTTTCTTTCTAACTAATCTATCTATCTTTCTTTCTAACTAATCTATCTTTCTTTCTTTCTTTCTAACTAATCTATCTTTCTTTCTTTTGTAACTAATCTATCTATATTTTTTCTTTCTAACAATCTATCTTTTTTCTTTCTAACTAATCTACCTTTCTTTTTCTGACTAATCTTTCTTTCTTTCTTTCTTTCTTTCTTTCTTTCTTTCTTTCTTTCTTTCTTTCTTTCTTTCTTTCTTTCTGACTAATTTATCCATATTTCTTTCTTTCTTACTAATCTATCTTTTTCTTTCTGACTAATCTATCCATATTTCTTCCTTTCTAACTAATCTATCTTTTTTATATCTAATCTATCTTTCTTCTTTCTAACTAATCTATCTATATTTCTTTCTTTCTTTCTTTCTTTCTTTCTTTCTTTCTTTCTTTCTTTCTTTCTAACTAATCTATATTTCTTTCTTTCTTTCTAACTAATCTATCTTTCTTTCTAACTAATCTGTTTCTTTCTTTCTTTCTAACTAATATCTTTCTTTCATTCTAACTAATCTATCTTTCTTTCTTTCTAACTAATCAATCTTTCTTTTTCTGACTAATCTTTCTTTCTTTCTTTCTAACTAATCTATATTTCTTTCTTTCTAACTAATCTATATTTCTTTCTTTTTAACTAATCTATATTTCTTTCTAACTAATCTGTTTCTTTCTTTCTTTCTTTCTTTCTTTCTTTCTTTCTTTCTTTCTTTCTTTCTTTCTTTCTTTCTTTCTTTCTTTCTTTCTAACTAATCTCTTTCTTTCATTCTAACTAATCTATCTTTCTTTCTAACTAATCTATCTTTCTTTCTTTCTTTCTAACTAATCTATCTTTCTTTCTTTCTAACTAATCTATCTATCTTTTTTCTTTCTAACAATCTATCTTTCTTTCTAACTAATCTGTTTCTTTCTTTCTTTCTTTCTAACTAATCTATATTTTTTCTTTTTAACTAATCAATCTATTTTTCTTTCTAACTAATCTATCTATCTTTCTTTCTAACTAATCTATCTTTCTTTCTTTCTTTCTAACTAATCTATCTTTCTTTCTTTTGTAACTAATCTATCTATATTTTTTCTTTCTAACAATCTATCTTTTTTCTTTCTAACTAATCTACCTTTCTTTTTCTGACTAATCTTTCTTTCTTTCTTTCTTTCTTTCTTTCTTTCTTTCTTTCTTTCTTTCTGACTAATTTATCCATATTTCTTTCTTTCTTACTAATCTATCTTTTTCTTTCTGACTAATCTATCCATATTTCTTTCTTTCTAACTAATCTATCTTTTTTATATCTAATCTATCTTTCTTCTTTCTAACTAATCTATCTATATTTCTTTCTTTCTTTCTTTCTTTCTTTCTTTCTTTCTTTCTTTCTTTCTTTCTTTCTTTCTTTCTTTCTTTCTTTCTTTCTTTCTTTCTTTCTAACTAATCAATCTATCTTTCTTTCTAACTAATCTAACTATCTTTATTTCTAACTAATCAATCTTTTTTCTTTCTGACTAATCTATCCATATGTCTTTCTTTCTAACTAATCTATCTTTCTTTCTTTCTTTCTAACTAATCTATCTCTCTTTTTTCTTTCCAACTAATCTATCTTTCTTTCTAACTAACTTATCTTTCTTTCTTCCTAACTAATCTATCTTGTTTCTTTCTAACTAATCTATCTTTCTTTCTAACTAATCTATCTTTCTTTCTAAGTAACTAATCTATCTATCTTTCTTTCTTTCTAACTAATCTATCTTTCTTTCTTTCTAACTAATCTATCTATCTTTTTTCTTTCTAACAATCTATATTTTTTCTTTCTAACTAAACAATTTTCTTTTTCTGACTAATCTTTCTTTCTTTCTTTCTTTCTTTCTTTCTTTCTTTCTTTCTTTCTTTCTTTCTTTCTTTCTTTCTTTCTTTCTTTCTTTCTTCCTTTCTTTCTTTCTTTCTTTCTTTCTAACTAATCTATATTTCTTTCTTTCTAACTAATCTATCTTTCTTTCTAACTAATCTGTTTCTTTCTTTCTTTCTAACTAATCTCTTTCTTTCATTCTAACTAATCTATCTTTCTTTCTAACTAATCAATCTTTCTTTTTCTGACTAATCTTTCTTTCTTTCTTTCTAACTAATCTATATTTCTTTCTTTCTTTCTAACTAATCTATATTTCTTTCTTTCTTTCTAACTAATCTATATTTCTTTCTTTCTTTCTAACTAATCTATCTTTCTTTCTAACTAATCTGTTTCTTTCTTTCTTTCTTTCTTTCTTTCTTTCTTTCTTTCTTTCTTTCTTTCTAACTAATCTCTTTCTTTCATTCTAACTAATCTATCTTTCTTTCTAACTAATCTATCTTTCTTTCTTTCTTTCTTTCTAACTAATCTATCTTTCTTTCTTTCTAACTAATCTATCTATCTTTTTTCTTTCTAACAATCTATCATTCTTTCTTACTAATCTGTTTCTTTCTTTCTTTCTTTCTAACTAATCTATATTTTTTCTTTTTAACTAATCAATCTATTTTTCTTTCTAACTAATCTATCTATCTTTCTTTCTAACTAATCTATCTTTCTTTCTTTCTTTCTAACTAATCTATCTTTCTTTCTTTTGTAACTAATCTATCTATATTTTTTCTTTCTAACAATCTATCTTTTTTCTTTCTAACTAATCTACCTTTCTTTTTCTGACTAATCTTTCTTTCTTTCTTTCTTTCTTTCTTTCTTTCTTTCTTTCTTTCTTTCTTTCTTTCTTTCTTTCTGACTAATTTATCCATATTTCTTTCTTTCTTACTAATCTATCTTTTTCTTTCTGACTAATCTATCCATATTTCTTCCTTTCTAACTAATCTATCTTTTTTATATCTAAGCTATCTTTCTTCTTTCTAACTAATCTATCTATATTTCTTTCTTTCTTTCTTTCTTTCTTTCTTTCTTTCTAACTAATCTATATTTCTTTCTTTCTTTCTAACTAATCTATCTTTCTTTCTAACTAATCTGTTTCTTTCTTTCTTTCTAACTAATATCTTTCTTTCATTCTAACTAATCTATCTTTCTTTCTTTCTAACTAATCAATCTTTCTTTTTCTGACTAATCTTTCTTTCTTTCTTTCTAACTAATCTATATTTCTTTCTTTCTAACTAATCTATATTTCTTTCTTTCTAACTAATCTATATTTCTTTCTAACTAATCTGTTTCTTTCTTTCTTTCTTTCTTTCTTTCTTTCTTTCTTTCTTTCTTTCTTTCTTTCTTTCTTTCTTTCTTTCTTTCTTTCTTTCTTTCTTTCTTTCTTTCTAACTAATCTCTTTCTTTCATTCTAACTAATCTATCTTTCTTTCTAACTAATCTATCTTTCTTTCTTTCTTTCTAACTAATCTATCTTTCTTTCTTTCTAACTAATCTATCTATCTTTTTTCTTTCTAACAATCTATCTTTCTTTCTAACTAATCTGTTTCTTTCTTTCTTTCTTTCTAACTAACCTATATTTTTTCTTTTTAACTAATCAATCTATTTTTCTTTCTAACTAATCTATCTATCTTTCTTTCTAACTAATCTATCTTTCTTTCTTTCTTTCTAACTAATCTATCTTTCTTTCTTTTGTAACTAATCTATCTATATTTTTTCTTTCTAACAATCTATCTTTTTTCTTTCTAACTAATCTACCTTTCTTTTTCTGACTAATCTTTCTTTTTTTCTTTCTTTCTTTCTTTCTTTCTTTCTTTCTTTCTTTCTTTCTTTCTTTCTTTCTTTCTTTCTTTCTTTCTTTCTTTCTTTCTTTCTTTCTTTCTTTCTGACTAATTTATCCATATTTCTTTCTTTCTTACTAATCTATCTTTTTCTTTCTGACTAATCTATCCATATTTCTTTCTTTCTAACTAATCTATCTTTTTTATATCTAATCTATCTTTCTTCTTTCTAACTAATCTTTCTTTCTTTCTTTCTTTCTTTCTTTCTTTCTTTCTTTCTTTCTTTCTTTCTTTCTTTCTTTCTTTCTTTCTAACTAATCAATCTATCTTTCTTTCTAACTAATCTAACTATCTTTATTTCTAACTAATCAATCTTTTTTCTTTCTGACTAATCTATCCATATTTCTTTCTTTCTAACTAATCTATCTTTCTTTCTTTCTTTCTAACTAATCTATCTCTCTTTTTTCTTTCCAACTAATCTATCTTTCTTTCTAACTAACTTATCTTTCTTTCTTCCTAACTAATCTATCTTGTTTCTTTCTAACTAATCTATCTTTCTATCTAACTAATCTATCTTTCTTTCTAACTAATCTATCTTTCTTTCTTTCTAACTAATTAATCTTTCTTTTTCTGACTAATCTTTCTTTCTTTCTTTCTTTCTTTCTTTCTTTCTTTCTTTCTTTCTAACTAATCTATATTTCTTTCTTTCTTTCTAACTAATCTATATTTCTTTCTTTCTTTCTAACTAATCTATCTTTCTTTCTAACTAATCTGTTTCTTTCTTTCTAACTAATCTGTTTCTTTCTTTCTTTCTTTCTTTCTTTCTAACTAATCTATCTATCTTTTTTCTTTCTAACAATCTATCTTTCTTTCTAACTAATCTGTTTCTTTCTTTCTTTCTTTCTTTCTTTCTTTCTTTCTTTCTTTCTTTCTTTCTTTCTTTGTAACTAATCTATCTTTTTTCTTTTTAAATAATCAATCTATTTTTCTTTCTAACTAATCTATCTGTCTTTCTTTCTAACTAATCTATCTTTCTTTATTTCTTTCTAACTAATCTATCTTTCTTTATTTTGTAACTAATCTATCTATATTTTTTTCTTTCTAACAATCTATATTTCTTTCTTTCTTTCAAACTAATCTATCTTTCTTTCTAACTAATCTGTTTCTTTCTTTTTTTCTTTCTAACTAATCTCTTTCTTTCATTCTAACTAATCTATCTTTATTTCTTTCTAACTAATCAATCTTTCTTTTTCTGACTAATCTTTCTTTCTTTCTTTCTTTCTAACTAATCTATATTTCTTTCTTTCTTTCTAACTAATCTATATTTCTTTCTTTCTTTCTAACTAATCTATATTTCTTTCTAACTAATCTGTTTCTTTCTTTCTTTCTTTCTTTCTTTCTTTCTTTCTTTCTTTCTTTCTTTCTTTCTTTCTTTCTTTCTTTCTTTCTTTCTTTCTTTCTTTCTTTCTAACTAATCTCTTTCTTTCATTCTAACTAATCTATCTTTCTTTCTAACTAATCTATCTTTCTTTCTAACTAATCTATCTTTCTTTCTTTCTAACTAATCTATCTATCTTTTTTCTTTCTAACAATCTATCTTTCTTTCTAACTAATCTGTTTCTTTCTTTCTTTCTTTCTTTCTTTCTAACTAATCTATCTTTCTTTCTTTTGTAACTAATCCATCTATATTTTTTCTTTCTAACAATCTATCTTTTTTCTTTCTAACTAATCTACCTTTCTTTTTCTGACTAATCTTTCTTTCTTTCTTTCTTTCTTTCTTTCTTTCTTTCTTTCTTTCTTTCTTTCTTTCTTTCTTTCTTTCTTTCTTTCTTTCTTTCTTTCTTTCTTTCTGACTAATCTATCCATATTTCTTTCTTTCTTACTAATCTATCTTTTTCTTTCTGACTAATCTATCCATATTTCTTTCTTTCTAACTAATCTATCTTTTTTATATCTAATCTATCTTTCTTCTTTCTAACTAATCTATCTATCTTTCTTTCTTTCTTTCTTTCTTTCTTTCTTTCTAACTAATCAATCTATCTTTCTTTCTAACTAATCTAACTATCTTTATTTCTAACTAATCAATCTTTTTTCTTTCTGACTAATCTATCCATATTTCTTTCTTTCTAACTAATCTATCTTTCTTTCTTTCTTTCTAACTAATCTATCTCTCTTTTTTCTTTCCAACTAATCTATCTTTCTTTCTAACTAACTTATCTTTATTTCTTTCTACCTAACTAATCTATATTTTTTCTTTCTAAGTAATCTATCTTTATTTCTAACTAATCTATCTTTCTTTCTTTCTAACTAATCAATCTTTCTTTTTCTGACTAATCTTTCTTTCTTTCTTTCTTTCTTTCTAACTAATCTATATTTCTTTCTTTCTTTCTAACTAATCTATATTTCTTTCTTTCTTTCTAACTAATCTATCTTTCTTTCTAACTAATCTGTTTCTTTCTTTCTTTCTTTCTTTCTTTCTTTCTTTCTTTCTTTCTTTCTTTCTTTCTTTCTTTCTTTCTTTCTTTCTAACTAATCTCTTTCTTTCATTCTAACTAATCTATCTTTCTTTCTAACTAATCTATCTTTCTTTCTTTCTTTCTTTCTTTCTTTCTTTCTAACTAATCTATCTTTTTTCTTTTTAACTAATCAATCTATTTTTCTTTTTAACTAATCTATCTATCTTTCTTTCTAACTAATCTATCTTTCTTTCTTTCTTTCTAACTAATCTATCTTTCTTTATTTTGTAACTAATCTATCTATATTTTTTCTTTCTAACAATCTATCTTTTTTCTTTCTAACTAATCTATCTTTCTTTTTCTGACTAATCTTTCTTTCTTTCTTTCTTTCTTTCTTTCTTTCTTTCTTTCTTTCTTTCTTTCTTTCTTTCTTTCTTTCTTTCTTTCTTTCTTTCTTTCTTTCTTTCTTTCTTTCTTTCTTTCTGACTAATCTATCCATATTTCTTTCTTTTTAACTAATCTATCTTTTTCTTTCTGACTAATCTATCCATATTTCTTTCTTTCTAACTAATCTATATTTTTTTATATCTAATCTATCTTTCTTCTTTCTAAATAATCTATCTATCGATCTTTCTTTCTTTCTTTCTTTCTAACTAATCAATCTATCTTTCTTTCTAACTAATCTAACTATCTTTATTTCTAACTAATCAATCTTTTTTCTTTCTGACTAATCTATCCATATTTCTTTCTTTCTAACTAATCTATCTTTCTTTCTTTCTTTCTAACTAATCTATCTCTCTTTTTTCTTTCCAACTAATCTATCTTTCTTTCTAACTAACTTATCTTTCTTTCTTTCTTCCTAACTAATCTATCTTTTTTCTTTCTAACTAATCTATCTTTCTTTCTAACTAATCTATCTTTCTTTCTTTCTTTCTAACTAATCTATCTTTCTTTCTTTCTTTCTAACTAATCTATCTTTCTTTCTTTCTAACTAATCTATCTATCTTTTTTCTTTCTAACAATCTATCTTTCTTTCAAACTAATCTGTTTCTTTCTTTCTTTCTTTCTTTCTTTCTTTCTTTCTTTCTTTCTTTCTTTCTTTCTTTCTTTCTTTCTTTCTTTCTAACTAATCTATATGTTTTCTTTTTAACTAATCAATCTATTTTTCTTTCCAACTAATCTATCTATCTTTCTTTCTAACTAATCTATCTTTCTTTCTTTCTTTCTAACTAATCTATCTTTCTTTCTTTTGTAACTAATCCATCTATAATTTTTCTTTCTAACAATCTATCTTTTTTCTTTCTAACTAATCTACCTTTCTTTTTCTGACTAATCTTTCTTTCTTTCTTTCTTTCTTTCTTTCTTTCTTTCTTTCTTTCTTTCTTTCTTTCTTTCTTTCTTTCTGACTAATCTATCCATATTTCTTTCTTTCTTACTAATCTATCTTTTTCTTTCTGACTAATCTATCCATATTTCTTTCTTTCTAACTAATCTATCTTTTTTATATATAATCTATCTTTCTTCTTTCTAACTAATCTATCTATCTTTCTTTCTTTCTTTCTTTCTTTCTTTCTTTCTTTCTAACTAATTAATCTATCTTTCTTTCTAACTAATCTAACTATCTTTATTTCTAACTAATCAATCTTTTTTCTTTCTGACTAATCTATCCATATTTCTTTCTTTCTAACTAATCTATCTTTCTTTCTTTCTTTCTAACTAATCTATCTCTCTTTTTTCTTTCCAACTAATCTATCTTTCTTTCAAACTAACTTATCTTTCTTTCTTTCTACCTAACTAATCTATATTTTTTCTTTCTAACTAATCTATCTTTCTTTCTAACTAATCTATCTTTCTTTCTTTCTAACTAATCAATCTTTCTTTTTCTGACTAATCTTTCTTTCTTTCTTTCTTTCTAACTAATCTATATTTCTTTCTTTCTTTCTAACTAATCTATATTTCTTTCTAACTAATCTATCTTTCTTTCTAACTAATCTGTTTCTTTCTGTCTTTCTTTCTAACTATTCTCTTTCTTTCATTCTAACTAATCTATCTTTCTTTCTAACTAATCTATCTTTCTTTCTTTCTTTCTTTCTTTCTTTCTTTCTTTCTTTCTTTCTTTCTTTCTTTCTTTCTTTCTTTCTTTCTTTCTTTCTTTCTTTCTTTCTTTCTTTCTTTCTTTCTAACTAATCTATCTTTCTTTCTTTCTAACTAATCTATCTATCTTTTTTCTTTCTAACAATCTATCTTTCTTTCTAACTAATCTGTTTCTTTCTTTCTTTCTTTCTTTCTAACTAATCTATCTTTTTTCTTTTTAACTAATCAATCTATTTTTCTTTTTAACTAATCTATCTATCTTTCTTTCTAACTAATCTATCTTTCTTTCTTTCTTTCTAACTAATCTATCTTTCTTTATTTTGTAACTAATCTATCTATATTTTTTCTTTCTAACAATCTATCTTTTTTTCTTTCTAACTAATCTATCTTTCTTTTTCTGACTAATCTTTCTTTCTTTCTTTCTTTCTTTCTTTCTTTCTTTCTTTCTTTCTTTCTTTCTTTCTTTCTGACTAATCTATCCATATTTCTTTCTTTCTAACTAATCTATCTTTTTCTTTCTGACTAATCTATCCATATTTCTTTCTTTCTAACTAATCTATCTTTTTTATATCTAATCTATCTTTCTTCTTTCTAAATAATCTATCTATCGATCTTTCTTTCTTTCTTTCTTTCTAACTAATCAATCTATCTTTATTTCTAACTAATCTAACTATCTTTATTTCTAACTAAGCAATCTTTTTTCTTTCTGACTAATCTATCCATATTTCTTTCTTTCTAACTAATCTATCTTTCTTTCTTTCTTTCTAACTAATCTATCTCTCTTTTTTCTTTCCAACTAATCTATCTTTCTTTCTAACTAACTTATCTTTCTTTCTTTCTTCCTAACTAATCTATCTTTTTTCTTTCTAACTAATCTATCTTTCTTTCTAACTAATCTATCTTTCTTTCTTTCTAACTAATCTATCTTTCTTTCTTTCTAACTAATCTATCTTTCTTTCTAACTAATCTATCTTTCTTTCTAACTAATCTATCTTTCTTTCTAACTAATCTATCTTTCTTTCTAACTAATCTATCTTTCTTTCATTCTGAGTAATCTATCCGTATTTCTTTCTTTCTAACTAATCTATCTTTCTTTCTTTCTAACTAATCTATCTTTCTTTCTTTCTAACTAATCTATCTTTTTTCTTTCTAACTAATCTATCTTTCTTTCTAACTAACTAATCTATCTTTCTTTCTTTCTAACTAATCTATCTTTTTTCTTTCTGACTAACTTATCTATCTTTCTTTCTTTCTTTCTTTCTTTCTTTCTTTCTTTCTTTCTTTCTTTCTTTCTTTCTAACTAATCTATCTTTCTTTCTAACTAATCTATCTTTCTTTCTTTCTTTCTGACTAATCTATCTTTCTAACTGACTAATCTATCATTTTTTCTTTCTTTCTTTCTTTCTTTCTTTCTAACTAATCTATCCTTTTTTCTTTCTTTCTTTCTTTCTTTCTTTCTTTCTTTCTTTCTTTCTTTCTTTCTTTCTTTCTTTCTTTTTTTCTTTCTTTCTTTCTTTCTTTCTTTCTAACTAATCTATCCATATTTCTTTCTTTCTAACTATTCTATCATTTTTTCTTTCTTACTAACTTATCTATCTTTCTTTCTTTCTTTCTAACTAATCTATCTTTCTTTCTAACTAATCTATCTATCTTTTTTCTTTCTAACTAATCTATCTTTCTTTCTTTCTTTCTGACTAATCTATCTTTCTTTCTGACTAACTAATCTATCCTTCTTTCTTTCTTTCTTTCTATCTTTCTTTCTTTCTTTCTAACTAATCTCTTTCTTTCATTCTAACTAATCTATCTTTCTTTCTTTCTAACTAATCTATCTTTCTTTCTTTCATTCTAACTAATCTATCTTTCTTTCTTTCTAACTAATCTATCTTTCTTTCTTTCTTTCTAACTAATCTATCTTTCTTTCTAACTAATCTATCTTTCTTTCTGAGTAATCTATCCATATTTCTTTCTTTCTAACTAATCTTTCTTTCTTTCTTTCTTTCTAACTAATCTATCTTTCTTTCTAACTAATCTATCTATCTTTTTTCTTTCTAACTAATCTATCTTTCTTTCTAACTAACTTATCTATCTTTCTTTCTAACTAACTAATCTATCTATCTTTCTTTCTTTCTAACTAATCTCTTTCTTTCATTCTAACTAATCTATCTATATTTCTTTCTTTCTAACTAATCTATCATTTTTTCTTTCTAACTAACTTATCTATCTTTCTTTCTTTCTTTCCGACTAATCTATCTTTCTTTCTAACCAACTAATCTATCCTTCTTTCTTTCTTTCGTTCTTTCTTTCTTTCTTTCTTTCTTTCTTTCTTTCTTTCTTTCTTTCTTTATTTCTAACTAATCAATCTTTTTTCTTTCTGACTAATCTATCCATATTTCTTTCTTTCTAACTAATCTATCTTTCTTTCTTTCTTTCTAACTAATCTATCTCTCTTTTTTCTTTCCAACTAATCTATCTTTCTTTCAAACTAACTTATCTTTCTTTCTTTCTACCTAACTAATCTATATTTTTTCTTTCTAACTAATCTATCTTTCTTTCTAACTAATCTATCTTTCTTTCTTTCTAACTAATCAATCTTTCTTTTTCTGACTAATCTTTCTTTCTTTCTTTCTTTCTAACTAATCTATATTTCTTTCTTTCTTTCTAACTAATCTATATTTCTTTCTTTCTTTCTAACTAATCTATCTTTCTTTCTAACTAATCTGTTTCTTTCTGTCTTTCTTTCTAACTATTCTCTTTCTTTCATTCTAACTAATCTATCTTTCTTTCTAACTAATCTATCTTTCTTTCTTTCTTTCTTTCTTTCTTTCTTTCTTTCTTTCTTTCTAACTAATCTATCTTTCTTTCTTTCTAACTAATCTATCTATCTTTTTTCTTTCTAACAATCTATCTTTCTTTCTAACTAATCTGTTTCTTTCTTTCTTTCTTTCTTTCTAACTAATCTATCTTTTTTCTTTTTAACTAATCAATCTATTTTTCTTTTTAACTAATCTATCTATCTTTCTTTCTAACTAATCTATCTTTCTTTCTTTCTTTCTAACTAATCTATCTTTCTTTATTTTGTAACTAATCTATCTATATTTTTTCTTTCTAACAATCTATCTTTTTTTCTTTCTAACTAATCTATCTTTCTTTTTCTGACTAATCTTTCTTTCTTTCTTTCTTTCTTTCTTTCTTTCTTTCTTTCTTTCTTTCTTTCTTTCTGACTAATCTATCCATATTTCTTTCTTTCTAACTAATCTATCTTTTTCTTTCTGACTAATCTATCCATATTTCTTTCTTTCTAACTAATCTATCTTTTTTATATCTAATCTATCTTTCTTCTTTCTAAATAATCTATCTATCGATCTTTCTTTCTTTCTTTCTTTCTAACTAATCAATCTATCTTTATTTCTAACTAATCTAACTATCTTTATTTCTAACTAAGCAATCTTTTTTCTTTCTGACTAATCTATCCATATTTCTTTCTTTCTAACTAATCTATCTTTCTTTCTTTCTTTCTAACTAATCTATCTCTCTTTTTTCTTTCCAACTAATCTATCTTTCTTTCTAACTAACTTATCTTTCTTTCTTTCTTCCTAACTAATCTATCTTTTTTCTTTCTAACTAATCTATCTTTCTTTCTAACTAATCTATCTTTCTTTCTTTCTAACTAATCTATCTTTCTTTCTTTCTAACTAATCTATCTTTCTTTCTAACTAATCTATCTTTCTTTCTTTCTAACTAATCTATCTTTCTTTCTAACTAATCTATCTTTCTTTCTAACTAATCTATCTTTCTTTCATTCTGAGTAATCTATCCGTATTTCTTTCTTTCTAACTAATCTATCTTTCTTTCTTTCTAACTAATCTATCTTTCTTTCTTTCTAACTAATCTATCTTTTTTCTTTCTAACTAATCTATCTTTCTTTCTAACTAACTAATCTATCTTTCTTTCTTTCTAACTAATCTATCTTTTTTCTTTCTGACTAACTTATCTATCTTTCTTTCTTTCTTTCTTTCTTTCTTTCTTTCTTTCTTTCTTTCTTTCTTTCTTTCTTTCTTTCTTTCTTTCTTTCTTTCTTTCTTTCTTTCTAACTAATCTATCTTTCTTTCTAACTAATCTATCTTTCTTTCTTTCTTTCTGACTAATCTATCTTTCTAACTGACTAATCTATCATTTTTTCTTTCTTTCTTTCTTTCTTTCTTTCTTTCTAACTAATCTATCCTTTTTTCTTTCTTTCTTTCTTTCTTTCTTTCTTTCTTTCTTTCTTTCTTTCTTTCTTTCTTTCTTTCTTTCTTTCTTTCTTTCTTTCTTTTTTTCTTTCTTTCTTTCTTTCTTTCTTTCTAACTAATCTATCCATATTTCTTTCTTTCTAACTATTCTATCATTTTTTCTTTCTTACTAACTTATCTATCTTTCTTTCTTTCTTTCTAACTAATCTATCTTTCTTTCTAACTAATCTATCTATCTTTTTTCTTTCTAACTAATCTATCTTTCTTTCTTTCTTTCTGACTAATCTATCTTTCTTTCTGACTAACTAATCTATCCTTCTTTCTTTCTTTCTTTCTATCTTTCTTTCTAACTAATCTCTTTCTTTCATTCTAACTAATCTATCTTTCTTTCTTTCTAACTAATCTATCTTTCTTTCTTTCATTCTAACTAATCTATCTTTCTTTCTTTCTAACTAATCTATCTTTCTTTCTTTCTTTCTAACTAATCTATCTTTCTTTCTAACTAATCTATCTTTCTTTCTGAGTAATCTATCCATATTTCTTTCTTTCTAACTAATCTTTCTTTCTTTCTTTCTTTCTAACTAATCTATCTTTCTTTCTAACTAATCTATCTATATTTTTTCTTTCTAACTAATCTATCTTTCTTTCTAACTAACTTATCTATCTTTCTTTCTAACTAACTAATCTATCTATCTTTCTTTCTTTCTAACTAATCTCTTTCTTTCATTCTAACTAATCTATCTATATTTCTTTCTTTCTAACTAATCTATCATTTTTTCTTTCTAACTAACTTATCTATCTTTCTTTCTTTCTTTCTGACTAATCTATCTTTCTTTCTAACCAACTAATCTATCCTTCTTTCTTTCTTTCGTTCTTTCTTTCTTTCTTTCTTTCTTTCTTTCTTTCTTTCTTTCTTTCTTTCTTTCTAACTAATCTCTTTCTTTCATTCTAACTAATCTATATTTCTTTCTTTCTAACTAATCTTTCTTTCTTTCTTTCTAACTAATCTATCTTTCTTTCTAACTAATCCATCTTTCTTTCTTTCTGAGTAATCTATCCATATTTCTTTCTTTCTAACTAATCTATATTTCTTTCTTTCTTTCTAACTAATCTATCTTTCTTTCTAACTAATCTATCTTTTATCTTTCTAACTAATCTATCTTTCTTTCTAACTAACTAATCTATATATATTTCTTTCTTTCTAACTAATCTATCTTTCTTTCTAACTAATCTATCTCTCTTTTTTCTTTCCAACTAATCTATCTTTCTTTCTAACTAACTTATCTTTCTTTCTTTCTTCCTAACTAATCTATCTTTTTTCTTTCTAACTAATCTATCTTTCTAACTAATCTATCTTTCTTTCTTTCTAACTAATCTATCTTTCTTTCTTTCTAACTAATCTATCTTTCTTTCTAACTAATCTATCTTTCTTTCTAACTAATCTATCTTTCTTTCTAACTAATCTATCTTTCTTTCTTTCTAACTAATCTATCTTTCTTTCTTTCTTTCTAACTAATCTATCTTTCTTTCTTTCTTTCTAACTAATCTATCTCTCTTTTTTCTTTCCAACTAATCTATCTTTCTTTCAAACTAACTTATCTTTCTTTCTTTCTACCTAACTAATCTATATTTTTTCTTTCTAACTAATCTATCTTTCTTTCTAACTAATCTATCTTTCTTTCTTTCTAACTAATCAATCTTTCTTTTTCTGACTAATCTTTCTTTCTTTCTTTCTTTCTAACTAATCTATATTTCTTTCTTTCTTTCTAACTAATCTATATTTCTTTCTTTCTTTCTAACTAATCTATCTTTCTTTCTAACTAATCTGTTTCTTTCTGTCTTTCTTTCTAACTAATCTCTTTCTTTCATTCTAACTAATCTATCTTTCTTTCTAACTAATCTATCTTTCTTTCTTTCTTTCTTTCTTTCTTTCTTTCTTTCTTTCTTTCTTTCTTTCTTTCTAACTAATCTATCTTTCTTTCTTTCTAACTAATCTATCTATCTTTTTTCTTTCTAACAATCTATCTTTCTTTCTAACTAATCTGTTTCTTTCTTTCTTTCTTTCTTTCTTTCTTTCTTTCTTTCTTTCTAACTAATCTATCTTTTTTCTTTTTAACTAATCAATCTATTTTTCTTTTTAACTAATCTATCTATCTTTCTTTCTAACTAATCTATCTTTCTTTCTTTCTTTCTAACTAATCTATCTTTCTTTATTTTGTAACTAATCTATCTATATTTTTTCTTTCTAACAATCTATCTTTTTTTCTTTCTAACTAATCTATCTTTCTTTTTCTGACTAATCTTTCTTTCTTTCTTTCTTTCTTTCTTTCTTTCTTTCTTTCTTTCTTTCTTTCTTTCTTTCTTTCTTTCTGACTAATCTATCCATATCTATCTTTCTAGAAAGATCTATCTTTCTTTCTTTCTTTCTAACTAATCTATCTCTCTTTTTTCTTTCCAACTAATCTATCTTTCTTTCTAACTAACTTATCTTTCTTTCTTTCTTCCTAACTAATCTATCTTTTTTCTTTCTAACTAATCTATCTTTCTTTCTTTCTAACTAATCTATCTTTCTTTCTTTCTAACTAATCTATCTTTCTTTCTTTCTAACTAATCTATCTTTCTTTCTAACTAATCTATCTTTCTTTCTAACTAATCTATCTTTCTTTCTAACTAATCTATCTTTCTTTCTAACTAATCTATCTTTCTTTCATTCTGAGTAATCTATCCGTATTTCTTTCTTTCTAACTAATCTATCTTTCTTTCTTTCTAACTAATCTATCTTTCTTTCTTTCTAACTAATCTATCTTTTTTCTTTCTAACTAATCTATCTTTCTTTCTAACTAACTAATCTATCTTTCTTTCTTTCTAACTAATCTATCTTTTTTCTTTCTGACTAACTTATCTATCTTTCTTTCTTTCTTTCTTTCTAACTAATCTATCTTTCTTTCTAACTAATCTATCTTTCTTTCTTTCTTTCTGACTAATCTATCTTTCTAACTAACTAATCTATCCTTTTTTCTTTCTTTCTTTCTTTCTTTCTTTCTTTCTTTCTTTCTTTCTTTCTTTCTTTCTTTCTTTCTTTCTTTCTTTCTTTCTTTCTTTCTAACTAATCTATCCTTTTTTCTTTCTTTCTTTCTTTCTTTCTTTCTTTCTTTTTTTCTTTCTTTCTTTCTTTCTTTCTAACTAATCTATCCATATTTCTTTCTTTCTAATTATTCTATCATTTTTTCTTTCTTACTAACTTATCTACCTTTCTTTCTTTCTTTCTAACTAATCTATCTTTCTTTCTAACTAATCTATCTATCTTTTTTCTTTCTAACTAATCTATCTTTCTTTCTTTCTTTCTGACTAATCTATCTTTCTTTCTGACTAACTAATCTATCCTTCTTTCTTTCTTTCTTTCTTTCTTTCTAACTAATCTCTTTCTTTCATTCTAACTAATCTATCTTTATTTCTTTCTAACTAATCTATCTTTCTTTCTTTCATTCTAACTAATCTATCTTTCTTTCTTTCTAACTAATCTATCTTTCTTTCTTTCTTTCTAACTAATCTATCTTTCTTTCTAACTAATCTATCTTTCTTTCTTTCTGAGTAATCTATCCATATTTCTTTCTTTCTAACTAATCTTTCTTTCTTTCTTTCTTTCTTTCTAACTAATCTATCTTTCTTTCTAACTAATCTATCTATCTTTTTTCTTTCTAACTAATCTATCTTTCTTTCTAACTAACTTATCTATCTTTCTTTCTAACTAACTAATCTATCTATCTTTCTTTCTAACTAATCTCTTTCTTTCATTCTAACTAATCTATCTATATTTCTTTCTTTCTAACTAATCTATCATTTTTTCTTTCTAACTAATCTATGTTTCTTTCTAACTAATCTATCTATCTTTTTCCTTTCTAACTAATCTATCTTTCTTTCTTTCTTTCTGACTAATCTATCTTTCTTTCTAACCAACTAATCTATCCTTCTTTCTTTCTTTCTTTCTTTCTTTCTTTCTTTCTTTCTTTCTTTCTTTCTTTCTTTCTTTCTTTCTTTCTTTCTTTCTTTCTTTCTTTCTTTCTTTCTTTCTAACTAATCTCTTTCTTTCATTCTAACTAATCTATATTTCTTTCTTTCTAACTAATCTTTCTTTCTTTCTTTCTAACTAATCTATCTTTCTTTCTAACTAATCCATCTTTCTTTCTTTCTGAGTAATCTATCCATATTTCTTTCTTTCTAACTAATCTATATTTCTTTCTTTCTTTCTTTCTTTCTAACTAATCTATCTTTCTTTCTAACTAATCTATCTTTTTTCTTTCTAACTAATCTATCTTTCTTTCTAACTAACTAATCTATATATATTTCTTTCTTTCTAACTAATCTATCTTTCTTTCTAACTAATCTATCTATCTTTTTTCTTTCTAACTAATCTATCTTTCTTTCTTTCTGACTAATCTATCTTTCCTTCTAACTAACTAATCTATCATTTTTTCTTTCTTTCTTTCTTTCTTTCTTTCTTTCTTTCTTTCTTTCTTTCTTTCTTTCTTTCTTTCTAACTAATCTCTCTTTCATTCTAACTAATCTATCTTTCTTTCTTTCTAACTAATCTCTTTCTTTCTTTCTTTCTAACTAATCTATCTTTCTTTCTAACTAATCTATCTTTCTTTCTTTCTAACTAATCTATCTTTCTTTCTAACTAATCTATCTATCTTTTTTCTTTCTAACTAATCTATCTTTCTTTCTAACTAACTAATCTATCTATCTATCTTTCTTTCTTTCTAACTAATCCATCTTTTTTCTTTCTAACTAATCTATCTTTTTTCTTTCTAACTAACTTATCTATCTTTCTTTCTTTCTAACTAATCTCTTTCTTTCTAACTAATCTCTTTCTTTCTTTCTTTCTTTCTTTCTTTCTTTCTTTCTTTCTTTCTTTCTTTCTTTCTTTCTAACTAATCTATCTTTCTTTCTAACTAATCTATATTTCTTTCTTTCTTTCTAACTAATCTATCTTTCTTTCTAACTAATCTATCTATCTTTTTTCTTTCTAACTAATCTATCTTTCTTTCTAACTAACTTATCTATCTTTCTTTCTTTTTAACTAATCTCTTTCTTTCTAACTAATCTCTTTCTTTCTTTCTTTCTTTCTTTCTTTCTTTCTAACTAATCTCTTTCTTTCATTCTAACTAATCTATCTTTCTTTCTAACTAATCTATCTTTCTTTCTTTCTTTCTTTCAAACTAATCTATCTTTCTTTCTAACTAACTAATCTATCTATCTATCTTTCTTTCTTTCTAACTAATCCATCTTTTTTCTTTCTAACTAATCCATCTTTTTTCTTTCTAACTAATCTATCTTTTTTCTTTCTAACTAACTCATCTATCTTTCTTTCTTTCTTTCTTTCTAACTAATCTATCTTTTTACTTTTTAACTAATCAATCTATTTTTCTTTCTAACTAATCTATCTATCTTTCTTTCTAACTAACCTATCTTTCTTTCTTTCTAACTAATCTATCTTTCTTTATTTCTTTCTAACTAATCTATCTATCTTTTTTCTTTCTAACAATCTATATTTTTTCTTTCTAACTAATCAATTTTCTTTTTCTGACTAATCTTTCTTTCTTTCTTTCTTTCTTTCTTTCTTTCTTTCTTTCTTTCTTTCTTTCTTTCTTTCTTTCTTTCTTTCTTTCTTTCTTTCTTTCTAACTAATCTTTATTTCTTTATTTCTTTCTAACTAATCTATCTTTCTTTCTAACTAATCTGTTTCTTTCTTTCTTTCTAACTAATCTCTTTCTTTCATTCTAACTAATCTATCTTTCTTTCTTTCTTTCTATCTAATCAATCTTTCTTTTTCTGACTAATCTTTCTTTCTTTCTTTCTAACTAATCTCTATTTCTTTCTTTCTTTCTAACTAATCTATATTTCTTTCTTTCTTTCTAACTAATCTATCTTTCTTTCTAACTAATCTGTTTCTTTCTTTCTTTCTTTCTTTCTTTCTTTCTTTCTTTCTTTCTTTCTTTCTTTCTAACTAATCTATCTTTCTTTCTAACTAATCTATCTTTCTTTCTTTCTTTCTGACTAATCTATCTTTCTAACTAACTAATCTATCATTTTTTCTTTCTTTCTTTCTTTCTTTCTTTCTTTCTTTCTTTCTTTCTTTCTAACTAATCTATCCTTTTTTCTTTCTTTCTTTCTTTCTTTCTTTCTTTCTTTCTTTCTTTCTTTCTTTCTTTCTTTCTAACTAATCTATCCATATTTCTTTCTTTCTAACTATTCTATCATTTTTTCTTTCTTACTAACTTATCTATCTTTCTTTCTTTCTTTCTAACTAATCTATCTTTCTTTCTAACTAATCTATCTATCTTTTTTCTTTCTAACTAATCTATCTTTCTTTCTTTCTTTCTTTCTTTCTGACTAATCTATCTTTCTTTCTGACTAACTAATCTATCCTTCTTTCTTTCTTTCTATCTTTCTTTCTTTCTAACTAATCTCTTTCTTTCATTCTAACTAATCTATCTTTCTTTCTTTCTAACTAATCTATCTTTCTTTCTTTCATTCTAACTAATCTATCTTTCTTTCTTTCTAACTAATCTATCTTTCTTTCTTTCTTTCTAACTAATCTATCTTTCTTTCTAACTAATCTATCTTTCTTTTTTCTTTCTAACTAATCTATCTTTCTTTCTAACTAACTTATCTATCTTTCTTTCTAACTAACTAATCTATCTATCTTTCTTTCTAACTAATCTCTTTCTTTCATTCTAACTAATCTATCTATATTTCTTTCTTTCTAACTAATCTATCATTTTTTCTTTCTAACTAACTTATCTATCTTTCTTTCTTTCTTTCTGACTAATCTATCTTTCTTTCTAACCAACTAATCTATCCTTCTTTCTTTCTTTCGTTCTTTCTTTCTTTCTTTCTTTCTTTCTTTCTTTCTTTCTTTCTTTCTTTCTTTCTTTCTTTCTTTCTTTCTAACTAATCTCTTTCTTTCATTCTAACTAATCTATATTTCTTTCTTTCTAACTAATCTTTCTTTCTTTCTTTCTAACTAATCTATCTTTCTTTCTAACTAATCCATCTTTCTTTCTTTCTGAGTAATCTATCCATATTTCTTTCTTTCTAACTAATCTATATTTCTTTCTTTCTTTCTTTCTAACTAATCTATCTTTCTTTCTAACTAATCTATCTTTTTTCTTTCTAACTAATCTATCTTTCTTTCTAACTAACTAATCTATATATATTTCTTTCTTTCTAACTAATCTATCTTTCTTTCTAACTAATCTATCTCTCTTTTTTCTTTCCAACTAATCTATCTTTCTTTCTAACTAACTTATCTTTCTTTCTTTCTTCCTAACTAATCTCTTTTTTCTTTCTAACTAATCTATCTTTCTAACTAATCTATCTTTCTTTCTTTCTAACTAATCTATCTTTCTTTCTTTCTAACTAATCTATCTTTCTTTCTAACTAATCTATCTTTCTTTCTAACTAATCTATCTTTCTTTCTAACTAATCTATCTTTCTTTCTAACTAATCTATCTTTCTTTCTTTCTAACTAATCTATCTTTCTTTCTTTCTTTCTAACTAATCTATCTTTCTTTCTTTCTAACTAATCTATCTATCTTTTTTCTTTCTAACAATCTATCTTTCTTTCTAACTAATCTGTTTCTTTCTTTCTTTCTTTCTTTCTTTCTTTCTTTCTTTCTTTCTTTCTAACTAATCTATATGTTTTCTTTTTAACTAATCAATCTATTTTTCTTTCCAACTAATCTATCTATCTTTCTTTCTAACTAATCTTTCTTTCTTTCTTTCTTTCTAACTAATCTATCTTTCTTTCTTTTGTAACTAATCCATCTATAATTTTTCTTTCTAACAATCTATCTTTTTTCTTTCTAACTAATCTACCTTTCTTTTTCTGACTAATCTTTCTTTCTTTCTTTCTTTCTTTCTTTCTTTCTTTCTTTCTTTCTTTCTTTCTTTCCTTCTTTCTTTCTTTCTTTCTTTCTTTCTTTCTTTCTTTCTTTCTTTCTTTCTTTCTTTCTGACTAATCTATCCATATTTCTTTCTTTCTTACTAATCTATCTTTTTCTTTCTGACTAATCTATCCATATTTCTTTCTTTCTAACTAATCTATCTTTTTTATATCTAATCTATCTTTCTTCTTTCTAACTAATCTATCTATCTTTCTTTCTTTCTTTCTTTCTTTCTTTCTTTCTTTCTTTCTAACTAATTAATCTATCTTTCTTTCTAACTAATCTAACTATCTTTATTTCTAACTAATAAATCTTTTTTCTTTCTGACTAATCTATCCATATTTCTTTCTTTCTAACTAATCTATCTTTCTTTCTTTCTTTCTTTCTAACTAATCTATCTCTCTTTTTTCTTTCCAACTAATCTATCTTTCTTTCTAACTAACTTATCTTTCTTTCTTTCTACCTAACTAATCTATATTTTTTCTTTCTAACTAATCTATCTTTCTTTCTAACTAATCTATCTTTCTTTCTTTCTAACTAATCAATCTTTCTTTTTCTGACTAATCTTTCTTTCTTTCTTTCTTTCTTTCTTTCTAACTAATCTATATTTCTTTCTTTCTTTCTAACTAATCTATATTTCTTTCTTTCTTTCTAACTAATCTATCTTTCTTTCTAACTAATCTGTTTCTTTCTGTCTTTCTTTCTAACTAAACTCTTTCTTTCATTCTAACTAATCTATCTTTCTTTCTAACTAATCTATCTTTCTTTCTTTCTTTCTTTCTTTCTTTCTTTCTTTCTTTCTAACTAATCTATCTTTCTTTCTTTCTAACTAATCTATCTATCTTTTTTCTTTCTATCAATCTATCTTTCTTTCTAACTAATCTGTTTCTTTCTTTCTTTCTTTCTTTCTTTCTAACTAATCTATCTTTTTCTTTTTAACTAATCAATCTATTTTTCTTTTTAACTAATCTATCTATCTTTCTTTCTAACTAATCTATCTTTCTTTCTTTCTTTCTAACTAATCTATCTTTCTTTATTTTTTAACTAATCTATCTATATTTTTTCTTTCTAACAATCTATCTTTTTTTCTTTCTAACTAATCTATCTTTCTTTTTCTGACTAATCTTTCTTTCTTTCTTTCTTTCTTTCTTTCTTTCTTTCTTTCTTTCTTTCTTTCTTTCTTTCTTTCTTTCTTTCTTTCTTTCTTTCTTTCTTTCTGACTAATCTATCCATATTTCTTTCTTTCTAACTAATCTATCTTTTTCTTTCTGACTAATCTATCCATATTTCTTTCTTTCTAACTAATCTATCTTTTTTATATCTAATCTATCTTTCTTCTTTCTAAATAATCTATCTATCGATCTTTCTTTCTTTCTTTCTAACTAATCAATCTATCTTTATTTCTAACTAATCTAACTATCTTTATTTCTAACTAAGCAATCTTTTTTCTTTCTGACTAATCTATCCATATTTCTTTCTTTCTAACTAATCTATCTTTCTTTCTTTCTTTCTAACTAATCTATCTCTCTTTTTTCTTTCCAACTAATCTATCTTTCTTTCTAACTAACTTATCTTTCTTTCTTTCTTCCTAACTAATCTATCTTTTTTCTTTCTAACTAATCTATCTTTCTTTCTAACTAATCTATCTTTCTTTCTTTCTAACTAATCTATCTTTCTTTCTTTCTAACTAATCTATCTTTCTTTCTAACTAATCTATCTTTCTTTCTAACTAATCTATCTTTCTTTCTAACTAATCTATCTTTCTTTCTAACTAATCTATCTTTCTTTCATTCTGAGTAATCTATCCGTATTTCTTTCTTTCTAACTAATCTATCTTTCTTTCTTTCTAACTAATCTATCTTTCTTTCTTTCTAACTAATCTATCTTTTTTCTTTCTAACTAATCTATCTTTCTTTCTAACTAACTAATCTATCTTTCTTTCTTTCTAACTAATCTATCTTTTTTCTTTCTGACTAACTTATCTATCTTTCTTTCTTTCTTTCTTTCTTTCTAACTAATCTATCTTTCTTTCTAACTAATCTATCTTTCTTTCTAACTAATCTATCTCTCTTTTTTCTTTCCAACTAATCTATCTTTCTTTCTAACTAACTTATCTTTCTTTCTTTCTTCCTAACTAATCTCTTTTTTCTTTCTAACTAATCTATCTTTCTAACTAATCTATCTTTCTTTCTTTCTAACTAATCTATCTTTCTTTCTTTCTAACTAATCTATCTTTCTTTCTAACTAATCTATCTTTCTTTCTAACTAATCTATCTTTCTTTCTAACTAATCTATCTTTCTTTCTAACTAATCTATCTTTCTTTCTTTCTAACTAATCTATCTTTCTTTCTTTCTTTCTTTCTAACTAATCTATCTTTCTTTCTTTCTAACTAATCTATCTATCTTTTTTCTTTCTAACAATCTATCTTTCTTTCTAACTAATCTGTTTCTTTCTTTCTTTCTTTCTTTCTTTCTTTCTTTCTTTCTTTCTTTCTAACTAATCTATATGTTTTATTTTTAACTAATCAATCTATTTTTCTTTCCAACTAATCTATCTATCTTTCTTTCTAACTAATCTTTCTTTCTTTCTTTCTTTCTAACTAATCTATCTTTCTTTCTTTTGTAACTAATCCATCTATAATTTTTCTTTCTAACAATCTATCTTTTTTCTTTCTAACTAATCTACCTTTCTTTTTCTGACTAATCTTTCTTTCTTTCTTTCTTTCTTTCTTTCTTTCTTTCTTTCTTTCCTTCTTTCTTTCTTTCTTTCTTTCTTTCTTTCTTTCTTTCTTTCTTTCTTTCTTTCTTTCTTTCTGACTAATCTATCCATATTTCTTTCTTTCTTACTAATCTATCTTTTTCTTTCTGACTAATCTATCCATATTTCTTTCTTTCTAACTAATCTATCTTTTTTATATCTAATCTATCTTTCTTCTTTCTAACTAATCTATCTATCTTTCTTTCTTTCTTTCTTTCTTTCTTTCTTTCTTTCTTTCTTTCTTTCTTTCTTTCTTTCTTTCTAACTAATTAATCTATCTTTCTTTCTAACTAATCTAACTATCTTTATTTCTAACTAATAAATCTTTTTTCTTTCTGACTAATCTATCCATATTTCTTTCTTTCTAACTAATCTATCTTTCTTTCTTTCTTTCTAACTAATCTATCTCTCTTTTTTCTTTCCAACTAATCTATCTTTCTTTCTAACTAACTTATCTTTCTTTCTTTCTACCTAACTAATCTATATTTTTTCTTTCTAACTAATCTATCTTTCTTTCTAACTAATATATCTTTCTTTCTTTCTAACTAATCAATCTTTCTTTTTCTGACTAATCTTTCTTTCTTTCTTTCTTTCTTTCTAACTAATCTATATTTCTTTCTTTCTTTCTAACTAATCTATATTTCTTTCTTTCTTTCTAACTAATCTATCTTTCTTTCTAACTAATCTGTTTCTTTCTGTCTTTCTTTCTAACTAAACTCTTTCTTTCATTCTAACTAATCTATCTTTCTTTCTAACTAATCTATCTTTCTTTCTTTCTTTCTTTCTTTCTTTCTTTCTTTCTTTCTTTCTTTCTAACTAATCTATCTTTCTTTCTTTCTAACTAATCTATCTATCTTTTTTCTTTCTATCAATCTATCTTTCTTTCTAACTAATCTGTTTCTTTCTTTCTTTCTTTCTTTCTAACTAATCTATCTTTTTCTTTTTAACTAATCAATCTATTTTTCTTTTTAACTAATCTATCTATCTTTCTTTCTAACTAATCTATCTTTCTTTCTTTCTTTCTAACTAATCTATCTTTCTTTATTTTTTAACTAATCTATCTATATTTTTTCTTTCTAACAATCTATCTTTTTTTCTTTCTAACTAATCTATCTTTCTTTTTCTGACTAATCTTTCTTTCTTTCTTTCTTTCTTTCTTTCTTTCTTTCTTTCTTTCTTTCTTTCTTTCTTTCTTTCTTTCTTTCTTTCTTTCTTTCTTTCTTTCTGACTAATCTATCCATATTTCTTTCTTTCTAACTAATCTATCTTTTTCTTTCTGACTAATCTATCCATATTTCTTTCTTTCTAACTAATCTATCTTTTTTATATCTAATCTATCTTTCTTCTTTCTAAATAATCTATCTATCGATCTTTCTTTCTTTCTTTCTAACTAATCAATCTATCTTTATTTCTAACTAATCTAACTATCTTTATTTCTAACTAAGCAATCTTTTTTCTTTCTGACTAATCTATCCATATTTCTTTCTTTCTAACTAATCTATCTTTCTTTCTTTCTTTCTAACTAATCTATCTCTCTTTTTTCTTTCCAACTAATCTATCTTTCTTTCTAACTAACTTATCTTTCTTTCTTTCTTCCTAACTAATCTATCTTTTTTCTTTCTAACTAATCTATCTTTCTTTCTAACTAATCTATCTTTCTTTCTTTCTAACTAATCTATCTTTCTTTCTTTCTAACTAATCTATCTTTCTTTCTAACTAATCTATCTTTCTTTCTAACTAATCTATCTTTCTTTCTAACTAATCTATCTTTCTTTCTAACTAATCTATCTTTCTTTCATTCTGAGTAATCTATCCGTATTTCTTTCTTTCTAACTAATCTATCTTTCTTTCTTTCTAACTAATCTATCTTTCTTTCTTTCTAACTAATCTATCTTTTTTCTTTCTAACTAATCTATCTTTCTTTCTAACTAACTAATCTATCTTTCTTTCTTTCTAACTAATCTATCTTTTTTCTTTCTGACTAACTTATCTATCTTTCTTTCTTTCTTTCTTTCTTTCTAACTAATCTATCTTTCTTTCTAACTAATCTATCTTTCTTTCTTTCTTTCTGACTAATCTATCTTTCTAACTAACTAATCTATCCTTTTTTCTTTCTTTCTTTCTTTCTTTCTTTCTTTCTTTCTTTCTTTCTTTCTTTCTAACTAATCTATCTTTTTTCTTTCTAACTAATCTATCTTTCTTTCTTTCTTTCTGACTAATCTATCTTTCTAACTAACTAATCTATCCTTTTTTCTTTCTTTCTTTCTTTCTTTCTTTCTTTCTTTCTTTCTTTCTTTCTTTCTTTCTTTCTTTCTTTCTTTCTTTCTTTCTTTCTTTCTTTCTAACTAATCTATCCATATTTCTTTCTTTCTAACTATTCTATCATTTTTTCTTTCTTACTAACTTATCTACCTTTCTTTCTTTCTTTCTAACTAATCTATCTTTCTTTCTAACTAATCTATCTATCTTTTTTCTTTCTAACTAATCTATCTTTCTTTCTTTCTTTCTGACTAATCTATCTTTCTTTCTGACTAACTAATCTATCCTTCTTTCTTTCTTTCTTTCTTTCTTTCTTTCTTTCTTTCTAACTAATCTCTTTCTTTCATTCTAACTAATCTATCTTTATTTCTTTCTAACTAATCTATCTTTCTTTCTTTCATTCTAACTAATCTATCTTTCTTTCTTTCTAACTAATCTATCTTTCTTTCTTTCTTTCTAACTAATCTATCTTTCTTTCTAACTAATCTATCTTTCTTTCTAACTAATCTATCTTTCTTTCTAACTAATCTATCTCTCTTTTTTCTTTCCAACTAATCTATCTTTCTTTCTAACTAACTTATCTTTCTTTCTTTCTTCCTAACTAATCTCTTTTTTCTTTCTAACTAATCTATCTTTCTAACTAATCTATCTTTCTTTCTTTCTAACTAATCTATCTTTCTTTCTTTCTAACTAATCTATCTTTCTTTCTAACTAATCTATCTTTCTTTCTAACTAATCTATCTTTCTTTCTAACTAATCTATCTTTCTTTCTAACTAATCTATCTTTCTTTCTTTCTAACTAATCTATCTTTCTTTCTTTCTTTCTTTCTAACTAATCTATCTTTCTTTCTTTCTAACTAATCTATCTATCTTTTTTCTTTCTAACAATCTATCTTTCTTTCTAACTAATCTGTTTCTTTCTTTCTTTCTTTCTTTCTTTCTTTCTTTCTTTCTTTCTTTCTAACTAATCTATATGTTTTATTTTTAACTAATCAATCTATTTTTCTTTCCAACTAATCTATCTATCTTTCTTTCTAACTAATCTTTCTTTCTTTCTTTCTTTCTAACTAATCTATCTTTCTTTCTTTTGTAACTAATCCATCTATAATTTTTCTTTCTAACAATCTATCTTTTTTCTTTCTAACTAATCTACCTTTCTTTTTCTGACTAATCTTTCTTTCTTTCTTTCTTTCTTTCTTTCTTTCTTTCTTTCTTTCCTTCTTTCTTTCTTTCTTTCTTTCTTTCTTTCTTTCTTTCTTTCTTTCTTTCTTTCTTTCTGACTAATCTATCCATATTTCTTTCTTTCTTACTAATCTATCTTTTTCTTTCTGACTAATCTATCCATATTTCTTTCTTTCTAACTAATCTATCTTTTTTATATCTAATCTATCTTTCTTCTTTCTAACTAATCTATCTATCTTTCTTTCTTTCTTTCTTTCTTTCTTTCTTTCTTTCTTTCTTTCTTTCTTTCTTTCTTTCTAACTAATTAATCTATCTTTCTTTCTAACTAATCTAACTATCTTTATTTCTAACTAATAAATCTTTTTTCTTTCTGACTAATCTATCCATATTTCTTTCTTTCTAACTAATCTATCTTTCTTTCTTTCTTTCTAACTAATCTATCTCTCTTTTTTCTTTCCAACTAATCTATCTTTCTTTCTAACTAACTTATCTTTCTTTCTTTCTACCTAACTAATCTATATTTTTTCTTTCTAACTAATCTATCTTTCTTTCTAACTAATATATCTTTCTTTCTTTCTAACTAATCAATCTTTCTTTTTCTGACTAATCTTTCTTTCTTTCTTTCTTTCTTTCTAACTAATCTATATTTCTTTCTTTCTTTCTAACTAATCTATATTTCTTTCTTTCTTTCTAACTAATCTATCTTTCTTTCTAACTAATCTGTTTCTTTCTGTCTTTCTTTCTAACTAAACTCTTTCTTTCATTCTAACTAATCTATCTTTCTTTCTAACTAATCTATCTTTCTTTCTTTCTTTCTTTCTTTCTTTCTTTCTTTCTTTCTTTCTTTCTTTCTTTCTTTCTAACTAATCTATCTTTCTTTCTTTCTAACTAATCTATCTATCTTTTTTCTTTCTATCAATCTATCTTTCTTTCTAACTAATCTGTTTCTTTCTTTCTTTCTTTCTTTCTAACTAATCTATCTTTTTCTTTTTAACTAATCAATCTATTTTTCTTTTTAACTAATCTATCTATCTTTCTTTCTAACTAATCTATCTTTCTTTCTTTCTTTCTAACTAATCTATCTTTCTTTATTTTTTAACTAATCTATCTATATTTTTTCTTTCTAACAATCTATCTTTTTTTCTTTCTAACTAATCTATCTTTCTTTTTCTGACTAATCTTTCTTTCTTTCTTTCTTTCTTTCTTTCTTTCTTTCTTTCTTTCTTTCTTTCTTTCTTTCTTTCTTTCTTTCTTTCTTTCTTTCTTTCTTTCTTTCTGACTAATCTATCCATATTTCTTTCTTTCTAACTAATCTATCTTTTTCTTTCTGACTAATCTATCCATATTTCTTTCTTTCTAACTAATCTATCTTTTTTATATCTAATCTATCTTTCTTCTTTCTAAATAATCTATCTATCGATCTTTCTTTCTTTCTTTCTAACTAATCAATCTATCTTTATTTCTAACTAATCTAACTATCTTTATTTCTAACTAAGCAATCTTTTTTCTTTCTGACTAATCTATCCATATTTCTTTCTTTCTAACTAATCTATCTTTCTTTCTTTCTTTCTAACTAATCTATCTCTCTTTTTTCTTTCCAACTAATCTATCTTTCTTTCTAACTAACTTATCTTTCTTTCTTTCTTCCTAACTAATCTATCTTTTTTCTTTCTAACTAATCTATCTTTCTTTCTAACTAATCTATCTTTCTTTCTTTCTAACTAATCTATCTTTCTTTCTTTCTAACTAATCTATCTTTCTTTCTAACTAATCTATCTTTCTTTCTAACTAATCTATCTTTCTTTCTAACTAATCTATCTTTCTTTCTAACTAATCTATCTTTCTTTCATTCTGAGTAATCTATCCGTATTTCTTTCTTTCTAACTAATCTATCTTTCTTTCTTTCTAACTAATCTATCTTTCTTTCTTTCTAACTAATCTATCTTTTTTCTTTCTAACTAATCTATCTTTCTTTCTAACTAACTAATCTATCTTTCTTTCTTTCTAACTAATCTATCTTTTTTCTTTCTGACTAACTTATCTATCTTTCTTTCTTTCTTTCTTTCTTTCTAACTAATCTATCTTTCTTTCTAACTAATCTATCTTTCTTTCTTTCTTTCTGACTAATCTATCTTTCTAACTAACTAATCTATCCTTTTTTCTTTCTTTCTTTCTTTCTTTCTTTCTTTCTTTCTTTCTTTCTTTCTTTCTTTCTAACTAATCTATCTTTTTTCTTTCTAACTAATCTATCTTTCTTTCTTTCTTTCTGACTAATCTATCTTTCTAACTAACTAATCTATCCTTTTTTCTTTCTTTCTTTCTTTCTTTCTTTCTTTCTTTCTTTCTTTCTTTCTTTCTTTCTTTCTTTCTTTCTTTCTTTCTTTCTTTCTTTCTTTCTAACTAATCTATCCATATTTCTTTCTTTCTAACTATTCTATCATTTTTTCTTTCTTACTAACTTATCTACCTTTCTTTCTTTCTTTCTAACTAATCTATCTTTCTTTCTAACTAATCTATCTATCTTTTTTCTTTCTAACTAATCTATCTTTCTTTCTTTCTTTCTGACTAATCTATCTTTCTTTCTGACTAACTAATCTATCCTTCTTTCTTTCTTTCTTTCTTTCTTTCTTTCTTTCTAACTAATCTCTTTCTTTCATTCTAACTAATCTATCTTTATTTCTTTCTAACTAATCTATCTTTCTTTCTTTCATTCTAACTAATCTATCTTTCTTTCTTTCTAACTAATCTATCTTTCTTTCTTTCTTTCTAACTAATCTATCTTTCTTTCTAACTAATCTATCTTTCTTTCTTTCTGAGTAATCTATCCATATTTCTTTCTTTCTAACTAATCTTTCTTTCTTTCTTTCTTTCTTTCTTTCTAACTAATCTATCTTTCTTTCTAACTAATCTATCTATCTTTTTTCTTTCTAACTAATCTATCTTTCTTTCTAACTAACTTATCTATCTTTCTTTCTAACTAACTAATCTATCTATCTTTCTTTCTAACTAATCTCTTTCTTTCATTCTAACTAATCTATCTATATTTCTTTCTTTCTAACTAATCTATCATTTTTTCTTTCTAACTAACTTATCTATCTTTCTTTCTTTCTTTCTTTCTTTCTAACTAATCTATGTTTCTTTCTAACTAATCTATCTATCTTTTTCCTTTCTAACTAATCTATCTTTCTTTCTTTCTTTCTGACTAATCTATCTTTCTTTCTAACCAACTAATCTATCCTTCTTTCTTTCTTTCTTTCTTTCTTTCTTTCTTTCTTTCTTTCTTTCTTTCTAACTAATCTCTTTCTTTCATTCTAACTAATCTATATTTCTTTCTTTCTAACTAATCTTTCTTTCTTTCTTTCTAACTAATCTATCTTTCTTTCTAACTAATCCATCTTTCTTTCTTTCTGAGTAATCTATCCATATTTCTTTCTTTCTAACTAATCTATATTTCTTTCTTTCTTTCTTTCTAACTAATCTATCTTTCTTTCTAACTAATCTATCTTTTTCTTTCTAACTAATCTATCTTTCTTTCTAACTAACTAATCTATATATATTTCTTTCTTTCTAACTAATCTATCTTTCTTTCTAACTAATCTATCTATCTTTTTTCTTTCTAACTAATCTATCTTTCTTTCTTTCTGACTAATCTATCTTTCCTTCTAACTAACTAATCTATCATTTTTTCTTTCTTTCTTTCTTTCTTTCTTTCTTTCTTTCTTTCTAACTAATCTCTCTTTCATTCTAACTAATCTATCTTTCTTTCTTTCTAACTAATCTCTTTCTTTCTTTCTAACTAATCTATCTTTCTTTCTAACTAATCTATCTTTCTTTCTTTCTAACTAATCTATCTTTCTTTCTAACTAATCTATCTATCTTTTTTCTTTCTAACTAATCTATCTTTCTTTCTAACTAACTAATCTATCTATCTATCTATCTTTCTTTCTTTCTAACTAATCCATCTTTTTTCTTTCTAACTAATCTATCTTTTTTCTTTCTAACTAACTTATCTATCTTTCTTTCTTTCTAACTAATCTCTTTCTTTCTAACTAATCTCTTTCTTTCTTTCTTTCTTTCTTTCTTTCTAACTAATCTATCTTTCTTTCTAACTAATCTATATTTCTTTCTTTCTTTCTAACTAATCTATCTTTCTTTCTAACTAATCTATCTATCTTTTTTCTTTCTAACTAATCTATCTTTCTTTCTAACTAACTTATCTATCTTTCTTTCTTTTTAACTAATCTCTTTCTTTCTAACTAATCTCTTTCTTTCTTTCTTTCTTTCTAACTAATCTCTTTCTTTCATTCTAACTAATCTATCTTTCTTTCTAACTAATCTATCTTTCTTTCTTTCTTTCTTTCAAACTAATCTATCTTTCTTTCTAACTAACTAATCTATCTATCTATCTTTCTTTCTTTCTAACTAATCCATCTTTTTTCTTTCTAACTAATCCATCTTTTTTCTTTCTAACTAATCTATCTTTTTTCTTCCTAACTAACTCATCTATCTTTCTTTCTTTCTTTCTTTCTAACTAATCTATCTTTTTACTTTTTAACTAATCAATCTATTTTTCTTTCTAACTAATCTATCTATCTTTCTTTCTAACTAACCTATCTTTCTTTCTTTCTAACTAATCTATCTTTCTTTATTTCTTTCTAACTAATCTATCTATCTTTTTTCTTTCTAACAATCTATATTTTTTCTTTCTAACTAATCAATTTTCTTTTTCTGACTAATCTTTCTTTCTTTCTTTCTTTCTTTCTTTCTTTCTTTCTTTCTTTCTTTCTTTCTTTCTTTCTTTCTAACTAATCTTTATTTCTTTATTTCTTTCTAACTAATCAATCTTTCTTTCTAACTAATCTGTTTCTTTCTTTCTTTCTTTCTTTCTAACTAATCTCTTTCTTTCATTCTAACTAATCTATCTTTCTTTCTTTCTTTCTATCTAATCAATCTTTCTTTTTCTGTCTAATCTTTCTTTCTTTCTTTCTTTCTAACTAATCTATATTTCTTTCTTTCTTTCTAACTAATCTATATTTCTTTCTTTCTTTCTAACTAATCTATCTTTCTTTCTAACTAATCTGTTTCTTTCTTTCTTTCTTTCTTTCTTTCTTTCTTTCTTTCTAACTAATCTCTTTCTTTCATTCTAACTAATCTATCTTTCTTTCTAACTAATCTATTTCCCTTACGAAGGGAACTCAACGATGCGTCCAACGACGCCATGGGAACGCCCCTAGCGTGACTGCGTCTGAAGCATCTATGTCAACTAGTCCAATGGAAAGAATGAGCGTCACGGGCGGGTGACGTCATGACCAGGATATGATAAAAGCACATCCGGTCTAAACCGGCATTAGCTTCTGTTGCCTCAGCAAGCGATCTGTGTAATACTGTCTCTGTCTATTTATTGTTGTCTGTTGCAATTTATTCGGAAACGTTATGGCGAAACAAGTGTACAAGCAGTGTGTTCCTCCCTGCCCGCGTTATTTAACGGGTGGGGACACACACGAGCTTTGTGTCATTTGTTTGGGAGTGGAGCATGTGGTCTCAGCCTTCGAGGAGGCTGAGTGTCAACACTGTGAAATGCTACCGCTCCGCATGCTCCGCTCTCGCCTGTCACTCTTTGATGTAAAGAGTGGGCAGGCTCGCGATCCTCAGGGATCAGGACCCGCGTCTGCCGATGCGGCGCAGAGAATGCATTCCTGGGGATCGCAGAAGGATCTTTCGGAGGGGTTGGAGACGGGTCCCTTGGCCTTTTCTCCTTCCTTACCCGGAAGATCCAGCGCTCTCCCCCCGGTGTCGGAAGCACGCTCTGCGGTTTCTTCCGCCCGGGGAGAGAGCCCTCCATTACTTCAATGCTCTTCCTCCGAGGAGGTCGATGTTATGAGTATGGAGAGTGAAAGCACACACATGGGGGAAAAAGATTCACAATTTATTTCCCCAGCATATGATGAGCTGGTGGATGTTATGTCACGGGCTGTAGAAAAATTAAATATTGTATGGCCATCTGAGAATAAAGGCGCTCGTCCTAAAAGTAAATTAGATGAGCGCTTTTTATCGTCCACTACATTATCTCCACCACGAGAGCTTCCCTTTTTTCCCGATCTTCACAATGAAATATCGAAATCGTGGAATAAACCTTACTCTTCACGACTTTTTAGCCCTCAAGTTAACACTTATTCGAGAATAAGAGGGCTAAAAGAGTATGGTTATGAGGCGATGCCCCAGGCGGAACAGAATTTAGCCAGCTATCTTTCGCCTGGTCCCGCATCGTCCCTGAAAGCCTCGGCTTTGCCCACTAGACCGCTTAAAGCCACCTCGGTTTTAGTGGGCAAAGCTTATACGGCAGCAGGTCAAGCTGGAGCATGTCTGCATGCAATGGCAGTGCTACAGGCGTATCAAGCTGACCTGCTGGGGGATCTGGATAGTAGTGAGGGAATTACTCATGACGATATTCAAGAACTTCGTCGTGCTACCGATCTTTCTCTCAGGGCTACTAAGGAGACCGCCAGAGCAATTGGGCGGTCTATGGCAGCCTTGGTAGCTACTGAGAGACATTTATGGTTAAATCTGTCAGAGATTAAAGAAAAAGATCGAGCTTTTTTATTAGATGCTCCGCTTGAACCTTCTGGTCTCTTTGGCGACGCAGTCCACGCGGTCGTCGAGCGATTTCAGGAGTCTAAGAAGCAAGCTGACGCTTTTAAAAAGTTTATCCCTCGCCGTGTCCAGCCCCCTGGGGCTGCTGGGCGTGAGCAGCCCCAGCCGTCGAGCTCATCATATCATGTGCAACAGAAAGAGAGTGTTGCGTCTCGTGCACCTCCACGTAGACACTGGAGACAGACGCAACCCTCTCAGCCGAAGTCTTCTAAGTCGAAGCCGGATCTGAGGACCGTTCTTCAGCTCAGAAAAAAAAAAGGTCCTGATGTTCATGCGTCAGGCCTGTGAGGACAGCCCGGACCGAAGTAGAGCGGTGTACACCTCATTATACGGTGCCCGTTCCATTTCGGGGTCCTCACGAGACCGTTCTGCCAACCCTGCCACCCTTGGTGCTTCAGGGCGCAGCGGTCTCCAGCGAGTCGCTGATGCTATGCTGCGGCACAGCATCGGTTCCGCGCCCTCTGAGGGGGGCGTTAGAGCAGCCAGTTCAGGTAGTTCCTGCCATGATGTTTCAGGCTCCAGAATTAGCTGTCTCAGTAACACCAGAGACCAGCCTCGAGAGGCTGGTTCCCTTAGTAAATTTTCTGGCAGCGTGGAAGCTTCTGCCGAATATTTCTCGTTGGGTCCTGCAGATTGTAGAGAAAGGATACAGAATCCAGTTTGGTTCTCGTCCTCCTCGTTACAACGGGGTGTTGCCCACAGTGGTGCATCCCGAGCAGGCTCTGGTAATGGAGCAAGAGGTAAAGGCCCTGTTAGCGAGAGAAGCTATAGAACAGGTGTACTCACCCGACCGAGAGTCGGGTTTTTACAGCCGTTATTTCATTGTTCCAAAAAAGGATGGAGGGTTGCGTCCTATTTTAGATCTTCGTTTGTTAAATCGGTCAGTTCAGAAACTAAAGTTCAAGATGCTGACACTCAAACAGATCGTGACTCAAATCAGATCCGAGGACTGGTTTGTAACGATAGATATGAAGGACGCCTACTTCCATATCTCCATCCTCCCTCAGCAGAGGAAGTTCCTAAGGTTTTCTTTCGGGGGCAAAGAATACCAATATCGGGTTCTTCCGTTCGGTCTAGCTTTATCACCCCGCACGTTCACGAAATGCGTGGATGCAGCGTTAGCCCCTCTCAGGCTTCAGGGCATACGTATTCTGAACTACATCGACGACTGGCTGATTCTAGCGGAATCAGAGCAGTTGGCGGTTCGGCACCGAGGTGTCGTTCTCGCTCATATGCAGATGTTGGGGTTGAGGCTCAATGCCAAGAAGAGTGTGCTTTCTCCAGTACAGAGAACCACTTTCCTTGGTGTGGTATGGGATTCAGTGACAATGCGGGCCATCCTATCGCCCGTTCGTGTAGCTGCTATCCTGTCAGCCACAAAAGAGCTGAAGCTAGGCCAGTCACGCACTGTAAAACAGTTCGAGAAACTGTTGGGTCTTTTGGCAGCAGCGTCCAACGTGATACCTTTTGGCCTGCTGTACATGAGGCCTTTACAGTGGTGGCTCAGGACCAGAGGGTTCTCCCCGAGGGGAAACCCACTTCGTATGATCAAGGTCACGCGGCGTTGCCTTCGTGCCTTAGTTATATGGAGGGACCACTGGTTCTTAACCCAAGGTCCGGTGTTGGGAGCTCTTTGCCATCGAGTTACTATCTCGACAGATGCTTCCCTCACCGGCTGGGGAGCGGTAATGGAAGGCCGCTCGGTTCAGGGTCTGTGGAAGAGTCATCATCTCTCGTGGCACATAAATTGCCTGGAGATGATGGCTGTCTTCAATGCGTTGAGGCAGTTCCTCCCAGACCTGAGGGGCCATCATGTGCTCGTACGAACAGACAACACATCAGTGGTCTCTTATCTGAACCGTCAGGGGGGCCTGCGTTCGCGTCCGCTTTGCAAACTGGCGCACCAGATCCTCCTGTGGTCTCTGGGGAAGGTACTCTCTCTGAGGGCAGTGTATATTCCTGGGGTCCAGAATATAGGAGCAGACATCCTGTCGAGGCAGGAGCTGAGGCCAGGGGACTGGAGACTCCACCCCGAGGTGGTGGAGAAAATCTGGGAGTCTTACGGCCAAGCACAAGTGGATCTGTTTGCGTCTCAGAATACGACGCACTGTCCTCTGTGGTTCTCCCTTACTCACCCAGCCCCTCTGGGGCTGGATGCTATGGTGCAGACGTGGCCGAGGCTACGTCTGTACGCCTTTCCCCCTGTTGCTCTGCTCCCAGGAGTTCTGGAGCGATTCCGCCGGTATGGAATAAGCCTACTGCTAGTAGCACCACGCTGGCCAAGTCGGATCTGGTTTTCGGACCTGATCCATCTCCTAGACGGTCCTCCCTTCGAGATCCCCATCAGGAGAGACCTTCTGTCTCAGGCCGGGGGCACAATATTTCACCCTCGACCAGAGATTTGGAACCTGTGGGTTTGGCCTCTGAGGGGGCCCAACTCATAGAGAGTGGTCTTTCAGCCGAGGCTGCTGAGACCATTCTAAGCTCCAGAGCCCCAGCTACTAGGAAACTATATGCGCTTAAATGGAGAGTTTTCTCTTTATGGTGTCACCAACATCAGTGGGATCCAGTTAACTGTTCTGTGAACACAGTACTCGAGTTCCTGCAGGAGCGCTTTACGTCAGGCCTATGTCCTTCCACGCTCAAAGTCTACGTGGCGGCCATTGCGGCTTACCACGCCCTGGTGGGGGGTACATCGTTGGGTCGAGACCCCCTGGTTACACGTTTCCTTCGTGGCACTTTAAGGCTGAGGCCTGCAACTCGCACTAGGGTGCCAGCTTGGGATCTTGCTATAGTACTAGAAGGCCTTTCTAGGGCTCCATTTGAGCCCTTAGATTCGGTTTCAGATAAGTTTCTTACCTTTAAGACTATCTTTCTGCTAGCTATTTCGTCCCTTAAGAGAGTTGGAGACCTTCAGGCCCTTTCGATTTCCCCCACTTGCCTTGAGTTTGCACCGGGGATGGTCAAGGCATTCTTATATCCAAAACAGGGATACGTCCCTAAGGTGCCGACCTCGACTCCGAGGCCTATTGTGCTGCAGGCTTTCTGTCCTCCTCCCTTTGCATCTGCAGACCAGGAAAGACTGAACCTCTTGTGTCCAGTGCAAGCACTGGACACTTATGTGCATCGGACTTCTTCATTTAGGAAGTCCGACCAATTACTGATTTGCTTCGGATCACCTAAGAAGGGTCTTCCTGCTTCTAAACAGACGGTCAGTAGGTGGATAGTTGAGGCTATTTCACTTGCATACGAGTACTCGGACCAGCCATGTCCTTTGGTGGTCCGAGCTCACTCTACTAGGAGTATGGCGGCTTCTAAAGCCTTACTATATGGGGTTTCTCTTCGGGACGTCTGTGATGCGGCGGGCTGGTCCTCTCCGCTCACATTCGTTAGATTTTACAGTTTAGACCTGGATGCTGCCCCAGGTTCTCAGGTGCTTAGTGCTTAGTTACAACAGACTGACACTCAGGTACTTGGACTTCTGGCGCTTTGGGTATTCTCGTTCCCATGGCGTCGTTGGACGCATCGTTGAGTTCCCTTCGTAAGGGAACGTCTCAGGTTACTATTGTAACCATAGTTCCCTGAGAACAGGGAACGAGACGATGCGTCACCCTGCCATACTTCCTGCATCCCTGTGATCGGCTTGCTTCGGCAATTTTCGAAGCTAATGCCGGTTTGCACCGGATGTGCTTTTATCATATCCTGGTCATGACGTCACCTGCCCGTGACGCTCATTCTTTCCATTGGACTAGTTGACATAGATGCTTCAGACGCAGTCACGCTAGGGGCGTTCCCATGGCGTCGTTGGACGCATCGTCTCGTTCCCTGTTCTCAGGGAACTATGGTTACAATAGTAACCTGAGACGCTTTCTTTCTTTCTTTCTAACTAATCTATCTTTCTTTCTTTCTAACTAATCTATCTATCTTTTTTCTTTCTAACAATCTATCTTTCTTTCTAATTAATCTGTTTCTTTCTTTCTTTCTTTCTTTCTTTCTTTCTAACTAATCTATCTTTTTTCTTTTTAACTAATCAATCTATTTTTCTTTCTAACTAATCTATCTATCTTTCTTTCTAACTAATCTATCTTTCTTTCTTTCTTTCTAACTAATCTATCTTTCTTTCTTTTGTAACTAATCTATCTATATTTTTTCTTTCTAACAATCTATCTTTTTTCTTTCTAACTAATCTATCTTTCTTTTTCTGACTAATCTTTCTTTCTTTCTTTCTTTCTTTCTTTCTTTAATTCTTTCTTTCTTTCTAACTAATCTATATTTCTTTCTTTCTTTCTAACTAATCTATCTTTCTTTCTAACTAATCTGTTTCTTTCTTTCTTTCTTTCTTTCTTTCTTTCTTTCTAACTAATCTCTTTCTTTCATTCTAACTAATCTATCTTTCTTTCTTTCTAACTAATCTATCTTTCTTTTTCTGACTAATCTTTCTTTCTTTCTTTCTTTCTTTCTAACTAATCTATATTTCTTTCTTTCTTTCTAACTAATCTATATTTTTTTCTAACTAATCTGTTCCCTTTCGAAGGGAACTCAACAATACGTCAACGACGTTATGGGGGGAACGCCTCAGGCGTGACAGGTGTCTGAAATCACTATCAAATCACGTCAATCATATTGACCGGCGACAGCCCGTGAATCATTAGCGTGAATGATTAACGTGCGACCTGGAAGTATAAAGGGGCGCCTTGCACACATGACAAATCATCTCATCGTCTTCAGGGACTGTCTGTTTGAAAACGCTACTCAATGAAACGGTAAGAAAATTAAATGTACAGCACACGAGTGTGCTTTTCCTGCCTGGGAGAAGAGCGCGCACGGGAGATTCTTGAGGGAATCCTCTGTGTGAACTGTGAGCGTTTTTCTTTTAAAACGCTCCCTCTCGTCTGGCCCTCTTCTCGAGTGAAGGGGGTTCAACGTCTGGTTCTCGTGGTCCCGCTCGTGCCGAGGCAGAGCGGCGACTTGCATCATGGGCTTCCAGATAGAGCTCGTCGATCATCTTGAGAGTGCTGTAAACCTCTCAGATGATTCGACGGCTGACGAGGGCGAAGCAGGTGCTCTTGCTGCTCTTCAGGACGAGCAGGAGATGGCTGAGGAGGTTTATAATCAGGTAGATCCTGAACCCTCTCAGCCACCCTGCCCCGTGTATGCAGGTCTGGTGGATGTTGTGGAGCGCGCCGCCAACAGGCTGTAGCTGCCATGGCAACGCACTAGAGGAGAGACCGCTCGCGGTAGGCTCGGCGATCGGTTTCTCCCCGGCCATACACCACCAGCTCAGGTGAGCCTAATCCATTCCTTCCTGATCTTCACACAGAGATCTAGAGGGCATGGAAGAGCCCATTCTCTGCCAGTATTCACTGACATCAGCGGGTTAATTTCGCTGATGTTGAGGGGATCGCAGAGCATGGGTATGTGTCGATGCCGCCCATTTGACGAGTCGTTTGCGAACTATCTCATGTCTGGGCAGGCGTCGACACTGAGAGATCCATTTCTGCCATCCAAACCGCTAGAGACAACAGCGCGTTTGAATGGCAGAGCATACACGGCAGCAGTTCAGGCTGGTGCTTCCCTGCACACCATGGCGGTGCTGCAGGCATACCAGGCCGACCTGCTGCAGGATCTCGACCAGGGGGCAGGGATGTCCCCTGAGGCGGTTACTGAGCCGCGCCGAACCACGGTTCTTGCGCTCCGGGCCACCAAACAGACTGCTGCCACGATCAGTCGGTCGATGGCGGCGATGGTGGCCACGGAGAGACAGCTTTGGTTAAACCTGGCCGACGTTGAGGAGAAAGAGAAGGCCTTTCTCCGCGATTCGTCGGTTTCGCCCTCTGAACTCTTTGGCCCCTCCGTGGAGGCGGGGCTTGGGAAGTTCAGGGAGGCGAAGGCGCGCTCAGCTGCTTTTAGGAAAAAACCTGCATACCGCTGAGATCCGGTTCCACGCCCAGGCAGGCGGGAGGGCCTGGCCCTTCACGGTCTGAGGACCGTAGACAGGGCCAGAGAGCCAGTGTCGCCTCTCGTGCGCCCCCTCTGTGGAGGAACAGGGCGCAGGAAAGGCGTGACTCCCGCTAGAAGAGGGATCTGAGGGAGGTTATCCAGCACAAGCGCATACAGCGTCGCTGATGGATAATCTCCCCGGAGGGCTTCATTAAAAAGAGAAATCCAGCCCTCTCCTCTCTTCTGACTCCCCAGACGTGCATTACATCAGGCCTGGCGCTGGGCCTATGATGAGAACGATGTTCCGATGGCCCGCCTAGGCTTGGTTAGTAGAAACGCCTCTTTCAGGCATGTAAAGTGGTGGACCCCAGGTTCATAAAGAACTATCTGGCGAGTCTTCACTCCGCACGCCGCAGGTGAGCTGTCTGGTCTTTTCAAGAGTCAATTTTTGTGAATTAAAATTCCGAAATGTATCTCTCTACAGACCTCGTTCCCTGTATAGAGCTATGGGGTCATGTCATTTGCTATGTCATCAAGTAATAAGGTAAGAGAAGTTTCCTGGATTATTAGGGCCCTGAAGTTCCCCATTAGGTGGCCAGAACGATAACTATGTTAGCCTTCGGGCTGTTAGCCACCTCAGGGTAGAGTAGTTGGTCTCTCTCTTAGAATTTTTTACTTAGAGTGTTGACTGACGCTAGAGCTTCAGATAGATCTTATGTCCGGCCCACGGGTCCGTTTGACTTCTTTCTGAGTATTTCGCCCCTTGAGCTCTGTTTGGGTTTTCATTAGGCTGAGCGATCATGCAGCCCTTTGTATGGAATAATACAGACTATATTCTTTAGTAAGGCTGTGGCTCCTCCGAGCCCTCAGATAGATCTATGCCTGCAGGCTGGCCCTCACCAGGGCCGCCTCTGTAGCTGGCCTAGGCTGTGCCAGGGATAATAGAAGTGCTCTGCTAAAATTTAGCATTGCTTCCTCTGAACCTTCACTTTGTGAATGTAGGTTTCTAGCATCCCTGTATAAACAGCCTCCTCCCATGGGAGTCGTTAGGCCAAGGCCCGCCCCCTTCTCTGCATTCTGGGGTGACTAGAGTAATGCAGCATGGTGCAGAGGATGGTTTGTAAGGACATGGTAGGCCTCAAACAGGCCTCCGTGGTATATATGTCTTTATTGAGCAGGGTTAGGCCGTCTTTCGCTTCACGAAGAAGACTGGGTTTCCTGCCCGACCCTGCCATGCAGAACTGGCCTACGGATTTAGGCCGCCAGTTTAGGCTTCACTCACCTCGCTGAGCGACTGCTCGAGCGCTAGGTTGTAGGTGGATGGCTTTCATTCAAGCCCCACTCCCCTAGGTTGGGCACAGATAAATTTCTGTCACCCCTAGAGCCGCTGGCAGGCCCGGACCCTGGTAACCTCAGGGTGAGGTGTGAGTATCCCCCTGTGATACAGGGTAGGTCTGAGCACTTCACTCCCAGTTCTGTTTATCCTACCTCGCACCACTATGGCTCGGGTCGAGTATGAAGTAAGCTTCACTTCTTCTTTGGTCGAAGTACGCTCCCCTGAAGCCAGAGCATTGCCCTGAGCTGACGCCCATGCATAGATGGTAGGCCCCTGACTAATGGGGCCTCCGTTGAGGCAGAGTGGCGTATGTTGTACTCCCCTTGTTTTAAGGGTGCTAGCTTTTTTGCCAATTTTGCCAATTCCCACTTAAGTTGGCTATCAGGTAGTAGGCCTCTCTGGGCCTCCCTGAATGTGAGCTCCCAAATATTGTGGCTGTCAGGTAGTAGGCCGCTCTGGGCCTCCTTGAATGTGAGCGCCCAAATATTTTGGGTGTCAGGTAGTAGGCCTCACCAGGCCTCCCTGAAGGTGAGTTCCCACATGCTGTGATTATCAGGTAGTAGGCTCCTCCAGGCCTCCTTGAATGAGTACGGTCAGGTAGTAGGCCTCACCAGGCCTCCCTGAAGGTGAGCTCCCCACATACTGTGGTTGTAAGGTAGCAGGCCTCACCGGGCCTCCCTGAAGGTGAGTTCCCACGTACTGTGGTTATCAGGTAGTAGGCCTCTCTTGGCCTCTCTGAAGGTGAGCACCCCACATACTGTGGTTATCAGGTAGTAGGCCTCTCTGGGCCTCCCTGAAGGTGAGCACCCCACTTACTGTGGTTATCAGGTAGTAGGCCTCACGGGCCTCTCTGAAGGTGAATTCCCACTTACGTTGGCTATCAGGTAGTAGGCCTCTCCGGGCCTCCCTGTAACGTTCCCTAGTGGTGCTGGGTTTATGAAGCTAGTGGTCTCTTGCTATCAGTTTCAGCTAGCCTTAATAGGCAGCTGCTGAAGGCGAGCTTGCGCCCTGGCTCGCTAAAGTGTTCATTCTCTGCTATTGGTTCCCTCCCGGAACTTTTTCTGCCTACAGCCTGGTTTGCCTACCAGGCAGACCTGTGCTCCCCTCACCGAGGGTCTCTATGAGCATGCGGCTTCCTGAGTCTGGTCAGACAGTCGTAGGCCTCTCGTGAGGCCTCCCAGTTAGATCAGCCCTTAGGCCTTCACAGGCCTCCTCAGTGTTTTGAAACACAGACACTGGGTTGATCCGTGGATCGAGTAGAGAAACTCCCCTCGCTAGCAAGGGTTGGAAAGCACTATGCTGAGTCATACTCTCCGGGATATCCCGTCTCTGAGATCCGGGCCGAGTGGTTCACTGCCAGCTTCGCAGTCCCTCGGGTTGGATGCCTTTCTTAAGGCTTTGTTGTCCAGAGGCTCTGTCTTCAGACAGACAGGATTTGGCCAGACTAGTGTCTATGTACTGACGCCAGGTCAGGCCGTCCTGGTGGCATTCGGGGTGAGTACGTTCCCCTGAATAGTGACTGGCTGGGGTTCCTTCGGGTTCCCTAGCCACATTCCCTAGAAGGGACCCCTTCTAATCGGAAGCTGTGGTTCCAGGCCTCGGAGCCGGCCCAGGTAGACCTTTTATTTAACCATGTTTATGAAGGTTTTTCTGTGATGCTGTAGCTTGGGCTATGACCGAAGGAAATGCTGTCACTAACAGCCCAGTGTGACCTGAGGGTGAGTGGTTCTAGCGTTTCATTTGAAGTTGCTGGTTCTGACAGTTGTCACTGCCACTTGGCATGCACTCTCCTTAGCATGGCGGAGTTGGTATATCGTTCCCCATAACGTCGTTGACGTATTGTTGAGTTCCCTTCGAAAGGGAACGTCTCAGGTTACGACTGTAACCTATGTTCCCTGAGAACAGGGAACGAGACAATACGTCTCCCTGCCATGCCTCGGGGCTTGCCTACCGTACAGTCCCTTCAGACGATAAGGTGATTTGTCATGTGTGCAAGGCGCCCCTTTATACTTCCAGGTCGCACGTTAATCATTCACGCTAATGATTCACGGGCTGTCGCCGGTCAATATGATTGACGTGATTTGATAGTGATTTCAGACACCTGTCACGCCTGAGGCGTTCCCCCCATAACGTCGTTGACGTATTGTCTCGTTCCCTGTTCTCAGGGAACATAGGTTACAGTCGTAACCTGAGACGTTTCTTTCTTTCTTTCTTTCTTTCTTTCTTTCTAACTCATCTCTTTATTTCATTCTAACTAATCTATCTTTCTTTCTTTCTAACTAATCTATCTCTCTTTTTCTGACTAATCTTTCTTTCTTTCTTTCTTTCTAACTAATCTATATTTCTTTCTTTCTTTCTAACTAATCTATCTTTCTTTCGAACTAATCTGTTTCTTTCTTTCTTTCTTTCTTTCTTTCTTTCTTTCTTTCTAACTAATCTCTTTCTTTCATTCTAACTAATCTATATTTCTTTCTAACTAATCTATCTTTCTTTCTTTCTAACTAATCTATCTTTCTTTCTTTCTAACTAATCTATCTATCTTTTTTCTTTCTAACAATCTATCTTTTTTCTTTCTAACTAATCTATATTTCTTTTTCTGAGTAATCTTTCTTCCTTTCTTTCTTTCTAACTAATCTTTCTTTCTTTCTTTCTAACTAATCTATATTTCTTTCTAACTAATCTGTTTCTTTCTTTCTTTCTTTCTTTCTTTCTTTCTTTCTTTCTTTCTTTCTTTCTTTCTTTCTTTCTTTCTTTCTTTCTTTCTAACTAATCTGTTTCTTTCTTTCTAACTAATCTCTTTCTTTCATTCTAACTAATCTATCTTTCTTTCTTTCTAACTAATCAATCTATCTTTCTTTGTAACTAATCTATCTATCTTTTTTTCTAACTAATCAATCTTTTTTCTTTCTGACTAATCTATCTTTTTTCTTTCTAACTAATCTATCTTTCTTTCAAACTAATCTATCTTTTTTCTTTCTAACTAATCTATCTTTCTTTCTTTCTAACTAACCTTTCTTTCTTTTTAACTAATCTATCTTTCTTTCTTTCTAACTAATCTTTCTTTCTAACTAATCTATCATTCTTTCTTTCTAACAAATCCATCTTTCTTTCTTTCTTTCTTTCTTTCTTTCTTTCTTTTTAACTAATCTATCTTTATTTCTTTCTAACAAATCTATCTATCTTTTTTCTAACTAATATATCTTTCTTTCTTTCTAACTAATCTATCTATCTTTTTTTCTAACAAATCTATCTATCTTTCTTTCTAATAAATCTATCTTTCTTTCTAACTAATATTTCTTTCTTTCTAACCTATCTATCTATCTATCTAATCCATCTTTCTTTCTTTCTAACAAATCCATCTTTCTTTCTTTCTTTCTTTCTTTCTTTCTTTCTTTCTTTCTTTCTTTCTTTCTTTCTTTCTTTCTTTCTTTCTTTCTTTCTTTCTTTCTTTCTAACAAATCTATCTTTCTTTCTTTCTAACTAATCCATCTTTCTTTCTTTCTAACTAATCTATCTATCTTTCTTTCTAACTAATCAATCTATCTTTCTTTCTAACAAATCCATCTTTCTTTCTTTCTAACTGATCCTTTCTAACAAATCCATCTTTCTATCTTTCTAACTAATATATCTTTATTTCTTTCTAACTAATCCATCTTTCTTTCTAACAAATCCATCTTTCTTTCCTTCTTTCTTTCTTTCTTTCTTTCTTTCTAACTAATCTATCATTCTTTCTTTCTTTCTAACTAATCTATCTTTCTTTGTAACTAATCTATCTTTCTTTCTTTCTTTCTAACAAATCCATCTTTCTTTCTTTCTTTCTTTCTTTCTTTCTTTCTTTGTAACTAATCTATCTTTCTTTCTTTCTAACTAATCTATCTATCTTTCTTTCTAACAAATCTATCTATCTTTCTTTCTAACTAATATATCTTTCTAACTAATCATTCTTTGTAACTAATCTATCTTTCTTTCCGTCTAACTAATCTGTCTTTCTTTATCTCTTTTTAAACTAATCTTTCTTTATTTCTTTCTAACTAATCTTTCTTTCTTTCTTTCTAACTAATCTTTCTTTCTTTCTAACTAATCTTTCTTTTAGTGAAACCAATCTTTCTGTCTATCTAACTAATCTTTCTTTTCTTTTCTAACTAATCCATTTATCCGACTTCAAACTACTTTAAACTTCTTCAAACTCTCTGGTCCGGCTTTCTCAAGCCAACTTAAAGTTTGTCTCATCAAACTTTTTTTCTAGTTGTCTACTGCTCTTTGTTCTAAGAACTCGTCTTAAAACTAAAGGAGATCAAGCTTTTTCAGTTGCTGGCCCTAGACTGTGGAATGCTCTTTCCCCTGATATTAGAACTGCACCGTCAGTTGATGTTTTTAAAATTCGTGTGAAAACGTATTTGTTTTCTGTCTGTTTTAATTCTTGACTCTGTCATTGTATATCATGTGTTTTGTATGTTTTTTTCTTGTTTTTAGATGTACAGTCCTTTGGTCTACGTTGTAGTTGAATATAAATATAAATGAACGAGACTTGAGACTCTACTACGAGCTGATCGATCACAGCAGGACTCACAGAAGAAGTCAGGTGGGGGTGTCTGTTTTTACAGCAACCAAAGCTTGTCCACTAAAGCAGCAGATTCATACTGCTACCAGGGGAGAAAAGACACTCGATAAATGCTACTGTGTAATCTCTAACGCATATCATTCTATTGCTTGGCCCCCTTTGGGACGGTCAGATCATAACACAATCTTTCTCATCCCTTGATACCGTCAGAGACTGAAATCTACAAAGCCGACTAAAAAAGTAATTAAACAATGATCTATCCAAGCACAAAACTAATTAAAAGAATGCCTTCATACTACTGATTGGTCTGTCTTCAGGGATGAGTTCACCACCCTGGACGAATACTGTGATGCTGTCATATATCCACTTTGCTGAAAGTGTTTTTCCCTCTAAAACCGTGATTGTTCACAGCAATAACAAACCATGGTTTGGTAAGGATATTAAAATGTTGTACATGGAGAGAAAAAATGCTTTTCAGAGTGGAGATATCTGTCAGTACACTATTGTTAAATATGCATTTGATCAGGCTGTTAAAAAGGCTAAAGCTAACTACAGGGCCAAGCTTGAAGCTAAGCTTGGTGTCCATGACAGCAGGGGTGTTTGGCAAAGCCTGAATGTACAGTCAGCTCTAATCTCCTCAATGATATAGCTCCCCCCAAACCACCTTTTCTGATAGAAGAAAATGAGGTCAGGTATCTGTTGAGGAAACAAAATTGCAGGAAGGCAGCAGACCCCGACCAGGTCTCTGCTGCCACTATTAAATGGTGTGCCAATGAGCTGTTGTATGTCTTCACTGACATTTTGAATTGGTCTCTTAGACTATGTAAAGTCCCAGCGTGTTTTAAATCAGCCATAATCATTCCTGTGCCTAAGAAGTCGAATGTGAGTTGCTTGAATTACTATAGACACTATATAGACGTATAGACAGGCTCTAACCTCTGTTATCATGAAAGTTTTTGAGCGATTAGTGGCCAATCATCTCACAACTACATCTCTTGATCCTTTCCAATTTGCATATAGGGAGAACAGGTCTGTTGAAGATGCTGTTTCTCTTTGCACCCGTAACATTCTTCAACATTTGGAAGGCATCTGCTTTTAATAATATTATACCAAAAAGATTGTGTGACAAACTCCTGGGGTTGGGTGTTAAGGAGACCATATGTAAGTGGATCCTTGACTTTTTAACTGACAGATATCAAGTGGTTAGGGTTAACAACCTCTTGTCAAAATCAATGTCCACCAGCATTGGGGTGTCCCCAGGGGTGTGTTCCAGGGGTGTGTCTCCTCTCTTGCACTCATTTTATACCAATGTTTTTTTCTCACCATGATTCATTCACGATTTTTAAATTTGCTGATGATACCACTGTGGTGGGTCTCATCACCAATGATGATGAATCGGCTTACAGAACAGAAGTGTCCTTGCTGGCTGAGTGGTGCTCAATTAACAACTTGTCCCTCAACATCTCCAAAACCAAGGAGATGGTTGTTTATTTCAGGAGCAAAAATAGTAAGGCGTTCCGGCCCCTGGCTGTCAAGGACAAAACTGTAGATGGGTGGAAAGTTTTAGGTTCCTTGGGACCATCATATCCTCCAGTCTTAAATGGAACACCAATCCCAGCCAGATTATTAAAAAAGCTCACCAGTGACTCTTCTTTTTAAAACAGCTCAGTAAATTTAAAGTGTCCAAGGCAGGAATGCTCCACTTCTACAGGGCTGTGATAGAGAGTACACTTACTTTCTCCATCACTGTATGGTGGGGTAACTGCTTAGAAGATGATAAATCTGCACTGAATAGGCTAGTTAGGACAGCGTCAAGAATAATTGGGCTGGACCTCCCTAAGATCTGTGACATTTACAACACCCGTCTACTTAAAACTGGACTGAAAATACTTAAAGATTCATTGCACCTCGCTAATTCCCTTTTCACCCCTCTACCATCGGGCAAAAGGCTAGGACGTATCAGATCCAGAACCACCCGTTTTTCAAATAGCACTTATCCGCAGGCTGTGAGGTCCCTCAATTCACACCAACAATCATTATCTTCTCTGCTTACATAACTTCTCCTCAGTGTCACAAAATTTACTAGCACTTTGTCTGATTTATTTGATTATCTATTATATTTTCTCATTGGTAGCAACCCAAGTATCTGTTTTCTTATTTTAGATTTTCTGTTTTTATTGTATATGTCATGTCTGATGATTTGTTGTCATTTTTGTCCAATACTGTCTTGTACTGTCTTGAGTGAGCCAAATCACTAAATTGAATTCCAGGCGATTTGCGTCGTTTTGGCAAAATAAAGACTTGAACTTGAACTTGATGCCATCATCTTGGCATCTTGGCATCATCTAACACGTTCGCTAGATTCTATAGCCTATGTGTCGAGCCGGTTGCTTCCCGTGTGCTCTCTTCACATAGAAGCCTGTTAACACCGTAAGCCCAGCTCGAAGTGTCGGCTTGCTGCACCATTTCCCTACTATGGACTGGATACATGCACCATTCTTGCTCCAGTTGAGTTTCCCTTTTAGCTGAACCCTGTTGAATTCCTCCACACCCCTTCGGCATTGGACGTGGTGGAGCATCCAATGCTAGGCCTACCACTCATATGCACTGGTGGAACTTGTGCTAGGCTGGGGCCATATGATGTGATTCCTACGGCGATCCCATATGTGTATTCTTCCACAGTACGGCTCCCTGCTGCGAGCCCGTGTCTTTCCCTTGGCAGAGCTTGCTCTGCCGTCGCTGACCGGTTGAGTTTCCCCCTGTTATAGGCTGGAGCCACCTCAGTGACATTCCATATGTTGTACGACCCGGTAACGCCCATATGTGTCCATATGTGTATCTCCACGTTACCTCCCTGTGGGCTGGATGTGGCTTCCGTAACGTCCCTCCTTCCATCGAAAGGGTACGCTTTCCCAGTGTTATCCAAGTCTAACTGAGTGGGTAGTGATGGGGACGAGACCGCCTATGCCGAGTCCAAGTCAAGACCGAGTCTTTGAAGGGTCGAGTCCGAGTCGAGACCGAGTCCGTTGTTTTTCAAATACAGTCGAGTCCGAGTCAAGACCGAGTCTTTGAGGAAGCAAGTCCGAGTCGAGATTTTGTCTCGACATGTCAGTTTTGATATTCATGATTTAATATCACCCCAGTTAATAATCAACAGTTAGGCCTACAGACTAAGCTAGATTGGGAATTGTTTAGAGGAGCAGTCTTAACATCTTAATATGGACTATGCTTTTACTATCATTAAAAAAATCCCTACCACATGCATCATCTTCTGCCTATTTTTCTAAAATGTTTCAACAGTGCTGCTCTGTCATCAGCATGTTAAGCCCACCCTGACTTTTTTAATCATAGTTAGGACATGCAGAGCAAATTAAAATTTTCTAGTGGCATGTCTAAATTAGTAGGCTTAGCTGCTTTATAACATTTTCCAATATTTCCCAATTTTAAATATTTTGACAATACACTCAATTCAGTATCTTTTAAAACTTTATTCCCCCATAACACACACAAACATTACATAAACAGAATTGCACTGTGTAATGCAGTTAATGACGATACTGACTCTTTTACACTGAGTTATAACAGCCAGATGAACAAAGAGAAAAGGTGATTTGATGGTGTTGGTTGTGTTTTAACATTATCATTATCTCACAATCATTTGACCTGAATAGAGCCCAATTTCTGAGCTACAGTTACTTTATTGATTATAGAAGCACTGTCCTTGAAAATAACAATATTTGCAACTTTTACAATGTGCTCCAAATAATTTCTTAAAACTTAATCACATACAAAACTTTTTTTCGCTTTTTTTAAACAGACATCAAGAACCAGCCTGTGACTCTCAACAATGGTGACACTTATAAAGCATTTTGCAGTGCATTCTGGGTGCCATCAATCAAATCTCATTCATGGCTCCCATCATGCATTGCTGCATAAATAAATAATGAGCTTATGTTCAGAGGTCATCTGTTTGTCACCATTGTTGAGATTCATACGCTAATTCTTGATGTCTGTATTTGCTTACCTGAAATACTTTTTAAGGTGTTTTTTTTTTGTAATGATTTGATCATTTGGATTTAATTGAAAAGGCTAAAAAATTGCATACTCTACAATGACAGTGCTGCTATAATCCATAAGGTAAACTTAACTCTGAAATTATGCTCTCAATGAGTTCAGTGATTCAGGCCAACTATTGATTATGTTAAAACACAACCAACACCATCATAACACCTTTTCTCTTTGTTCATCAGGCAGCTATAACTCAGGTATAGCAGCCAAATAAAGAACTCAAGTTAATGATGTAAGGGTCAAGAGCCCAACTAAAGCAAACACTGATCTCCATAATGGTAACATACCAATTACGATTTTCTACTTCAGTGATTCTGCTTGTTAACATCAGGTGTCGTCGATAATGCTCAATTATCACTCAATTAATATTAATTACTTAATTATCTCATTAACTTTAGCACTGCTTCAGTGTTCATTGAACACCCTCTGAGTGTGGACTCATATAAACACTGAGCAGTGTTAATTTAACACTGGTGATTTTGCTGTGCAGTCAAGAATTTCGTAGTTGCACTTTAGAAAAATTAGAGATGAGAGCAAGCTGTGTATGAGACAGGACCGATGTGGTCTCATAATGATTCCACCTCGACTAAAAACACGTTCAACGGGTGCTGAAGACGCCGGCACAGACAACAGTTTCATGGCCAGCATGTGGATTTGAGGAAAACGCTCTTGGTGTTTGGCCCAAAAGTGAAGAGCATTCTCAATGTCTGTCTTCAATAGTCTCAAAGTATTTTGCAACCTGCGTAGCAACAGATGTTTGCTGCCCTGTGCTGCGCTTTTTGGGGGATTTGTACCTCGACAGCATGCGACCACATTTCTTTGGTGGGGAGTCATCATCCTCTTCCAATGTGGCGTCCAAGTCATCTTGTTCTCCTCCGTATCTCTCAGCACATTTCTCAACCTCTGCAACCAGTGTTTCTGTGAGACATGAGGACATGAGCACGTCATATCAAATGTTATGTAGACTAGAGATTATGATCACGCTGTGTTATGTTAAACATGTTAAATATAATCCTGGAATAATTATCACTGTTGTATGTTATTACCCTTGCACTCTGTGGTAAAATGTAATACACCCAGTTTAATATGTTCTGGTGCGCAAATATGATACGAATTTACAGTCAGTTTTCATACATCAGTTTATGTACTAACCTTTCAGTGATTTTTTCAGGTCCTCTCTGTATCGCCTCTGGTATGCTGCACCCTGCTTGCACATCACATCGAGATCCACCCAATTTAGGCCAAACTGTGGGTCCAGCATTGTGGCAAGGGTGTAGATTTTGTTGTTGAATGGCTCCTCCTTCCCAGTTTTCCCAGCAATGTCAAACTGTTCAAAAATCCCCTGGAAGCGTTTTTTTCAGTGATCCGTGTAGTGCCCTTGCGATGGGTCTACACAGGATATAAGTTGTTTCACATTTTATTAAATGGGTGTTCAGGTCAAGAACAGTCGGCACAATGATGCTGATAGTTACGACTTTTTCCCCCTCTGTTAAGTTAGTAGCCTCAGCAAAAGGAGCAATAATTGAGGTTAAGTCTCTGAGTTGGTTCCACTCACGTGGCGTGAAAACAACATCTGAAAAGTCGTTAAGACACATTTCGGTCAATGTTTTGTGATCCAGAGAAGTCAGTGCTTGTAGTTGTTTAAATGTACTATTCCATCTGGTGTTGTTCGCTGCAGGTACTGTTTTTGTTGTTCCACATGTGCTTTCAAATGTGTCTTTGAAAGCCGAGCTGGTGTGTAAGAGGGTAGAAAAGCGAGATGCTTTAGCAATGGCAAGACTAATTGATTTGACCTCTTTCATTCCATCTGAGACAACTAACTGAAGAGAATGGGCAAAACAAGAAAGCCTCTCCCCCGATAGCCCAAGTTCTGTGTCCTCATCAGTGTCCTCCCATAACTCCTCATCATCAAGATCATTCTCGCTTGCTGCATTGGCATTTGCACTTTGAAAGCGCATTTCATGTTGGCGGCATTGTCTGTTATAATATAACAAACTTTTTGCGTGATGCCATATTCTTCAAGTATTTCCTCAAAAGCTGCAGAAATCCTCTCACCACTGTGCCGTCCTGTAAACCGCCGACATTCAAGCAGGTACGGTTCAAGCACACAGGATCCATTAGAGCAGTGTATTGCATGCGCAGTGACGCCAAGAAAGGACCGCAGTCTGCGGTCAGACCAGATATCAATGGTTACAGAGACAGATGGTTGACTCTGCAATCTTTCAACAATAGTCTGCTTCACTTGGTTCACCAGTACTGGGATTATTTTCTCAGAGATAGTACTTCTCGAGATGGGGGTGTATTTTGAGTCCATGACTTTCAGAAATTTTCTAAAGTAGCAATTCTCCACCAAAGCCAGAGGCAGTCCACAGCCAATTACCAAGTCCTTAATGATGGATACATTGATTGCTTGCTGCCGAGGGGATTTAGAACTGTAGACCAAAACATTGGAGAAGCACACAGATACTGATGGTTGTGCAACGTCAGTTTGGTCTTGTGCTGCCTTGTACTGCAGGAACCTGTAAGAGAGAGGGAACATCCACAAATTATTATATATCAGCATTTTTTAAACTTCATAATGTTCTCCAAAGAGGCTCCACTTAAAGGGACGTGGTAGCAGATAAGGCCGCCACGTACACCTTCAGTGTGGAGTGGGATAACCCTGTGGAGAAACGCTCCTGAAGGAATTCTAGCACTGCACCCACCGGGCAGTTAACTGGGTCCAACTGTTGTTCCCCACACCAAGAGGTGAACATATTCCACCTCAAGGCATATGATTTCCTAGTGGCCGGAGCTCTGGAGTGGAGGATGGTCTCCACGACCTCAGTCGAGAGACCAGATTCTATAAGCTTGGCCCCCTCAGAGGCCAAGCCCACAACCTCCATAGATCTGGGCGGGGGTGAAGTATCGACCCGCTCGCCTGAGAGAGAAGGTCCCTCCTGATCGGAATCTCCAGAGGAGAGCCGTCGAGGAGAGATATTAGGTCCGCAAACCAAATTCAGGCTGGCCAGTACAGGGCTACCAACAGTAGACTGACCCCGTCCCGGCGAACCCTCTCCAGAACTCCTGGGAGCAGAGCAATCGGGGGAAATGCGTACAGGCGTGACCTCGGCCACTCCTGTACCATAGCGTCCAACCCCAGAGGGGCTGGAGGACTTAGGGAAAACCACAGTTGGCAGTGTGATGTTTCCCTGGATGCAAATAGGTCTACCTCGGCACAACCGAAATGTTTCCATAGGAGCTCCACCACCTCGGGGTGGAGTCTCCACTCCCCGGGCCTCGGCCCCTGCCTCGACAGGATGTCTGCCCCTGATTCAAATACCCCGGGATATACATCGCCCTCATTGAAAGAAGCTTCCCCTCGGACCATAGAAGGATCTGGCGAGCCAGCTTGTATAACGGGCGTGAACGCAGACCCCCCTGATGGTTTATATAAGAGACCACCGATGTGTTGTCTGACCGGACAAGAACATGGTGACCTCTCAGGTCTGGGTGGAAGTGTTTCAGAGCCTGAAACACCGCCATCATTTCTAGACAATTTATGTGCCAATGAAGATGATGGTCCTGCCACAGACCCTGGGCCGAGCGACCACTCATGATCGCCCCCCAGCCTGTGAGAGAGGCGTCCGTCGTTAGTGTTACACGACAATATGGAGCCCCCAACACAGGACCTAGGGACAGGAACCAAGGTTCTTTCCACATAGCCAGGGCACGGAGACACCGTCGCGTGACCCTGAGCTTGCGGAGCGGGTTTATCTCGGGGAGAACCCCTTGGTCCTGAGCCACCACTGCAGTGGTCTCATGTACAGCAGGCCACAAGGTATAACGTTGGACGCTGCTGCCATCAGACCCAGAATTCTCTGATAATCTTTTACAGTGAGTGACAGGCCTAGTTTTGCCTGTTTGACGGCTAAGAGAATCGAAGCTATACGAGCAGGAGACAGACGTGCCTGCATCGACGTCGAATCCCAAACCACGCCCAGAAAAGTGGTCTTCTTTACTGGAGAAAGCACACTCTTCTTGGCGTTGAGCCTCAACCCCAACTTTTTGATATGGGCGAGAACGACATCTCGATGCCGAATCGCCTGAAGCTCCGATTGAGCCAAAATCAACCAATCGTCGATATAGTTTAAAATGCGGATGCCCTGGAGTCGCAGCGGAGCCAGAGCTGTATCCATGCATTTCGTGAAAGATCGGGGAGACAGTGCTAGGCCGAACGGAAGAACCCGATATTGGCGCGCTTCGCCCCCGAAAGCGAACCTCAGGAACTTCCTGTGTTGTGGAGGATGGAAATGTGGACGTATGCGTCCTTAGATCTATCGTGACAAACCAGCCCTCGGACCTGATTTGTGACACGATCTGCTTAATAGTGAGCATCTTAAATTCGAGCTTCCCTACCAAGCGATTTAAGGGGCGCAGATCTAAAATTGGACGCAACCCCCCCATCCTTCTTTGGAACGATGAAATATCGGCTGCAATAACCTAGCTCCAAACTGGGAGGAGGAACCCATTCTATAGCCTCCTTTTGAAGGAGCGTTTTCACCTCTTGTTCCATTACCAGAGCCTGCTCGGGGCCCACCACTGTGGGCAGAACCCCTCTTAATTTTGGTGGAAGACACCTGAATTAGATTGTATAACCTTTTTCTACTGTCTGCAGGACCATAGAGATATTTTTGGAAGGCTTTTCCACCCTGCCATAAATTCTACTAAGGGTACCAGTCCCTCGAGACTGGCCTCTGGTATAACTTGAGCAGCAAACACAGTGCCCTGTAACGGCGCACCGGCAGGGAACAACTGGTTTGACTGCCCTGAGACCCTCCTCAGAGGGAGCGAGCGTCCCTCGGGAAAGCGCTCGCTGGGACCGTCTACGCCCCGGCATAGAGGCGGGGTTGGCAGAACGGGCCCCTGAGGGCACCGAGGCAGAACGGGCACCGTAAAAAGAGGTGAACACCTTTCTCCCTCGGTGGGGACCACCCTCAGTGTCCTGACTTTTATGACGTCAGGACTTTTTAAGGCTTCAGCCTTCTTCGCCAATATAACTGTCCTCAGATCAGTTCTACCGCCCGCAGGCTTTGGCTGAGGGTGCCGCGTCTGGTCACACTACTTCTGCGCCCTATGTGAAGAGCTCGTAGAAGGCCGGGGCTGCTCCGCCCAGCAGCCCCAGGGATGTGAACTTTAAATGGAAGAAACTTTTTTTTTTTTTTTTTTTTACTGCTGCCTGTTTCCTTTCTTCCTGAAATTTATCAATGACAGAATTAACCGAGTAACCGAATAACCCCGCAGGGGAGAGAGGAGCATCTAAAAGAAAGCTTTTTCTTTCTAATCATAGTCGAAAAATTAAGCCATAAATGCCTCTCTGCGGCCAACAAGGCTGCACACAGAGAGAAATAAGCAGCCCTTACGCAGTTCTCAAACCACGTCAGAACTGACCTCCTCACTCTCGCCGTCTTTTTTCATTAAGATTGGGGGTAAAGTCGGTGCTCTAAATGACGAAGCAGCCTCGGAAGAGAGATGGCACGCAAGCGTCTCTTCTACCGAGGCATAGCGTCATAATATTTTGCCCCCGTTATATTAGAATATGTTTACGTTAGAGGGCTAAAAAATTCTATAAGAAACCGGCTTCTTCCATAATCTCGAAACCTCAGTATGGAGATCATGAAAGAACGGCAAGCACCGGCGTGGAGGTAGAACACGGGAAGGGAGAAATCTCTCATCTAAATAGATTCAGTAACAGACTCCTGCCTAGCTGCTGGCCACTTATATGCTTAATATTGACACAGCTCGAGCGAAAACCTCCATAAGCCCTTCGCACAATACTGACAAAATCCAGCTCCTCAGAACTGGGTAATTGAAATAATGATGCCTCAGCCCGGGTGGAAGAAACCGCAGCGCGTGCTTCCGAACCCGGATCTGAGGCACTGGATCTACCAGGTAAGGGCTGAGAAAAGGCAGAGCCCGTCTCAATCCCCGCAGATAGATCCATATGCGATCCCCACGATTGAAGCCTTCGCTGTGCCTCGGCAACAGCGGGACCTGAACCGCGGGGAGCGCGCACCGAACCACTCTCCTCGAAGAGGGCTCGGCGGGAGCGGAGCGTTTTTATGGACAAACGCTCGCAATGCTCGCAATCAGCTCCCTCGAGAGCTGACTGGGCATGCAGCACTCCCAAACAAACAACACACAGAATGTGTGTGTGTCCCCACCCGTAATATAACGTGAGCAGGGATGAACACACTCTCTGAACTGCTGTTCGTAAGCCATGATATATTGTCTCTTTTATAGTTTTTTATATAAATATATATATATGTGAAAAACTCCTGCCTAGCAATTTCTAAGGACAGACAAAAACACTTGAGACACAGACTTTTTCATACACAGAGCGCTTACTGAAGACTCAGAAGCTGATGCGCTTGTGTTTTGGGGTGCTTATATAGTTTCCTGGTCGATGACGTCACCCGCCTATGACGTTCCGTCTCGCCATTGGACTGATTTCATACGTGCTTCATGACGCACTCACGCAGGGGCGTTCCCAAAGCGTTGTCACGCAGCTCGAGTTCCCTGATAGGGAACAACAAAGGATATACCTATGTTACAGACGAAATATGAAAGACAACATTTTGTTGACTAGTTTTGGATAGATTATAAAGTTTTTACTGTAAAATAGACTACTGCCACATCAAATAAGCTTTTGTTTGCTAATTTTTGCTCATATGTTAAATATATTATGTTTTGTAAGAAATAAAGTCATCAACTAAGATGTTATTATAGTGTTTGTTCCAATGCAGGCTTTATTCAAACTAATGAATCCTTAACTTTGAAATACGTATGATAAAATGTATACTTTAGTTTTTACAAAGAAAGATTACACTTGAAATATTGTTATTTTAATTGTTGCTGTAATTGTAACCTTTTTAATAAAATAGCAAAGAAAATATTTACAAGGTAGATGTAAACCAAATCTTAAAAGGTCAATATAAGCCTTATCTTTAAATTATTTTTATTGTGTTTTATTGGTGACAAATTTGGGGAGAGGATACATATCCAAAACTTTCTGAAAATACAGTATTTATTTTATAGAATTAACTACACAATTACTAGAAATGTTTACCTTGGATATAATACAATTTGCAAGCAAAAATAGAAGTGAAAAAAAAAAATTCAAGATGTTTCCAACTGTGAAACAGTTATATATATATATATATATATATATATATATATATATATTTTTTTTTTTTTTGTCCTTGCATTCTTTCTTGTGGCTCAGTGACACACCTGTGTGAAAGGCTCATTATGCAGCTCATTATGCATCTCATTATGCAGGCCATTGTCTTCTCATGTGTGAATCAGAGTATTCTTGCCCCCACGCATATTGCCTTTCCAAACAAAAAGTGTCTTACAAAATTTAAATCAATGTATTGTTTAATGTGAATGATTAGGCAGGATGATTTTCAGATCATTTTGAAGCAAAAACTCTAGGCGACAACATCCATTAGTCAAAAGTCTGGTGGACACGTATTTAGTATGTGTTTTGTGGCCTTATTTCAGAAACTTTAATTTTTATTTTTTTCAATAACCATGCATAAACATTATTCTCTCAAAAATACAAACATGTACATACATGTTGCTCACATATTATGATAGCCCTGTTTGTGCTAAATAGAGTGTAATTACACCTTTGCCATTCATATGTTTATGAGCAACTGAAAAAAGCACAAATGTCAGGGCATGTCAAAACATCTCAAGGACCCCAAAAACACCTTAGACCCCAGGGGGTTAACTGGGATCCCAATCAGTCGACACGTCGAACGTGAGCGACTGAAAGGGAATGCATTTAAAAAAAAATAAAAAAAAATGAATGGTGCGGCAGCTTGGTATCGGACTCTGATGGGCACGAGCGTTGTCTAGTATGTTTGGGCTTGATCATGCTAGAGCAGCGCTCATGGATGACTCATGTTTTCTCTGTGGGAAAATGACCATCGCGTCATTAAGGTCGAGACTCGGTGAACTCACATGAGTGAGAGTCCCCTCATCCACCCCCCGATCTTCGGCTGGTTGCCAGGGTGACCTGAGGGTTACGGTCTGGAACAAGGCGCCGACTATGTGTCCGCGACCCCAGCCCCCCTCTTCAATGACGGTGCCCGCTAGTGAACAGGTGATTCCCACAGGTCTACCCTCTGGTGGCCTGTGTGTTTCATTTGAAGCTACAGAGGATGATACTATGTTTGTAGCAGCTTCACAAGGTGGGTTTGATTTTCCTGGAATTGACGACTCGTCACAGCTGCCACCTTCTGGTGCATACGGCTGTGCCTGTGTCTGATCCGGAGATGACGGCCATGCTTTCCCGGGACGATTGGTTTTTGGGTAAGGCCGCCGACCCTCGTCCACGGCAAACCCCAATACCTTTCTTCCCGGACGTGCATGATGAGATCTCGAAGTCCTAGAAGACCCCCTTGTCTTCTCGTGACCGCTCGCTGATCTCATCCGCCTTTCCTCCCCTCGATGGGGCCGCTGCCCATGGGTACACTGGGGTCCCCCCGGCTGAACGCTCTGTTGCGATGCTATGTGTCCTCAGAGTGCTTCTTCTCGGTGCAATCCTAAGCACCTGTCCGTGGCCTGTAGTTTTTCGTCTACGCTTGTGGCGAGATCCTATAGCAACACGGGACTGGCAGCCGCCTCACTGCATGCCATAGTCATTCTGCTGGTCTACCTGACCCAGATGCTCATGGACCTGCACGAGGGCGGGACTGACCCAGGGCTCTTCACTGAGCTGCGCGCCACCACTGACCTTGCTCTCCGAGCGACGAAAGTGGCCGTACGCTCCCTGGGTCAGGTGATGCTCACCATTCTGTGGCTGAACCTGTCTGATGTGCTGGATGTCGCGCGGACCCGTCTGGCCTCTTCGGCGGTGCGGTTGAGGGCTTGCCCAACAGCTCTCAGCCACCCATGAGCAGACTGACGTTGATTCTGTCCCGACGGCCCCGCCGTCCGCTCAGATCCCTCGGTCTGCCCACCGCCGGAGCCGCGGGCGGACGCCACAGCCCTCTCCAGCCCCGCCCCCCGCTACACGCCGGGTTAAGCGGCGCTCTTGAGATGGGCCCCTCAGAGATGGGACTCAGTTCTTTCCAGGAGTTGGTAGCAGGACCACTCCTTTCCCCTGTGAAGGGCCGGGGAAGAATCCTTATTCTCCAAAGAACTGACTCTCCCATCTCTGAGCACACAGAGTTCTCGGACGACACAGAGCGCCGCCCACAAGCCGTGCTCTCCTCGTCCCCCTCTGTCCCAGAGATGGTTGACACGGCGTGCTGTCCACGGACCGCTTCGCCCCTGTCCCCCTCTGTCGCCAGACCCCTGGCAGAGCAGGCCCCCGCGGGACGACCAGCCTGGTCCTCCCCTGGCCCCCTCTGCCAGGGCGCGGTTGCTAACTGTGCCCCCACACCGGACCGCTATGCCGTCCACATCTGGGCCAGTTACTCCGCTTCGCTGCCCCTCCGGGGGGACGCCTGTGGTTCGCATGACCCCACTGGTTCAGTTCCTGGGAGCCTGGTTAGAGCTCCCCGTCTGTCCCGCTGGATCGCGCGGACCGTCATGCTCGACTATGTGATTCAGTTCGCACGGTCTCCTCCCCGCATCTGGGGAGTCTGCTCCACTTTGGTCGGTGGCTAGGCCCCCATCATGAGAGCAGAGATTGCCACCCTGCTGGCGAAGGGTGCAATCGAGACTGTCCCTCCAGCCGAGATGAGGTCCGGCTTCTACAGCCCCTACTTCATTGTCCCCAAGAAAAACGGTGCGCGTGCTGAACCGCTCCCTTCACAGGATGCCGTTCAAGATGCTCATTGCCAAACGCGTTTTCGAATGCGTACGGCCCCAGGATTGGGTTGCAGCGATCGACCTGAAGGACGCCTACTTTCATGTCTCCATTCTTCCTCGACACAGACCGTTCCTATGGTTTGCTTTCGAGGGGCAGTCATACCAGTACGCGGTTCTCACTTTCGGGCTAGCCCTGTCTCCTCGCATCTTCACGGAGGTCGTCGAGGCTGCCCTTGTTCCCCTTCGGGAACACGGGGTTCGCATGCTGAGTTATATCGACGACTGGCTCATTCTAGCTCACTCTCGAGATCGGGGTTGTGAACACAGGGACCTAGTGCTCCGGCACCTAGCTCGTCTGGGCCTTCGGGTCAACTGGGAGAAGAGTAAACTTTGCCCCGTGCAGAGGATCTCTTTTCTCGGCATGGACATTGACTCGGTCGCCATGTAAAAGGCGCAGCTTACGAGCGAGCACGCGCAGTCACTGCTGACTTGCCTGAGACAATTCGAGAGCAAGAGTGCGGTTCCTCTGAAACTTTTCAGAGGCTCCTGGGGCATATGGCATCTGAAGCCGCGGCGACGCCGCTCGGATTGCTTCATATGAGACCGCTTCAGCTGGGCTTCGCGTCCAAGTCCCGAGGTGGGCATGGCAACAAGGCACGCTCCGAGTACCAGTTACTCCGACCTGCCTTCAGTTCTTCACCCTGTGGTCGAACCTCAGTTTTCTCAGGGCGGGTGTCCCCCTGGAACGAGCTTCCTGGCATGTTGTCTCAACAGATGCCTCCACCACGGGCAGGGGCGCCATGTGCAATGGACATGCTGCTGCGGGCTCCTGGACAGGACCCCAGCGGCTATGGCATGTCAATTGCCTCGAGTTGTTGGCAGTACGCCTTGCCCTGCACCGCTTCCGGGCGTTGCTCTTGGGTCAACACGTACTAGTCCGATCAGACAATACCGCTACTGTAGTGTACATCAACCGTCAAGGTGGTCTACGCTCCCGCCGTATGTCACAACTTGCTCGCCACCTCCTCCTATGGAGTCAGAAGCATCTGAGGTCGCTTCGAGCCATTTTTCATTCCCGGAGCTCTGAACTGTGCAGCCGACGAGCTCTCACGGCTTCAGCCCCTCCCTGGAGAATGGCGACTCCATCCCCAGTCGGTTCAGCTGATTGGGACCAGTTCGGGGACGCACAGATAGATCTGTTTGCCTCTCACGACTCGACCCTTGCGCCCTGTATTTTTCCCTGACCGAGGGCACTCTCGGCACGGATGCACTGGCGCATAGCTGGCCAGTTATAATGACAAATATAACCCAGAATGCATTGTTTTCTATGGTATATTACTGTTTTAATGGAAAATGGTATGATACTGTCAGAATTTTACCTGTTTTTACAGCAAGGGTTACCCGCAGTGAGGGAGACAAAAGAAACTTGCTTAAAAGAGATCCAGCGCATCCGTGAGAGAGAGGAAAAGAAAAACGCCTGTTCTTAATTTGTTGCTTTGTACTATTTTCATTTTGTACTGATTTAATTGTACGCAGCAAAGCTGAAATTTCTGTGGCAATACAAATTTAAAATGTCACAAGAATAAGATTCAATATTTCTCATTTTGCCTCGCAAAGGGAGGAAAGCAAAACTATTTAGTTAGTATATTATTTTTGTAGACAAGTCAACAAAATGTTGAGTCTTTTTCTGAGTTGTTTAATGTAGGCCTATGGATCTGTTTTGAAAATGTTCTTTCGTTGCTATTATGTGACACGTGTCAGTGTTTGTTTGTATTTTCATTAGTCACATGTCTTCCTTTGTTCTTCTTTCCCGCCACTCATTTGTTTCCATGGTAACCATCATTAGTTCATCTGTCTCACCTGTTACCTTGTTAGTCTTGTCAGCTGTGTCTCGTTTCCCTGATCTGTTTCCCTATGTATTTAAGCCCAATGTGTTGCCTTGTTCATGGTTCCGATTTCCGTTGTATTAAGTGTGTACCTTCTGCCTGTCTTCTATGTACTTGTTTGAATTATTATTGTAAGTAAAAGTTTGCTTTGGAACTTTGGACTCCTCATCTCCTTCTGCCTGCACCACACCCTGACACTATGGGTATCACTGTCAGTCATCTCAATTTCGTGAATGATTCACAAAACAATGATTTAGCAGATTAAAGACGAGCTTCATCATCTTCATTTTCTGGTGTGATCAGCTGATCTGCCTTCAACAGCACCTTCTGGTTTTGTCGTCTGTGCAGCGCAACAGAGGCTCTACTGGAATGTAGTAAATTTATGTTGTAATGTGCCATTATTAATTAAACAAAACGCTTGACTTTAATAAACTGTTACCTATTTAAGCATCAATAACGGTAAAGCATAACGCTATCGGCCAACATCGGTTAACCGCATTTATAGGGTACAATGTTATCGTCTAAACGCCTATTAATAAAAATGAATGAATAACAAAGCTCCGAAAAGTGTTTAGAATCAATAAATGCACATTTCAAAAGTTTTTTTATTTTTGACAAATATTTATCTAGAGACAAAATTATGGAATCGGTTTATAGAGCTGAGTTTCGAATTCGGAATGCTTGAAGCCCCATGATGTAGTGTTGACCTCAGAACTATCCCGAAAGCTTAAAATAATAAAGAATGCTAAAACACAACTGCTGCCGACTAACATCGGTTAGCAAGTCCTGACAATGTTTAAATTAAACAATAATTTTGTTTAATTTATTTCACTGTTGTTTCAGTTAATAAATGTACTAACAAATTAAAATAACACTAAATATAATACCTATTATATAGACGCATAACCTGAGATGCATAGGCTTTATAGAAAAACTGGGCACACAATGTTAACGTTTAGCCTTCTTTGCTTAAATTTGATACAATACTAGAAGCCTACATTTGTTTCAGTTCTAAATTTGTACTTTAATCTCAGTATTGTGATTATGAAGTCGTTTAACTAATGTTTCACTTGAATTGATCTGCTACCAGCTCTCAACGAGCCGTGGCATTTTAAGTAATAGAGAGAATAAACTGACAATTTTCAAAGTCTGTGATTATAGCGCCGCTTAGTGGTAAAAGGCAGCAAATACACCCCCCTAAATTTTACCGCCGGCGGTAAAAGTATTATTCTGGTTGAGTACCAACTGTACTATATTGACTTGGCAATCTTTATTGCATCTTGCCAAAACTTACTCTATGTGTGTGAGTCTATTTTTAATTCTTTATGTTGGCAGTGTTTGAATTTGTTGCCCATCATGTTTCTTGGGAAAACAAGATAAGCCTTATGCATTAATTATATGTCTATCTGCAGACCCGCACAGCAGTTTCAGGTCAGCAGTGTTTGCTCAGCAGTCTCTGAATGGAAGTAAAAGTCTAATACAATTTTTATTTCTGACGTTTTAATTGATGGGTTTATTTTTATATTATCTTATCTCTTCCTGCTCTTAATGTGCTTATGCCATGTATGTTTAAAGCAACACAACTTTTAAAATAAAATAAATATTTTTTTAATAAAAATATTTATTTTTTAAATAAAATATAAATAAATGTTCTGGTCTGTATTTTGCACTTTGATTATACAGGTCCTTCTCAAAAAATTAGCATATTGTGATAAAGTTCATTATTTTCCATAATGTAATGATAAAAATTAAACTTTCATATATTTTAGATTCATTGCACACCAACTGAAATATTTCAGGTCTTTTATTGTTTTAATACTGATGATTTTGGCATACAGCTCATGAAAACCCAAAATTCCTGTCTCAAAAAATTAGCATATTTCATCCGACCAATAAAATAAGTGTTTTTAATACAAAAAAAGAGTCAACCTTCAAATAATTATGTTCAGTTATGCACTCAATAGTCAATACTTGGTTGGGAATCCTTTTGCAGAAATGACTGCTTCAATGCGGCGTGGCATGGAGGCAATCAGCCTGTGGCACTGCTGAGGTGTTATGGAGGCCCAGGATGCTTCGATAGCGGCCTTAAGCTCATCCAGAGTTTTGGGTCTTGCGTCTCTCAACTTTCTCTTCACAATATCCCACAGATTCTCTATGGTGTTCAGGTCAGGAGAGTTGGCAGGCCAATTGAGCACAGTAATACCATGGTCAGTAAACCATTTACCAGTGGTTTTGGCACTGTGAGCAGGTGCCAGGTCGTGCTGAAAAATGAAATCTTCATCTCTATAAAGCTTTTCAGCAGATGGAAGCATGAAGTGCTCCAAAATCTCCTGATAGCTAGCTGCATTGACCCTGCCCTTGATAAAACACAGTGCACCAACACCAGCAGCTGACATGGCACCCCAGACCATCACTGACTGTGGGTACTTGACACTGGACTTCAGGCATTTTGGCATTTCCTTCTCCCCAGTCTTCCTCCAGACTCTGGCACCTTGATTTCCGATTGACATGCAAAACTGAGCAACAGTCCAGTGCTGCTTCTCTGTAGCCCAGGTCAGGCGCTTCTGCCACTGTTTCGGGTTCAAAAGTGGCTTGACCTGGGGAATGCGGCACCTGTAGCCCATTTCCTGCACACGCCTGTGCACGGTGGCTCTGGGTGTTTCTACTCCAGACTCAGTCCAATGCTTCCGCAGGTCCCCCAAGGTCTGGAATCGGTCCTTCTCCACAATCTTCCTCAGGGTCCGGTCACCTCTTCTCGTTGTGCAGCGTTTTGTGCCTCACTTTTTCCTTCCCACAGACTTCCCACTGAGGTGCCTTGATACAGCACTCTGGGAACAGCCTATTTGTTCAGAAATTTCTTTCTGTGTCTTATCCTCTTGCTTGAGGGTGTCAATGATGGCCTTCTGGACAGCAGTCAGGTCGGCAGTCTTACCCATGATTGCGGTTTTGAGTAATGAAACAGGCTGGGAGTTTTTAAAAGCCTCAGGAATCTTTTGCAGGTGTTTAGAGTTAATTAGTTGATTCAGATGATTAGGTTAATAGCTCGTTTAGAGACCCTTTTCATGATATGCTAATTTTTTGAGACAGGAATTTAGGGTTTTCATAAGCTGTATGCCAAAATCATCAGTATTAAAACAATAAAAGACCTGAAATATTTCAGTTGGTGTGTAATGAATCTAAAATATATGAAAGTTTAATTTTTATCATTACATTATGGAAAATAATGAACTTTATCACAATATGCTAATTTTTTTAGAAGGACCTGTATACTTTACAGTATTGTTTAGCTATGTGCTTTTTGCAAATCGTATAGTCAACACTATTCTATTCCATTCTATTCGACCTGTACATTTAACAGTATTTTACTGTAAAATTACATGAAATGTCCCATTAGATCTATTACAGTTTTACACTATATATAGTACGGGAACATACTGTTAACCAATTAAAATGTTTTTTTTTTTTTCGTGGCATTTTTACAGGCTTTTACCATTAAAATTACACACATTTTTCTGCCATAAATTTAAGTCCCGTAAAAGCTAAAATGCTAAAACCTGTAAATTTGTGTGAGTCTTTTTCAGTCACTATGTTGGCAGTTTGAATTTGTTGCCCATCATGTTTCTTGGGAAAAGCCCTATTACGTATATGTCCATCTGCAGATCCGCACAGCCATACGTCACAGCAGTTTCAGGACAGCAGTGTTTGCTCAGCAGTCTCTGAATTGAAGTAAAGGTGACTTTGACCTTCTAATTGGTGGTTGTTTTTTTTTACATCTTATCTCTTCCTGCACTTAATTGGCTTAATATGCTATGTATTTTAAACCAATACAACTTTTTTTTATAAAAATATTTATTTCTTAAATAAAATATAAATAAATGCATGTTCTGTGCTGTATTTTGCACTTTGATTATTTATTGTACTGTATTGTTTAACTACATGCTTTTTGCTACACTACTTTATTCTATTCCATATTCTACCTGTACATTTAACAGTATTTTACTGTAAAATTACATAAAATGAAATCTATTACAGTTTTACACTGTATATAGTACTGGAACATACAAGTTTTTTTTCGTGGTATTTTTACAGCCTTTTACCATTAAAATGACAAACATTTTTTGCTGTAAATTTAAATAAAAGCTCAAATTTCGGGACTTCTTTTTTAACTGTAAAGTTCTGGAAACGTCATCCGGTTACGTCGGATGACGACGAATGGGGTTTCGCTTAGAAAGCCTATCAGCTTCGAGTATTACAAAACGAGCCTATGGCAAAGAAATGCCATGGGTTTGCGGAATTTGCATGACGTAACTCCGCCCCACCTCGTGGGTATAAAAGGAGGAAGTCCGCAACAGCAGTTTATATTTCTTCGCTGAGGAGCCAAGACTGAGCTCAGGCGATCCCCGCGGTACAGCGGAAAGTGGCAGGCAGACGTAACGTCTCCGTTCCCTACTCAGGGAACGAGGGTTACATACGTAACCGAGACGTTCCCTTTCGTTGTCACTCCGAGTTACGTCGGATGACGACGAATGGGGTTACCAGTCTAATCACGCCACCTTCTCAGCTGTCTTCCAGTGCCCTGCGTAAATCGAGGTCCCTGACATTGAAGGACGAAGGACTCAATTTAACACAGGAATACCAAGGTACACTGGGAAGCATATCCCAAGCTAGGGGAAGTATGCAATTAATGCCAACCCAGAGGGGGGGGGGGACTTAGAGAATACACATATGACCCGAAGGAAACATATGGAGAACACTGGGGTGTCCAGCCGCAGGTGGAATATTTCAACCCCAGGGGTGGCAAGGTGGCTTGCCAAGGGAAAGACACATGCTCAGAGAGGCTTACAGTGGAAATACACATGTGGAGGTCGCTCAGGGGAGGGACCATGCACACGGGAGGCACCTAGCCGACGCGCAGGCAAGAGACACTGGCGCCGACGTCAGGAGTGCTGGAGGAACTCAGGGCTTTCGGAAAGCTCACCTGAGGAGAATATCGCACGTATCCAGTCCGTGGAGTGGAATGGCGAGCAAGCGAAGACACCTGAGCGGGTCCGGTACTAGCTAGTTGAAGCGAGTACATGGAAGGACACTGGCTCCACTCGGAGATTATAGAATCTGGCGAATGTGTTAGGTGTCGCCCAGCCTGCAGCTCTGCAGATGTCTGTTAGCGAGGCGCCATGCGCTAGAGCCCAAGAGGATGCCACACTCCGGGTGGAGTGGGGCGTCACACCAAGGGGGCACGGTCGGCCTTGCTGCTGGTATGCCAAAGCAATGGCGTCCACTATCCAGTGAGACAAACTTTGCTTGGAGAGAGCCTTTCCCTTCAGCTTCCCACCATAACAGACAAAGAGCTGGTCTGAGGTCCTGAAACACTGCGTCCTGTCTACATAGGCCCGAAGAGCGCGTACTGGACAGAGCAGTGCCAAGGCTGGGTCTGCCTCCTCCAGGGGCAGCGCTTGCAGGTTCACCACCTGGTCCCGAAAGGGAGTGGTAGGAACCTTGGGCACGTATCCGGGCCGGGGTCTCAGGATCACGTGAGAGAAGGCCGGCCCGAATTCCAGGCACGCTTCGTCGACGGAGAATGCGTGCAGGTCCCCTACCCTCTTGATGGAGGCCAGTGCAACCAGGAGCGCTGTCTTCATTGACATGAACTTAAGCTCGACTGACTGCAGGGGCTCAAAGGGAGCACTCTTCAGGGCAGTTAGAACCACTGAGAGGTCCCAAGAGGGAACGAGAGGAGGACGAGGAGGATTTAGTTTCCTCGCTCCTCTCAGGAACCTGAAGACCAGGTCGTGCTACCCTACCGACTTACCTTCGACGGGGTCATGAAATGCGGCAATGGCGGCAACATAGACCTTAAGGGTGGAGGGAGACAGCCTTCGCTCCAACCCTTGCTGAAGGAAGGAAAGCACAAAGCTGATCGAGCATCTCCGGGGTTCTTCTCGGTGAGAAGAGCACCAGTCGACGAAGAGGTTCCACTTCAACGCATAGACGTGTCTCGTGGACGACGCTCTAGCGGAAGTGATGGTAGCCGCCACCGCTGGTGGAAGGGTACTCAAACCTACCTCGAGCCGTCCAGGAGCCACACGTGGAGGCTCCAGAGATCGGGGCAAGGGTGCCACAGGGTGCCCCGTCCCTGAGAAAGAAGGTCCTTCTTTAGAGGAATGGGCCAGGGAGGTGCTGTCGCGAGGAGTGCAAGTTCAGAGAACCAGGTCCGGCCGGGCCAATACGGCGCGACCAAAATGACCTGCTCCTCGTCCTCCCTGACCTTGCGCAAGGTCTGCGCAAGAAGGCTCACTGGGGGAAACGCATATTTGCGGCCCGGCGGCCAGCTGTGCGCCAGTGCATCCGTGCCGAGCGTGCCCTTGGTCAGGGAAAAATACAGGGCGTAATGGGTCGAGTCGTGAGAGGCAAACAGATCTATCTGTGCGTCCCCGAACTGGTCCCAAATCAGCTGAACCGACTGGGGATGGAGTCGCCATTCTCCAGGGAGGGCTGAAGCCGTGAGAGCTCGTCGGCTGCACAGTTCAGGGCTCCGGGAATGAAAATGGCTCAAAGCGACCTCAGATGCTTCTGACTCCATAGGAGGAGGTGGCGGGCGATTTGTGACATACGCCGGGAGCGTAGACCACCTTGATGGTTGATGTACGCTACAGTAGCGGTATTGTCTGAGCGGACTAGTACGTGTTGACCCCTGAGCAACGCCCGGAAGCGGTGCAGGGCAAGGCGTACTGCCAACAACTCGAGGCAATTGATATGCCATAGCCGCTGGGGTCCTGTCCAGGAGCCCGCAGCAGCATGTCCATTGCACATGGCGCCCCAGCCCGTGGTGGAGGCATCTGTGGAGACCACAACATGCCGGGAAGCTCATTCCAGGGGGACACCCGCCCTGAGAAAACTGAGGTTCGACCACGGGGTGAGGAACTGACGGCAGGTCGGAGTAACTGGTACTCAGAGTGTGCCTTGTTGCCATGCCCACCTCGGGACTCGGTCGCGAAGCCAAAGCTGAAGCGGTCTCATATGAAGCAATCCGAGCGGCGTGACCGCGGCTGCAGATGCCATATGCCCCAGGAGCCTCTGAAAATGTTTCAGTGGAACCGCACTCTTGCTCTTGAGATGTCTCAGGCAAGTCAGCAGTGACTGCGCGCGCTCGCTCGTAAGCTGCGCGGACATGGCGACCGAGTCGATGTCCATACCGAGAAAAGAGATCCTCTGCACGGGGCAAAGTTTGCTCTTCTCCCAGTTGACCTGAAGGCCCAGACGAGCTAGGTGCCGGAGCACTAGGTCCCTGTGTTCGCAAACCTGATCTCGAGAGTGAGCTAGGATCAGCCAGTCGTCGATATAACTCAGGATGCGAACCCCGTGTTCCCGAAGGGGAACAAGGGCAGCCTCGACGACCTTCGTGAAGGTGCGAGGAGACAGGGCTAGCCCGAAAGGGAGAACCGCGTACTGGTATGCCTGCCCCTCGAAAGCAAACCGTAGGAACGGTCTGTGTCGAGGAAGAATGGAGACATGAAAGTAGGCGTCCTTCAGGTCGATCGCTGCAAACCAATCCTGGGGCCGCACGCATTCGAGAACGCGTTTGGCGGTGAGCATCTTGAACGGCAGCCTGTGAAGGGAGCGGTTCAGCACGCGCAAGTCCAGGATTGGCCCTAACCCACCGGTTTTCTTGGGGACAATGAAGTAGGGGCTGTAGAACCCGGACCTCATCTCGGCTGGAGGGACAGTCTCGATTGCACCCTTCGCCAGCAGGGTGGCAATCTCTGCTCTCATGACGGGGGCATTGCCACCGGCCAAAGAGGAGTTGACTCCCCTGAAGCGGGGAGGAGACCGTGCGAACTGAATCGCAAGCCGAGCCTGACGGAGCGCGCGATCCAGCGGGACAGACGGGGAAGCTCTAGCCAGGCTCCCAGGAACTGAACCGGCGGGATCACGCGACGACAGGCGTCCCCCCCGAGGGGCAGCGAAGCAGAGTAACTGGCCCAGACGTGGACGGCATAGCGGCCCGGTGTGGGGGCACAGTTAGCAACCGCGCCTTGGCAGAGGGGGCCAGGGGAGGACCAGGCTGGTCGTCCCGCGGGGGCCTGCTCTGCCAGGGGTCTGGCGACAGAGGGGGACAGGGGCGAAGCGGTCCGTGGACGGCACGCCGTGTCAACGACCTCTGGGACAGAGGGGGACGAGGAGAGCACGGCTAGAGGGCGGCGCTCTGTGTCGTCCGAGAACTCTGTGTGCTCAGAGACGGGAGAGTCAGTTCTTTGCGAATAAGGATTCTTCCCCGGCCCTCCACCGGGGAAAGGAGTGGTCCTGCTCCCAACTCCTGGAAAGAACTGAGTCCCATCTCTGAGGAGCCCCTCTCAAGAGCGCCACCTAACCCAGCGCGTAGCGGGGGGCGGGGCTGGAGAGGGCTGTGGCGTCCGGCCGCGGCCTCCAGAGCCGGCCCGGGTGAACGGGCGGGGTGGGAGCCGCGAGGGGGCGCCCTCGGCGGTGGGCAGACCGAGGGACCTGAGCGGACGGCGGGGCCGTCGGGACAGAGTCGACCTCAACCTGCTCCATCCCCGTGGAGCCCGTCTCAGGAGCGCCGCTTAACCCGGCGTGTAGCGCGGGGCGGGGCTAGAGAGGGCTGTGGCGTCCGCCCGCGGTCCCCAGAGCCGGCCCGGGTGAACGGGCAGGGTGGGAGCCGCGGGAGGGCGCCCTTGGCGGTGGGCAGACCGAGGGATCTGAGCGGACGGCGGGGCCGTCGGGACAGAATCAATGTCAGTCTGCTCATGGACGACTGAGAGCTGTTGGGCCAGCCCTCAACCGCACCGCCGAAGAGGCCGACCTGGGATGTGGGAATGTCGGACAGACGGGTCCGCGCGACATCCAGCACATCAAACAGGTACGGCCACCGAATGGTGAGCATCACCCGACCCAGGGAGCGTACGGCCACTTTCGTCGCTCGGAGAGCAAGGTTAGTGGCGGCGCGCAGCTCAGTGAAGAGCCCTGGGTCAGTCCCGCCCTCGTGCAGGTCCATGAGCATCTGGGTCAGGTAGACCAGCAGAATGACCATGGCACGCAGTGAGGCGGCCGCCAGTCCCGTGGCGCTATAGGATCTCGCCACAAGCGTAGACGAAAAACTACAGGCCACGGACGGGTGCTTAGGATTGCGCCGAGAAGAAGCACTCTGAGGACACATAGCATCGCAACAGAGCGTTCAGCCGGGGGAACCCCAGTGTACCCACGGGCAGCGGCCCCATCGAGGGGAGGAAAGGCGGATGAGATCAGCGAATGGCCCCTGATCTCATCATGCACGTCCGGGAAGAACGGTATTGGGGTTTGCCGTGGACGAGGGTCGGCGGCCTCACCCAAAAACCAATCGTCCCGGGAAAGCATGGCCGTCATCTCCGGATCAGACTCGACGAGTCGTCACTTCCAGGAAAATCAAACCCACCTAGTGAAGCTGCTACAAACATAGTATCATCCTCTGTAGTTTCAAATGAAACACACGGGCCACCAGAGGGTAGACCCGTGGGAATCACCTGTTCACTAGCGGGCACCGTCATTGAAGAGGCGAGCTGGGGTCGCGGACACATAGTCGGCGCCTTGTTCCAGACCGAAACCCTCAGGTCACCCTGGCCACCAGCCGAAGATCGGGGGGTGGATGAGGGGACTCTCACTCATGTGAGTTCACCGAGTATCGACCTTAATGACGCGATGATCATGTTTCCATGGAGAAAACATGAGTCATCCACGAGCTCTGCTCTAGCATGATCAAGCCCAAACATACTAGACAACGCTCGTGCCCATCAGAGTCCGATACCAAGCTGCCGCACCATTCATTTTTTTTTTTTTTTTTTGAAATGCACGGGTGAGCCGTCTTTAAAAAGACGTGCCGCGTGCAAGCTCTTTTAGTGAGAGAAAACTCAAGTGTTGAAGCACCCGGGGAGACACGCACCGACTGGCAGACCACTGCAACAGATCAGCAGGAAGCACGCGCTCGCCGTAGATCGCCGTCACACCAACACTCGAGGTACTCGTTTGTAAAGCTGACAATTCAGAGATGGCTTGTGGAGAGAAGAATACACTTGGCTCCGAAGCGAAAACATAAACTGCTGTTGCGGACTTCCTCCTTTTATACCCACGAGGTGGGGCGGAGTTACGTCATGCAAATTCCGCAGACCCATGGCATTTCTTTGCCATAGGCTCGTTTTGTAATACTCGAAGCTGATAGGCTTTCTAAGCGAAACCCCATTCGTCGTCATCCGACGTAACTCGGAGTGAAAACGAAAGGGAACCATAGTTGCCTCTTTTCTTTTTACCATACATTTCACAATTTATTTTTCTTTTGTTTTGCAGGGCAGTCTACAGAAAGTGAATCAAACCACACTATTGCAAAGAAATTATGTAGTTCACAAAAATCTAGGACATGGCATGATTCCTTCTGGCCATACAACAACAACATTCCCAAGTAATTATATTAACAAAATGTGGACAAAAATGCACCATACTAAAAGAATGGATGGACACAAATAAAGCAGCATTCTCTTTCAAAGTTCGAAACAGCTGAGCAGGACCCATGGCGCCTACAGCATTTCTCTGAAGTTTATTAATATCTTTTTTGTAGTATGTATTGTATTTATACTTTATGATTTGCTAAAACCTGAATGGATGATTTTGAATTGATACAGCAGTCTGTCAACTGAGGTCAAATAAAACTGTAGTGATTGCCAGCAGGGCTTGACATTAACACCCGCCAACCCGCCAAATGCGGGTGGATTTGCTCGTGGCGGGTAACAGAGTCAATCCAACTAGCCACTTTGGCCGGTTCCCGCCTCCTTCTTCCCGGGTTTCGGCACCAGTGTAACGCAGTTCAGATGGGAAGAAGGAGGCGGGAACTGGCGAACAATCAAATACATTTTAATGACAAAATAAAACAAATACAAAAACGAAAGTAAAGACGGCAGTCCCTCACGGTCGACTGCCGCCACACACAATAAAACAAAACATCAAATAAAATTCAGGCCTTTCCTCTCTTGCTCTTCACAGTCGCTCCTCCTTTTATGCTTCCTCTCCTCCATGAGAGATACGAGACCGGTGCGTCGCGCAGGTGTCGTTCATCATTAATCACGCCACCACGTCCCTCGGCCTCGTCCTGCTCGCCACAATCACTCTCACATTCAAGTATTTTTTCAGAATTTGAATTGATGTGCCAAAGATAATTGTTCTTCTTTGCTCATTGTTGTTCTAATGCAGTGATGTTTTTTTCTACTCTATTATTTACTGCTGTTGTTGATAAGGAGTGTTTACATTTACATTGTATATTTCTATCCATTTCTTGTTAACCTTACCAGTAGTCATTATTAGGGCCTGAGCACAAAAATGACACAAACTGAAATGTGTTCTTTATGATGAGAGGAACGTTCCCCTCAGATTTGAATGAAAATAAAAGAAACTTTGTCCGAACCATGGCATGCTTTTTTCGCGACTGACCTACTTTCCAACTTGTAACAAAGAATTTCCCATCGGGGCTCAATAAAGTAATTCTGAGTCTGATTCTGAAATTTAAACAGACAGTTTTTATAATGCTAAAGTTTTTTTCAGTTTAGTTTTTTTATCTTTTTTATTAATCTTCTACATCCATGCACCACTTTTATTATGCAATAAGAAGCTACTTTTTATGTCTTTATCTTAATACATGGTTTTATTTAAAAAAAGGAGTTTTACACAAAACTTTATCAGAGCTAATGATAATGACCTGTATTGTTATACATTTATGTAGTCTTGATTTGGGTGTGTACAGTGGTTTTACATTTAAAAGGGTTGTACATCTAGTTCAAGTAAATTTTAGCACGCCATAGTCAACTTTAATCAGGTAATTTCACAACAAAAATGTGTCTAGTAAAAATGCTGTGTGGCTAGTAACTTTGGAAAACCACTAGCCACATTGGCTAGTGAGCAAAGTTAATGTCAAGCCCTGATTGCCAGATTTAAAAGTAACAAAAAAAAAAAAGCACTGGTTAGTAATATTTTAGGTTACACTTTATTGTAAGGTCTCTGTGTTACAGTGTAATTATACATTTAAGTACTGAGTAATAACAATTAACTACATTTACTTACTATATAGGTTTAGGATTAGGGTTTGGTTTAGGGTTAGATGCATGTAATTATGCACAATTTATAGTAATTACTATATGTAACATGTAACAAGGACACATTGCAAAAAAAAATGTTTTTAAAAGCCTTTTTGATCTTTATTGTAAAACCTGTAGTTTGACTTGAATTGTAGTGATTTCAAAAGGCATCGTAAGCACTCGTGGCCTTCCTACGAGTCTGCAACGCCGCTTTGACTGTCGGGAAGAGTTGCGGGCTCGGCAAAAGTGTGCATTGAGGGCACATATATAGACCGCAAAACGGGCACTCGCGAACACCCTCCTGAAACCTAAAATGACAAATGGGACACCCTACGGTCTCATGGACACGCAGCAGCCATTGTAAGTCCACAAGACCGAAAGTGCATATGAAGTGTGCCATTTGGGACAGGGCCTAACCCATGATTTCACCCTCATGCCATCCTAGGTGTATATGACATTCTTCCCCTTAAAGGGAACTATCTTTAGGTCCATTTTATCTGGGCATTTCTGCAAAAAAGTGTATGTAATCCCTGAAAATTTAATTATTATTAATAATATTAATATTAATATTACAATTAATTATTAATATTGGATATTATAATTCATATTATGCAGTACGTAATGTGACTGCACATGCACCACACATTTCTCAACTTTGACAATTGCAAAAAACAGAAAAAAAAAACAAAGGTGTGTAGAAACTCCACAAACCATAAATACAACAGAAGGCAGTGGAACAAACAATTTATATTCATACATACATACAAAACCTAAGTATTCATATTGTCCACGAAAAACCCACAAAAAAAAAAAAAAATATATATATATAAAATAAAGCATGAAAACAAATAAAAGCTCCAATAATAAAATAAGACGTGCACAGATTCAGTATTTTTAACAGACAAACATGTAATATTGTATATAAATTAGTTCACCACATAATGACAGAAATATTACAGAACTCTGCTGCTTACTCTTTGCTAGCACTGCATACGTAAAAGTGATTCTGCAGTGACACCCAGAGGTGTTTTCAGACAAGCTTAGTGCTATACAAAACTTTAAAGGTACCATTCTTTATTTTTCTGTAACCATTCCACTGCTGCTCCTGTAGAAGTGGTGGAAGGAATTAAGAATTAAGCTAAACTTACTAGCCTCCATTTTTTACTGTCCTTTGTGTGTTTATTATTTCTCCTATGTTATGAGACACACCTGCAGTTGATAAATAAACCATAACTTAAACATTCAATAAATCTGCTGAGCTTTGTAAGAGGAATGTCTGAGCACAAACATTTTCTAGGTCTGTGAATCACATTTTCCTTTTTACCTGTGGCGAAGGGTGGAGCATCAGGTTAATGATTTATGTCTATAAAGCTGATCTTTCTGTCAGAACACACTGATCTGAGGGAGTGAGAGCTTGGGTTTTCAGGTAGGTTTCATTAACAAATAAAACAATGATTTGATTATGGTCCGTAGAAATGACAAACAGATATTTTTTCATGGATTAACAGGATATATCTATGTTGCTGTGCATTGTGGGATACCTGACAAGGGCTTTCCATTTATCTACTAAACCTTGCAGTTGGAAATATTTTAGACATGTGACGGGACAGAGCGCTTTAATCTAAATAACTTTTAATATCTCTGCACAAGTATAAAAGATTCTGTTATCCATCATGTTGTCCACAAATCCTGTCAAAACCCTCAAATTTCCTTTAGCAAGCAATGATGGCTGGGCACTAGCAGGATTTCAGTAGACCCTGAACACCTCTTCAGTCATAAAGCGTACAGCATAGAGGGCAATGAGGCTAGCTAATCATTTCCTTAGAGGTTAACATTGGCTTTTAAAATGCTGTATCATAAAATGGATTCCATTTGAATCATTGAATCATGAGTCATTTCTACTTAGCCTGACTTTTGACTAACAGAATAAAGTCTGGCCCAGCTTATATAGTCAGGGTCATTCAGACAGGGACAAGTGTTATAAGTGTTGTTAGGTGTTGTAAGTTAAGTGTTGTAAGTGTTATACTAACAGTAAGAGACTGCCCAAAAGTGTCCATTTACATTTGTTTTGTTTCTATGTGACATTTAAAAACAATTTTATCTGAAATAGATGATACTACAAAAATAGACTGAAATACTGAAATTATTTTATAACGGTGTCTGTTTGTGACTGGCTGTATAAAATTCCCATTGTGTTATGAGGTAAATCAAAGGTATATTCATTATTTGACTTATCAGAACAAGCATTATTAGAAAAGTTTAATGAATAATTGAGGTAAAAAACTTAAAGTAACATACACCTATGAAGTAAGCAGAAGGCATATGACCAGATGTGGACATTAGGTATTGTATACACTATATGAACTTTTCAATATAAATGAAAATATGTATTTACATGATAATTATTGTATTGCCCAATGCCTGGTGGCATAAATACTATAAGGATACTGATCTATAAAAAGGTAGATAGTAGTGGGTGTGTTAGCTGTTTAAGGTAGAGATAGCCTGCTGGAAAAAAACCTGTTCTTGTGCCTGAATGTTCTAGTGCACAGAGATCTGTAGCGTCTGAAGTGCAGACAGTCTATGGCCTGGGGAAAGAGGGGTCTGAGATTATGTTACCTGACCATTTCTTCACTCTGGAGATGTAAAAGTGTTGGAGGTTGACACTCAGTGAAAAAAGAACAAATACGCTAATTACAAGCATCACTCAAAAAAATGATGTGTTGGCTTTACTTAACTTTTTTATGTAAACAGGTTCCACTGGTTCCACATAACTGGGTTTCGTTAAACAAACATAATTTGTTCATGTAACTTCAACATCATGGAAGTCATTTTAAGCGATCCAATTAAACTCTGAGCTGAGTGTTAAATGAACACTGAAGCAGTGTTAAAGTTAATGAGATAATTAAGTGAATAATTGAGTGATGATTGAGCATTATTGAAGACACCTGATGTTAACAAGCAGAATCACTGAAGGAGAAAACCGGAATTTCATGTCACCATTATGGTTATCAGTGTTTGTTTTAGTTGGGCTCTTGACCCCCACATTATTAACTTTAGATTTTGTTTGGCTGCTGTACATGAGTTATAACAGCCAGATGATCAAACAGAAAAGGTGATCTGATGATGTTGGTTGTGTTTTAACATAACCATTATGGAACCTGTTTACATAAAAAAGTTAATTAAAGCCAACATATAATTTTTTTGAGTGTAATTAGACCCAAATAATATATATATATATATATATATATATCTGAAACGCACCTCTCTGTGAGTGTGCGCTTCGGTTGTGAGTGGCTGTGCACTCAGTTAACAGCGCTACCGAATTGAGTTCTCTATCACCTTTTTTTCCGTTGGAATGATTTAAAATCGCTGGAATGTGTAAATTGCAAGACACAAAAAAACAAGACACTTCCAAATGATAAACTTTCAATCGATGATGATTAAACTGCAATTAATCTGCAAATCAAATGTGTGCCAAACCGTGGGGCCTGGTCAGGGCTTAATTTGTGCAAAATCCGATCTGGCACCTTATTTGGGGAATCCTCCATCTCATACACTACTAAAAGCTATTTGTTATGACCTGTGTACATATGATCAGGAAAATTAAGTATAATAACGATAATGTTATCATCGGCTTGCTATATCCATGTTAAACGTATTAAAAAAAACTATTAAGAAGTGCAAGAAATGCTGCTACTAAGTTATCCATGCTGTTTTGGCGATGATCTATTGGATTTGACCGCATTCTATCATTCTATTTTATTTGTGAAGCAATTTAGATGTGAACCCGGCGATGCTTTTATGCTCTTTTCTGAATATTCGATTAAAGAAAAGGTGCATCATTGCACATTTCCATCCACTACGTAATGAACCTCTTACCGTGATGGAGCACATTGCTTTGGAGAGAGTTATTTGTGTTGTAGGACAGCGTTTAATTAAATGCTGTGAAGTGTTTTACATGCACGAATGGTCATAACACATCATCAGTATGCGAATAAACTGTTTCCATCCTCTTAATGCACATTTTAACCAACGCACAACTCAAGATGATCTGCATCTATATATAGAGCATTCTGAGAGTTTATTTTTCACGTCAACCCTTTCCATCAAGGTTTTTTTAAGAGTATTTTAAGTATCAAAATAGTATCAAGTATTAAGAGTATCAAAATAATCGGATTGTGCATTCCGTTACCTTTCCCTTGCCCACTAATTTGCCAGATCCATCCCCTCCCATTGTTACGGGCCTCGGAATTTATAAATTAAGCATTGGGCCTGGGGGCGCATTACAGAAAGATCCTAACTTTAGAATCCTATCTTATCTGTTTGGTAACCATGGCAATTTCAGTTAGGACCTCATTTAGAACAAAAGCTATTACAAAATGACATTTCTTAAGTGCATAATCTTATCTTATCTTAATACGGATAGGAAAAGGGTATTACAGAAACATCCTAACTCCACAAAAAAATCCTAAAAACTGTTGTAACTTTAGGAAAACCCCAATGGACTCCTATGAAATAAAGGGATTACGCTTTGCCTTTTCTACCAAGCTTATCACAACTTCACTTAATGAAAAGCAACACTTATTTTGTTTCTCCATTCTCCAGTTTTTCAGTTTAACTTCACAGCAGCTGTTTGTGTGTCGTTGGTTGCTTAGTAACAGACCTGAGAGTTGATTACCGAACTCGATGGAGGGGTTTAAGATTTCCTAACTACAGATAAAATGAGATTTTGTAAGATAGGATAAGAATCCTAAATCAACTTAATCAACTTGCTTCTGCAATACGAATTTTTGAAAAATCCTAAATTAACTTGTCAGATCTTAACTTAAGATAGAACGTTTTTGTAATACGCCCCCTGGTCCTTATGGATCATGGAACAACAGTGGCTGACAGTTATAGATGTGCAGCCGAGTAGAAATGTCATTGTAATCTATGGAAGATTGAATTTCATCTGTTGACTGAAGCTGCTGAGCTTTTGAAGCTTTTTGAACTTGAAGGACTCCATGACGGCCACAGTGCTGTTCAGTGTGATAAGGGGGAAGTGCTGGGGTGTTCTTCCTGAACTCCACTATGAACTCCATGATCTGTTTGCACTGGAATCTGATATTGGCCACATTTAAAACAACAATGTGCACATCTATAAAAAAAAAAAAAAAAAGGATCCAAGCAATTAATCAGAGTAAGGCTTGCAGTGTGAACATCCGCTTTGAACAGCTGGAAGTGCGTTAGGTGTAATGCACAGCCCAGAATGGGTTCATTCAACCAAGTTTCCGTAAAGTGGAAAAGCAGCAAACTTTGAGAAGACACTGTTTGTGTGGGTGAGGAGTAATAGTTTGTCTGTTTTTTGTCGTGCCTCTTGAAGCGCTTGTATCTAAAAGCAGCTCCTCTGACTAGAATGTCTAGTAAAAATTCTGAATTCTCAAAAGTCAGCAAAAGGATGTTTGGTGTGCAATGCCTATGTTCGTCCCTAGTAGCCATCCACAGTGCTCCACAGGGTTATAAATAATAATAACAACCCTATGACTTATAAGTATTTAAAAAAAACTAACACTAGTCTAAACATGTCACTGTGGTCCTTCTGTCCCATTTAACTCCAAGGGTCTAATTTGATCTTTGATAATTTGTCTCTTTTTAAGCACCAGTGTTTGAAATGTGTCAGAGCACTCAGCACTCAATAAGTGAACCAGGGGTTCCATCTTCACTTGAACCTAATCATGCACTAAGTACTATTGTTTATGTTACATAAAATCTACAGTAGTTTGTTATAAATAACGTCTCGGTTACGTATGTAACCCTCGTTCCCTGAGTAGGGAACGGAGACGTTACGTCGGATGACGACGAAATGGGGTTTCGCTTAGAAAGCCTATCAACTTCGAGTATTACAAAACGAGCCAATGGCAAAGAAATGCCATGGGTCTGCGGAATTTGCATGACGTAACTCCACCCCACCTCGTGGGTATAAAAGGAGGAAGTCCGCAACAGCAGTTTATGTTTCTTCGCTGAGGAGCCAAGACTGAGCTCAGGCGATCCCCGCGGTACAGCGGAAAGTGGCAGGCAGACGTAACGTCTCCGTTCCCTACTCAGGGAACGAGGGTTACATACGTAACCGAGACGTTCCCTTTCGTTGTCACTCCGAGTTACGTCGGATGACGACGAAATGGGGTTACCAGTCTAATCACGCCACCTTCTCAGCTGTCTTCCAGTGCCCTGCGTAAATCAAGATCCCTGTCATAGACTGGACGAAGGACTCCATTTAACACAGGAATACCAAGGTACACTGGGAAGCATATCCCAAGCTAGGGGAAGTATGCAATTAATGCCAACCCAGAGGGGGGGGACTTAGAGAATACACATATGACCCGAAGGAAACATATGGAGAACACTGGGGTGTCCAGCCGCAGGTGGAATATTTCAACCCCAGGGGTGGCAAGGTGGCTTGCCAAGGGAAAGACACATGCTCAGAGAGGCTTACAGTGGAAATACACATGTGGGGGTCGCTCAGGGGAGGGACCATGCACACGGGAGGCACCTAGCCGACGCGCAGGCAATAGACACTGGCGCCGACGTCAGGAGTGCTGGAGGAACTCAGGGCTTTCGGGAAGCTCACCTGAGGAGAATATCACACGTATCCAGTCCGTGGAGTGGAATGGCGAGCAAGCGAAGACACCTGAGCGGGTCCGGTACTAGCTAGTTGAAGCGAGTACATGAGAGGACACTGGCTCCACTCGGAGATTATAGAATCTGGCGAATGTGTTAGGTGTCGCCCAGCCTGCAGCTCTGCAGATGTCTGTTAGCGAGGCGCCATGCGCTAGAGCCCAAGAGGATGCCACACTCCGGGTGGAGTGGGCCGTCACACCAAGGGGGCACGGTCGACCTTGCTGCTGGTAACCCAAGGCAATGGCGTCCACTATCCAGTGAGACAACCTTTGCTTGGAGAGAGCCTTTCCCTTCAGCTTCCCACCATAACAGACAAAGAGCTGGTCTGAGGTCCTGAAACACCGCGTCCTGTCTACATAGGCGCGAAGAGCGCGTACTGGACAGAGCAGTGCCAAGGCTGGGTCTGCCTCCTCCGGGGGCAGCGCTTGCAGGTTCACCACCTGGTCCCGAAAGGGAGTGGTAGGAACCTTGGGCACATATCCGGGCCGGGGTCTCAGGATCACGTGAGAGAAAGCCGGACCGAATTCCAGGCACGCTTCGTCGACGGAGAATGCGTGCAGGTCCCCTACCCTCTTGATGGAGGCCAGTGCAACCAGGAGCGCTGTCTTCATTGACAGGAACTTAAGCTCAACTGATTGCAGGGGCTCAAAGGGAGCACTCTTCAGGGCAGTTAGAACCACTGAGAGGTCCCAAGAGGGAACGAGAGGAGGACGAGGAGGATTTAGTCTCCTCGCTCCTCTCAGGAACCTGATGACCAGGTCGTGCTTCCCTACCGACTTACCTTCGACTAGGTCATGGTGTGCGGCAATGGCGGCAACATAGACCTTAAGGGTGGAGGGAGACAGCCTTCGCTCCAACCCTTGCTGAAGGAAGGAAAGCACAACGCTGATCGAGCATCTCCGGGGGTCTTCTCGGTGAGAAGAGCAACAGTCGACGAAGAGGTTCCACTTCAACGCGTAGACGTGTCTCGTGGACGACGCTCTAGCGGAAGTGATGGTAGCCGCCACCGCTGGTGGAAGGGTACTCAAACCTACCTCGAGCCGTCCAGGAGCCACACGTGGAGGCTCCAGAGATCGGGGCGAGGGTGCCACACGGTGCCCCGTCCCTGAGAAAGAAGGTCCTTCCTCAGAGGAATGGGCCAGGGAGGTGCTGTCGCGAGGAGTGCAAGTTCGGGGAACCAGGTCCGGCCGGGCCAATACGGCGCGACCAAAATGACCTGCTCCTCGTCCTCCCTGACCTTGCGCAAGGTCTGCGCAAGAAGGCTCACTGGGGGAAACGCATATTTGCGGCCCGGCGGCCAGCTGTGCGCCAGTGCATCCGTGCCGAGCGTGCCCTCGGTCAGGGAAAAATACAGGGCGCAATGGGTCGAGTCGTGAGAGGCAAACAGATCTATCTGTGCGTCCCCGAACTGGTCCCAAATCAGCTGAACCGACTGGGGATGGAGTCGCCATTCTCCAGGGAGGGGCTGAAGCCGTGAGAGCTCGTCGGCTGCACAGTTCAGGGCTCCGGGAATGAAAATGGCTCGAAGCGACCTCAGATGCTTCTGACTCCATAGAAGGAGGTGGCGGGCGAGTTGTGACATACGGCGGGAGCGTAGACCACCTTGATGGTTGATGTACGCTACAGTAGCGGTATTGTCTGAGCGGACTAGTACGTGTTGACCCCTGAGCAACGCCCGGAAGCGGTGCAGGGCAAGTTGTACTGCCAACAACTCGAGGCAATTGACATGCCATAGCCGCTGGGGTCCTGTCCAGGAGCCCGCAGCAGCATGTCCATTGCACATGGCGCCCCAGCCCGTGGTGGAGGCATCCGTGGAGACCACAACATGCCGGGAAGCTCGTTCCAGGGGGACACCCGCCCTGAGAAAACTGAGGTTCGACCACGGGGTGAGGAACTGACGGCAGGTCGGAGTAACTGGTACCCGGAGCGTGCCTTGATGCCATGCCCACCTCGGGACTCGGTCGCGAAGCCAAAGCTGAAGCGGTCTCATATGAAGCAATCCGAGCGGCGTGACCGCGGCTGCAGATGCCATATGCCCCAGGAGCCTCTGAAAATGTTTCAGTGGAACCGCATTCTTGCTCCTGAGATGTCTCAGGCAAGTCAGCAGTGACTGCGCGTGCGCGCTCGCTCGTAAGCTGCGCAGACATGGCGACCGAGTCGATGTCCATACCGAGAAAAGAGATCCTCTGCACGGGGCAAAGTTTGCTCTTCTCCCAGTTCACCCGAAGGCCCAGACGAGCTAGGTGCCGGAGCACTAGGTCCCTGTGTTCGCAAACCTGATCTCGAGAGTGGGCTAGGATCAGCCAGTCGTCGATATAACTCAGGATGCGAACCCCGTGTTCCCGAAGGGGAACAAGGGCAGCCTCGACGACCTTCGTGAAGGTGCGAGGAGACAGGGCTAGCCCGAAAGGGAGAACCGCGTACTGGTATGCCTGCCCCTCGAAAGCAAACCGTAGGAACGGTCTGTGTCGAGGAAGAATGGAGACATGAAAGTAGGCGTCCTTCAGGTCGATCGCTGCAAACCAATCCTGGGGCCGCACGCATTCGAGAACGCGTTTGGCGGAGAGCATCTTGAACGGCAGCCTGTGAAGGGAGCGGTTCAGCACGCGCAAGTCCAGGATTGGCCGTAACCCACCGGTTTTCTTGGGGACAATGAAGTAGGGGCTGTAGAACCCGGACCTCATCTCGGCTGGAGGGACAGTCTCGATTGCACCCTTCGCCAGCAGGGTGGCAATCTCTGCTCTCATGATAGGGGCATTGCCACCGACCAAAGTGGAGCGGACTCCCCTGAAGCGGGGAGGAGACCGTGCGAACTGAATCGCAAGCCGAGCCTGATGGTGCGCGCGATCCAGCGGGACAGACGGGGAAGCTCTAACCAGGCTCCTAAGAACTGAACCAGCGGGATCAAGCGGACGACAGGCGTCCCCCCGGAGGGGCAGCGAAGCGGAGTAACTGGCCCAGACGTGGACGGCATAGCGGCCCGGTGTGGGGGCACAGTTAGCAACCGCGCCCTGACAGAGGGGGCCAGGGGAGGACCATGCTGGTCGTCCCGCGGGGGCCTGCTCTGGCAGGGGTCTGGCGACAGAGGGGGACAGGGGCGAAGCGGTCCGTGGACGGCACGCCGTGTCAAGCACCTCTGGGACAGAGGGGGACGAGGAGAGCACGGCTTGTGGGCGGCGCTCTGTGTCGTCCGAGAACTCTGTCTTCCCAGAGACGGGAGAGTCAGTTCTTAGGAGAATAAGGATTTTTCCCCGGCCCTCCACCGGGGAAAGGAGTGGTCCTGCTACCAACTCCTGGAAGAACTGAGTCCCATCTCTGTGGAGCCCGTCTCAGGAGCGCCGCTTAACCCGGCACGTAGCGGGGGGCGGGGCTGGAGAGGGCTGTGGCGTCCGCCCGCGGCTTCCAGAGCCGGCCCGTCTCTTTAAACGGGCGGGGTGGGAGCCGCGGGGGGGGGGGCGCCTTCGGCAGTGGGCAGACCGAGGGATCTGAGCGGACGGCGGGCCATTGGGACAGAATCACGTCAGTCTGCACATGGGCCTGGGATATGGGAACGTCGGACAGACGGGGCCGCGCGACATTCAGCACATCAGACAGGTTCAGCCACAGAATGGTAGGCATCACCTGACCCAGGGAGCGTACGGCCACTTTCGTCGCTCGGAGAGCAAGGTCAGTGGCGGCGCGCGACTCAGTGAAGAGCCCTGGGTCAGTCCCGCCCTCGTGCAAGTCCATGAGCATCTGGGTCGAGGACCAGCAGAATGGCCATGGCCTGCAGAGAGGCGGCTGCCAGTCCCGTGGTGCTATAGGATCTCGCCACAAATGTAGACGAAAACCATAGACCACGGGCGGGTGCTTAGGATTGCGCCGAGAAGAAGCACTCTGAGGACACATAGCATCGCAAAAGAGCGTTCAGCCGGGGGAACCCCAGTGTACCCGTGACAGCGGCCCCATCGAGGGGGGAAAGGCGGATGAGATCAGCGAGCGGTCCCGAGAAAACCAGGGGGTCTTCTGGGACTTCGAGATCTCATCATGCACGTCCGGGAGGGAAGGTATTGGGGTTTGCCGTGGACGAGGGTCGGAGGCCTTACCCAAAAACCAATCGTCCCAGGAAAGCATGGCCGTCATCTCTGGATCAGACTCAGGCACAGCCGTATGCACACCAGAGGGTGGCAGCTGTGACGAGTCGTCACTTCGCAGAGAATCAAACCCACCTTGTGAAGCTGCTACAAACATAGTATCATCCTCTGTAGCTTTAAATGAAACACACGGGCCACCAGAGGGTAGACTCGTGGGAATCACCTATTCACTAGCGGGCACCGCCGTTGAGGGGAGGCTGGGGTCACGGACACGGAGTCGGCGCCTTGTTCCAGACCAACACCCTCAGGTCACCCTGGCCACCAGCCGAAGATCGGGGGGTGGATGAGGGGACTCTCACTCTTGCGAGTTCACAGAGTCTCGACCTATATGACGCGATGATCATGTTCCCACAGAGAGAACATGAGTCATCCACGAGCGCTGCTCTAGTATGATCAAGCCCAAACATACCAGACAACGCTCGTGCCCATCAGAGTCCGATACCAAGCTGCCGCAACCATTCGTTTTTTTTGTTTTTTTTTTAAATGCACGGGCGAGCCGTCTTTAAAAAGACGTGCCGCGTGCGCTCTTTTAGAGAGAGAACTCACGTGTTGAAGCGCCCGGGGAAGCACGCGCTCTCTGATGAACCACTGCAGAGATAAGCAGGAAGCACGCACTCGCCGGAGATCGCCGTCACACCAACACTCGAGGCACTCGTTCGTGAAGCTGATAATTCAGAGTTGGCTTGTGGAGAGAAGAATACACTTGGCTCCGAAGCGAAAAACATAAACTGCTGTTGCGGACTTCCTCCTTTTATACCCACGAGGTGGGGTGGAGTTACGTCATGCAAATTCCGCAGACCCATGGCATTTCTTTGCCATTGGCTCGTTTTGTAATACTCGAAGTTGATAGGCTTTCTAAGCGAAACCCCATTTCGTCGTCATCCGACGTAACTCGGAGTGACAACGAAAGGGAACTGCTAGTTTGTTGTGCTATTAAGCACAAAAGGTAATTTGTGGATTCTATCATGTGCAGATGAGGATCCACAGTGTCAGATCCATTCTGAATGGCTCAAACAACTGTGTGAGACAGACAGAAATTTCAGATGGAAACCCAGACAGCAACATAGTGTCGGGCCAGATCCGGCCCACGTGGATTCCACACGGCCCAGATGTGGGCTGGATCTCGGCTGACACTATGTTGCTGTCTGGGAGGTACGTTTTGAATCACTTAAAATTCACCATATGTCAGCACAATAATTCAACAGTATTATTGCTTTTAAAATGTATTTAAATTTAAATCCACTGGTAACATTTTAATAAATGCTGTGATGGTGATCATTCATTCATTTTGAAGACTGGTTCAATTAATCAGTATTTTTATTTTTTATTGTTGCAGTTACATATTAACTGTTAGCTGTGTAACGTGTGAGTTTTTACTGCTCTTTTTTAGTGTTATGCTGCTCTAGTAGAGGTGAATCTTATCAAGCCAATGGAAGCCCAACTCAAGAAAATCCGACAAATGCTGGAGAAAGAATGCCAGCTCAACCAGGAACTCCAGAACCAGAACCAGGAGCTGAGTAAGACCACTATATCATAATATGAATGTTTTTTCTGATTTTTGAGTACATGGAATGTGATGGTGATTTATTTCAATGCACACTAGAATATTGTATTCTTATTACAGAGAGACAGCTTCAACAGAAAGAGGGATTTATACAAGTGCTGCAGGGACGATTGGATGAGCTTGGTAAGGCAGAACAGACTAATGGATTTACCTGCATCCACTATCTGCTTCCTTCATATTACAAATAATAAAATATTAATAATTCATTATAACATATATCATATGTTGATCAAAATGATGAAACGTTTTGCTTGAAGCCTGCACAATTCATATATCAATATATATATCTCGATTTGGACGATTGGGTCACCTATTGGGTAATCAAAAAACATGGAAGAACTAACATTCAAGGCATTCAGCTGAAGTTCATTTTTCACAATATTATAAATGTATAAAACAATATTTTTTTTACAAGGCTCAACATGTTTCACATGTTTATTTGACACCTAATGTTGTCTGCCAGATTGCACCCCTCAACGAAACAGTAATGAAATGCCTGAGGTTCGACAGAGTCGGGCAGCTGTAATGGCCCCGGAGAGAGTACCAGAAGTCCTGGAAATCACAGCCAATAGAGTGAAAAAAACTGCCAGGTAACTTTATACACATATTAATCAAGAACTCTGTGAATCTAATTCAACACTAGTCCTAAAATAAATCAATAAATACTTTTGTTTTTCTAACCTCAATCGTTACATCATGCTTTGTTTGTGTGTGTCAGTGAGACAGCTCAGATCGTAAAGGCCATTGGTAAGAACGACTTTCTCCGTCGTCTTGATGAGGAGCAGATCAGTATGATGGTAGAACTGATGAAGGTTCTAGACTGTGGTCCTGGTGATGTCATCATCAGAGAGGGCACAGATGGAGACAGCATGTACATTGTTGCTGGTGTGTATGTTTAAGGAGAGATAACTGAATGCCAAACTAAGTGTTTCTGAATTCAGAAATGCTTACTAACAGACTGCCCTTTCTATTTCTGCCATATAGAGACATGGTAAAAATCATAACAGGAGTAAATTACATTCTAAAATATAGTGCAATAGAAAACAATTTTTAATTGACCCTTTGCTAAGCCCCGCCCTCCTTAGTTACTGTTGTTACGCCTGTCAAGCTTTTGCGTCTAGCACTTCTATTACAGTGTGTATGCACCGGTGTCAGACATTCCCAATGAGATAATTAGTAAGTTTTGGCGAACATGTGAAATATCTGAGAGAGCAAGACAAAAGGGACTGCAGTATGCATTCAAGGGATATATCCACGACATAATATGCAACCGATTAGAGAATAATTTAATAAAAATTGAAGCTAAAGCCTATAGTCGCAGCAGCCGCCGCCTCATACGCTGACCATTCAAATGGGAAACACACAAATTGAGGAACAGCTATATTCGTGAACAGCAGGGTAAGTGAAATGTGAAACTAATCTAATAATTATAAATCAAACAGTTTATCCATAAATCTTGTGGAATAACACTAACGTACTCGGTTACCTAACGTAACCTCGGTTCTCTCTAGAAGAGGGAACGAGTATTGCGTAAGTATAGCTTACGCTACGGGAAAGATTCATCTTTTCGAGATATTGAATTTGTATCCATTGTCAACACAGTGCAGCAGCTAGCAGACCTAGAGCAGGCTGTCTAGCGTGCTCATAGGCTGCTGCAGTTCCCGCAGGGCAGCCTATGAGCACGCTAGACAGCCTGCTCTAGGTCTGCTAGCTGCTGCACTGTGTTGACAATGCTGAACCCGACGTGACGTCACCTCCAATGAAGGCGCTCGCGTCTTCACAGCGTCAGAGCCCGCCAATATGGGCGTGGCTTAGCGTATATAAGCAGGGTTCGTAGGCTGATTCTCTGGTTTTCATCGACTGAACCGAAAAACTCTCGTGGCGCAGGCACGGCAGGTTACGCAATACTCGTTCCCTCTTCTAGAGAGAACCGAGGTTACGTTAGGTAACCGAGTACGTTCTCTTACGAGAGGTTCTCTCGTATTGCGTAAGTATAGCTTACGCTACGGGAACCCTTTGTCAACGCCGTGTGCGCCAGCATCCACTTATGAGTCCCAGAATTTCGGGGATCCCAGATCAGCGGGAATAAGCGCATGTATATATAAGCGCATGTATATAAGCACTCACAGGGAATACAGAGCGGCGACGCCGGTCAATGTATAAGCATATAGCACATAACCTGATACAGTGCAGCTCAACCAGAAGAGCTAGTCATATGAGAGTGGTTTGCGCATGATAGTATCTGGGCAGAACCGACCTCTCACTAAACTGACAGTAGTCTCGCCTGTAGGGCAGGAACCTCCAGATTATAGAATCTGACAAAGGTGGAAGGGGAAGCCCAGCCCGCCGCCACACATATGTCATGAATGGAAATTCCACTGGACCATGCCCACGAAGAGGCCACGCCTCTGGTGGAATGAGCCCTGACGCCCAGGGGGCATTGCAGACTCTTTGCCGTATAGGCAGCTGCAATCGCGTCTGTTATCCATCTGGATAGATCCTGTTTCGAGGCGGCGAGACCCTTGGTGCGCCCACCAAACGAAACAAAAAGCTGCTCAGAACACCTGAAAGGGGCGGAGCGCATAATGTAAGCTCTCAGCGCCCTGACCGGGCAGAGGAGATTAACATCACTCTCACTATCAGACGCTGGCAGAGCCGATAGCGAAATGACCTGTGCTCTGAACGGAGTGCCAATCACTTTAGGAACATAGCCATGTCTAGGTTTGAGGATGACTTTTGAGTCATTCGGGCCAAACTCAAGACACGCGGCGCAGAAAAACGGTTTTAATTGATAAGTACTTTAGATCCGCAGAGTCTAAAGGTTCAAAGGGGTATGCTTTCAGGGCCTCGAGGACCAAAGAAAGATCCCACATGGGAACTGAAGGGGGGCGCGGAGGATTCATCCTTCTGGCTCCTCTGAGGAAGCAGATGATGAGCTCGTTCTTGCCTATTGACTGGCCGTGCGTCGATTCTGAGAATGCTGCGACGGCTGCCACATAGACTTTAGCGTGGAAGGGGACCTTCCCTTTTCCAACAGCTCCTGAAGGAAACTGAGCAACCGCGAAACCCCACACTCCCGTGGGTCCAGGTTTTTGTCAGCGCACCATTTAGAGAACACAGACCATTTGGACACGTAGAGCCTTCTGGTAGAAGGAGCTCTAGACTGTGTGATTGTGTTCATTACTGCGTCTGGCAGGGCAACGCGTAACCGTTGGTCAACCATACGTGCAGAGACCAGCGCTCTGGATGGGGATGCGAGATCGAGCCGCGAGCTTGCGAGAGGAGATCTGCTCTTACCGGAATAGGCCACGGGGCTGTCTGTGACAGCCGCGTCAGCTCCGGGAGCCAAGTCTGGTTCTCCCAACGCGGGGCTATGAGGAGCACTGATTGGCGCGTTTCCCTGATTCTCTTGATTACCTGTGGTAACAGAGAGACCGGAGGGAATGCATATAGTGGGCGACTGGGCCAGGTTTGGGCCAGCGCGTCCTGGTTCTTTGAAAATAACTTTGGGCAGTGAGCGTTGTCTTGTGACGCAAATAGGTCGACTTCCGCTTTGCCAAAAAGGCGCCATAGCAACTGGACTGTTTGGAGGTGCAGGGACCATTCCCCAGGGGGAACATTGTCCCTGGACAGTCTGTCTGGGCCGTCGTTCAGATGGCCTGGCACATGCACCGCTCTCAGCGAGCGCAGGTGGTGCTGAGACCAAACGAGGAGGCGTTCTGCCAGATTGCAGAGGTTTCTGGATCTGACACCGCCCTGACGGTTCACATAGGACACTACAGACATGTTGTCCGAGCGGACTAGAACATGGTGGTCCTGTACAAACGGGAGGAAACGCTTCAGCGCATTCTCGACCGCTATCATTTCCAGACAGTTTATATGGAGGAGTTTTTCCCGGTCTGACCATAGGCCAGAGGCTGGTCTGCCTTCGAAGAGCGTTTGTCGAGATGACCTTCCAGTATGAGACAGTCCCCATACTCACTCCCCGCTGGTACCAGTCGGCCGCTAACCAGGGCTGCAGAGCTGTGATGCAGCTCTGAGTCACTCTGATCGGGGCGCAGCCTGACTTCCAGGCTCGGTGAGACACCCGAGCAGCCAGCCAGCGTTGTAGCGGGCGCATACGTAGCAAACCCAGCTAAAGTACCGCAGAGGCTGAAGCCATGTAGCCCAGCATCCTCTGGAATGTTTTCAGAGGTGCGGTGCTGTTCTTCTGGAAAGACGCGGCCTGTGCCTGTGAGCGCGCTGTGTTGACAAGCGGGCCGTCATAGCCACGGAGTCCAGTTCTATTCCTAAAAAGGAAATTGACTGACTGGGCACTAATGAGCTCTTGGTCCAGTTGACCGTGAGACCCAGGCTTTCCAGGTGACTGAGGAGCACAGCTCTGTGAGACAGTATTTCTGTCTCTGATTGTGCTAGAACCAGCCAATCGTCCAGATAGTTCAGAATTCGCATGCCCTGATTTCTCAAGGGGGCGAGTGCCGCGTCCATGCACTTCGTGAATGTACGGGGTGCTAAGGACAGACCGAACGGCAGGACGGTGTGTTGATAAACCTGACCGTCGAAAGCGAATCTCAAGAATGGCCTGTGACGGGGTATTATCTGAATCTGAATATAGGCATCCTTTAGATCGAGAGATATAAACCAGTCTCCTGGGCGAACGTGCGCGAGTCGTCGTCTGGTTGTAATCATTTTGAACGGTCTTATCATAAGAGCTTTGTTCAAATGTCTCAGATCTAGTATGGGTCTGAGACCCCCGTCGTCCTTCTTGGGCACGAGAAAATAACGGCTGTAAAAGCCTGACTCGCTCAGAGAAGGCGGTACCGGTTCTATGGCCCTTTTGCACAGCAGCTTTGCTATTTCTGAGCGAAGTAGATGTGCTACTTCTGCATTCACTGTCGTCGCGGTCCGTGCTCGAAAGCGACGGGGACGGCGAGCGAACTGTAACGCATAGCCCTGCTTTATTGTGCTTAGCACCCATTCTGATACCCCTGGAATCGCTTCCCATGCTTTTATATGTGCAGCTAGGGGCAGAATGGCCTCCGGGTTCTGATCGCCACGCTGTGCGGGCTCGAGAAACTGGACCGGAGAAATGAGTGCGGCGCGCGCACTCTCTGTGCTTGAATGGGGCGGCTCGCTGACAGCGACAGCAGGCTGTTTTGTATATAGCGTCCCGATAGCTGTGAATGGGGAGCGCTTTATAATCACTTTGTGATGTACGAGCGGCGCCGTGGAAGGTGTAAGGAACTCAGCTTTTTGGAAATATTAATAATCAATAATAACTTGTTATTATTAATTATGAATATTTGGGTCAGTTAATTGGATTAACTTGATGTGGCTGAATTAATATTAGAATCAATTAATCAGTTCGTCCAACGAACTCTTTTGATTATTAATTTATTCTAAGAAAAGGGTATCTTCCATGGCCACAGAAGAATAATTATTTCTTAGCATGTACAGCACTTTGAGCAAGTAGCAAAAATCGTGATCGTAAAAGTGACTTTGTATTGCAAACAAAACAGAACCAAATACATATTATGTACAAGTTTTATTAACTAAATATAGATATTTATATGAATATAAATAAACTAAACAACATACACACATGAATACATAAATAGGTGAGTGATAGAATGAAACCCGAAAACGGAACTATTGAGAAGTTCCATGTAACTATATGAGAAGAACATCAGCATTTCATTTTCAAAGCATCAAATCAAAAGTATACTTGCATGCCTGGGTAGCGAACACTATTATCAAAGTTGTTGAAAACTGAAGTTGTTGATGATTCTGCGGGTGTCAGATGTTGAAGTCTCAATCATTTTCTTCTTTGTTGGATGAAGAAGATATGATGAACTTGCATGGTGGGTTAGAGTCCTTGTTACAAACTCCTGAGACTGTCCTTGGTTCTTTGTGAGAGAGTGTCCTCTCTCTTCCATGAGGCAGGATCTGGTTGGGATCCAGGCCTGCTGGGAGGCCTCTGGGCCCCCATGAAGGGGGAAGGGGGTTTCCCCGTATCACCCGAAACAGTGTTTGCGGCAGGATGAAAACTACCAAGAGAAGGCGGTCACTGTTGCCTGCCTCTGATATAGCCTGAGAAAGAACCAACCCCTAAGGTTTGAATGGACCAATGAGTAAGGTGACATGTCCGAGAGGGGAATCGGCTCTTAGTTGATTTATGGTCTTTGTCCCCAGCGTGCTTAGACTGTTCATTCAAGCTCAAATAGACATAACAAATTCAAATTGCATTCTAAGAGAAGGTGATGTACATCAAAGTGTGTGTCATTAAATGAGGATTAATTAGGTAGGAAGCATGATACAGGTGAGGTTATATTGACCGTTGGGTGGTTGTGCAACCACATACACCCCAATCAAACATACCATGTTCTTATAAATAATAGGACACGAGACAGTAAATCATCACAGTTTCTGTGAGGCATGTTCCTTCATAGATCAGAGTAATACCGCAAAGTTGATTTAATTAAAGATTGTCTCTCTCTCTTAAGCATGTGCCGCATGTGGCCACATTCCTTTGAGGTCGTAAAAGTCTGTTATCAGTCTTAAAGTGTTCTGTAACCGGACACCCGGCTGACAAAGTAACTTCATTTGTGAGGTTAGTTTTGGGGGAGAGTTTCATAGACCTTTATATTCATTAAATATAATGAATATGAATAATTAGTGTGTGTCTGATTGGTCCAGACCCTACATTTCCCCCCTTTCGACCGTTGTTGTCCCCCTCAAGGACAACCACGATCGAAGTTGAAAGTGCAGAGAGATCAGACACACCTTTGTCATAGAAGGCTGGAAGGCCATGGTGGCCTCTGGTTGCTCGCGTCTTCTGGAGCGGTGGTCGTTCCACGGCGGTTGATGTGGACAGTAGCCCAGTACAGGTCTCTGCAGCAGGTGTTGGGGCAGCAGGTGCCTTGACTGGGTGTCACCTGTCATTCTGGAGTTAGGGTGAAATTGTGGTTCTTGAAGAAGGATGAGGTTTCCAGCTTTGATTCAGGTTTGGCCTCAGCAGGGCAGCGTGTGTCTTGGATCAGAGACTGCAGACCAGCTGAGTTTGAGTAAAGTCATTCTGGAAGACAGTAAACAGCTGTTTCATGGCGTTCACTGTCTGGTTCAGCAGAACGCTGTGGGTGTTGAGAATGACCACAGTTCCCTTCAATGTCTTGCCGATAGTCGGCAGGGAGGCACTCTGTGTTTTGAGTTGCCCTTTTAGCTGTGGGATTTCAGTTTGAATTTCAGCCACACGTTGTCTCACGGTGGCTAGGTTCAGTGCGTTGACACTGGACATGCCAATGTTAACAGAGTTCCGACAGCAGCGGCGGTTGTGTCCATCTAGCTCTGCTTGTGTGACAGTCCTTTTCTCAAGTTGGTTGAGCATGTGTTCGACATTAGCCTCAGCGTGGGCGAGGGAGTGGAGTCGAACATACACTCTCTGGGTGTGGGTCCTGCAGTTGGTGATAAGGAGTCCCGGTTGTTCCTTCGGGACGCTGCCTGATACCAGACCTGGTGAGATGACCGACTGCGGCTGTCCTCTGGTTGGCTGGAGGCACAGGAAGACTAACCACAGCAGCATCCTGGAACAGACAAAGGGGAGAGGGAGAGAGAAAGGGAGGAAAGATCTCAGCGACTGTCGTCCTTTGTTGGCTAGGACAGTCTTTCCGCTTCGAGGACGCCGGTATGCCACTTGCTTCGGTGTTCTGGTGCTGTGGTGTGCAGCACATGGTGCGTCATGGGCATACACTGGCATGACCCCCCCTTTTGCACTGTGGCACCACAAGCTTTGGCGCAGCGATGTCATCAGGTGCATAACACAGAGTGTAGTCCTGTGCACGCAGCGTGTGCTTGTTGACCTCAGTTGTCTGGGGCACCGGTTGTCGGTGGGTGCAGACGGCGTTCGTGGGTGGTTGGAGGGGTTAGAGATGGTTTCTCATAGTGTCCATTGGTTTGTCATAGTCTTTGGTAAGCTGGAAGGTTGGGGTCAGGTTAAGCAGAGGCTCTGTGACATTTTGGCACACTTGTGGTGAGAGACTAATGCATGACCCTAAAAGTTCAGAACCACTGTTTAATGGGTTCGCTAGATATGTAGCATAAAGTTAGGTGTTTCATGTGTATCTAGCTAGTGATGTGTCTCTTGTATCTTTATCATCTTAGCTGTGGATGTTAGGAGGCTAAGACTTGTGTGTTTCCTAGAGTATTTCCTGGAAAGGGCATAGCCGAGATGAAATAAATGACTTAAGATGGTTCTTATGACTAAATTATTTCTCTGGACTTAAATGGTGGTTCACTACGGCTTGACGAAGTGAAGGATAGGAGGAAAAGAGGCAGCTTTCCTATTCAAATTATGCTTATTATCAATTCTCAGGACTATAGTTATGCCCTAGTAATTGTTGAAATTACTTGTGTTGTAGGGTCAGAAAAATGAGTGCACTTGTTGAAAATAAACACAATCACAAATAAAGGTGTCTCTGTTTCCTTTCTGGGCCCAATGGGAAATGGAACCACATTCGAACAAGAGAGGAAATTGAATTAAATCATATAGATGAACGAATAGACAAGGGAATAGCTGACTGCTATTATTATCAAAGTGGAAATAAAATAAAAAAAATAATAAAATAAAGTAAGTAATCAAAACAGCGGTAATGATCTGAATGTGAGAATAATCAGTAGTACTAGTGACTAAACTTTGGATTTGCCTGGACCAACACTCCATAGTGGGTTACAGCGGTTGCGTGTTCAAGACCACACTGTGTGTGTCCCTCCAAAGGTTTAATCAACATGCTGATGGAAATTCTCATTACTATACGAATTCTTCTCTAGCTAAACAGTTTACATGTAGTTAAACTTAAGTTTAATTGACAGGGCACCTGCAAATTTAGCCTACAGCGCTCAGCCAGGACTATGCCTAACTAGTGAAGGTGAAATTTAGTTGAGAAGAATTGAAAGTACGTAAAATGAAGAATTAGAAACCCTAACTGGGGTTAAAGAAAGTATTCTAGAATACTTTGCCCTGTGTAAACAAAAGCTGTAATTAAGGCTTCAAGTGAATGATGCTAACTGCTAACTGTAGAAGTTATTATTTAGCTTAGCCTAAGCTGGATGAATGCTAGGCTGGATGGACGCTAGGTTAGGTTAGCTTAGCCACCTAGGCTGGTTTGTTTACAAAGTGACATCACAAGTTAGCACTTCCTGTGACCAGTTGTTGTCATGGGAACCAGAGCATGTCAGAACAATTCAACAGTACCTGAAGAATGTCTGCACATTTTACTGAGTTATGCATGTTTAAACGGGTTAAAAGGGGGCGCCTATACTTTAAGTCTTTCAAGAACTTGATGTTACATTCAGTAAAATGCAAATGTGTTTTGGCATTTGCTCATTTTACTCATGGAACTCTTCTCTTTACTTTACACAACTTATTCTATTTGTTTACAGAGTAAGGAAATATATTTGCTGTAAGTCAAAGCTTGTCTAAGCCTATGTAGTTACGTCCCTCTCATGCATAAATGCTGACTTTTCAGCGAGTGAACAGTTTTGATCACTAGGTAGCTCTCTGCTTGTAGATGCAGCTAAAAATTTAGGTGAATTACATCAATCTAACAATAATTTGTAAGGCCTTTACATTGTAGAAAGGGGAGCATCACCCAGGTCTACGTATATATAACACTGTCCTGAGCTTTCTTTGTCAGAAACAGGTTTAGCAATACTGCAATTTGGATTTCTTTAACCAAAGCAGGATAGATATCGGTACAGTTTACAAGCTGCTGAGATGAGATTCCTTTGTCAAACAGACTTACGCTTTAATGCTAAACTTACTGATACCAGTTGGAACTCTAAGACTCTTTCACTTACAGTAACCAGCATGTAGCAAATGTTTGTTTCAAAAGAGTTGTGCATAGTCTATTGGAAGGTGAGGCTTACACGTCCATTCAAGATTTTCTTTATATCAGTAAAATTCTACTTTTACTAATGCAGAGTCTTGCTGCTCTTTGAGGACACATTTTCATCTACTTTAAAAGTTTTATGTCCTATGCTGACCAGGGACTTTTTAGCAGAGTCTTGCATTGTGTTCATGCTGTGTGCCTTCTGGTTTTGCAGTTCAGAATCAATGGGGTCTTAGGAACCCTTTCTGAGGAGGCCTTCTGTGTTAGAAGCCTTCTGCATCAGGTCACGCATCGTTGAGTGGGCATTGCGTGGGGGCAGGTGAAAATGTGGTGACTAACTGGTTTTGGAGGAAAAGTTTCTTGACGCTGGTGTCCTCCTCCGTCACAGGTTCGTTGTAAGTTCCACAGAAAACTCGTTCGGAGTCGGTGGTGGTAGCACAGGCCCTTCTAGGTCTGTCCTGCTTGGTGTCTGGGCAGGGCCCAGCTGGGCTGGATGTGTCCAGATCAGATGGAGTCTGTCTCGGTGTGCCACACGGGTTGGAGACTGCAGGTGAAAATCAATGTCTCGTAGATTGGCAGGGATGTTTCTGACCTTTCGCTTGAGATTGTTGAGTGTCACTTCATGTGCCATTTCAGGGTTTGTCTGAGTTACCTTTTCCTCCTGCAGCTGCAGGGGCTCTCAGGACACTGGCTGGTGAAGTGTTAAGCCGAGGGCTTTGGCTCCTCCCCCCTTTGTGCAGGGCTGGGGATGCTTACGCTACTGATGTGAAGGTCAGCAGGGTACATCTTTATTGTGTGGTCCATTTGCAGTGGGTTGGACTGTTGCAGCTCTCTTTGGACCACATGGAGTGCGTCAATAATGTTACAGCATCGCTAAGTCAGTGTTCGGACTTCCGCTGCACATTGATGGCTTTAGCTCTCTTTGAGTTCAACCATTTCTTTAAGTTCTTTGAGTGAAACAGTTCTTTACCCGTCGGTTTGCAGGTGCTCAGAGTTGTCGTCCACCTGAAAACTGATGATCTCTTTCAGTTGCTCTGCTCTGTCAGGGTCCTTGCATCTGTCCTGTGTCCTCTCACGCTGAGCAGGGTTTGTTCTCTGTGGAATTCTGTGGCTGGCAGCATTAGTTCATTTACCTCCTGTTTGAGGCCTGCGGGAGCGCGGCCAAGGAGAAGATGATTCTGGTCAGCTCTTGGTGGCTCAGGCCGGACGTCTGCTTTCGTTGTCGTCTAACTGTTCCTTTCTCTGCCGTGGCAGGTCGTTGCCTGTTTCAGGCTGAAGGATGTCCATGACACTGCTCTGCCGGGTCTCCAGGGGGTCCTGGTGGGAGGCAGGGCTGGATGTCTGAGGCCTACTGGCACAATTGTGGGACACGAGATAGAGAGGGCAAAGGCAAATGCAAGTTTCCACTGAGTTGGTGAGCTATGAGCTTACTCATAACAAAATGTTTTGAGTATCCTAGTTGACATGCTTTAAGCAGCGTCGACTGATGACTGGGCTTTTACATGTCACAACTATCACTCAAAAATGCTGATGGTTCTTCTCACATGTTACAAATAGAATGAAACAGACAAACCAACAAAAAAAAAATTAAATTAAATAAAAATAAAAATAGGATGAAACCAGAAAGGAAGAGGAAGAGAGTGTTTTACCAATTTAAGTTTAGCTAGGAGACATAGGTAAATCAGTGTCACTTATGGGTAAGCTGCTGTTTAGACTAAACTAGCAGGGACACATCAAACATCAGGGTCAACAGAAGAAGAAACAACGGGAAGTGTTTCCAGTTCTGTCGGGGGCATACTGTGCGTTTGTGTTAGTCGTACTTCATGTACTTAGCTTGGTGCTAAGGAGTGAGGAGGGGTGAAACACAGACAGGAAGTAGGATGTTAATGACCTGTGTAACTCGCTAAGGAAACAACAGTCGCTAGATATTGTAATCCTATAGAGAGAGAGAGAAGATGAGGATAGTGACTAGTGATCTAAAATAAGGTAAAGGTAAAGTTAGAACATCCTTATAGCTCTGAGAAAGTAAAAGGAAAGGGAAGCAAGTAATTTAATTAAATTTCAAATTTAGTTAAGCTTTATTTAGCTGAATATAAGAATTCAGGTCGAAACAAAGGTAAATAAATTGAAATAAAATAAAAATAAAAAGGTAAACATCGAGTGTTCTCATAGCTCTGGTAACTAGCGTGGAAATTGAATAAGCAAATTGATTTAATTAAATCCCAAATTTAATTAAATTCAACTTAACCGAATAGGAATATTCAGGCTCAACAGGTGTGAAGACACAGAATACGATAGGGGTAGGTTTAGGTCGAAATAAAAGAAACACAAATGAAAACCACAGTATCTGGGTTTCAATCTTAAAGTGAAACCAAGAGGAAGGGGTCGAGAGAGAGAAAGAGAGAGAGAAGAGAGTGGTTTAACCCTCTTATGAGACGTGCTTCGTGAAGCTCTGACACCAGGGTGAATCATTCGTCTCAAATCATTCGGAGTGTGTATCACTGCTAAGGTCACGTGATTTTATTAAACTGGGCTTCGTTACGCGTCATAGCTGTTTCGAAATTGTTTTAAATTTCAACGATTCGTGAACCAGTGTGTATCTGGTCTCTATGTGATCTCGTATCACTTTATAGATTCGTACACATTTAATGACGCATTTGATAAAGGGTCTGATTGACTTTCAAGTCAAGCTTTCATAAAAAGAGCCCTACAGTTTACTAAGATATTGTGCCTTGAAAGACACCTCATATTAAACGATATTAGGTAGCTTGCGGATTGCCATTACCTGATTACACCTTTTGATAAAACCTTTGCGATTGGTTTGTAAAAGGTGTTCCGTTGATTTGAGTTTCCGCTACACTTACACTGTTTTGACCAGCAGGGGTCGCCAGCGAGGGCGCTTCAAACAAAGAATCATTTGTGACGCAGTTGACTCCTTTGATTCAAAGCCTCGAAGAGCTTTGACTCTCATTACTCGTGTTCAAATCACTCAGTTCAAATCACGCAAAATCTATAGTCTTTGGTTTAAGGTTACACTTTACGCTCTAACGTGTCTAAGTTTTTAGGCGGTGCTAAAACTATCACTCGAGGTAGAGGATTTTACTTGTAAGTTATGCGTGTAAGTTAGGATTGAGGGAGCTACTGGCTGCAACCGTCGCTTGTTTACACGAGGGTCTGTGAGATTGGTGCTGTTGTCAGAAAAAAATAGATAGGAACGCCTACTCGCGTTCCGGACGCAATGCCAACCAACAACACAGATCGGCCGGAGCAGCGGACGAGCTGTGCTGAAAGTCTGCACTGAGTCTCTCGCTTAGGCTCATGACGTTGCATGTGAGTGACTCTTTCACAAATCAAACAGCACCGTTCTTTCCCAGACAATGGCAAATTACTAGTTAGCTAGGCTAGAATTTATACCACTAATTTGACGCGATTGTTTCATATGAGCGCTTCGGCGGTTTAATATGAATACAATGACGTAACGAACAACAAGGCCTTGATTGGTGACTGAGGAGCATCGCTCAGATCACCTTCAAAATGCTGAGAATGGAGTTTTCTTCGTCCATAATCAGATTAATTTGTTCTGGTACCATTTATACGCGCGGCTAATCTGAGATTTCTCTGTCACAGAAAGCTTAACATACGCTCGACTTCTATCTGAAATTAGGATTTCTTCGCTAATATCAGGAGTTTCTTATCGTACGATTTAAATATGCATTATAGCATTTGAGAAACTTTCTGCCTGTCAAGTGTTTTACTTCTTTAGCTGTGCTTTCACCCTCACTTGATAGGGATGTACCAATCATGAACATTAAACTGTTTCACTCAATAACCAGGCCTCAATTGGATCTTTGCCTTTTTTTTCTTTTATTTGTCTTCACCTCTTGAAGCCCAGACATTACAGGTGAAAAACCGGCTGTCTGTTCAGTCTTTTGATTTGGCACCGATATCTGCACAGCTTCAGTGAAGTCTGATTAGAAAGCCGCTTTCCTTTCTCGCGCTGTACTGGCGTTGTTGCTGGTACTAGCTGACACATTGAATCTAAAATGTGCGTGTCTTTCCTGCTTGATTGCCCACAGGTGAGTAATAATTTGTTCCGCCTGATCGCTGACGAAAAGGGGCGTTCGCCGCGACACCTCCCACTCAACCTTTTTGTTCTTGGATGGAAAGGTTGCAGAACTTTAAGCGAACTTAATCACTACAGAGACTGCTCCTCTACAGGCAAAAGGACTACAAGTCGTCTGACATCTCTGCGCAATATCACTCCATTAGACCTCTTAGCCTGGTCACTAGAAACTAAGGACTGGGTCGCCGGCTCTTGATACTGGACTGAGCGACAATTTCCTGGTGTGACAAGAACCTCAACATCTCTCACAATGCCCTTTGAGTCTGGAGCTACGGAGACGACTCTGCCAAGCCTAAACTGACCCCGCAGAGCGTTCTGGTCGCAAAGCCAAACGACATCCCCAACAGCGACATTTCTTTCCGTAGTGTGCCATTTGGTTCTAATGAAAAGACTTGGGCCAGCAAGCTGGCACCACGCTTTCCAAAACTCGTTAACCTGGGCTTGAACTTCACAAAGGTGCTTGTAGGGGTAGTTGTTAAAGTTAAAAGACTTGAAGTCGCCACTGTGAGATGCTCGCCCTAAGAGAAGCGAGTTTGGTGTTACATACTCAATGCGGTCCTCGCGACTCTGGATTCTTGCATCAATTGGCCGCTCATTAGCCAGATTAGCTGCCAAATGGAGGGTTGTCAGGAACTCACTGAAAGTAAGGTTTGCCGATTTGCTTAAACTTTGAAGAGCTCTCTTAGCAACCCTAACGACAGCTTCAGCAGCTCCATTTCGATGTGGTGAATCAGCAGGGAGCACTTTCCACGTCCAGCTTGTCCCATTTTTTGCAGCATACTCCTCCAGACTTACTGTATCTTGGCTTCGCAGAAAGGTATACAAGTCCTTCAGAAAAGATCTTGCCCCAATAAAATTAGTCCCAGGGTCTGACCAAACCTTAAGGGGATGGCCCCTGATGGCAACAAATCTTTGGTAGGCCATTAAGAAACTCTCTGTGGACATACTACTGGCAAGATCTACGTGTAGAGCCCGACTTGCCATACAGCAGAAGATAATGCCCCAGACCTTCATGGACACTCTTCTTTTGATGTCATCTTTCACCAGATATGGTCCAAACAAGTCAACAGAAGTAAACTGGAACGGCGCGGCAGGTCTTGACCTTTCTACTGGTAGATCACCCATTACTTGTTGACATACTTGAGCTCTAGCCTTCCGACAGTGCATGCACTGGTTGACAACTTTCTGGGCCAGCCTTCTACCTTGTATGACCCAAGCCTTTTGCCGCATCCTTAACAGAGTTCCAGCAACCCCTTCATGCCCTTCCTGATGACTTTGGCGTGCCAGTAGAGTCCCCAGCCAGGTGTCAAAGGGAATTAGGGGAACAGCCCAGCAGTCTTCCTTGAAATACTGTATCCGGCCTCCGCACAGTAACAACCCACTAGTTTCATCCTTGTACACGACCAGCCGGTCTGTTGTGGTGCTGGGGAAAGTAACTCCTTCTTGAGCTGCTAGACACAAATCCCGGAAGGCGTCCTCCCTTTCGGCCACAGTAACAATGCCAACCAACGGGACTGCCTCCCACTTTAATCTTCCCCTGGCTCTGCCTTGAAGAAACTTCTTTGCCGCTCTCCAGACCAGTACTAGTGACTTTATCAGTTTCACTAGGGTACTGAACCGCTTGATATCCAGAAGGCTTGTAGCTGCAACCCCAATGGGTGGCCTATGCAGATTCATGGAGGGCTCCTTCTTTGCTCCAACCCGGGTAAGAGCAGCAACAAAAGCCTTTTTCTGGATGCGTGTGAGGTTTTCTCTTGCTTCAACAGCAACATCCTTGGCGGACTTCACTGGCCACTCACTCTGCGGGAGACTTAAGAACTTAGGACCCAGCTGCCACTCTGTGCCTTCGTCCAACTCCTTGGGGCTTGCCCCTCTGGAAATAATATCCGCTATGTTGAGTGGCCCAGGAACCCACCACCAGTCTTTGACGTTTGTGCTGCCTTGAATTTCCCCAATTCTGTTAGCAAAGAATGTCTGGTAGCCGTAGCTTTCACGTTGGACCGCTCCCAGGACTGTCTGGCTGTCAACCAGGTGGTACCACGTCTCTACATGAATTCTGCAGTGCTTCTGGAAATGCTTCTTCAGACGGGCAGCATAGACAGCTCCACAAACTTCAGCCTTGACAGCATCCCCCTTATGGTCTAAAGGCGTCAGTTTGGCCTTCGATTCGACCAGCCGTATGATCACATCATGTGGTAATTTCCAACGTAGATACAATACAGCGCCGTATGAGCGCTCACTGCCATCAGAGAATGTGATACCGCAGGGCTCGGCGGCAGGGTCGGAAGGTGTTAAAGCCCTGGTGAATCTCAACCGACCGAGCTCAGCATAATCTTCAAGGAGGCAGATGGCGTTTTCCCGGAGGTCCTCAGACAAAGGTACGTCCCATGTGTTTTCTGATGGACTATATTTGACCTTCGCTTCTTGAAAAGCTCTCCTCACCAAGATAGCTCCCTTCTGCTTAACGGGTGTCGCAAGACCGAGGGGATCATACAACCCAGAAACCTGACTTAGGAGCTCTCTACGGGTAAGTGGATTTGGCACCTGCGCCCTTACTTCTTCTTTCAACAGGTTTTCTCCCAACCTCATTTTCTTTTTCTTTTTGGAGAAGTTCACAGCTACCATCAAGCGAAGTTTGTCACCTTCTGGATCATAACCAAGGCCCAGAGCTTTATTATTCTCTTCGGAGAGTTGATTTGGAAGGACCATCACCGAGGGTTCTTTCCTCCCCAGGTCTCTGGGTTCTGGCCTCCCACTTTGGCCAGAGTAAACCCACGGCTTCAAGTAAAATCCGCCGGCTTCCAAGATTTGCACAATATTGGCTGTTATTTGCTTGAGCTTGCCCAGGTCATTGTGCGAGGTCAGGATGTCATCTACATACGCATCTTGTTCCAGCACACGGCGCTCTTCTGCAAAATGGTTGAACATTGGCAGATTTGCTGTCTCACGCATGGCAACTTGCGCAATGCACCCAGCTGGTTTGTCTCCGATGTTAACCCTCGTAATTGCAAATTCCTGAACATCCTCTTCTTCAGAGTCTCTCCACAGGAACCGATGAAGATGTACCTCCTGGTCCTCAAGCCATACAGAATTATACATTTTTTTGATGTCCCCAAGCGCAGCAAAAACACCTTGCCGGAACCGTATGAGGACAGCACGGATGTCATTGAGTACATCTGGACCCTTGATGAGTAGGTCATTCAGGCTATGGCCCCTGAATTTCTGACTACTATTCCACACAAGGCGAACCGGTGTGGTAACAGAGTGGGGGTTTGGTGCAATTAGATGACTAATGTACCACACCGGTCCAGTCCATCTCTCCAGTTCTCCAGCTGACAGCTTGACAGCAGCGTTCCGCCCAACCATATCGTGGATTTGTGCTTTATAGGCTACCTTCCATTCCGGCTCTCTTGCCAATTGCTTTTCGGTCCTCCAGAACGTTGCTTCGACAGCCCTTCTATTGTTGGGCAATGTTACCGGATCCTCCAACCAGGGGTACTTTACATGCCAATGTGGCTTCTCACTGTGACGATCTCCAGTTACATACGTCAATCCACTTTTTATTTGCTCCAGCTCCCGCTCCTCAGAAATGGTCATCTCCTTCCCCCCAGGTTGACAATTTCCACATCTACAGCCACCACACCTGGGTTCACAAGCAGCCCCGATACTGTCCCATCTCCACCAATCCATGAAATCTCGCCTGGCAGCACACGAAGTGGTTTGGGTAAGTAGAGATGACTGGACTGAGCCATTACAGATGATTTCTTTATACTCCGCAGCTGCTGTCCTCATGGAGCGTGCAAAATGCGTTCTGGAGCTATGGGCAGTGACTGTAACATCTTCCAAGAGATCCGGGTGAGAACCACCCACCGTTTTCCCAAGGGGACCATCCCATAGGACAAGGTCACCGACGGAATGCACCTTCTGAGGGACGAGCCGGCCTTCTTTATGACTGATGAGGAGCTCGATCTTAGTAGGACGGACCAGTTTGTGAAGAGGAACGTCCGGGAATATTTTTTGCAGTCTCGTGGGTGGCACATGCCGATTGACTTCAGCGATGCTATCCAGCCCGTAACACACAAGCTGGTGGGATCTCAGGGTTCCCTTTGAAGTTGTGACCCGGATCTTCAATAGATATCGCTTAGTCTCGACCATCACTTGCATCCCGCCAACTCCATGGACTATAAGTGTGACATCCTCACTTCTCAAATTCAGCTCACCTGCAGCCTCATGAGTGATGTAATTGGTGTCGGATGCCAAGTCTAGCAAGGTTCCAATCTTTTGCCCAGCATTTGCAGTAACTTCGAGGATCATCATTATGACTGGAAACTCCTCAAGGCCCTTCTCCACCATGGCTGAACTGAACGTTTTTGAGACAGAATTACAGAACGCATCCCTACACCGCTGAGCCAAGTCAGGGGCCAGGCTCGTCAGGAACTCCTCCTGGGTCTCAGTGTACTTTCTCAATTCACCTCTTGCTGGGCTGGGCTTCAATCTTCTCAGCCCATCTCCCTTGCCCCCAACCTTGGGACAGAGGTAATAATGATGAGCCAGGCCTTGAGTATCCTTACATCCCTCGTTTTTACACAGAAAGGTGGTCTTGCACTCTGCATCGTTGTCGTGAACCTCGAGACACCTCCCACAAGCACCAAGTTTCTTAACTGCTTCTTTCTTGTCTGCTACTCTGAGCATTTTAAACTTCTTACAATAATACAGCTTCCTCCCGTGGGCCCTCTCTCCACAGACAACGCACAATCCTTGGGAGTTTGAGGAATTGGTAGACCTTGTCCGGGCGTGCTTTTGTGGAATTCTTGCCTCCCTCGTACCGGAGTCATCATCCCTTAATTGATCTAATTGCTCATAAATCTTCTCCTGACTTCTCAGAAACTTAAGGAGTATGTCGAACCTGTCTTCAGGTGATACAGCCTCCTCTCCCTTTGATACATAGACCAACCACTCCTTTTTTAAACTTTCAGGTAGTTTGCTCTCCAGGGACTTTGTTACGAGTGGATTTTTCAAGGCGCCCGTGTTCCCCAACCCACCGAGGTCGTACAAGGCTTTTTCCACAACCTGGATCAAGTCCACAATCTTCCTGGGTTGGTGGCTTCTCACTGGTGGCAGCGCCTGCAGCTCCTCAACAATTTCCAGGGCGATTGCTGTTTTGTTTCCAAATCGATTCTCAAGGATACGAAAAATTTCGTCCGCCGTTCCGTAAGTTGACAGGCGAAGGTCCCTTGCTACCTTTTCCTCAAGGCTATCCAACAGCTGGAATTTCCTCACCTCCTTGGAGCCGGTAGGTTCCCCTTGCTCTTGCAGTGCCTCCCATTCCTTTTTCCAGAGATGGAAATTCCGCTTATTTCCATCAAACTTCGGTAGTGCTGTTGGCCTCAATTTGATAGCAGGTGATCGGTGTGGGGCTTCTCCTGGGGACCCCTCGTTTTCTAACTTCGCTTGTAATAAGGTAGCTTTCCCTGAAATCAAGTCAAGCAGCCGCCCTTCCGCATCCCTTATGCGCTGCCGAAAGTCAGGGCGCTCTTCATCTGGGACCCAGCGAGTCCATCGGCGAATGGCTTCCTTTGCTGCTTTCACCAACGCCTCAAGGTTATCAAGCATTAAGTCATATACCTCCAATTTCAGGCCAGATCTATTTTTCTCCAGCCGCTTGCACTCCTTTTCAGCTGCCTCCAATACCAGGGATAATTCAGGATAGCCAAACCCTTGCCACAGAACACTCCGGACTGCCTCCTCCACATCCCCAAGCTTTTGCTCACACTCCTCTGCTGTCCTTTTAACGTCTTGTCCTTCACCCTCTTTGGAGGTAGCCGCGAGCTCCTCTTCCTCAGTCCAAGCAGCATTCACCTCCTCATCTGCCTCCATTACCCGGTCAGCCTCCTGTGCGACCTTGCTGAAGGCTTCCTCCAGTTCTTCCGCCGACATCTTCTTGCAAGACTTCATCACTGAGTTTGCTAGTTGGGAAAACCGCTGTTTGGCAGTCGTTCTCTCTTTCTTTAACTGCTGCAGAGACTTTGACTCAGCCATCTTGGGTTTTGGAATGAACTTTAAATCGGCTGACCGGGCTTGGCTTGGCAGGAGCCGTGGGTAGCTCGGACAGAGCAGCGGGGCTGAGGACTCAGCTACAGATGGACTTGACGGGAGCTTTGGATGGACTCGGCGTCACAAGAGCTGTTGGGCCAGCTTGATCGGAGTTTCTTCAAGCAGTCTCAGCGGTTTTTCACTGTCAAGTGTTTTACTTCTTTAGCTGTGCTTTCACCCTCACTTGATAAGGATGTACCAATCATGAACATTAAACTGTTTCACTCAATAACCAGGCCTCAATTGGATCTTTGCCTTTTTTTTCTTTTATTTGTCTTCACCTCTTGAAGCCCAGACATTACAGGTGAAAAACCGGCTGTCTGTTCAGTCTTTTGATTTGGTACCGATATCTGCACAGCTTCAGTGAAGTCTGATTAGAAAGCCGCTTTCCTTTCTCGCGCTGTACTGGCGTTGTTGCTGGTACTAGCTGACACATTGAATCTAAAATGTGCGTGTCTTTCCTGCTTGATTGCCCACAGGTGAGTAATAATTTGTTACGCCTGATCGCTGACGAAAAGGGGCGTTCGCCGCGACACTGCCATTCGTAGGAAGGCATATTCAGGCTATAGTTTTGCTGATTTCAGATACTTGTGCGTGTGTATGAGATGTTAATAACAACTTATGGGACAACATATGATTGATTACTGTCTGCTTGCATACAATGTTTTATACAATGCCTGCATTCTCCACCATTTGTAAGGAACTCAGCTTTTTGGAAATATTAATAATCAATAATAACTTGTTATTATTAATTATGAATATTTGGGTCAGTTAATTGGATTAACTTGATGTGGCAGAATTAATATTACAATAAATTAATCAGTTCGTCCAACTCTTTTGATTATTAATTTATTCTAAGAAAAGGGTATCTTCCATGGCCACAGAAGAATAATTATTTCTTAGCATGTACAGCACTTTGAGCAAGTAGCAAAAATCGTGATCGTAAAAGTGACTTTGTATTGCAAACAAAACAGAACCAAATACATATTATGTACAAGTTTTATTAACTAAATATAGATATTTATATGAATATAAATAAACTAAACAACATACACACATGAATACATAAATAGGTGAGTGATAGAACGAAACCGAAAACGGAACTATTGAGAAGTTCCATGTAACTATATGAGAAGAACATCAGCATTTCATTTTCAAGGCATCAAATCAAAATTATACTTGCATGCCTGGGTAGCGTACACTATTATCAAAGTTGTTGAAAACTGAAGTTGTTGATGATTCTGCGAGTGTCAGATGTTGAAGTCTCAATCATTTTCTTCTTTGTTGGATGAAGAATATATGATGAACTTGCATGGTGGGTTAGAGTCCTTGTTACAAACTCCTGAGATTGTCCTTGGTTCTTTGTGAGAGAGTGTCCTCTCTCTTCCATGAGGCCGGATCTGGTTGGGATCCAGGCCTGCAGGGAGGCCTCTGGGCCCCCATGGAGGGGGAAGGGGGTTTCCCCGTATCACCAGAAACAGTGTTTGCGGCAGGATGAAAACTACCAAGAGAAGGCGGTCACTGTTGCCTGCCTCTGATATAGCCTGAGAAAGAACCAACCCCTAAGGTTTGAATGGACCAATGAGTAAGGTGACATGTCCGAGAGGGGAACCGGCTCTTAGTTGATTTATGGTCTTTGTCCCCAGCGTGCTTAGACTGTTCATTCAAGCTCAAACAGACATAACAAATTCACATTGCATTCTAAGAGAAGGTGATGTACATCAAAGTGTGTGTCATTAAATGAGGATTAATTAGGTAGGAAGCATGATACAGGTGAGGTAATATTGACCGTTGGGTGGTTGTGCAACCACATACACCCCAATCAAACATACCATGTTGTTATAAATAATAGGACACGAGACAGTAAATCATCACAGTTTCTGTGAGGCATGTTCCCTCATAGATCAGACTAATACCGCAAAGTCTGCTGCGGTTAGCTGATCTGGGGCGGCCGCCCTGTCGCTGCGAAGAGTGGCTGGACTTTCTCGGTTGAGCTGGGCGCTGTGTGGTGGCTCGTGCAGCCGGCTTGCGTGGGCGACCTGCAGTGGAGCTAGCACGACGGGGCAGGAACAAGTTCATGGCTTGCGATGCTCTCTGAACCTCAGAAAAGCCTCGGTCGACGATTCCATTCACTGCCGGGCCAAAGAGACCAGTGTGGGAGAGAGGAGCGTCGAGGAAAGCGGACCGCTCAGACTCTCTCATGTCAGCCAGCGTCAACCATAGGTGTCTTTCAGTGACAGTCAGCGAGGCCATGCATCGTCCTAGGGCTTGAGCTGCAGCCTTGGTAGCGCGAAGGGAGAGATCCGTCACGCTCCTCAGGTCCGTTACAGCAGCTGGATCCGGGCCTTTCTCGTCCCATTCACGGAGGAGATCGGCTTGGAGTGCAGGGCGGAAGCTGCTTGTCCGGCGGCGGTGTAGGCGAGACCGACAAGAGTAGATGTGGTCCGGCAGGCTTTAGACGGCAATGTAGACTTTGAGCGCCATCTCGCGGAGGGCGGGCAAAGATGTGCAGCAACCGCTTCCTCAACCTTAGGGATTGGGCTGTATCCTTTCTCGGCGGCGCCGTCCACTTGGGAGAGCGACGCGGAGACAGAGGATTGGAGCGTCGCGGAGAATGGTGCGTTCCACGATTTTGAAAGCTCAGTGTGCAGCTCTGGGAGGATGGGTGCAGACCTGGCAGCGGGCGCTTGACGGCGGTGACTCTGAAGAAAACAGCCGTCGAGTCTGTTGTGCGCGGGCTCCTTAGGCGGCGACCACTCGAGCCCGAGGTGGTCAACGGCCTGTGAAAGGAGGCGCATCAGCTCAGCGTCCACTCCGGCGCGGGTCCTGCCGGATTCCTGGATCGAGGAGGCGGCGGAGTGCTGAGAACTCGACCATTCCTCACTATCAGAAGCCAGGATGGAACAACTGTCTCCCACGGCGGTGCTTCCGCCTCATCATCGGACGCTGGGGCAGAGCGTGCCGTGGCTGGCGGCTGCGCGTCGGTGAAGGGGGGCGGTGAAGGCGAGGCTCGAGGGAGGGGCTCCGGCCGTCTTAGGGAACGGCGCTTCTTTCTGCGCGGTCCCGCAAAGGGCGGAGTGACAGCTTCGGGGTTGCAAGCTTCGAGTCGAGCCCGCAGGGTCGACATCGGAAGCTCTTCACAGTGCTCACATCCTCCGGAAGAGAGGGCAAGAGCAGCGTGTTCCGGGCCCAGGCAGAGAGCGCATATAACGTGGCGGTCTCCGACGCTGAGAGGGGCTCTGCACGAGCCACAAGTGGAGTGAGACATCTTAAAAAAGACGCTCGTGCTCTTTTAGTGCTTGGAAGCTTAGGATAAAAGGATACGTCGCCGGATAGCGTAGCTGGCACGGAAGGCTGAAGGTGGCGAAGACGGCCGGCTTCTTCAGGCACTGTCCTCAGCTGGCTTGTCGCTTGTTCAACGGCGGCGGCGGCTTCTCAAGGTCCAGCGATGCGTAAAGCTTCGCTGAAGAGATGAAAATCAGAGAATCAGCCTACGAAGCCTGCTTATATATGCTAAGCCACGCCCATATTGGCGGGCTCTGACGCTGTGAAGGCACGAGCGCCTTCATTGGACGTGACGTCACGGGTTCAGCTATAGGCTGCTGCAGTTCCCGCAGGGCAGCCTATGAGCACGCTAGACAGCCTGCTCCAGGTCTGCTAGCTGCTGCACTGCGTTGACAATGGATACAAAAATTAAGGATAATTTTTTGGCTTCAATATCTCGAAAAGATGAATCTTTCCCGTAGCGTAAGCTATACTTACGCAATACGAGAGAACCTCTCGTAAGAGAACAGCCGCGATCGGATTGGGTTAAAGTTACTCAGTCAGGGGTAACTTAGTAGGCCGTCGATTAACAAAATGCTGAAATATATTTTAAAGTATGTCAGTGAGACTCCGTCTTGTCTTTAAACGTCTTATTTTACGTTAAAACGTGCATTATGAACAAAGAACCGTAATTATTTCCAACTTCCAAGCAATAGGTGTTTTTGTTAATCCTGTCGACATTTAGTTGTGAATGGGGTCTCCCACACTGCTTGATCCCGCCCGTCATTTCCCCCCTTGGCTTTTAGATTTTTGGGAAGGAAAAAAATTCGACTCCCCCGTCTAAACTTTTAGGATATCAGAATTGCACAATCCATACGCACAAGGCTTCAGCATGTTTCCCTCACTCGAAAGCTTGCCAGACCTCCCGCGCCTAGTTACGGTTGCTAAGACACGATTGGCCAGTGGCGGTTTTCGGGCGTGGCTTAGCGAAGGGTCAATTGTTTTACTATATTTTTTTTTACTGCATTAAAAATCTTAATTCCAAATTTTTTAAGTGTATGGCAGTACAATTCTTGAAAATGACATCTCGTTTGAATACTGTTCAACAGTCGAAATGAATTGATGAGCCTAAATTCCTTTTTTCATTCTAGCGGGAGAGCTGAAGGTCACTCAGGCTGGACGTGATCTGCGAGGTTTGAGCTCTGGTGATATGTTTGGGGAACTGGCCATTCTATACAACTGTAAACGCACAGCATCTGTCAAAGGTCAGTTATCATTCTGGAATGATGGCTGAACATGAGTAATGTGGGTTACCCCCTGCTGATGTGGTAAATAAGTGTTTTTATACTCTCTTACCCACAGCCGTCACTGCAGTAAAGTTATGGTGTATTGAGAGACAAACATATCGAAGCATCATGGCCAACAAATCCAAGATGAAACGAGAGCAACTCATGGGCTTCTTGAAAACGTAAGACATTCTGGGGTCACTTGTAACACATTCTGCGTAACACATTCTGGCTTGTATTTAGCCTGGTATTAGTAAAATATTAGATGCTTTGCATGTTGCACTTTGAATCTTCACTGTTTGTATATTATTCATCATGTGTATCAGTCTATTATTGCTGAGTAAATTCTATTGTTTATAATTGTTTCCACCAGGGCGTGCACTTTGAAGGCCCTGAATGATGTGCAGCTGTCAAAGATCATTGATTCCATGGAGGAAGTCAGTGTGATTTTACTCTTATAGTAAAGACTCATTGTTGTTATGATAAGGACATATTGTAAATTAAGGATGCCTTAAGTATTCTTGGAGAAAATATACCAGACTCTGTCAAAATGAGACTCAATGTTTGGTTAAAATGGTATTAGCATTCGTGAAATGTGATTTTGCTAAGCCACTTATGAGATTTAGTGGATGTTTACACAAAAATTCCAAATCTCTTTTACTTTGCCTGTGTATGTATCACATATTTTAATGTGCTTAAGATTTATCGATCTTAATAGGTCCCGACGTGTTTGACATCTTTTCGAGAGAAATCCTACACACTTGCTGACCAGAAACCTTGAAAAAATTATCTCGAGACATCATTAGGATTTTGTTGTCAAACTATTGACTTAGAGATGGGAAATTCAAAGCAAGGGTCAATGAGTGTGACACTCTCATTTTATCAGTACTATGAATGTGTATGTTTGTATCTAGTAACAGATGACGTTTGAATTAAAGGTAAAATTGTCTTTTGTTTTGTACATCAGGAATATTTTCTTCTAAGCATGACATGATGACTCAATGTATTATCCATGTTTGTTCCCCTGCAAGGTGAAGTTTCAGAACAACGAAGTCATTGTCCGAGAAGGAGCAGAGGGCAATACTTTTTACATCATTCTAAAAGGAGAGGTAAAATAAACACATTAAAACATTACTCAGTTGCTCTCTTATCTCAGGATAGTTCTCTTATGAGAGTATCTCTCGTACTGCGTAATATCTTACGCTATGGGGAAAACCTCTTTTCCACGAGATATTGAAGCCAAAAATTATCCTTAATTTTGAATTAATGTAAAACTCTGTGCAGCAGCATGCAGACATAGGCAGGACGGCTCGCGCGCCTATTGGCTGCCCTGCGGCAACAGCAGCAGCCTATCGAGAGAGGCGCTGCGTGACACCATATCCAATGGGGGCATTTTGCGCCCATTTCGTCACATCCCGCCAGAAAGGGCGTGGTCTCGCCTTATAAATATAGCTCGATAAGGCTGGTACACTGATTTTCATCTCTTCAGCGAAGCATCACGCATCGCTGGATCCAGAGTGAGAAGCCACGCCGTCTGAGGAAAAGCACACAGCGGGATGAGCCTTGAGTCTGAAGTCGCTGGCATCGCCGCCTTTAGCCGCCGTACCTGCAACGCTTTCCGGCGTTATATCCTTTTCAAAGTGTGTGTGTGTGTGTTCGCCGCTGCGACACACATTTTTTCACTGTCTCTCTCTCTCTCTCTACTAAAAGAGCTGCGTCTTTTTCAAGATGCAAAGATCCTGCGGCTCGTGCCGAGCCACACTCAGCGACGGGGACCGTCATGTCATCTGCGTTTCCTGCCTGGGTGAGAATCATGCGGCTCTCGCTCTCGTCGACGGCGGATGCCCTCACTGTGAGCTACTGCCTATGGTGACTCTGAGGACTCGCCTGGCATCTTTCTCAGAGCCTGCACTTCAGCCCACTGTAGCGCCGCGCCGTAAAAAGCGCCGTGCCTAGCGCGGCCCCGAGCCTTCTCCTGCCCGCCAAAGCTCGCCGGTTCGCCCGCCAGCTTCGCCGGCATCGCTCGAGTCCCTCTCCGACGGACAGCGGCCGCCGTCCGCTGCCGCTTCCGCCATTGAGGTTGACGAAACAGCCGAGGCCTGTTCTCTCCTGGCATCAGATAGTGAGGATTGGGCAAGCTCTGTGGACCTCCCCTCTGCTATCCGCGAGCCTTCTGGGAAACGAGCCGGCATTGAATTAGAGCTGATGCGTCTGCTCTCTCAAGCCGTCGACAACCTCGGCCTCAACTGGGAGGCGCCCGCGCAGCCTGCGCGCAACCGACTGGACGGATGCTTCCTCAGGAAGGACCACGCGCCGTCACAATCCAGGCCTGCACCTTTTCTTCCTGAGCTTCACGAAGAAGTCGCGAGGTCCTGGGGCGCCCCCCTCTCGGCCAGGGTCCGTACCTCTGTTTTGGCTGCATTCTCCACTGTGTACGGTGCGAAAGACAGAGGATACCTTTCTCTTCCCCCAGTGGAAGCAGCGGTAGCTTCCCATCTCTGCCTGCCCTCTGCTGGACGGCGAGCGCAGACGGCGCTACCATCTAAAGCCTGCCGAGTGACGTCAGCCATGCACAGTCGCGCATACACCGCCGCCGGGCAAGCCGCGTCAGCTTTACACACGATGGCCATCTTGCAGATCTTCCAGGCCAACCTTCTCCGAAAAATAGATGAGGAAGGCGCTGAGTCGATCAGCATTGCAGATTTGCGAAGCGCTACAGACCTGGCTCTACGCGCTACAATATCAGCTGCACAGGCCATTGGGCGGAACATGGCCTCTCTCACCGTGGCTGAGAGACATCTGTGGTTGACGCTGTCTGAAATGACTGAAGCGGAGCGCTCTGTATTCCTCGACGCGCCCATTTCGTCAGCTGGCCTCTTCGGATCTGCCGTCAAAGATTTCACGGACAGATTCCAAGAGGTTCAAAAGACATCGCAGGCGATGAAGCACTTCCTCCCGAAGCGCTCTAGTTCCGCAGCAGGTCGCTCTAAACAGCCGTCTGCCCGGAGCTCCCAGCCGCAACCTGCACCACCCGCCGCCGCTGCTTCTCAACGCCGCCAGGCCCAAGAACAGAGACCGCGCTCTCGCTCTGCTGGACGCCGCCCCCCTCAGCGCAGGCCCCGGCCGAGGATTGAAGTCAAGCCCGAGGTCTCAAAGCCTTCCTAGCCTCTCTAGGAAAGCGACGGTGTTCAAATCCCGCTGCGACCGGATTTTCACCGAAACGTTTCGCTCGTCCAGTTCCATGCAATGTGACTGTTCCAGCGTATTTAGCAGTCAACAAGCCGGTCCATTTGCCCGCTTGCCTGCACACAAAAGCCGTTTTTACGGCTACCCAGATAAATCCAATAAAGAGTGTGTTTTCTGGTGTTCCGGCCACGGCCGATGGTGTTATGAGTGTTGTAAGAATGCCCACGTCTCAGTGCCCATTCCCACACGCAGACACAGCCCGCCACAATACAGGGCTAGCACAAATAAAATCGACTCATGTCGATTGTGCAATAAATGTAGTGTACGTGCCCACGCCCACGACACAGTGCCCACAAACACTACACGAAGCATGTCCCACAGTTTCTGTAAAAACGAAACCAACACATTTTCAGTCGGTGCGAGCCGACAGTGTTCTCAGTGCAGTGAGTGTGCCCGCTATCCCGCGCCCACATTCCCTCACAGACATGCCAAACCCCACGGGGCTCGTCCCGCTCGCCTTCTCTCCACAACCTGTCAGAGAGAAGCTGAGCGCGGTCGGGCTGCCCGCTGTGATCAGCGCACCCCCCGCCTCACACACTGCAAACACAATGTCTATTTCTCAGCACACCGGAGCTCTCCGGCCGCCGCTATGCCGCGGCCAGAGCCCAGATTTCATTCTACCTCTAGCTATTCACGCAGATGCGTGGGCGAAGCTTCTCGGGGTATCAGAATGGGTGCTGAACACTATAAAAAGAGGCTATTCGCTGCAGTTCACTCGCAACCCCCGCCGTTGCGCGGGGCGAGTCGAAACGACGGTAAAAAACGAAGTATCTCATCTACTTCGAGCCGAGATAGCGAAACTACTGAGCAAAGTGGCTATAGAACCTTTATCTCAGGCTCAGAGCGAAGGGGGTCTATACAGCAGGTATTTTCTGGTACCGAAAAAAGACGGGGGTCTCAGACCCATTCTAGATCTGCGACAGCTGAACAAAGCGCTCACGAAGCGTCAGTTCAGAATGATTACAACCAGGAAAATCCTCGCGCAAGTTCGCCAGGAGGACTGGTTTATGTCAATAGATCTGAAAGACGCCTATTTTCAAATACAAATAGCGTCACGTCACAGGCAATTCTTGAGATTCGCCTTCGAGGGCCAGGCATACCAATACAAAGTCCTGCCATTCGGCCAAGTGCATGGACGCGGCTCTCGCACCCCTGAGACTTCAGGGCATGCGAATTTTGAACTACTTGGTCGATTGGCTGATTCTAGCTCGATCACCATCAGAGCTCATAGAACACAGGGCCACATTACTCGAACATCTCGAGAATCTGGGTCTCACAGTCAATTGGGCGAAGAGCTCGCTGTCTCCCAGCCAGAAAATTTATTTTCTAGGAACAGTGCTGGACTCGCTATCCATGACAGCGCGTCTGTCGCCAGAGCGCGAACTGGACATTCAGCACGCCGTGAAATCCTTCCGCCGCGGCTCGATTGTCCAGCTCAAAAGGTTTCAGAAAATGTTGGGCCTCATGGCCTCAGCAGCTTCAGTGCTCCAGCTGGGTCTGCTTCGCATGCGCCCACTGCAGCTGTGGCTGAAAGCGCGAGTTCCGCCCAGGGCATGGACCGCTGGTCGGTTTCGCCTCCGGGTCGATCTGAAATGCGTTTCAGCTTTGGAACCTTGGAAGATAACCGACTGGTATCAGTCAGGTGTGAGTCTGGGGACTCCCTCGAGTGTGAAGGTGGTGTCCACGGACGCCTCCACCTCGGGATGGGGAGCGCTGCTCGAGGGCAGACCGTTCTTTGGCCAGTGGTCAGAACGGGAAAAGCTCCTACAAATAAACTGTCTGGAAATGATGGCAGTCGACAACGCGCTACGGCGCTTCTGTCCCCAGATAAAGGGTCACCACGTCTTGGTCCGGTCGGACAACATGTCAGTGGCGGCATACATAATTCGCCAGGGCGGCATCAAGTCCCGAAACCTTTACAGGCTAACGGAACGCCTCCTGGTCTGGGCTCAGCACAACCTGCTTTCACTGAAAGCGGCGCATGTGCCTGGTCACCTGAATCTGGGACCAGACAGACTGTCCAGAAACAATGTCCCAGCAGGGGAATGGTCGCTGCACCCGCAGACGATCCAACTGCTGTGGGAGACATTCGGCAGAGCGCAGGTGGACCTGTTCACGTCCCACAAGAACGCTCACTGTCCGAAATATTTCTCCAAGAGCAAGGACGCGCTGGCCCACGTCTGGCCCCGCTGTCCCCTCAATGCTTTCCCCCCGTCTCGCTCCTGCCTCAAGTGCTGGAACGAATCAGGGAAAACGGATGCCCAGTGCTGCTTGTGGCTCCGCTCTGGACAAACCAGACTTGGTTCCCAGTCCTGATGCGGCTGACCAGCACTGCCCTGTGGCCAATACCGTTGAGGAAAGACCTCCTCTCTCAGGCCAAGGGCTCGATTTGGCATCCTCGCCCGCAACTATGGTCCCTACATGCATGGGCCATCAACGGGTACCCGCTAACCTCCCGGAGGGAGTGTTAAACACGATCACGCAGGCGAGGGCCCCATCTACTAGACGGCTCTACTCCTCGAAATGGTCTGTGTTCTCTGCCTGGTGTCAAGCTCAGGGCTTTTCACCCGTAGACTGCTGGGTCACGGAAGTACTCTCCTTCCTTCAAGAGCTGCTGGATAAGGGCAGGACCCCATCCACGCTCAAAGTGTACGTGGCAGCCATAGCAACGTTTACAAAACCTGTGTCTGGCCAGTCACTGGGGAAAAACGACCTAGTCATGCGATTCCTCAAGGGAGCTCGGAGGCTGAACACTCCCAGACCTCCTTCGGTCCCGGTGTGGGACCTTTCTACGGTTTTGGAAGCCATGAAAGGTGCCCCGTTCGAGCCAATCCATTTGTCAGACATGAAGCATCTGTCTTTCAAAACGGTGTTTCTTTTGGCTCTCGCTTCAGTGAAGCGCATAGGGGACTTACAAGCGCTTTCAGTAAGCGCGTCATGTATGGAGTTTGGGCCTAATGACTCAAAAGTCATACTCAAACCAAGGCACGGGTACGTGCCCAAATCCCTCAACACACCATTCAGGGCCCAGGTTATTTCCCTGTGCGCTCTCTCGGTTCATGATGAGGAGGAGGATGCGAGTCTCCTTTGCCCTGTCAGGGCACTGAGAGCTTATGTGTCCCGCTCGTCTGTCTTCAGACAGACCGAGCAGCTCTTCGTTTTGTTTGGCGGACGCTCCAAGGGACTGGCCGCATCAAAACAGAGCCTATCCAGATGGATAGTCGACGCCATAGCACTGGCTTACACTTCTAAGGGCCTGTAGTATCCTTTGGGTGTCAGAGCGCACTCCATGAGAGGCGTGGCCTCGTCGTGGGCGTGGTATAGTGGGGTTACCTTGCAAGATATCTGTACGGCCGCGGGCTGGGCCTCGCCGTCTACATTTGTAAGGTTTTATAACCTAGAGGTTCCCGCCTTACAAGCCAAGCTTCTGTCTGTATAGAATTCAGTGCTATCTGCCCCGCTGTGCCGGCCCAGATGCTGAGTTTTGCTTGTGCATCGCTCACTGAGCGATAAAACAGCTCCATGGGTGTTGAATAACCCGTACTATTACCCAGTTTCAGGCTGAACACGTTCACCCTGTCTGTGTGAAACACTGTTATCGTAACTAGCTCCTGTAGGATGCTATTTCATGGGGAATGATGCTTGCAGCCTCTCTTCTCCGACTCTCTCTGAGTCTATGGTGATTATGCACTACATGAGCCCCGGGCTACTGCCCTTGGAACTTTGGTGTTGGATCCCAGTACGCACGGCGTTTTGCATTGTGTTCCCCATAGCGTAAGATATTACTCAGTATGAGAGATACTCTCGTGAGAGAACGTACTCGGTTACTAACGTAACCTCGGTTCTCTCTAGAGAGGGAACGAGTACTGCGTATCTTGCCGTGCATACACAGCTCTGGTTCGCTTCGGCGATGAAAACCAGTGTACCAGCCTTATCGAGCTATATTTATAGGGCGAGACCACGCCCTTTCTGGCGGGACGTGACGAAATGGGCGCGAAATGCCCCCATTCGATATGGTGTCACGCAGCGCCTCTCTCGATAGGCTGCTGCTGTTGCCGCAGGGCAGCCAATAGGCGCGCGAGCCGTCCTGCCTATGTCTGCATGCTGCTGCACAGCGTTTTACATTAATTCAAAATTAAGGATAATTTTTGGCTTCAATATCTCATGGAAAAGAGGTTTTCCCCATAGCATAAGATATTATGCAGTACTCGTTCCCTCTCTAGAGAGAACCGAGGTTACGTTAGTAACCGAGGACGTTTTATTCTGGAACATCCTCTGCAACACTGATTACAATATTTACATGTTTTATTTCTTTATATTTACACAAGTATGACGTATATGACTTAGCCTGCATTTATTAAGGGTTTAATCTAAATGTGTACGTTCCAGCACTTTTACACAGAAATTAAAACTTACACAGAATACATGAATCTTTTGTGTAAGTCTATCCATGAAACTTTGCACATTTTTCTCAACCATATTATAAAAGATGCTACAGAATGGTCTGTGTTTGTATTAAACATCATTTTAAATGATCTTTGCTTAAAACTAGTCATAATTTTGTTCATTTCACATTAGGTATTAGTGACAAAAAAAGTGAACGGACAGCAGAAAATAATTCGTAAGATGGGTGAGGGGGAACATTTTGGAGAACTGGCTCTTATACGGTAACCATAGTCACTGCTACTTAGTGACAACATCATTAGCACTGTGTCAGGAATATATATTTCCTCTGTCTGGTTTAAACGTAAAAGTCATCCAAATATTATATTGTGTATAATCCAGAGAGATCCTTAGGACAGCCACATGTACAGCGGTTGGAGTTGTCACTTGCTTTTCCATTGATAAAGAGTGAGTTTGATGTCAATGATGACAATATTACTTTATTTAATTTGTATATAATTCCTTTGATTTAGGATTTGTTTAAAAATGTAATATTGTCCTTAATTTCTCACAGAATTTTTGAGGAGACCATTCCATTTGAAAGCCTTGAGCTCCATGACGAGTGAGTTTTCCTGCTTTGTGACTTCTATATTTGTAAAGATATTCAGTCTAGTCTTCAGCTTAGTCACTTGTAACATGTAGTGCATTTTTTCCCCTACTAGTAATCAAGAGGAAAAGACACCAGAAAGTCCTTTTTTATTGTGGAGTTGATACTGTGTTCACTTTACTGCAATACAGATATGCCTTTTGTTCTTATACAGTGCTGGTTTTGTGCAGGTCTAAAATAACTGATTGTACCAAAATAAATATAATTTGCTAACACAAAATAATGAAGTGAGAAAAGGCAGTGCCTCCACATCACTGTGATTGGCTGATTAGTCTGCCATTGAACCAATGCTCATGTTTACAAATCTGTATGCAGGTCAGACTGGTGGAAATGAATGAACTTGTTAACTCAAAATTAACTTGATATGACTCACATCTCCGTGTCTGCAAGCTTCAGGGCACCTGTGGTGCTATTTGTTGGATAGAGAAATTATTTTGTCCATAAACCAATTTTTGCACAAAATGATTTATAAGCAGAGAGAATTTCTTCGCTAGCTGTCTAACTAGTAAGTGTAACATATTTGACAGGCGGTAGACACATTTTATGCTATTCCTGACCTGTTTACAGGTGGCTCATTATCAACATTTAGTGTGCATTCTGTTCTCCAACCAGCTTCAAGTTTTGAACTTATGAAAATATGATTTTTCTAGTGTTTTGCATCAGTGGTATTGGTTATATTCATTCTGAAAAATATTTCTTGATCACAAATTGTTTTTGTAGTGCTGATTCACTGGAGGATGATGAAAAGCCAGAGAAAGTTGGGTAAGATATTTTGTTAATAATTCAAATAGGACAGAGAACAAACTCACAGTCATATATTAATCTTTTTTCACATACACTACTGTTCAAAAGTTTGGGATAAAAACAAATGTTCAGCAAGGCTGCATTATATTTGTTACATTTTTTTTTTACTAAAGACATTTACTGTATAATGTCTAAAACGATTTCTATTCCAAATAAATGCTGCTCTTCAGATTTTCTTTTCTTCAAAGAAATGTGATAAAAGACACTGCATCGTGGTTTCCAGATGTTCCAGGTTTCCGGCCACAGCCATTTTTAAGTGTGATTATAATAAAAAAAAAAATCTTGAGCAGCAAAGCAGCATAGTAGAATGATTTCTGAAAGATCATGTGATACTGAAGACTGGAGTAATGATGCTGAAAACTTTAGCATCACAGGGATAAACTAACCCAAATTCAAACTATTAGGAAAATAATGTTCTATATACAATATACTGTATTTCTTTACTATTAATATTTAATTGGCATTAATGTATAATAATTATACATATTAGTTCAATAATTCTTTCTTTAATCTGAGTTTGTTTGAATCTAGTTTTACCTATACACATACAGCAGGAATTATTGTGGTCTGCCTGTCTACTGCTAAATAAAGCCTTTAAAATAAGTTAGAATATGAATTACACATAATGTAGTCATTTCTGTTGAATATATGTATTATGTGTATTGCTGTCTCCAGGCCAGAAACATCTCTAAAGCTGAAAGAGCTCATCCCAGTACCGTACCAGGAGGGAAGTTATCAAGGAGACCCTGTCACTCTTGGTGTTGGGGGGTTTGGTAAAGTGGAACTGGTATGAGAGGAGAGTCATTTTAATTTTTTTGTCTGTACAAGTTCTGAATTCAAAACACTGTTTAGTCCATCCAGACTATAGTAATGTTGTTCTGATTTGACCTCCTGAAATACTAATATATTTGCTTGTTTACTAGGTAACTACCTTGCAGCACAGAAAGTACTTTGCTATGAAAAAGATCAGTAAACAGCATATTGTTGCAAAGAAGCAGGAAGAACACATTATTTTAGAAAAGAAAATTCTTCAGGCAATCCGATGTGCCTTCATTGTCAAGTTGGTGCTGCTACCTACCTAACCTATAATCATATTTTTTTTCAAACCATTCGATAATTGTTCACAAATAGTTGTAATGGAAATTATTCAACCCCCATTGCAAATTAGGTTTATTGACAAAATTTACAGACTTTCAGCTGTTTACATTGAACAAATCAAACAAAAGTAATTTAAATAGCTTGACACAACAAATGTTTCAAGTGGTTTCCCCAAATTCAACTGAAAATGCAACTTTTAATGACTTCTGCAGTCTCAAAATTATTCAACCCCCTGAATAGAATCCCTCACAACAGCACAAATTTGCAAAACAAGTGTTGTCTCAAGCCCACCCGATGCAACTAATCAAGGGCTTCATTAGCTGCACCAGGTGTGCTTGAGCTAGAACACATGAAATATCTGAACTGGCTAGTTTTATTGAGTGTCACGTTTGACTGCATGTTAGAAATATATCTAAGTCAAAAGAATGGTCCAGAAAGTTAAGAGAAGATATCATCGTCTTTCACAAACAAGTAACAGGATACAAACAGATAGCAAAGGCACTAAATGTTACTAGAGACTAGGGGTATAACGATATTCAAACCGAACCGAAAAACCGTGATACAGAACCCACGATACGTATCGCGATTCTCTCATGGCGTACCGAACACGCCCCGCCCCCTGCTACCCCGGCTCATTGGACCTCATGTCTTATGTGTAGCTACACAACGAATTCAGTTTTGTAGCCTAAACACCATTAACACCATATAATAGCAAGCTCCGTGTTTTGTTACTTTCGATAATAAGCAAGGTGTAATCTTTCAAATTCTGTCTATTTGATATCGAAATTCAAACAATAAATGCCGTTTTGGCGCTCTTTGATGTGGCGTGACAGATCACTGTACTAGCTCCTCATTTCAAGCGGCAGCGTGGAGCGCGAGTAAACGCAATCATCTCTTCCTCAGTTACAGAATAAACATGAATGGACACCTGAAGGTATGTTGAAAGATACAGTATACTTACTGAAAGACATCATAACCCGTTTAATCGCTCAATCAGTTTTTCAGCAGCGGAAAGACGTCAATAAAACAGCTTAGTTTGTCATAGCATTATATTTACCTCAGCAGGCAAGTCATCCATTTCCTAGAGAAATGAACTCTTGCACTAAATAAATGCACTATATTAGCCTATATATTATATTTTACTTAACCTGTTAATGATATCTTGATTATTTAATGTATGTTTAAAATATCTTTCATGAAAATGACAGCAACTGTGCAAATTATTATATTTCAATAACGAATTAGAGTAAAAGCATAAGTTTAGCAAAAACTGCCTTATGTTCAATTTACATGTTTTCATACAATGTGTTGGGTGTTGATTATTATATCTAAAAAATAAATAAAATCTGAATTTAGGCTAAAAGTCTAGGTTCTGTTGTTAACCTTTAATGTTATAGTAATGTGCGGGCTCCCTATATAGCTAGATTACAGCATTAGCAGGTCTTTTTTTAATCCTTGCAAAAAGTTTAATTGTAATTGAATTAATTTAAAGACAAAGACACAATTTTTTCATTAAACCACTGTTTAAAAAAAAACAAAAAAAGCAATTTAAGCTTTCTAAACCCCACTGAACCGCACCGAACCGAACCGAGACATCAAAACCGTGGGAAGAACCGAACCGTCAGTTTTGTGTATCATTACACCCCTACTAGAGACACAGTTGGAAGCATAGTTTGCAAGATCAAAGTTAACCCTCTGGGGTCTAAGGTTTTTTTGGGGACATTTGTGCTTTTTTCAGTTGCTTATAAACATATGAATGGCAAGGGTTGTCATACTCTATTTAGCACAAACAGGGATACCATAATATGTGAGCAACATGTATGTACATGTTTGTATTTTTGAGAGAATATTGTTTATGCATGGTTATTGAAAAAACTAAAACATTAAGTTTCTGAAATAAGGCCACAAAACACGTACTAAATATGTGTCCACAAGACTTTTGACTAATGGATGTTGTCGCCTAGAGTTTTTGCTTCAAAATGATGTGAAAATCATCCTGCCTAATCATTTACACAAAACAATATATTGATTTAAATTTTATAAGATACTTTTTGTTTGGAAAGGCAATATGCGGGTGGGCGTGATTCACACCTGAGAAGACAATGACCGCATAATGAGCTGCATAATGAGCCTTTCACACAGGTGTGTCACGGGGTACCAAAGAATGCGAGGACAAAAGAAATATCTATATATTTTTTTTTTTTACAATTAGAAATTGTAACCAATTACAAATAACAACAATTTTCAATTTTAACAATATTTCAAGTGTATTCTTTCTTTGTAAAATGTATACATTTTATCATACGTATTTCAAAGGTAAGGATTCATTAGTTTGAATATTGGAACAAACACTATAATAACATCTTAGTTGATAATTCAATATACCGAGGCCTACTTTATTTTTGACAAAACATCCCATACTATATATTTAACATATGAGCAGAAATTGGCGAACAAAAGCTTATTTAATGTGGCAGTAGTCTTTTTTTGCAGTAAAAACGTTATAATCTATCCAAAACTAATCAACGAAATCTTGTCTAAACATTCATATTTAGTCTGTAACATATTGTGTTTATGATATATTAACATATACATGTTAATTTGCAGTTTCTTGCTTATACAGACATTTTATTTCAACATATTTCAGTCTATTTTTACTCATCTCAGTAGGCTATAGCAATATAGTTTGGATGTGTTCATGTAAAAATAACATGTTTACTAATTTAGGTGCGAGAGTGAATGAATGGCACTGACACGCTGTATAACTGTAGTAAACAACAGCGCGCGCGCCTGTGCCGTTCATTCATCATTCACACACAGACACGCAATTCATATTTAAACAGTCTTTTTGTAGTTTACAGACACTATTCAATATCGCGATTAGAACAAAGCACTTAAGAATAAATAACGTCCTGGTTGCGTATGCAACCCACCGTTCCCTGAAGGAGGGAACGGAGGACATAGTCGACGTCGACTGAATGGGGATCACGTCAGAGAGCCAATGTTCTTCGAGTACTATTGAACGAGTACTATTGAACTCCGCCCCCGCGGCGCGGGTATAAATACAGAAGTGGATGCACACACTAGTTGCTTTTTTGCTGAGGAGCCGAGCGTAACCTGGAGTCAGCGGTGGCCCAGAGGTAATGGCAAGGGGACTAGGTCCTCCATTCCCTCCTTCAGGGAACGGTGGGCTGCATACGCAACCAGGACGTTCCCTTTCAGTCGATAACGTTGGACGTAGTCGACGTCGACTGAATGGGGATAACCATTGAAAACGCCACTAAAGCTGCCACCTTCCATTGCCTAGACAAAAGCCTCCTGATGCCCCTGCAATTTTAAGGCAGGAAAGGACAGGGCTTAGGCAAGGGAAGTCACTGCTGTTCCTACAGGACCACAGGGAAAGCGTTCCCGTACATTGGAAGGAAGGGAAGCTGTGGAAGCCACATCCTACCCGAAGGAAGGTAACGTGGAGAATACACATATGAACTGGGCGGATGACCAGGCAGTATGACATATGGAATGTCAATGGGGTGGCTCCAGCCAAGACGGGGGGAGACTCACCGGTCAGTGACGGCAGATATATATATATACCTGCCAACCATAGTGGGGGCACCATCAGTGGCACATGCGAGGATGTTAGAGATGGGAATTGATTTCTCCTGTAGATAAGCAGAAAGCATGTTAAAAATGGTCTGGCCCTTGGTGTCGGTTTCCAGATATTTAGAAAACAAAAATTCCTCTGCCATCTCGTGACTGTTTGAGGCCCTATCACGGACATAGGCCATCAGCAGAGGGTTGTTGTCAGCGGTGGTTGTCTCGTCCAGCTGAAGGCTGAATGGAGAGTCCTTCAGGATGGCATCTCCTCTGTATCTGCACCCATTTCATTTATCCTGCGTGCCACGGTGTCATTGCTGAGAGGGATGGATTTCAGGACCTGTGTGGGATCGCGCTCCATCGCGGTAGAGATTACCTCTTTGATGGCAGGAAGAACCAACTTTTCTCCAATTGTGAATGGCTGTCCACATTTGGTGATCAGCAGGAAGATTTTATATGACGCTATTAGCCCACTATCATTTTGGCTGGTATTCTTAGCGAAGAGACTGCTGATAGTTCTCTTACCGTGTTGCTCTTTTAAGGCCTGGAAGAACAGACGGTCCTTGTCTGCCTTGTCTGGATGGATCTTCATAAGGTGCTCCTTCAGACGTGAAGGTATCATGGCTTCATTTGAAAAAACTTGTTCACATAGTAAACACATTGGAAGCTGTGCATTGGTGGGAGAAGGTATGAAACCACAGTTAAGGTATTCAATGGAATACTGTCTGCAATCTGCATATTTTCTTGTTCGGCAGCGCTATTTTACTCAATTGTTTTTATGATAGTGTATTTGCCCGCGCAAAAGTGGACAAATCTTTTTTTTAAATGCGCTGTTTGCGGACTGTGATTTTGAACTGATAAGTGACTAAATGTCACATAGGCTATTATGTATGGAAGACCGAAGAAGGAATGCAGGATTTGTGGTGACACCTTATAAACCGAAAGAATAAGGAATAGCATAAATCAATTTAATTAAAACAGAGAAATGTAAATGAATAAATCCTTTTAAAATGGACAAATGAGTAGACATTTAAAATTGTTGTGCAATTCTTGTTTTATGTTAAATGTTTGATTATTCATGTTAAATGTAAAATTGTTAAATAAAATAGAACAATAAATTAATAAATAATAGGCCTATATTAATAATAAATAGACATATGAGACTGTTTATTCACTTGTTTAAAACATAGTTTAATGAAGCCAACATTTAAAAACATTTTGGCAGTTTTCTTTTTCTTTATCCATTAGAAAATCGCTATTATAAACTCGTTGGGGCAACAAATGAACTTACGACTCTCTCCCATGTCAAGTCAAGTCACCTTTATTTATATAGCGCTTTTTACAATACAGATTGTTTCAATGCAGCTTTACAAAGATAACAGGAAAATAATGTTGTAATAGTATTATAAATATAAAATTAAATGTCCCCAACTAAGCAAGCCAATGGTGACAAAGGCGAAAAGGCGACAGTGGCAAGGAACACTCCATCAGTGACAGAATGGAGAAAAAAACCTTGGGAGAACCAGTCCTTCATTGGGCAAAGGCCAGTCCTCCTTTGCCCAATGAACGAACAGTGTATAATTATGATTTAGGCAGCATTATGCCACTCAAAGTAGATATAAGATGGGTTGTCATTGGACAGTAAAACGACCGTAGGCTATGAGGTCATTAAAGCGGTAATGTTTGCACTTAGGTTTTAACAAGCATTTAGGAGAATATTGCAAGAAGCTGTTACATTAACTTTACTTTCTAAAAAAAAAAAAAAAAAAAAAAATACAATCATGAATTTTCATGTAAAATTATGTTAGTTCGTTTTCATCAATGGTAAATTATATAATTACAATTAATTTGGTTTGTCATGATAAATTTGTTCATAATCAGTAAAAAAAAAAAAAAAAAAAACTTCTAACAAGAATAAACACATATGCACAATTACATTATTATTGTATTATTCATTATTTTTAACTATCCAATCAGCGTTTTGCAGTGAGATGTGACGGCTGTGATTACAGAATATATTTAAATTAACCATCAAATTGTAATTTTCTTCTTACAGTCTTGCGAGTTAACAATAATGCCTGACCAGTAAATGACTTGGTGAACAAAGAAAACATTTTGGCATTAGGCAATTGCATTAGATAATGCCTAAAAATGTAAAAGTTTTACCTTATAAATAGTTTAATAAAAAAGTGAATTGGAACATGATTTATTGAAAATATATAAGTGGTTCTTTAGTCAATACTTTTTTAATGGCTTGTCAACTTTCCATTCCTCCACTGCGTGATTCTATTTAGCGCTGGATTCTAGCCACCACCAGATTGTTGTCAGTGCGAAACACATTTTTTAGCACGTGAATGCTGATTCTTGTCAGCGCTGGATTCTAGACTGTGCTTGAGCGCTGGTCTATGACTGGAACAATAATAGAGTCTTTGCAAAAGAAACAATACATAGCTTACATGTCGCATTAAACTGGCAGATTTTAGAATGTTGTAGGCAATTATTTTGCAAGTAATTGCCTGGATCTTTGGTGTAAACTCGAGAACGGGTCCTGGGTCCTGTAAGTCCTGTAAGATTTTACAGTCATCACAGTCACCTGACTTGAACCCCATAGAAAATCTCTAGTGGGATTTGAAGAAGGCGGTTGCAGCACGTAAACCCAATAATATTACTGAACTGGAGGTCATTGCTCATGAGGAATGGACTAAGACTCCTCAGAAATGCTGCCAGAAGCTGGTGTCTGGTTCTACATCTCGTTTGCAGCAGATCATAACAGCAAAAGGGTGTTCTAAGTACTAAAGATGCTTGCCATGAAGGGGTTGAATAATTTTGAGACTGCAGCAGTCACTAAAAGTTACATTTTAAGTTAAATTTGGGAAAACCACTTGAAACATTAGCTGTGTTGAGCTATTTCAATTACTTTTGTTTGATTTGTTCATTGCAAACAGCTGAAAGTCTGTACATTTTGCCAATTAACCTGATTTGCAATGTGGGTTGAATAATTTCTGTATAACTGTATAATCTTCTGTCTGACTTTTCTCCTCTTGTTCAGGCTGCATGCTGCCTTCAAAGATTCTCGCTACATCTATATGATAATGGAGTTTTGCCCTGGTGGGGAAATCTGGACCAAGCTAAAAGAAGTGTAAGATATTCATGAGTTTGTGGTGTTTGATAAGGAAAGCATGCCTATTAAGCCTACTTTTGTTTTATTTCTGTATTGCATATAAACTAGTAGGAACACAGTAGCAACAGCATAATGCATTAACAACCACTCACAACATCTTAGATAACGCATAGCAACACCCTGGTGAATAACCACAACACCTCAGAATCATCTTTCTTGCTCATGTTGCTTGAATAATATGGTACGCTTTAGAATCCATTTCCTGTCTCTCTCTAATGTTTGACTGCGTTTATTTAAAGCTAATACCACAATTCCTAATTAGTGCTGTTTGAATGTGTGAATGTGGGCGTATGTGTTGTCATGTTGCAGAGGACGCTTTCAGGAAAATATAGCTGTGTTTATAACAGCCTGTGTGGTTGAAGCCTTTGCATACCTCCATAACAAAGGCATCCTGTATCGAGACCTGAAGCCAGAAAACCTCATGCTGGACTCCAAAGGATATGTGAAATTGGTAAAATAAATTATCTGTTTTTCTACTTTCCACAAATAGACCAATTACAGGCATTTACATTTATAAGGTGCTAATAAAATTGTGATAAATTTGCCACTGTGACAATTCAAAACATTTATCATGCTGCAAGGCTGATATTGATCCACATTACCTTAACAAAAAAGATAAAAAATTATTTGAGATAGATTTTAACAAGATATACAGGTCCTTCTCAAAAAATTTGCATATTGTGATAAAGTTCATTATTTTCCATAATGTAATGATAAAAATTAAACTTTCATATATTTTAGATTCATTGCACACCAACTGAAATATTTCAGGTCTTTTATTGTTTTAATACTGATGATTTTGGCATACAGCTCATGAAAACCCAAAATTCCTGTCTCAAAAAATTAGCATATTTCATCCGACCAATATAAGAAGTGTTTTTAATAAAAAAAAAAGTCAACCTTCAAAAAATTATGTTCAGTTATGCACTCAATAGTCAATACTTGGTCGGGAATCCTTTTGCAGAAATGACTGCTTCAATGCGGCGTGGCATGGAGGCAATCAGCCTGTGGCACTGCTGAGGTGTTATGGAGGCCCAGGATGCTTCGATAGCGGCCTTAAGCTCATCCAGAGTGTTGGGTCTTGCGTCTCTCAACTTTCTCTTCACAATATCCCACAGATTCTCTATGGGGTTCAGGTCAGGAGAGTTGGCAGGCCAATTGAGCACAGTAATACCATGGTCAGTAAACCATTTACCAGTGGTTTTGGCACTGTGAGCAGGTGCCAGGTCGTGCTGAAAAATGAAATCTTCATCTCCATAAAGCTTTTCAGCAGGTGGAAGCATAAAGTGCTCCAAAATCTCCTGATAGCTAGCTGCATTGACCCTGCCCTTGATAAAACACAGTGGACCAACACCAGCAGCTGATATGGCACCCCAGACCATCACTGACTGTGGATACTTGATACTGGATTTCAGGCATTTTGGCATTTCCTTCTCCCCAGTCTTCCTCCAGACTCTGGCACCTTGATTTCCGAATGACATGCAAAACTGAGCAACAGTCCAGTGCTGCTTCTCTGTAGCCCAGGTCAGGCGCTTCTGCCACTGTTTCTGGTTCAAAAGTGGCTTGACCTGGGGAATGCGGCACCTGTAGCCCATTTCCTGCACACGCCTGTGCACGGTGGCTCTGGATGTTTCTACTCCAGACTCAGTCCACTGCTTCCGCAGGTCCCCCAAGGTCTGGAATCGGTCCTTCTCCACAATCTTCCTCAGGGTCCGGTCACCTCTTCTCGTTGTGCAGCGTTTTTTGCCACACTTTTTCCTTCCCACAGACTTCCCACTGAGGTGCCTTGATACAGCACTCTGGGAACAGCCTATTTGTTCAGATATTTCTTTCTGTGTCTTACCCTCTTGCTTGAGGGTGTCAATGATGGCCTTCTGGACAGCAGTCAGGTCGGCAGTCTTACCCATGATTGCGGTTTTGAGTAATGAAACAGGCTGGGAGTTTTTAAAAGCTTCAGGAATCTTTTGCAGGTGTTTAGAGTTAATTAGTTGATTCAGATGATTAGGTTAATAGCTCGTTTAGAGACCCTTTTCATGATATGCTAATTTTTTGAGACAGGAATTTTGGGTTTTCATGAGCTGTATGCCAAAATCATCAGTATTAAAACAATAAAAGACCTGAAATATTTCAGTTGATGTGCAATGAATCTAAAATATATGAAAGTTTAATTTTTATCATTACATTATGGAAAATAATGAACTTTATCACAATATGCTATTTTTTTTAGAAGGGCCTGTATTTCAAGATTTACCATCTAGGATGGATGTCCAAACATTACACAGGGCATCTGAATTCATTGAGGAGTTTGGTGATACACATTTTTTCTTGCTTCCTTCTTTACATGCCAAATTTGTGGAATGCGAATGTTAGTGCAAGTTATCTCTTTGAGTTCCTCCAATCTCTGTCATAGAGAATTGTAACTTCTTTTTAGAGTTGCTATAAGTGACAAATTTGAAACTGTCTTTAAAAAATAACATGTATCTAAGACAAATTCCAAGGCATCAAATGTACCTAGAAGCATACGGTCCCCTATTAGTCCACTAAAAGCTGGAATACCCTACATTATTTTTAAAATCAGAGCAGATTGTATACATCATACACTTGCAGACTTTGTACACTGAACAAAATTATAAACGCAACACTTTTAAGTTTTTGCCCCCATTTTTCATGAGCTGAACTCAAAGATCTAAGACTTTTTCTATGTACACAAAAGGCCTATTTCTCTCAAATATTGTTCACAAATCTGTCTAAATCTGTGTTAGTGAGCACTTCTCCTTTGCCGAGATAATCCATCCACCTCACAGGTGTGGCATATCAAGATGCTGATTAGACAGCATGATTATTGCACAGGTGTGCCTTACGCTGGCCACAATAAAAGGCCACTCAAATGTGAAGTTTTACTGTATTTGGGGGGGGGGGTATCTGGTGTGATCTGGGGGGTATCTGGTGTCACACCAGTATCTGGTGTGACCACCATTTGCCTCACGCAGTGCAACACATCTCAGGTTGATTTCTCAGAGTTGATCAGGTTGTTGATTGTGGCCTGTGAAACGTCACGGTATCTCTGTGCATTCAAAATGCCATCAATAAAATGCATTGTGTTCCTTGTCCATAACATACGCTTGCCAATATCATAACCCCACCACCATGGGCCACTCGATCCACAACGTTGACATCAGCAAACCGCTCACCCACAATACGCCATACACGCTGTCTGCCATCTGCCCTGTACAGTTAAAACCGGGATTCATCCGTGAAGAGAACACCTCTCCAAAGTGGCAGACACCATCGAATGTGAGCATTTACCCACTCAAGTCGTTTACAACGACAAACTGCAGTCAGGTCGAGACCCCGATGAGGATGACGAGCATGCAGATGCGCTTCCCTGAGACGGTTTCTGACAGTTTGTGCAGAAATTCTTTGGTTATGCAAACCAATTGTTGCAGCAGCTGTCCGGGTGGCTGGTCTCAGACGATCTTGGAGGTGAAGATGCTGGATGTGGAGGTCCTGGGCTGGTGTGGTTACATGTGGTCTGCGGTTGTGAGGCTGGTTGGATGTACTGCCAAATTCTCTGAAATGCCTTTGGAGACGGGTTATGGTAGAGAAATTAACATTCAATTCATGGGCAACAGCTCTGGTGGACATTCCTGCAGTCAGCATGTCAATTGCACGCTCCCTCAAAACATGCGACATCTGTGGCATTGTGCTGTGTGATAAAACTGCACATTTTAGAGTGGCCTTTTGTTGTGGCCAGCCTAAGGCACATCTGTGCAATAATCATGCTGTCTAATCAGCATCTTGATATGCCACACCTGTGAGGTGGATGGATTATCTCGGCAAAGGAGAAGTGCTCACTAACACAGATTTAGACAGATTTGTGAACAATATTTGAGAGAAATAGGCCTTTTGTGTGCATATAAAAAGTCTTAGATCTTTGAGTTCAGCTCATGAAAAATGGTGGTAAAAACAACAGTGTTGCGTTTATAATTTTGTTCAGTGTAGTGACAGAGAAAAACGACTCGGTTACTAACGTAACCTCGGTTCCCTGAGAGAAGGGAACGAGTATTGCGTAAGTAGCTTACGCTATGGGAAAACTCCTTTTCTCGAGAATATTGAAGTCTTTATGTAAAACGCATTGCAGCTGCACAGCTGACAGCAATGAACAAAGGAACTCGGTCATTGGCTGTGCTGCGGCAACTTGCTCGAACCAATGACGGGGCGACTCTGAATGCGCGACCAATGAGCGCGCTTCGCGCCTGCGCGCGTCAGAGCCCGCCAAGATGGGCGTGGCCAAGCTATATATTGGGCGCCCCGTCATGAGAGTTCTTTAGGTTAAAACGACTGAAGCGAACTAACCAAGCACAAGCACGGCAGCTTACGCAATACTCGTTCCCTCCTCTCAGGGAACCGAGGTTACGTTAGTAACCGAGTTGTTCCCTTTCGAGAGGTCTCTCCTATTGCGTAAGTAGCTTACGCTATGGGAACACCATGCAAAACGCCGTGCGTGCTGAACTTCGCCTTATGATAGCCAGAGGCAGGTGCCTGAGCTAAAAAGCAAAGTTATCATCCAACTAGCCGGCAGAGGCGAGCTTTATATGTGGGAAAAAATACAGAGCGGCTAGAAGGCGCTCAGTGTGACACAAGCACATACATAATCTAGATACGAACTCGCAGTTCAACTAGCATTATGCTGATAGCACATTGGAATGCAATGTCGGGACCTGTAGGTTGTAGAATCTGATAAATGTGGACGGTGAGGCCCAGCCTGCCGCCGCACAAATATCCTCGATCGGTATCCCGCTCGACCATGCCCAGGAAGAAGCCACACTCCTGGTGGAGTGTGCTTTGACTCCCCAGGGGCATTGAAGTCCCTTAGCTTCATAAGCCAGAGCTATAGCTTCGACTATCCAGTGAGAGATTCTCTGCTTTGAAACGGCGGAACCTTTCGTACGGCCGCCAAAGCATACAAACAGTTGTTCTGTCTGTCTGAATAGGGCAGAACGCTCCAAATACACTCTGAGAGCCCTAACGGGGCAGAGTAGATTAGCGTCGTGTTCGTCTGCTGGAGACGAAAGCGCAGTTAGGGAGATAACCTGTGCTCTGAAGGGAGTGGTGAGCACTTTAGGAATATACCCATGTTTCGGTCTAAGGACGACCCTGCAGTCGTTAGGTCCGAATTCTAGGCAGGCAGCGCTTGTTGAAAGCGCGTGCAGGTCGCCCACTCTCTTGACCGAGGCGAGTGCCAGCAAGAGCGCCGTCTTGAGCGAGAGCTGTTTAAGGTGCACGGTTCGGAGTGGTTCGAACGGGGGCCCTTTAAGAGCGTCTAGGACCGTAGCTAGGTCCCAGATCGGCACTGAGGGGGGGCGTGAAGGGTTCATCCTCCTGGCGCCCCTTAGGAAACGAATAATTAGGTCGTTTCTTCCCAATGGACGTTCCATTACAAGGTCGTGTGACGCTGTGATGGCAGCCACATATACTTTGAGCGTGGAGGGGGTGCGGCCCGCCTCCAGAAGCCCTTGTAGGAAAACGAGTACACTCGTAATCTCACATGTTACAGGGTTCAGGCCCTTGGTATTACACCAGTCACTGAACACTTTCCATTTCTGGGCATATAAGCGTCTCGTGGAGGGCGCCCGCGCCTCAGCGATGGTTTTTAGTGCTCCGCTCGCGAGGTTCCTGGGAACCCGTTGAGGGGCCATGCATGAAGGGCCCACAGATCGGGGCGGGGATGAAATATCATCCCGCTGGCCTGACTGAGGAGGTCTGGCCTCAGTGGAATCGGCCGTGGTGCAGATTGCATTTGCATCAGATCTGGAAACCATGTTTGGTTCTTCCAGAGTGGGGCTATCAGCAGCACTGCGTTTCCCTCCTCTCTGACCCGACTGATGACCTGTGGCAGCATCGCGATCGGGGGAAAGGCATATAAGGGGCGGCTCGGCCAGCTCTGGGCGAGCGCGTCCGTGCTTTTCGTGAAGAAAAGAGAGCAGTGCGCGTTCTCCTTGGAGGCGAAGAGGTCGATCTCCGCTTTGCCAAAGGTTTTCCATAACCACTGAATCGTCAGAGGGTTGAGAGCCCATTCTCCTGGGAGAATCTTGTCTCTGGATAACATGTCTGCCCCCTGGTTCAGGGCGCCTGGCACATGCGCTGCTCTCAGCGAGCGCAAGTTGTGCTGGGACCATAAAATGAGTCTCCTGGCCATTGAATGCATGGAGCTCGACCTGAGTCCACCCTGGCGATTTATGTACGACACTACCGTCATGTTGTCCGTTCGGACCAGGACGTGTTCGTTTTTTAGATGTGGGAGCAGGGCTCTGAGAGCCAAAGCGACCGCTTTCATTTCCAGACAGTTTATGTGTAGGCGCTTCTCCGGGTTTGACCAAAAGCCGGAGACAGGCCTGCCCTCGTAAAGGGCCCCCCAACCTATTTTGGAGGCATCTGTCGTTATCATCTTTCTCCTTGTGTTCACACCCAGACTCACGCCTGACTGGTACCAGTCGGCGGCTTTCCAGTGCGTCAGGGCTTTTATACAGCCGTGGTTCGCTCTGATTAAAAAGTGGCCCGAACGCCACGCGTGAGTAGGGACGCGGCTCTTGAGCTAGCGTTGGAGAGGGCGCATATGCAACAATCCTAGCTGGAGTACGGCCGATGCTGAGGCCATGAGACCGAGCATCCTCTGAAACCGTTTGACGGGGGCGCGCGCGCCCGCTCTGAATGATGTTGCAAGGCGCCGGATGGTGAGCGCGCGCTCCGATGAGAGACGCGCTGTCATTTGCATCGAGTCTAGAACTATTCCCAGGAAAGAAATTCTCTGGCTGGGAGATAGTATGCTTTTTGCAAAATTGATTCTTAGACCCAGGCATTCTAAATGGCTGATAATCCAAGATCTGTGTGTTATTAGCTGACTCTCTGATTGTGCTAGAACCAGCCAATCGTCGAGATAATTTAGTATTCGCACTCCCCTTCGTCTTAGGGGGGAAAGTGCTGCATCCATACATTTCGTGAATGTACGGGGAGCCAGGGACAGGCCGAACGGGAGTACTGTGTACTGGTATGACTGTCCCTCGAAAGCGAATCTCAGAAACGGCCTGTGATGAGGCGCTATTGGAATGTGAAAGTAAGCATCTTTCAGATCCACTGAGAGAAACCAATCTCCTGGGCGCACTTGCGCGAGGATATGCTTGGTTGTTAACATTCTGAACGAGCGAATCATTAGTGCTTTGTTCAGGTGTCTGAGATCTAGGATGGGGCGGAGACCGCCATCCTTTTTCGGGACGAGAAAATAGCGGCTGTAAAAACCTGTCCCGCTCAGAGAGGGGGAAACAGTTTCCACAGCGCCCTTTTCTATTAGTTTGCGCACCTCGGTGCGTAGAACATGTGAACACTCTTTTCTCACTTTCGTCTCGACCACAGTCGTAAAACGTGGTGGTCTGCGAGCGAACTGGAGCGAGTATCCGTGCTTTACTATATTCAATACCCATTTCGGCATATCTGGAATGTTTTCCCATGCCGCTGCGTGTACAGATATGGGCTGAATACAGGCTAGGGGCGGGCCGCTGTGACGTAGGGACCCGGCTAGCGAATCGCCTGAGCTCATAGCTCTCAGAGGCGCGGGCGCGCGCTGAGCAGCTGATTGAATGGGCGCGTGTGTGATTACAACAGCGCGCGCTGTGTTTGTAAAACTCGCAGCCTGAGCTGAGGTTTTGTTTGACACTGTAAGGGCAGTGTTTATAAGTGGGGGTGCATAAACAGTGGAGGGCACACGCGTCACTTTTATAATGTTTCCCGCTTTTACTGGGGATGAATTTATAACTGTGTGAACAGTGCTTGTGTGTAGTGGTGCGTACATGACCGTAGGCACGTGATCTACATTCATGGGAAGCGCAGCCTGAGCTGGGAATGAATTTGGCACTGTTTTGACAGTATCTGGGAATGCACACTTTGTGGACATGTGAACCCTTAGTGATGCAGGCAGAAAAAGACTCTTTTTGTGTTTTCTGTGCGTCGCCGTAAAAACGGCGTTTGTTTGCAGGTGAGCGAGCTCTGTGACTGGCCCATTGACTGCTGTATGGACATATCCAGCCGCCTGTAAGGGGACTGGGTAATGTTTGAGCTTTTGCAGAGAGAGTGGTCCGGCTTTTGCGAGACACGCACTCTCTCTTCTCATTTCTGTGGCTAGGACGGCTTTCGAGGCTCAGGGTTCAGCACAATCTTGGGCCGAGGACCCCGTCGCTCAGGAGGCGGCTTGCGGTTGTGAGAGCGCGAGCGGCGTCGAGCGTCAGCCTGAGGCGCGGGCTGAGAGGCGGTGGGGGCTGTTCTAGCCCGCTGCGGCTGTGGCGGTCTCTGTCTGCTCTGCGATGAGCTGGAGCGCTTTGGCAGGAAATGACGCATAGCTTGTGAAGCGTTCTGGGCCTCAGTGAAGCGTTCGGCGAAACCTTTAACCGCCGGTCCAAACAGCCCGCTGGTGGAGATAGGCGCATCGAGAAATGGCGCCTTATCCGCGTCCTTCATTTCAGTCAGAGTCAGCCACAGATGGCGCTCGAGAACAGTCAAATTAGCCATAGCACGGCCGATGGACTGGGCGGTGGCCTTCGTGGCTCGCAGAGCTATATCAGTCGCGCTGCGTAAGTCCCTGAAGGCTTCGGGTTCGGGGCCAGACTCGTCCATAGAGCGGAGAAGCTTGGCTTGGAACACTTGAAGTACCGCCATTGAGTGAAGCGCTGATGCAGCTTGGCCGGCGGCAGCGTAGGCGCGACCGGCGAGAGCAGAGGTAGTGCGGCAGGGTTTCGAGGGGTGGGAAGCTTTGGCTTTCCATCCGGTGGTGGAGGGCGGGCAGAGATGATTGGCCACGGCCTCCTCGAGGGGCGGCGTTCCCTCGTAGCCTCTTTCCTTCGCGCCGTCCACTGAGGAGAGCGAAGAAGAAAAAGAAGGCTTTAGGCGCGCAGAGTGGGGGGCTTTCCACGACTTGGTGAGTTCGTCGTGAACTTCCGGGAAGAAGGGAGAAGGCCTTTGCCGAGGGGCCTGCTGGCGCCCCTGCAGAAACCACTCATCCAGTCGGCTCCGGGTTGGTTCTTCGGGAGAAGACCAATCGAGCCCGAGGTCTTCCACGGCCTTAGAGAGGACACGGATAATCTCAGTATCCATAGTGGAGCCCCCGCTCGTGCTAGCTAGCGTCGACGAGGCGGGGTCGAGAGTGGAGCCCGGCCAGTCGTCCGATGCAGCGTCGATGGACAAGCTGTCGTCCATTCCCCCGTCGTCCTCGGACGCGCCGAAAGTCACAAGGCCCACCGCTCTGCTAGAGGGGTGTGGGTCCGGCTGGGTGAACTGAACCGGCGGTGGGGAAGGCAAGAGCGGCGGTGAAGCACGCGGAGACTGGCTCGGCGTGACGTCACTGAGCTCAGGTTCAGGAAGCCTCTGTGAGCGGCGCTTTTTCTTAGTGCGCGGCTCAAACAGAGGGGTGGCGATGGGCTCGCTCACGGCGAAAGCGGCGAGGCGAGCCCGTAGTGCGGAGAGACCCAGGTCATCACATTCCGGGCATCCGCCCTTGGTCAATGCAGCTTCTGCGTGGTCACGGCCCAGGCAGCGAGCGCAGATGATGTGACGATCCCCGTCCGGGAGAAGGTCTCTGCACGACGCGCAGGAAGGCATTTGAAACAACGCCTTATTGGAAATTTGCTCTTTCACAAATGTCGCGGGGCGGACAGATGTAAAATACTTGCGTATATGGCGCGCCGGATGGCTCAGTAGGAGGTGCTTGAAGGCGGCTGAAGGTGCCGACGTCCTCGTAGCAATCCCGCTGGTATGCTTTTCCACGGCGGCGAAGGCTTCCAATAATCCGGAGGATCCAGCGAAGAAGGTGTTCGCTGAAGGAGATTAAATCTAAAGAACTCTCATGACGGGGCGCCCAATATATAGCTTGGCCACGGCCATCTTGGCGGGCTCTGACGCGCGCGGGCGCGAAGCGCGCTCATTAGTCGCGCATTCAGAGTCGCCCCGTCATTGGTTCGAGCAAGTTGCCGCAGCACAGCCAATGACCGAGTTCCTTCGTTCATTGCTGTCAGCTGTGCAGCTGCAATGCGTTTTACATAAAGACTTCAATATTCTCGAGAAAAGGAGTTTTCCCATAGCGTAAGCTACTTACGCAATAGGAGAGACCTCTCGAAAGGGAACTGGGCATCATACACTAAAAAATGTTCTTAAGAATGTTCTTAGAAGACGCATGACACATTTAAACAATATGTCTTCTAAAATAGGCTCAAAATATCAAACATGTTTGGTATCCTCTTGATGGAGTCATGGTCTGAAGCTAAAAAAAATCTGAGCCTCTGCCCATTATATACAACGTGATTTTCTGTGAAATTTGTCAACACTATCTGCCCAAAATCTGCAGACTGGCTCTGACTTTCAGCAACTAGTGTTGACTCTTCCAGACTGTAAATCGTGGAAAAAATCTGGGCAAAAGTTGTATAGTGTATTCCAGCCTTAAACGTGAACTATGCAGGATTTTCAGTTACTGTTTGTAAACACAACGGTCAAACTTGCCCCCTTCTCGCAGGTGGAACACCGCCAGAGGAACAAGCCCTTTCCCCAGACATGATATTAGCAGCACACGCAGCCCAACCAACTCTATCTTGCAAATATTGTGTTTATCATGCATAAATAGCATTTTATGTGTAGCCTACATGAAAGAACAGCTGAGCTAACAGATCTATTAGAACAAATCTGTATTAGATGCGTGAGTTTTAGCCATCTTCAGTCTAGCTTGCTAATAATTACAGTACATGTCATCATAAAAACTTAATTACAATGCCTAATAATCCAACTCGAGTTAAAGATATCAGTCATTAAGGCAATAGCAACACATAAGTGAATTGTTTTTGTGTCGAAACATGACTTAGCTGAGTTTCCAGAGCTTCAGACACAGGCGTTAAAGTCCCCGCTCTCACCTGCACTGCGTGTTGTGATTGGCTGGGGCCACACACCTGCTGGATAAAGGTTGCAGACCGGAACCATCCCGGGCACAGGAATTCAAGAAGAAAATAAGAAATTATAGGCACAGGACAATGTCTGCAGACACAAACACCACAACACTCTTCTTGTGGACCACAAGTAATGATTGAGATGCATTATTTATGTATGTGTCACGTTGTCAGTTTGTTTTGATTTCTGTTCTTGTCTGTGTTTGGTTAATCTGTTAGTTCAGTTCTGTCTTTCTCCACACCCTGCCTGTTTGTTTCCACGGTTACTGATTTGAGTTGAGTTTCAGTTCAGGTGTGTCTCGTTGGTCTCGTTAGTTCATCTGTTTGCTGTCTATTTAAGCCCTGTTTCTATCAGTGCTTTGTCAGTTCTATGGTGTGTTCGTGTTCGTGTTCCCGAGATTAGTAATGGGAAACCGAGGCTTTCTGAAGCATTTTAAGCTTTCATCAAATTGTGCCGAAAAAAGGATAATTACTCGAAGCTTTTAAAGGGATACTCCACCAGTTTTTCTTATTAAACTATGTTATTCCCTTAACTAAGACGAGTTGATACATACCTCTCTCGTCTCAGTGCGTGCACTATATCGCTCTGTATTGCCGCAAAACTATGTTAGCTCTTAGCTTAGCCCATGCATTAAATATGGGCCAAGCAGAGAAGCGACCAAACACTTCCACGTTTTCCCTATGTAAACACAGTTACTAGAGTAGTGTAACTTGACCTGGGCTGGTGACACAAAATAAACCGTTGCGCTTTTCTAAGCGTTTAAAATTGATGACTATATTGTATGGCGGAATACCATAACAAGTGCTTTTGAGCACTTCGACTTGGCGCAATAATATCTTCACTCGTGAAAAGTCCTCTTACCGGCTCCCGCTTCTTCTCCCCCTCCCTCTGACATTTCCGTCAATACAACCAACGTGACTTTTACTACCTGTGCTATTAGCAAACTGCAGATCATTTGCAATGGCGGACTTTGTAGATGATTATGACTTCTTTGTAGCAGACCCAGAGCCATATCTGTTTGAACCCGAGTACACGGAGGAGGAATTAGCTCTTATGGACCGTGAGAGGCAAGAAAGATATGATCCAGAACAGACCGGAGCTGGCGAAAGACCGGTGCATGTCACGTTGGTTGTATTGACGGAAATGTCAGAGGGAGGGGGAGAGGAAGCGGGAGCCGGTAAGAGGACTTTTCACGAGTGAAGATATTATTGCGCCAAGTCGAAGTGCTCAAAAGCACTTGTTATGGTATTCCGCCATACAATATAGTCATCAATTTTAAACGCTTAGAAAAGCGCAACGGTTTATTTTGTGTCACCAGCCCAGGTCAAGTTACACTACTCGAGTAACTGTGTTTACATAGGAAAACCGTGGAAGTTTTTGGTCGCTTCTCTGCTTGGCCCATATTTAATACATGGGCTAAGCTAAGTGCTAACATAGTTTTGCGGCAATACAGAGCGATATAGTGCACGCACTGAGACGAGAGAGGTATGTATCAACTCGTCTTAGTTAAGGGAATAACATAGTTTAATAAGAAAAACTGGTGGAGTATCCCTTTAACACAATGTGCATTAGCGACATCTGGTGGTTAGACTTGTTTTCTCCACCATATCTAACAAATCACCGCAGAGCAGAAAAAGCACGTGACCAAACAAAGCTTCGTAAGTCTGTGACATACCAACTGTCCCATCACTACCCGAGATTCTGTTTTGTGAAGTTTTGAGTTTGTTTCCAAATAAAGCTGCTGCACTTAGATCCTGTTTCATCTCTGCTGCAACCACCTTGTAACAGTATGAGTCTATTTTCCCCCCCCCAAAATCCTGCATAGTGCACTTTTAAGGTGATGAAAGTGGAAAAAATAATGTATCAATATGCCAAAAACTGGCCAACCATCAACACTGAGTGTCAAGACAAGAATGCCAATAAGAAACTTATACATGCAACACTTTTCATACAATTATTTTATTTGTTCTTTATACAAATTAAACAGAGTTGAGAGTGAATATTCTGTTAATAGGTGACACACACTGTCAGAAAAAAATACATCCAATGTTGTAACAGTCAAGTGCAGTGAAGTTTATTTTTATCTTCTTTTCTTGTATTTTGATTTCAGGTTGATTTTGGTTTTGCAAAAGAGCTTTCTCGGGGTGAAAAGACATACTCGTTTTGCGGTACTCCTGAGTATATGTCTCCAGAGATCATTCAGAACCAAGGCCATGACTTTGCAGCTGATTTCTGGTCACTTGGTGTTCTAATCTATGAGCTACTTGTGGGCAGGTAAAAAGTTTTCTCATATATTGTTTTCTGCATGCCTCAACAGTAAAGCCGGGCGAACACGGTAAGTTTTTTTTCTGTCTTAAAAGCATGCAGGCAATTTTTTTTCTCTTGGGAGAAATCATATGGAAATAACTGATGCTCGTATGGTCATGGCTTGAGGAGTTACGAACCGAGCAGAGTAAGTTATGAGCACCTCCCGACCTACCAACAATTTTTAAACATGTATAGGCAGGGGTGAAAGTGGGCCGGAACGGTCCGGAACTGCGTTCCGGCACCTCAGATAAATTAATAAATAAATAGATTCATTAATCTCAACGAATCTCGCTGGTCCCGAGATCAACCTCCCTTCCTCCCTGCTGAACGCGAGTGATTATAAATGCGTGAAATGCACTCACGGTGGTTGAGCGCAGAAAAGTCAGTTTTAGATTCGATATTTCGCCGGACATTGTTTTCCCTTGCCACTGTTCTATAGGGTCGGCAGTCTTACAAAGATATCAATAGCAGGATTAGTTTTAACGTAACCATTATCGACATTAAATATTCGTTCAAAATCACCTACGTGCATTAATGCTGCATATTTATACCTGAGAATGCTTTGACGCGTTTCCACAACGCATGCCTAAGGGAACGTCTGCCAATTCCACTAACTGCGTTAAACGTAGCCTATAATTTGTATTATTTAAAATTACTTTTCAAATTCCAAAGCTTGTAGAAGGTTCCTATTGGCAATGCTGATCTGGTTGCCTTGAGTAAATTAATTTATCTAAGAAAATGATTCATAAAACTCATCAGTTGAGTCTATGTTTACTTTCTTCACTGACACAGACGAAAATGAAAAGACAGAGCTGCCAACTCTCACGCATTCACCGTGAGACTCACGCCACACATCCATTTTCTCACGCAGAGAAAAATTGCGGACAAAGAGGACACTGACACCGACAGACAAGACAGAGAAGGTTACTTTTGATATGGAACAAATTCTCAGCTGTCAGATTCTGTCAATATTTTTACGAGATTCACACAATAAATAACGTTTTGACGCTTTTAAATGTGACAGATCGCGGTTACAGCGCGTCAGTTCAAACGGCACGTGACCCAACATACCCCCCCCCCCACCTACCAAATCCCACTTTAACCACTGTGTATAGGTCTTTATTTTATCTGAACTCCATTCTCATGTTTAGCCTAAAAGCTCCCCAGTCAAAACGTTAATCTCACACTGATCTCTCCATATGACCAAAATGTGAGGTCACAGTGAGCTAAAACTGTAACATCACAGTGCACTCACTGTGTGCTCATTATGGCCACAATGTGAGTTCACCCCAGGTAGAAATGTAGGTTGATAGGTTGAGGATTTATTGAAATTAATAGTTTGGTAGTCACCATCATGGTGATCTGTGTTTGCTTTAGTTGGGCAGTTTGACTCTTAATGTTAGTTTGATGTTTTAATGTTAAAATTAAAACAAAACGTTTGATGTTTTAATGTTAGTTTTCTCTGGCTGCTGTAACTGTTTGTTATGGCAAGGACAGTAAGAGAAAATGTGATCAGATGATGTCAGCTACTTAATGATAACGTTAACGATAAAACCATCATGTAGTGTTCTGATCAGCTGATCTCTTTTAGATCGTCATGTGTGTTATTACTTTTGTATAATTGATTATAGTAACCTATATGGCATGATTATAATTTGTCTAAATTAAGGAGTTTAAAACTTATTGTACACAGATTTAGTTTTTTATATTAAATAATCCAGATTGTCTGATTAAAATGCTGCAGGATCTCATGCTTTAGAAATCCTGGATTGCTATAATCATGTAAAATTGATACCAGAGAATAGTCCCTGGATGAAATCAGGCTGCAATATTATGATAATATCTTTATTATCAATAAGTAGCCAACATACTTGATCACCTTTTATCTTGCTATAACAAACAGTTACAGCAGCCAGAGAAAAACTAACATCAAATAGTCAAGGCCAAAGAGCCAAACTAAAGCAAACACTGACCTCCACAATGATGACCAAACCAAACTATTACTTTCAAACAAACTTCTTTTAAGAGGTTCAGTCCCGTGTCTGCTGGGAAACTTCCCGCTGAAACTTTATAAGAATGTTAGGGAATAATGTTCTATCAGTGTTATCACTAAACATGTTTAAAGTGTTTTTAGAGTGTTAGGGACTGTTCGTTTTTTATTTAAGGGGCTACCGGAGGAGTTTTGAGATCTATAGTCAAAATAGACTTGACCCTCCCTTCGCCAGCAATACATTTTTCTATGACCCTCCAAAATGATTGTGAAAAAGGGCATGACCCTCCCCGTTAATTTATTGATTACTTCTGTACTGGTTTGCACTTGGCAAAGATGTTCAGATATCTATATGCCTAGTAGATCTTCACAAAACGTTCATTAAAAAGGGTCCTGTACAGGGCTGTACAGTGCGACATATAGCCTATCTACGAAAAGATTGGTCTGTGCGATGAATAAATGTACCACTGTAGCAAGCGTGCGATACAGTTTTGTAAACTCCGTTACTTGTGTTTGTTTTCAGACATGATAACAGTCGTTTTATCGACTGATGATTTAATGTCTCAATCTGCTTTTGAAGAAATATGGTAGTATCGTGCTACAGCGCACATTCTATCAGCTGCAGTTCTGGCGCCTCGAGCTTGGTTTATACTCGCCGTGTCCGCACGAGCGCAAGGGCCCATTTCGCTTGGTGGTGTGCACGGCAGATTTTGTAACTGCGTGCGCGGCTCCGCATCCGAAGATGCACGACTTCGAGACGAATCTGGCATACGTCTGGCATACGATGAGCACATACATCTCATCACACCAGCACCCAGTTTGTGCGTCTAGTAGCCTAGTTGCTTAAATTTACAAAATGAGCCTACAATAGCAGACATAAGCCCTTTTGGTCCATGTTTTATAAAAAAAATCTCGAAACTAAACGAAAATGTTTAGTGAAATTAGAAAATATGGAAGTTATCGTTAATTTAGTTGTACAGGCTATGTTCTCAAATTAATTTATTTTGTTCTAATGTAACAAGTAGCCTAATAATCTGAAGATTTTCTGCTTTACACAATGTAGTGTGGTTCTGGTGAAGTGTACTAAAATAAACATTCACCTGTGTACCTTACTTCTCACCGCTGATTCCTGATGGTTTAGAGGGCAATTATTCAGTCGCCTCCTGTCGTTTCAAAGAATACAACGGCGAGCGCGTCAAGTATAAACGCCTCATCCTTTGGGGAGGTGCGCACGCAGACAGCGGAGGCTCGCGCTGCGGAGCCAGACGAAAGTATAAACTAAAAGGCTTAAGTCCTAATACTGTAAAACTCGACGTACATTCACATCGCCTGTTAATGCAGCGGTAGAGTTACACTCACAGGACACTGCACTTATTCGCAATCACAAAGTTCATTATTTGCTCACTTTAAAGCTTTGCCGGGTAAACATTTCATTGGCGTTCTGTTCTGACATAATGCAATTTTTCTAAGCGCGTATGCCCGAAGTGCGCGTGCGCGCACACTTTCAAACAGCGCCAAACTGGACTTTATCTTTCGCGTCTGATTTTTGTTGGGTCAGACCCATCTGCTAGCGATGAGGGGCCGAGACTGAGAGAGCTAAATAGAGCTTCATGGAAAAATGTGCACCAAACAAGCCACTTTGAAATGTTGCTGTTTTCATGAATACAAAAGTTGGGTGACCCTCTCCATAGACTAAAAAAAGTTGGATGACCCTCCCCTCAACAAAGAATAAAAATACATGACCCTCCCCTATTTTCCTCCATAGTCCATTCCATAAATACCGAATGGTCCCTTATCCTACCTTTTAGGAGAACATTCTGGTAACAAAAATAAAATTAGCTACAGAAAACATTACAAGAACATAACATAATGCTCTCAAAACATTCATAGAACAATAAAATTTCTTGCTGGGATGAGCTCATATTGTGGCTATAGTATGAGCACACAGTGAGTGCGCTGTGAGGTTACACTTTTAGCTCACTGTGACCTCACATTGCTGAGGTGGTGACCATATGATGAGATCACTGTAAGATCAAAGTGTTGACTGGGTCATGCGACTGCCACCGACTCACCATGCAGTACAGTTGTGCCGTGTACCAGCTGTTTTGACACGATTATCAGGTTAACTAACTCGTTAGGTGCGCAATGGCTTACAGCCTAGTGTAAGCCCGCCTTAAAATATTGTTTTCCTCAATGAAGTGAATGGGGGGGGGGGGGGGGGGGGTATGGGGGTTTACAAACAATAACTTTTAGGGCCTTATCATACACCTGGCCAGGCGCGACGCAAGTGTTTTTTTAGCAAGTTTCAGCCCGATGCAGTTATCATTTTCATGTCCTGCACCACGCTGTTTAAATAGCAAATGCATTTGTGCCCATCTGTGACTGTGACAACCCTTTTAGACTATGCGCCAGATTAACATTTTTCCCGTCGTTAAACTAGCAAAAGTGGATTTAGACGGCCCTATATTCACACCATAAGTGTGCTTGCACCGTGAGCTTTAGACCATGTGCTTAGATCGTTAAAAAATAGGGCCCTTAGACTTAGTAAATCAATTTGGACACAGTGGACAAGGTTGAGCTAATCCAGCCAATTACATTGCAGATATTATATACGGAAAAGTCACTTGTGTGAATTTCTCGCGTGCATTTATGAGAAACCCTCCACAACACCCCACCCCACCCCACCTCACCTAACCTCACCCCACCTCACCTTACCCCCACAAACACCACCACACACTTCTGGTGGACCATAATGTCTTGCAGTTTGTGCACCTCGTCAGCGTTGTGTTGTGTAGTTTGCACACCACAGCAATTCAGTTAGTCTTACAGTCCTGTACTGTAAGCTTGACCTAATTTGATCAGCTCATACAGTATTTAAAAATGTGAATTTTCAAGTTTGCACTTTTTTTAATTACTTGTAATAATACAGTTTTATTTGTCCTAAAGCCCACCCTTTTCCAGTTCAGAACCTCAGAAGATCTATGCCAAGATCTTGGATGGTGTGCTTAATTTCCCTTCATATATGGGGGAAGGTGCCAAATCTATCATCACTAAATTGTGCAGGTAGTTACAGAAACTATTACAAAACCTCTGGCTTGTTTTTACATGTAGTGAATTTATTTGACGCAGTTTGTGATTTGTTTTCTATCTGAGAAGTAATAAAATGTCTTTTATCCCAGTTTATTTTATTTGAACGTCACTATTTTTTTAATCAGTTTTTTAGGTTGCTAATTTGCTAATTTTCAGTTTATGTGTTATTTAAATGTCTTGCAGGCCACGTCCTGGACAGCGTTTGGGCAATACAAAAAATGGAATCAAAGATGTCAGAAATCACAGGTGACCTTTATGAATGTGTATTGTGCTTAGTTCAGATTAATATTTTCAATAAATATAAATATTTTCATATCCCACAATTACAATTTAGGTATATTGAGTTTAGTAATTTTGATATGCTAGACTTTTGTGTAGCATTTGTGCTGTTTCTATTGTTATTAATGACAAATCTTCCCTCAATTATCTCTCAGGTGGTTTAACAGCATTAACTGGCATAAATTAAGAATGGGACAACTGGAAGCACCGACTGTACGACTCATAAGAAAGGTCACATTTTTTTATCTTAAATCATATTCTTTACACAGATCATCTGACACAATGTAAAAAAAAAAAATCTTTAGCAAGCATATTTCTCTTTAGTACAAAGTTCAAAATATATTTTCAATTATCAGTGAAGGCCAATGGGTAAATTTGAAAATCAGGTTTCAGACGCTTTTTAAACTGTTTTAGGATGAAACTCAGATCCATCTACAACATAAGCTTCAAAGTAACAAAGTCTGTTTGACTGATTGTGTCTTTGTGTCATTTTTTTTGTTTTCAGGGTCCCTGCTATATAAACTTTGACCGCTTCCCCTATGATAAGACTCAAGCAGAGGAGGAGTTTTCAGACTGGGATTGTGATTTCTGAACATCAGCCAAGTATTGAGGTCTCTGACTGCATTTTCACGTACAGTAAAACATCCATAAGATATCTCAAGTTATATACTCTAAAGTATACTCAAGGTTTAATATTCTTATCAGCATATGTTAAAGGAAGATTAGAACCGTAATTTTATGACTCTTGCCATACAGTATGATTGAACTTTAGAGTCTTTCACAGACTTTTTTCACAGACAAATTTTAATTATTTCCACTACAGGAAATTCTGGATCAATTTTGTGCCAGCAAAATTTCACATCTCCTGGTTTTTATTTATTTATTTGTTTTACTATTTTGATCATAGTAGTTTTATTCTTAAATTATTTAAGATATTGTGATGATTGGACGACCAGCAATTTATAAGGGTCCAGATTCTTGAAGTTTCACACTAGAAAATTAACATTTTAAAATAACATTTATCTTCTTATTTTTCAATCTAATGCGAGAAGCTACAGACAAATCCAAATGGAAGGTACAAATCCTGGACTTCAGAGATCATATTTGTTCCCTTTCAATAATTGTACCTTTAAAAAAATACATGCACATGTAAGACCATTAAGCCATTCTTGTTCAGACTTATTGGTTGGTTGGTTAATAAATAACAATGTGAATTTATAATTAAATACTAGTTACTTTACTTACTTTATTTTTAATGTACTGAAATGTATATATTATATATTAATGTTACTTGGCAGGATGTTAAGAATTTTTATTTTACATTTTTTTGCAACCTGATAAATATTTTTTAATTAAAAAGACTGTGATTGTGGTTTTGTGCTATTATTGTTAAGGTATTATAATAAAGAATTATAGTGACAACATATAATGGAAATAGTAATTGAAAGACTGCAAAATACCTTCTTAAAAGCACTGAAAAGCAGCATTTCTGCTGCAGTTATGGAACAAATAAACTTTTTTTTTATTAAAAATTGATTGGTTGACTTACTGAAACAGGCCAATCAGGCACACACACAAGGTCTCTCGCTCTCTCCCTCTCCGCCGTGCGCGTGCTATACGGTTTGGAGTACAGTCTCTTCTGTCTCGCATGCACGCTCTTGCTCGCTCGCTCTAGATTCCGGGAGATTTTAACTAATTTGTGGGCATCAGGGAGCCGCTATCAATATGCGGGAGACTCCCGGAAATTCCGGGAGACTTGGGATGTCTGTGTATGTCTAAAATGGCTGAGTGATTTACCATAAAGCAAGTTTGAGATATGAAGATAGATAGATATGGCAATCTATCTATACTGTATTTATTGTTCCCTTTCAGTCAGTCACGTTCAACATTTCATCAGAACTGGGAGCCTGAGAGCCCAATCACCTTCAAGTGTAAACTAAACAAGCCAATCCACATTGGCGTGTGAGATTTCTATTGTGCACCACGCCCCGCAAAGCGGGTAGATAAGGAAGAGCGCGTGCAATCGCATATTCCAGCTTTCGCTTCGGATGCGAGTGATTGTTGTTCTGCTCTGCAATCATCAACGAGTGTGCTACGAGTTGAGAGAAGGTCTTCATTCGCTGTTGTTGTGACAGCGCTGCAGTGGTGGTCACGATCTAATAGTGCATTTGCTGCTGTTTCTACAGCTTCTAAAATAACTCTTTTGCACACTGCAGGCTGTTATTTTTCCTGTAAGTTGTGCTGCGACCATCACCTCTGTGCGCTTCAGAACTATAAAAGAGCTTATTTCCCTAAAAGAGCAAGCAAAGTGTTTGACACTGCGTATTTTTAAAGATGTTAATCCACCCGTGCATTTCTGGATGCAGTCATTCCTTTCCTCAACTGACAGCCACGATCGCTATCTCACATTTCTGGGCATACGCATGCTGAAACCGCGTTTGTGGGTGGCTCATGTTTTCGCATGAGAACATGACCACGTCGGCACACCGGTCGCGACTCTTCTTTTTCCAGAAAGCTTGAGTTCCCTCTTCTGTTGACCAGCCGCCGTGTAAAAGCACAGCCACAGGTCTGCTTGACCCTATGGGAGATCGAGAATCTCTCAGCGAGAGCTTATCTGCCGGGCAAAATCCCTGTGGAACTCCCGCTCCTTTCTGGCCGGGACACGGAGGACTTAAGTGGTCTACCCCAGGAAGTGGTAGACACGATCACTTCAGCTAGAGCCCCCTCTATGAGGTGCACTTATGCTTTGAAGTGGAGCCTGTTTGTTGAATGGTGTTCTTCTCACAGAGAAGTAGGGGTCGACCGATTATCGGCCTGCCCGATTATCGGCGCCGATATTATATTAAGCATTTTTATGGTTATCGGTTTCGGACATTTTCATAACCGATTTGGCGATAAAATAATTTAATTTTGAAATGCGTTATATTTGGCTCTGACGCAGCCACATCTGTCGGAACTCACCACTCTGTAGACTAGACCAATGTCCCCACCCATCTGATTTGTTGGGAGTCACAAGTCTGGCCAATCAACGCAGAAAGCTGAAGTCACTGAAAGTTTTCACTCTCACACCGAAAGCACTTGCTGACTGGAGCTGCTTCACTGATCACGCATCAGTTGTCTCTCAAAGTTAAGGCAGCAGCAGACTTTGCTGAAATAGCAATAAATTACTACACTGTAGTTGCAAAACACCTCAATATAATAGGGCCCTGTGATTTCCGCGATGCAGAAAACACGGACGGAATCGCGGAATCCAGTCATAAAAACGGAATTTACTGTATAAAGCAGAATGTCAGTGAATTTGTCAACTTTTTGATGAATTAATAAAAAGCAGGTCAGTACAAATCAAATCGAATTTCAAACCGCAAAAAGACTATTTAAATATGAATCCTGCGTGTCTCTAAATGAATGGCGCAGACGAGTGATTTCATTTAGAGGCCTGCATTTCAGCCCGAGCCCGACGGGCCCCGACTTATTTATGCTCCTAGGGCCGGGCTTCGGGCCAATTTTCACGTCATAGTTCACACGCGGGCCGGGCCTCGGGCCTGTTTTAGGTTTATCTTTTTTTATAGCCTATTTTAGACATTAATTAAAATAAAATATGACAGTCTGGTCATGCTCACGCTCACACACACACACACAGGTTTCCCGGCGCCGCGATCTGAGATTCGCGCGACCGGCTCCTTCTAGTGTCCCGCTATGGTAGCGAGCGTGACTTCAGCGCAGCTGGAAAAAGCACGAGTACGACTGGACTAAAACCTTCCACTGTGGATGCTGTGCTTTTTCTTGCTCTGAGACTGTTCTTAGCCATGTTAGGAGGTTGTTTTTTGTTTGATTGGACTTTATTTTCATGAGTCTGTTGGAAACTATTGGAAATGGCCATGTTCTGTAGTGAAGACTTGATTTTTGAGGTAAGATAACCTGCATGTTTGTTTTTAATGTAATTTATTTGATTTGTTTAGATTGCATTCGCTGTATTGTAGCCTATATTATAAATTCATTTAGTTTGAAAGCACTGTTGCGACTGAGCAGCAGAGCAGTTTGCCTCAGCTTTTCAAAAATGACAATAAACGTTTAAACTAACGTTAACTGTCTGTGTGATATGCTTAAGTTGTTTTATATCTATGGATTTTATTGTAGCCAAGTAAAGTGTTGATTTGAGAGGCTATAAATAAATCAATGGATCAAACATGTTTAACTCGCTGTCGGCTGCTTGGTCGTCATAAAAAAAAAATATTTTTCTTTTTCTTAATTAACTTTATAAAGAAATGAAAATAAACTTACCGGTAAATACTTTGCCATTGAAAACAAAATATATCTGGTTTACTGACTGCAACATAGGGCAGGCTGTGTATCCCTTTTTTTTTTTTTTTTTTTTTTTAAATGGGCTCGGGTCGGACTCGGGCTTATCATTCTGATGAGCTTTCGGACAGGGGCCGGGCTAGGGCCTGAGCGTCTCGGGCCAGGGCCGGGCTAGGGCCTAGATTTGAGGCCCGTGCAGGGCTCTAATTTCATTTACCACACACACACTGGAGCATGCGTGACGCTTGCACTGTTTTCAGCCTCAGCCGCATCATTATATGAGGACATGATTGCATAAACATCATCTCCAGAGCTGTTTAGTCACTTCATGAGCTTTTTAATGCTTCAACTGAGAAAAGTTATCGTCATATCATAAACACACAGAAACTCAAAGATCTCCACGGCACTCGTGAGTACACTCAGTGGTCAGCTCATTGTGCTAGGCTAGGTGCAGGGCTGGACTGGCCATCGGGCATACCGGGCATTTTCCCGGTGGGCCGACGTGCTTTTTGGGCCGATACAGATCATTCTTTAAAGAAAACATTTTGTTTTTGTCTAAACGGCCCATAATACTCGTACATCGGCGACCCATTCGTTTAGTTTTGCTTAATTGGCGGCGCTGGGATCTTTATGCCGGTGTAATGCATTGGACAAAAAAAGTCAGCGTAGGTTTTTTTTTTTTTTCACAGACCGGCCCATGAAACACGTAGATCAGCGGCCCATTGGTTCTTTTCTTGATTAGCACTGGGCTGGTCCAAACACATCTTTAAACTCCTCCCCCTTTGGGCTCTGAGCACGCGTGCAGTGTCAGTGTGTATCTGTCAAAATAGTCAGAGATGGAGAAGAAACGCAAGGAATGTGCAGAGAAATAGCGTGAAAAAAAGAAACAGGCCTTTCAAGTGTCTGATGAGGATATTGAGGAGGATCAGGATAGAATGAGTGAGTGTAGAGAACTGTGGTAAGCAGAACTAGGCTACTTTCAGAACACTTAGGCTATGAGTGTAGGAACCCATTACCCAGTTACGCATTATTTACACATCAGCATAGTTGATGATTACGCATTTTACTAGAATTGTAATGAGACGCATTTGTAAACCATGTTTTACGCCAAAATAAAAGATCATGTGTTTATCTCTTTCAAGCATAGAAATTAGTACAAAACTTTTATTTTTCAGTGCATTTGTTTTACAATATATGGCTATTACTGTCATGGGATTAATATTATAACTATTATTATGTAGTAGTGTAATGCAGACAGACACTATATCACAGCTAAAAGAGTTTTGAGTTTTTCTTTGTTCAATTTGCACACTGATTATGGGTTCAAAGTGCACCAGATTGATGAATTTAACATTAAAAAGCACATTTTTTTCTTACGGGGGGCTCCCCCAAACCCCACTAAAGGGACAGAGGTTTACCCACCACAGATTTACCAAAAATCCTGTGTCAAACACTGGTATTGCTATGCCAATGCAGCTTATAGCTTGTTTTAGGATTCATCATTTTAGAGTAGTTCGATTGTATTTTACAATTAGTAGTTATTTCATCTATTAACTCTTACTCATTCCTACTCACTCATTAGGCTACATGGCATTAGTGGTTTTAATAGGAGTTAGTATAGGCCTACATATTCAGGGGCGTGAAAAGATCGGTTGTGTTTATGATTATATGTAGTGGGCCAGTCTGGGCCAAAATGCCCGGGCCGATTTTTAGTCCTAGTCCAGCCCTGGCTAGGTGCCCATATGTTGTGATTCCTACGGTGATCCCATATGTGTATTCTTCCACAGTACGGCTTCTCTGTTGGCGAGCCAGTGTCTTTCCCTGAGTAGAGTCCGCTCTGGCGGTATTGACTCCTCTCTAACTAGGCCGGAGCTACCCCAGAGACCCTCCATATTTTGCACTGCCCTCTTGGTCAGTCCGTATGTGTAATCTCCACATGTTACCTCCCTACAAGCAGGATGTGGTCTCCGTAGCGTTCCTTTCCACTTGGAAAAGTCTCGCTTTATCAGTGTTATCCAATAGTCTCACTGTATGGGTCAGAAGGAACAGCAGTGATCGACCTTCTCTGCGTAAAGCCCTGTCCCATCTTCCGCCCCAGTAGGTACGGGGGATCAGGTAGCTTACGTGGAGCACTTTGAGGGGCAGCAATAGTGGCGCTTTGGTAGGGATCCCAATTCGTCAGGCGTTCTGATATAACGTCGAACGTGACTAAGTGATAGGGAATGTTTAGGTTACTACTGTAATCAATGGAGACATTACGTCCCATCGCCACAATTGCTGCACCACCGCTAAGCAGCCAGGTCACCAGCTCGGCACCTCAGCGCAAACATGAAAATCCAAATCTCGCACGCCAATGTGCATCGGCTTGTTTCGTTTACACTCGGGCTCTCTTCATTCTGACGTGATGTCACTGTTCCCTCCTTCAGGGCAGATGGTTATCCTAGCGTTCAATGCCGTGGAGGGCTCTAGCCTAGAAGCCTCAGTAAAACTGGTCAAGACTGGTTTACAATCACAACCAATGAAAAGCTTGAATGCTATTGGTTTGTGCTAAAGTTGGTCTTTGGAAGCAGGAAAAGCCTTCAATAGGAAGAGACTGAAAATAAGTCTTGATGAGTCTTGGAGTGCATGGAGATGAACAAGAAAGATTAGTTCAAAAATACTGATTCATTCACAAAAGGAAGCACCACTAATTCCCATTTACTGTCAAGATTTATTGCCACAGAACAGCCACTGAAAACACATCAATATTAAATGAAAAAGGCTGGTCCAGTTAAGAACACATAAACAATCACACTTATTATCAGCTTTACTCCCCTTATTTAGGTTGAAAGATGTGGAGCACCAATTTACAAATAACGAGTGTAAACTAACAAACAATCCTTTGTCAACCATGATTATTACTTTTCTTATTTCTTCCCTAAAATATTTGACCTTTGCCATAAAGCGATCCTATAGTGTGAAAGTACTGAATCTAATTACAAAATGCAATATGAATTCTAATTTGCATGCTCACATATTGGAGATAACTCAAAGTCTCTGTGCTGTATAGAAACTTAAAGCACATTTAATAAATAAAAGCTTTAAGCCTGTAAAAAATGCTTCTAGCTCAGTTGCATTTGTTATTAATCTACTATAACACTTCTTCTAACCACTGCTCTTCACTTTTGATGCCTGAAACTGCTCTTACATTGAGATCAGTGTTTATTGAGCACCATCTTTCCAAAGGACATTATTTGAGCTGTGTTTGTAAATTTAACATGAAGTTTTGAAATCAGGTGATCTTCAAATATATCTCCTGAACAGACGCTTCAAAACTCAAATGCACATATTGCAGGGTAGGTATAACTGTACTCAAACATAAGTAGCTCTTTTTCTTTCATATCTTCACTGTCAGGGTTACATCATCTCAAACAGATGCAGCCAATATAATAGAAACAAGGTTCTAAAAAACATTTTTATGCAGCTTTATGGATATGTCACCATATAGAATATGGTAAATCAAATAAACAGCTCATTGGAAAAACATGCCTCTACCTACATTTTTGGAAAACTCCAAAAACATACCTACTGTATTATACATAAAATTAACTGCTGTTTTCATCTGAAATTAATACTAGAGGCAGTAAAATGGCAACTTTTATACCATTTTCACACAAATGAGTACTGGGGCAGATTATCTACTAATAGTATTGTGCAAAGAACCATGCAAAAGTCTATGTTAAAGGGTTAGTTCACCCAAAAATAAAAATTCTGTCAGTAATTACTCACCCTCATGTTGTTCCAACCCTATAAGACTTTCGTTCATCTTTGGAACACAAATTAAGATATTTTTGCTGAAATCTGAGAGCTGGCTTACTCCTTCATAGAATGCAAGGTAATTTCATCTGCCAGCCCCAAAAAGTTAGTAAAGACATCAATAAAATAGTCCAAGTGACTACAGTGGCTCAACCTTAAGTTTATCAAGCGACGAGAATACTTTTTGTGCACAAAAACCCCCCAAAATAATGACTCTATTCAACTATTAATATTGTTCTGTATGGGCCTCTGACGTGAGTTCACGAGAGCACCACGACGCATGCGCAAGAACTGAGAAGATGACACAGAAGAAAATTAATAGTTGAATAAAGTCGTTACTTTTGTTGATTGGTAATAATAAAGTCTTACGGGGGTTGGAACAACATCAGGGTGAGTAATTGCTGACAGAATTTTCATTTTTGGGTGAACTAACCCTTTAAGGGTATGTTCACACATGTAAGTCTGTTCTCTTGGTTCTTTTGGTCTGAGCCAAAAAAGAAAAACATACATTTAGTCCTGGTTTGTTTAGTGTTCACACTATCATTTTAAGGTAAAATCTAAAAGTACTAAAAGAAAAAATGAAAAGAAACGGCTTGTATGATATATATTTTTGGACGGAACTTACCGAACATCCAAAACAATGCTGTGTGTTGGGCTAAATGCATCAGCTGAAATATAAACTGTGAAAAGGTGTCAAAACAGTGCCAAGAGTTCCTCCATTGCACACAAGCGAAGATCTGCTGCAAGGAGACGGTATTTCCAATGGGAAACATTTCGACTATGACAAGAAAAACCAGGTACCGTTTTTAAGGTCGCATCTTGTGACATCACATCCTGTTATTGATTTATTTTAATGTCTTTGGTCCATGTTGCATTCATATATCCATCAACCTACACAGTTCATCTGGAAGCGGACCGACACCCATCTTTTCAGCGGTCTCAATACGCTTGTTTGGTGCGCACCAGGGTTCAGATGCCAGCGTTCACATTTATTCAAATGAATGGCACTAATGTTGCGCTACACCATCGACTTTGTCGTTGCATGTCGCCAGTGGCTGGCGGTGAGGTCGCTAGTGGGCGCTAGTGTGAGAATGACATTTACAGATGTTACTCCATGTTGTAAACGAATCAGTTTTACAATACAAACAAACATTTTGGAAGGAAACTCTAAATGGAATCAGTACATAAAATGCCAAATATTAAAGATGAACGAGAAAGCGAGGGCTCTTTGCCATTGTGGCTATTTATCTGCAGCAAAAGGGCAAATGCTGGTCTATATGGGCTCAGAGTCAGCACGGTGAGTACCACCGAATGTAATCGGAGACATGTCATAAATTATAGAACAGTTGCTGACATCTAAAATGAGCTTCTCCATCTTGCCTCGGCACTGAAGAGCGATGGTCCGGATCACGTGCGCTCCACTGACTACACACCTATTGGTTGTCGCTCCCGAAAGTCGCTCTTCATTTGCATAAAGTTGGACAGATCTCAACTTTGTCAAGTCGCTGTACACACCCCATCCGGTTGCCAACGGTCGCTGTTGACAGAAATCGCCTGCTCTCAATTAAAATAATTTGTCTCGCTTTGTCGCTTGTAGTGTGAATGCAGCATAACAGCAATCGCGCCAGGGTTCGTTTTAATAAAACCAAACCTGCCAAGTGTGAACACACCCAAAAATAATACTTTTTTATTATTATTTCAGGAGCTTGATGATCATCCTTATTTTTTGTTGTTGTCTAAGCAGAAACGAAACAGAATAGCATTTTAAGATTACAATCATATTGCAATCAGCATTTTGTTCAGCCAGATAAATCTACCCTTTACAGCAAGATCAGGGGATTTTAGTTAATTGCCTTCAAGAAAGTGTACAGACTTTAAAATAAATAAATAAATGAATTTTTAATACACCAATCCTGAATGCTTTCCGTTGTGTAGTATTTCTACTACAAGAGAAATACTTTCTGTCTTTTTTCGAGAGCCTTTGACACCTTTGGAGCTCTGATTCATCTGAGGACACATTTCATCTATAAATAATCTTGTGTCTGATTTGTCTGTCATTCCATCAAGAGTGTAAAGTGAGTACGAGAAGGGCGAAATTTACAGTCATGGCTTGACAACTACAGTAGTCCTTGCAGTGATGCTGGTGGCTTAAAATGTGTCTCTGATCTCCATGGCAACTGTGCAATCTCTCCGTCTCAGCCCAGCGATCTGGATGTCAGAGGTTGCTGCGCTCGCTAAACAGAATAATACATTTACATTCAACTGAGCTGTAATGTAGCATCAGCACAAAATTCATGTATTTTAAATATTTTGGTCTAATTGGATTGCATTGAATGATCATGGAAACAAATTCATTGCATTCAGTAAGTTCATAAACTGTAGTTGTGATGTTAAAGGGCATTTTGGGTGGTACCTTGAGGTCTGATTGGTTAGGGTGGGGAAGGCTATTTGTGTCAGGATTGTGCATGTGACTTTCAGTCCGGGGCAGGAGAATCATTAGACACTGTATGAAGAGAATCAGAGATTGAATATTAAACGGCTACACAGAGACACCACCACTTAAATTCACAATAGTGGGAGATAAAACTGTAGGTGACATACAAACAATACAGTGTGACATAGCAGGATCATGTGACACGGAAGATTGGAGTAATGATGCTGAAAATTCAGCTTCACATTACAGAAATACATTTTAAAATACATTCAAATAGAAACATTTATTTTAGGATGTAAAAATATTTCGCAATATTGGTAGTGTACATTGACATATATGATGCACTTGTATCCTTTTGTTTCAAATGTGTCCTCTGATATTATCAAAACAGTCTCCATACTGGAGGGCCTTCTGTGAGCCTGTGAGGGTTGCCATGGGAAACAGTAATTAATTAACCATGAACTGAAGGCACCTGTTCCCAATTATACACTAAGCATCCTCTGAGAAAGGTGAGTATGTTCTCCCAATAATTCTAAATACTCTTCTCATATCCTCCTTCATGTCTGCATTGGAAAAGGTCAATGATTTGAGCTTGTCTAATCTGCATATATTGAAGCTGCACAGACCCATCACATTCATTAACCGTGGATCAGCTGTGAGTTGTGGATACTGTATGCATCAGCAACAATTAAAATGGGTGTTTTGTATGCTATAATTGTATCCTACAATTGTATCCTACTGTATTTTCAACAGAATACATTTCTATATACAGTAAAAGGGCTATTGTAGAACACCAAAGCAATGCTAAGCACAATGTTAGAAGGTTAGAAACCTGGAATGTCTTGAACTTTCACTTATTATGTCCCATGTTACCCTATTCTAGGTCCAAAAGCTCCTTCAGATCCCAAAAGCAAACAATAACGCTGCTAATATATACTCATGGAAGGCTATGTCTTGTGATTGTAAAACATTTGGTAACTAAAAAGAATTTCATTAAGTATAGAGAAAACATTTTACAATGTTTACATGGCACAATGACTGGTAGGCTACTGTATTTATTAGTGCTTGACACAAATTTCACTTAAGCTTATGATTTGATTCCGATCTTGATTCAATATCAATTCATTTGAATAAATATCAGGTACAGTACCTACATGTTAAATTTTCTCAAGAAAAAAAAACTAAAAAAAACCTCTCAACTAATGCTGTAAACATACAGGGAGCCCTGTCAGCTGGTATTATTATTAAAAATTAAAATTAACAATTCAAAGTTGCCTTTCAGTCGAGAACGTCAGACGTAGTTGACGTCGACTGAAATGGGGATCACGCCAGGGAGCCAGTCATCATCGAGTACTATTGAACGAGCCAATAGAATTGGCATGCGTGACTTACATCATACACTCCGCCCCCCGTGGCGCGGGTATAAACACGGAAGTGGATGCACGCACTAGTTGCCTTTGGCTTCAGAGCCGATCGTTTGATGTCTCTGAAGAGTGCTGTGTGCTTCACTGTTTCAGTTCACTGTTCAGTGTTGCCGCGGTCATTCCCCTGTGTGCTCCGGCACTGGTGATGGCTCCTGAAAGAGCAACACGGGTGTGTTTGCGTCTTTTTTAAGATGTCATTCCACCTGTGTGTTTCTGGATGCGGTCGTTCCCTTTTCCTCTCTGATGGTCACAATTGTTGCATCACGTGTTTGGGCTTGCAGCACGCTGAAGCAGCTTTTGTGGACGGTTCATGCTCCCATTGATGGGAATATGACTGTCACGGTGTTGAGATCGAGACTCGCCTTCGTCCGCGAAGCGCGAGTCCCCATTACCATGCCCCACCCCCGGGTGCCGTGTGGGATGGGTGATCGGAGGATATGTGACCCGTCACAGAAACCAGGGACACAAGTCGGCAGCACAACTTTCGAGCAAAATGAGAAAGAAGAGTTTTTTTTCAAAATTGGTGAATTTCATTTTTTTGCAGAATCTGTTAGTTGAAATCACGAAGAAGCCTCTCCATGTTTGAGATAGCAGTATTGGTATATTTAAAAGCTTACATTTTGAGGTTGAAATCGGCTTGTTTTCGGAGATTTTAGCACGCAGTAGGGGCGTGGCTTGTTATTGTCTGTGTGTATTTCCATACTGAATATGGCGCTTTTGTCCCCGCCCTCCAAGTGAACCGCATGGCTACTTATTATGCTGTGCTCTGGTAGGCTCTATCTGATATCAAAATTCAATGAAGATGGACGCCGCAAAGATTGTCGCAGACGAGCTGAACCGTGGCAGTTACACCGAAAATGTTTTCGCCGCTCGGGAAACTGAACCGGAGGTATGGGCGCGGCGCGCGCGCCCTCGGTGTTGAATATGGCGGCTCGGCTCGCTGACAGCGGTGGCTGGCTGTTTCATATGTGACGTCCCGATTGCTTTGAATGGGGAAAGTTTTGTGAACTGAACAGACTTAATGGACTGTAACAAGTGTAACATTGCCCGAGCCAGATCCAGAAATGTCAGCTATGCTGAAACGGGCCCCTGAGGCTGCCGGGCTCGAGTGGAACCCTCCACCGTGTCCCGTTCAGTCTCGGTTGGAGGATTAGTGTCTCAGGGCGGGCCGCGCTGGTTCTCAGCTCGCTGCCCCAGTGCCTTTCTTTCCCGAAGTGCATGGAGAGCTTACCAGGTTGTGGACGGCACCTTTCTCTGCCAGAAAGTGCCTGAATAGCTTTTCCCCCTCACTACCCTTGATGGAGGAGCGGTGAAGGGTTGCGAGGCTATCCCTACAGTGGAGCGGTCTGTGGAGCGGTCTGTCGCGACACAGGTGCACCTGTGTCCGGCGATGGCTGCCTTTTGGGGGGATCCTCGTCTCCCCCCTAAAGCCTGTGAGTTCTCGTCCGTTCCGATGGGCAGAGCTTACAAAGCCTGTGGGCAAGCCGCCTCCTCTTGCGTGCCATGGCGCTGCTACAGGTCTGTCAGGCCAGGGCACCCATGGACATGCACGAGGGTAGCCCAGACCGTGCACTCATAGGTGAGCACTGCACTGCATCCGACCTCACCCTCCCGGGCACGAGTGTCGTGGGGTGCACGATCGGTCTGGCGATGTCCACCTTAGTGGTCCAGGAGCGCCATCGTTGGCTCAGCCTGGTTGATATGGCGGATGCGGACAAGGTTCGGTTCCTGGTCTCCCCAATTTCCCAGGTTTGGCTGGTCGGCGACGCAGCGGAGAACTGCGTCCAACAGTTCTCTGCCGCCCAAGCACAGACGGAGGCCATCCGGCACATCCTGCCCCGGCGGCCCGCTGATGCCTCCACCCCGCCGCCGGTGGCAGTTCCCCTCCCCAAGATTGGCCTGCAGCGTTCGACCTGAGGGACATGTACTTCAGATCTCTATCCTTCTGCACCTCAGGCCATCCTGTGTTCGTGCGTTCGAAGGGTGTGAAGTATCAGTACAAAGTCCTACCCTTCGAGTGCTCCATAGCCAGTTGGATCTTCAGGTCAACTGGGACAGAGTAATCTCGCCCACGGGCTGAGTATCTCTTTTCCAGTTTGGAGTAGGACTCGGTCCAACACATCTCTTCAAGAAGAGAGTGTGTTCGGCTGGTGCTATATAGAAGTGAGAAAAGGTCCCACTGAAAGAACTTTCAGAGGCTCCTGGGGCATATGGCAGATGCAGCCGCTTGGCTTCCTCCATATGAAGACTGCTTCAGCACTAGCTTCATGATCGAGTCACGAGATGACCGTGGCAGAGCGGCACGCCCTGTGTGACAACAGATCACCCCGGTCTGCCGCCAAACCCTCAGCCCGTGATCAGACCTTTCGTTTCTCCGGGCCAAACTGCTCCTAGAACGAACTCCACTAACACCGACTGAGGGGCCATGTACAAATGGCATGGTTTAATGGAGGCCTGGGCAAACTCCGACTGCATTGGCATTAGTGCCTCGAGTTGTTGCAGTTCACCTCGCTTTGAGCCACCACTGCTCTGCGAGCTGGTACTGGTGCCGAGGATCGTGACCGTTGCACTTAGCTTCCCTCGCATGTCACAACTCGCCCGTCACCTGCTCCTTGGAGTCAGAAGCTTCTGAGGTCGCTTCATTCCACTATTTCTTCCGGCCTGCTCAATCGTGGCGCCAACGACCCTCACGACAGCTATGGCCAGAGAGAGTGGTGACTCCATCCCCTGGTGGTCCAGCTGGGCAGGGGCTGGGCAGTTACATCTGTTTGCCTCTCCGTATTCGTCCCTCTGCCAGTTGTGTTATTTCTGCCTGAGCGGACAACCCTTGGACAGACACTGGCTCTTAGCTGGCCCCGGGGCTCCACAGAAGTGTGTTCTCCAGTGAGCCTTCTAAGAAAGCGGCAATGCGATTCATTGTCGCTTGGCGCCTGCTCAGGTTCAGTGATTTTCATCACACTCACATGTTGAGCAGAGATGCTCCTGAAGCTCAGTGAAATTGATCACATTCAGGTGTTGAGCAGAGATGCTCCTGAAGCTCAGTGAAATTCATCACACTCACGTGTTGAGCAGAGATGCTCCTGAAGCTCAGTGAATTTCATCACACTCAGTTGTTGAGCAGAGATGCTCCTGAAACTCAGTGATCTTCACATGTAGTGTTGAGCAGTGCTCCTGTCTTGTGCGCACATGTCGCTTGCACCTACTGTGCTAGGTCAGGAGTGGAGCAGGTCTTGATAGTTGCCCCTTTTTGGCCCAACCAGACCTAGTTCCCCTCGACAGCCCTCCTGACTTCCCCTGAATACACTTCAGGGACGGGGCATGATAGCACCTGCGTTCAGACCCCTGGAGAGATTCCAGGCCGGTCCTAAAAGCTGGACGCGGAGGTTCAGGTGGCTACCGCAGGAATATGTGGTAGTTACCATCACTTCTGCGAGCACCCCCTAAAAACAGGAAGTTGTGCTTATGCCAAATAGAAGTGGAACCTATTCGTTGAGTGAGTTTTCTCTCTGTGAGGAGATCCTGAGAGCGTTCGGTCATTTAGTGCTCTCTTTCCTGCAAGATGGGTTGTAGTAGGCTGTTTTCCTCCACCCTCAAAATGATGTTGCCTCTGTTTTCTTGACGCACATCATGATGCAGAAGCATGTCTGATCGTCAGGTTCCTGAGGGAGCAAAGGAACCTCTGCGCCCCTCTTTATCCTCTTGGTCCTTATCTCTGGTGCTACTGCACTGCAGAGACCACCTCTGAGCCACTGCAGGCAGTGAGTTAAAAATTCAGTTTTAAACAGTTCTCCTGCTCGCGTGGTCTCTACTAGAGGGTAGGGACTTGTTCGCTTCGGTCAACGAGTTGTGCCTGAAAATTGGGGCCGGCTAACTCTCACGAGCTGAGACCCCAGCCTGGATATGTGCCCAAGGTTCCTATCTCTCCCTTAATGGGACCAGGTGGTGAGCCTGCAAGCGCTGCCCCAGAGGAGGCAGACCCAGCTCTGGCTTTCTCTGTCCGTCCGCTTCGTTGCGGGTTACGTGCACCGAATGCAAGCCTTAGAACCTCAGACCAGCTCTTATCTGTTAAGGAAATCAGCAGAGAGGGAAGGCTGTTTCCAAGCGAGTTTGGCCCACTGAATGGTGGCTGCCTTCATCTTGGTGAATATATGAGTGTGTGCTGCCACCTAGGCGTTGACACAGAGTGCTTCGCTGACAGATATTCTAGAGTTGAGGGCTGGGTGACACCTATAGTCGAACCCGTGCTGCTTCCCGTGGGCTTCTTTCTCATAAAGACATTTTCACCATGAGCTCAGTTCGAAGTGTCCGCTTGCTGCGCCACTCCCCTCCTACATGCGCCATTTCCTGCTCCAGTTGAGTTCTCTTTAACCGAACCCTGTTGAGTTCCTCCGCACCCCTCCGACATCCGACGTGGCGGAACGCCCGGTGTTAGGCCTACCACTCGTAAGCTTGTGGAACCTAATAGGCTCCATATGTTGCAATCCCTACAGTGATCCCATATGTGTATTCTTCCACAGTACGGCTCCCTACGGCAAGACCGTGTCTTCCCTCAGCAGAGTCTGCTCTGCCATCACTGTCCGGTTGAGTCTCCCCCTGTCATAGGCTGGAGCCACACCAGTGACATTCGATATGTTGTACTGCCCGGTCATCCGCCCAGTTCATATGTGTATTCTCCACGTTACCTCCCTTCAGGTAGGATGTGGCTTCCGCAGCGTCCCTTCCTTCCATGTACAGGGAACGCTTTCCCAGTGGTCCTGTAGGAACAGCAGTGACTTCTCTGGCCTAAGCCCTGTCCTTTCTTGCCTTAAATTGCGGGGGCATCAGGAGGCTTTTGTCTAGGAACTGGAAGGTTGCAGCTTTAGTGGCGTTTTCAATGGTTGATCCCTATTTCAGTCGACGTCGACTACGTCTGACGTTCTCGACTGAAAGGGAACGTCCTGGTTGCGTATGCAACCCACCGTTCGTTGAAGGAGGGAATGGAGGATGTAGGCCCCTTGCCACTACCGGTGGACCACCGCTGACTCCGAGTTACGCTCGGCTCCTCAGCGATAAAACAAATAGTGCGTGCATCCACTTTCGTATTTATACGCGGGAGCGGAGTGTGTGATGTAAGTCACACACGCCAATTCCATTGGCTTGTTCAATAGTACTCGAAGATGACTGGTTCCCTGGTGTGATCCACATTTCAGTCAACGTCAACTACATCCTTCGTTCCCTCCTTCAGGGAATGGTGGGTTGCATACGCAACCAAGACGTTATCTTAGACATGTAAATCTGCTTTCAGTCGGTCACATTCGACGCCACGCCAGACTGACCGAAGAATAGGAATCTCGCTAGAGAGGGCAATCTACTTCGAGTCTAACTAAACGAGTCAATGCACATAAGCATGCAATATTTGCATCAGCTGCTCTGCCTCGCAGCGTGGGTATATAATGAGCAGCAGGTGCATCGCTTTTTTGCTTTGGAGACAAGCGGTTCATTTGTTCCTGCTTTAAATCTTTGAAGAGTGTCTTCTGAATCAGAGCCAGTTCTTCTACCCCTTTTGTTTGATCTTGGTGTTACGGCACTACAGTGGCAGTCCGGTTTCTCTCATTGAGCACTAAAAAGCTGTTCTCACAGCTGGTGGGTGGTGCGCTTTCAGAGAACGCTGAAAGGCTGTTCTCACAGCTGGTAAGAGAGCGTCTTCAATGAGAGTGTGGGCACACTGCAGGCTGCACTGATTCCCTTGTCAGTGTTGCTGGGGCCATTTCCTCTGTGAGCTTCGGCATCAAGAAGCAGTTTTTTTCCCTAAAAGAGCTTACACGAGTTTGAGTTTTTGTCCTTTTAAAGATGACATTCAACCCATGTGTTTCTGGATGTGGTCATTACCTGGCGCCGGGGGACGGTTATGATCGCTGTCTCCCATGTTTGGGCGTTAGGCACGCTGAGATAGCTTTTGTGGATGAGTCATGCACCCACTGCGGGAAGATGACCATCTCAGAGTTGCGGTCAAGACTCCAATACCGCCAAAGAAGTGGGGTCCCCATGCCTGCCTCGATCCAATCCTCCTCAGAGGCTTACTTCAGGCAGTAGCATGGGTGACTTGAGGATCACGGTGAGGGCTTCTCCTTCGGGGAACCAACCCCATAGGACCCCTCACCCTTCTTGTGCTCCGCAGCCAACAGAACTGCATGAGGAACATGCTGGGCCATCTCAAAGGTGTGTACCAGTTGTATCCTTCGGGACTCCCCCGACGACCGGATGTCGATCGCTGCATCGGAGGGTGAGCCTGAATTTTCTGGGGATGACGATTTGGCTGCGTTGCCTCCTTCGGGGTGTGGAATCAACCACCATGTCCCAAGCCCTCGAGGTTGAATGACTGGTTTCTCGGGGTGGCTTGCGCTGGTTCTCAGCATCCTGCCCCGGTTCGTTTCTTCCTGGAGGTGCAAGAGGAGCACTAGGTCCTGGATGGCACCTTTTTATGGCACCTCGATGGTGGGGCGGCTAGGGGTTACTCACAGATTTCCCCAGTGGAACGGGCCGTTGTTATGCAACTGTGCCCTAACTCTTTCTCACGGGAAAATCTGTGTCGCCTTTCCGAGCCTGTAAGCACTCGTCTGATTTAACGGGCAAGGCTTACTAGGCTTGTGGAGAAGCCGCCTCCGCCTTACACGCTATGGCGTTGTTGCTAAGGCACAGGCACTACACAGTTCTACAACAACTTCTTACCGCAGTGGACCTCGCGCTTAGTGCGACGAAGGTTACGGCTCGATCTCTGGGTCGTGCAATGTCCACGCTAGAGATCCAGGAATGCCATCTCTGGCTGTGTCTGGCCGACATGAGGGATGCCGACAAGGTCAGGTTTTTAAATTCCCCCGTATCCCAGACCGGCCTCTACGGCAATGCAGTCGAGAGCTTTGCCCAGCAGTCCTCGGCTGCACAGAAGCAGACTGAGGCCATCAAACACATCCTGCCCCGGCGGACAGCTGCTGCTTCCACCCGACCGCTGGCCGCAGGACCCCAGTCTGCTCGTCGCCAAGAGTGCCCCCCAGCATCTGCCCCGCTCCCGCGCTGCAACAGCAGCCTCCATCCAAGCAGCACCATGGAGCCTGTCGCAGGAACGGTGTCCAGTCCGTCCAGGCCCCCTCCAAGCCTGGCACCAAGCACAAGTCCAAGAGGCTCTGAGACAGTCTACCCGGAGATGGAGGGGACAGCTCTTTGGGAGATGGTGACCGCACTACTCCCTCCCTCAGAGGAGGGCCAGGTGGAAAATCCTTTGTTTCATTTTGTTTTTGATTCCAAATTCTTAAGAACAGAGCAGTTTCCTATATCTCTGGATCCCAAGAGGGCATGTAGAGCAGTGGACAGTGCAGAACCGGACCACTCTCATCCTCCTTTTCTATCGCCACTGGGCCAGTTCCCTGTGTTCCACCTCGCTGCTCCACTGCAGGTACGCCTATGGTCTCCCTGTCTCTTTACGAAAGTCACAGAGGTGGCCCTTATTCCCATGAGAGAACACGGCATTCGCATCCTCAACTATCTCGATGAGGCTCATACTAGTACAGTCCCAAAATAAGTTATGCGAACACAGGGACCTGTTGCTCAGTCACCTCAGCCAGTTGGGTCTTCGGGTCAGCTGGGAAAAGAGCAAACTCTCCCCTGTGCAGAGGATCACTTTTCTCGGTATGGAGATGGATTTGGTTGGACAGACAGCACGCCTCACATAGGAACGGGCTCAGTCGGTGCTGAACTGCTTGAATACGGTCACCGGCTCGGCTCCTCAGTGAAAACCTAAAGATGCGATGCACCTGCTGTTCATTATATACCCGTGCTGTAGGCAGAGCAGCTAATGCAAATATCGCATGCCAATGTGCATTGGCTCATTTAAATACACTTGAACTAGACAGGCCTCTCTAGCGAGATTCCTATTCGTCGGTCAGTCCGGCGTGGCATCTCTGTTCCCTCTTTCAGGGAACAAGGGTTACATACGTAACCGAGACGTTTGTGTGCGCATGTAATACGTTTCACAATGCCGCCTAAACATATTCGGTGATTGTCACGCAGGTGGGTATTATATACAGTGACCCTGTATGGTGTGGGGAAATGTGATTGGTACAGACTGGTTCAATCAAGAGGTTGCGGGTCTTCATTGGTTTAATTAAAAATCATACCTTGTCAATACGTGTGTTCGACTTCATACGGTGCTGCGCAGACCGAATGGCATATGATGGTATGATGGCATATACGGCAAGAGTGACTAGAAAGCATAGCATTCTTGATGTCATACACCCAACGGTATGTGTAGCACGTTGGCTTTTTTAATTTGGCGTGAGATTTCCTTGGGCAGGGTGAGAGCGTGAGACAGAGCCTGAAAGTGTGCGTCTCACGCCAAATGCATGAGAGTTGGCAACTCTGCTCACGGTGTGCTGAAAAAACATGATTTAACCTTCATCTCCATACCGAAATCTCAGCTGATTTCGAAATCTTACAGTGATTTATTTTCTCTGAATCATTAAATTATTGTTGTCCTGTACGCTGTGAGCCTGCGGTCTGTAGTGTACACTGTAACTTTTAAAAGCTTAGCTCAAAGGTATGCTATAAATGAATGGTGCTCCTAAACGGCTGTTGAGATTCTCACTTGAAATGGAGTAAAGGCTTGGACCTGGAAGCAGTATTCCATACTTAACAAGCAGATAGCAAGGACACAGGAAAAAAGTGCTGGGAGTATAGTAACGCAGCACATCAAAAACAGGAACGGGGCAAACAAGCTGCGCTGCCACAACAAATACTTGCAGTGTTAAAAGCTTTGTTGATTATAATGGGAGCAATGCAGTTTTGTTCCATCACCATGCACCACTCTGTCCCAGTGTGAGAGTAAGTGGAGATGATTGTGCTTAGTGTAAAATTATGTATTAATTAATTGTTTAAATAGTGGGTGGAGGGATTTGAGAATTCAACACTCTGAAGAAGGCCTGCGAGCCGTAATGTCTGTTATATTATTCCCCTGTGAAATAAATGGACTAAAAGGATTTAGAATTTTGAGTGCGGATCACAGCTATATTCTTTAAGTAATTAAATAGATTAACACACAAAAATAGAATACAAGACATGAGACGAGAGAGAGTGGTGTAAATGACTCTGTGGAACCATTAAAAAAGGCCTACATTGGCTGTTCGCAGTCAAAATTGTCCGACCAGGAGATTAATGGAAAAGGATTGTGTTTTTGCTTAAATTATGGTGAAACAGAGAAATTTACACATAAATAATATCTAAATTGCCACAAGTGCATCATTTTATTTGTTGTACTTTAGGGAAGTCAGTTTTATATCATCTATTTAAAAAAAAAAAAAAAGTATTACACTCTAGTTGTCCGAGGCCATTTTTGAATGGGAACAATACATGTGTGACCCTTTTTAGAAAAGCTTAAAGGAATAGTTCACTTCAAAATGAAAGTTCTGAATCATTTACTCACCCTCAAGTTGTTTCAAGCCTGTTTACATTTCTTTCTTCAAAATATCTTCTTTTGTGTTCAGAAGAAGAACCAGACAGTTGATGGACCCCAATGACTTCCATAGTAGAGTAAATGATGACAGAATTTTCATTTTGAAGTGAACAATTACTTTAAGAATGTTAAAAAGGTCTCCCACTAGTAATGATGATATTGTGGTGGTGTTCATATATGCAAATCTCATAAATTTTGACATGACTGAGGGCAAGACTGTTATTATCACATTCACTTACCTTTTGACTGTGCCTCTGTGCATCTGGTCATGGACGGTTGGGAATGTTCAACTGCAGTGTATGCCTGTAGTTAGGACAGAGTAATACAAAAAGATTTGTGTGATGTTGTGCCTTCATTATGTGCTGGGCTTTGCAGACATTGTCTTGTATTGTGGTAGACTTGAGAGAGCTCTCTGTTTCCTTTGCAGGTGCTCGGCTGCCTCATGCCGGAATGCTGACATCCAGTAAATGTCACGTAAATGCTGTCTATAATGACTATTCTTGCAGAAGAATGATAAAAAAAGACTTTCATGCATTTTAGAGCTATCCAAAAAAGGGGGGGGCACTCGTGAAGCATCTACAGTATATTATTCTGTAACTATAATAATATATTACAAATAACTCAATATTTAACCAGAATACATGGCTTCTTTTGCATGGCCGTCAATGGAGAACAATGCTCTTTGTCCACACAATGGTCTCGTTCTATTTTCTTTACATGCGATGTATGGTCTTGTCTTTGTCCTCTCATTTTTCCTTTTGTCTTATCCTTCCTTATAAATCCTATATTTTTGCTCTCACAGTTTGTCGGTGAATGCCTTTAGTTCCAGTTCATTTTGTTTGTATTGTAGTGATATCTCTATGGTCAGCATAATCCGGGATGAGGCCGTTGAGGTATAAGCTTCCGCTTCGTACAAATGTGTAGGGATACAACTCTTCTCTCTGATCTCCGAGGTTAACTGAATGTGCACGTTTCCCTGGTGTCATCTGCTGATTGATAGGTGGGCTGAGGTTTATTTCACCGGACAGCTTGCGCTTGATCGATGCAGCACGCTGGAATTTGTCGTAAATGTCGACACTAAGTCGCCGACGAGTCTCCTTAAACTCAGCGGACACGTTAGCAGTCCATTCAGCGGCATGAGCTCGAAACTCTCCTACCTATGACAAAAAGAACAAGATTAATATTCTAAAAAACATTTGTAAAGGTTAGTGCGCCAAAAATCATGCCATGCCAGACCAGTAAGGTTTTTTTTCTTCTTCCTTTTTTTCTGAAATACAAAAGGGGAATTTTTGAATCATTTGTATACAATACCTCAATTTCCATACTGACACAGTTCATGTGTCAAGCTCCAAAAAGGACAACAACAAAATAAAACAACATATACAAATATATACCCACTATACACTGCATTCCAAGTCTTCTAAAAGCATGGTAGCTTTGTGTGAGAAACCGACAACAATTAAATTCAGTCATTATTTGCACATGTACAGTATATGGAAAAAATTTCAACATTAGCTTAAATCCAAATGCCATAGGTTCTAACATGCCTTAATCGAACAAAATGTTTAATTTATAGAATGGAGAATGACATTTGAGAGCTGGACCAAGGGGAATATTATCTGTCAGTAATGACTTAAATTACATTTTGGTCAGTTCTTTACACAAAGCTATCATATGACTTCAGTTAGTACATGAATTTAACTGTATGGATATTAATGATATATCTATGGCTCTTTTATAGTGTTGTTTTGCCCTATTTAGAGCTTGACAGACATGCTGACTATGAACTGCCACTGGAAAAAAAAGCAGTGCGAATATTTTGCAAAAAATTCCTTTCGTGTTGAAGTAAAAAAAACGTCTCGGGTTATGACTATAACCCTTGTTCCCTGAGAAGGAAACGAGACACTGCGTCGAGAATCGACACTTTGGGGACGCTCCCTTAGCGTGCGCCTCTGAAGTAAGAATGAAACTAATCCAATCCTGATTGGTGTTGCGTCGTGACGTAACGTGACGGCATAACCGGATGCATAAAAGTGACGCTGACACACACACACATCAGCTCCGCGATGAAGCAAGACGCTCTAAGGCCTCGAGGGGCGTGGCAGGACGACGCAGTGTCTCGTTCCCTTCTCAGGGAACAAGGCTTATAGTCATAACCCGAGACGTTCCCTTTCGAGGGAACTCAACACTGCGTCGAGAATCGACACTTTGGGGAACGAATGCCCACTAGGCCACGCACCGAACAGGCCTGCCCAGGAGTGAAACTGATTTAGGCACTCAGCAGGACGAGAGCACACGTGCGCCAGGCGTACTGGGGAGGTGCAGACTATAGAACCGTACAAAAGTGTGTGGGGTAGCCGAACCGGCTGCCTCACAAATCTCCTTGATGGGAACTCCCGAAAGGAGGGCCCTAGAGGACGCCATGCCTCTTGTAGAAAGAGCCCTAACGGCCAAAGGTGAAGGGAAATTCCGCACCTTGTAGGCCTACTTATGGTTTGTATAGCCGGGAGCCCCTAATAGGTGATCCAAAACACACTACAGTAGGTCCGACCTCCTCCAAGAAGAGGACCTCTCAAGGTAATACTCGGAATTCTGACTGGCAGAGCAAGGAACCTCTCCTTTTCTGTCAACACATGAGGTGGAGGATGAAATACTTGCAGGACCATGGACCTAGCCATGATAAATTGCACTTAAGCCACATAGCTGGGTCTCGGATGCAGGATGGCCTTAACTCCGCCGGGGGCACACCCCAAGCAAGCTGGCGATAATGCCAGGGCTTGGAGATCTCCCAGTCTCTTTAAAGAAATAGCTAAGAGAAAGGCTATATTGAACGTGAGGTCCTAGGCGAAGCCGACTGGAGGTATTCGAAGGGAGCCAGGGATAGCCCTTCGAGAACCACCGCCAGGTCCCAGGAAGGAACCCTGGACCTGACTGTCGGTCTCATCCTCCAATACCATGGAGAAATAGTATGACCAGTTGGTGCCTCCCTAAAGGCCCAACATTTAGTGGTGCATGGAACGCCGCAATGGCAGCCACGTACACCCTACGTGTGGATGGGGAGAGATTCGCAGAGAAACGATCTTGAAGAAACTCCAGAACTGAAGCCATTGGGTAGTTAACTGGGTCTAACTCAAGTTATCTACACAAAGTAGAAAAATATTCCACTTGAGGCCATATAATCTCCTAGTAGACGGAGCCCTAGAGATAAGTATGGTTTCGACCACCCCAGATGATAGACCAGCATCTAGGTACTGAGCCACCTCAGAGGCCAGACCCACAATTTCCACAGCTCTGGATGAGGATGGAATATAGTGCCCTCCGCCTGAGACAACAGACCCCACCTAAGAGGAATCTGCCATGGCGGAGCTATCAGGAGTGAAATTAAGTCTGAAAACCATACTCGGGCTGGCCAAAACAGGGCTAACAGAAGAAGACTGATGCTCTCCTGACGGACCCTCTCCAGGACTCCCGGGAGCAGAGCGATCGGGGGAAAAAGCGTACAGGCGAAGCCTCGGCCAGGCCTGTACCATGGCATCCAACCCCAGCGGGGCTGGATGAGTGAGGGAGAACCAAAGTGGACAGTGGGATGGACGTCCCTCGAGACGCAAACAGATCCACTTCCACTGGTCCAAACCTCTGCCATATGAACTCCGCCACCTCTGGATGGAGTCTCCATTCCCCGGGCCTCAGCCCCTGCCTCAACAGGATGTCTGCTCCCTGATTCAGAACCCCCGGGACATATATTGCTCTTATAGATAATATTTTCCCTTGGGGCCATAAAATGATCTGATGCGCCAATCTGGATAGAGGGTGCGATCTGAGTGTCCTTTGTCGGTTTAGATAAGCTACCACTGAGACGTGGTAACCTTTGATGTCTGTGAGGAAGCTCCTCAGAGCCCTGAACACAGCCAACATCTCTAGGCAATTTATATGCCAAGAATGATGATGGTCCAGCCACAGACCCCTGGCAAAGCGGCCGTCCGAGACCGCGCCCCAGCCAGCGAGGGAAGCGTCTGTCGAAACAGTTTCCCGGCGACATGACGCCCCTACCACTAGCCCTTGGGACAAGAACCAAGGTTTCTTCCATATTAATAGGGAACGAAGGCATCTGCGCGTAACCTTTATTATACGGAACGGATTCCCCTTGGGGAAAAAACCCTTGGCTTTGAGCCACCACTGAAGGGGCCTCATGTGAAACAGGCCCAAAGGAATTATGTTGGATGCCGCTGTTATGAGGCCCAGCAGTCTTTGAAATTGCTTTACAGTGATGGCCTGGCCTAGCTTTATCCCGGACACCATGGCCAGGATGGATTCGATACGAGCGGGAGACATACGTGCCCGCATCGTAACCGAATTCTATACCACGCCCAGAAGAGTAGTCTTCTGAGCTGGGTCCAACACATTTTTCTTAGTGTTGAGCCTCACCCCCGGTTCTGAATGTGGCCAAGGACGACATCTCGATGCCGAACTGCCATTTCTCGAGACTGGGCCAATATGAGCCAGTCATCAATGTAATTCAGTATACGGATGCCCTGAAGCCTCAGTGGAGCCAGAGCCGCATCCATACACTTTGTGAACGTGCGGGGAGAGAGTGCTAGGCCGAACGGAAGAACCCGATATTGGTATGCTTCGCCCCCGAAAGCAACCTCAGGAACCTCCTGTGACATGGAAGGATGGAGACATGAAATAAGCGTCTTTTAGATCCATCGTGACAAACCAGTCCTCGGATCTGATATGGCTCACGATAATGGAAATAGTAAGCATTTTGAACCTGAATCTCCTCAAAGAACGATTCAAAAGCCCTAGATCTAAAATTGGCCTCAGTCCGCCATCCTTCTTTGGAACTATAAAGTACCGGCTGTAAAACCCGGACTCCCTGTCTGGTAGGGGAACACATTCTATGGCCCCTTAATTCCAGTAGAGTCTGTACCTCTTGTTCCATAACCCGAGCCTGTTCTGGAATCACTGCAGTCGGTACCACCCTAGCAAACTAGGGAGGTCGGTGACCGAACTGCAATCTGTACCCATATTTTATAATATTTTATAATATACAGGACCCATATAGATATATTCGGAAGGCGTTGCCATTTTTCTACAAAATCTACTAAGGGAACCAGCCCCTCGAGACTGGCCTCGGGTGTTTTCCGAGCACTATTCGCGACTTCCTGAAGCGGAGGACCGGCAGGAAAAAAGTCGATACAGATTTTGTGACCATAGTCGGTGCCCTGTTGCAAGCTTTTGGGGTGAACGCCACGGAGTGCGTTCGCTGGAAATCGATGTGGCCCGAAGCGTCAAAGACGGCGGGACAACATCTTCTTCCCTGAGGGCACCTGCTGCTAGAACAACCTAGGGGGGGGCAGCCCTCAGAGGTCCTACAATTAGAACCTCTTCGCCTGAAGGACGGCCCTCAGGTCACCCTTCTGGCTGGAGGACTTTGGTTGAGAGTGCTTCCTCTGTTTGCCAAACTCCCGCAGGAGGGGCTCTCTTTTTTTTTTTTTTGCTTCCTGAAACCTGTCAACGACTGTAGTGACAGCGTTGGAAAACAGGCCAGAAGGAGATAGCGGAGCGGCCAACGGGAAATATTTGCTCCTCACTTAGATCTTTAAGAAGATCGGCATGGTATGCCTGCAAAATTGTCATAGAGTGCAGGCACGCACCAGCCTGACCTTTTCTTTTCTAAATATTTTACCAAAGGATCCAGGCTCTCGAGCCTGGCTTCGGGTATTAATCGGGATCCGTTCTCGACCCCCTGAAGCGGGTTAAATGATTCTCGATTGGCGAACGCGAATGCTGCCTGGCCGCAAAAATGTGGGGCGGACAGTGCAGCCTGCGTTCGCTGGAAACCGATGTGTCCCGAAACGTTTTTAAACGGCGTAAGAGCAACATCGATTTCCTGCACCATATAAGCCCAGCCAACCAGTGCAGAGGTGTTCCTGCACGGTTTGTTGGGCAGCGCCGGGGCTTAAAGTGAAGATGCCGGATCAGGAGACAGATAGCTTTTTTTCTCTAAAGCTTCCTCCATCTGCGGCATCTTGCCATAACCCGACTCTCTCGCACCCACCACATTCGAATAAACATATAATGAATGTGGTGAGATACGTAAAGAGTGGGGTTTTTCCCAGGATCTACACATATATATTTATATTTTTATAAAGATCTGGGAAAAACAGTAAGCCCCGGCTCTGAGGCTGTGAACGGTGCTGCAGGAATCTCTCGTCTAGTTCATTTTGACGGGGATCATCCTGCTTATTTTGTGGCCAGCTCATATATATATATATATATATATATATATATATATATATATATATATATATGTGTTTATTTATATATTTATTTAGTCTGGCCACAGCACGCATCACAACCTCCACAAGCTCTACATAAGCAGAAACATAAGCCGGCGAGTGTGACTCATGTTGCTCGTTCCCGATGCTGAGCACATCTACTTCCTTATAACAGATAGCTCGAGCACTGGGCACTCGTCACGGGCAGAAGAAGCCGCATCGCGGGCTTCTGCGTCGTGAACGAGTGTCATAGAATCTGCGGATGATGAGAGAAAAGGTGCCTCAGCAGTCTCGTTCTCATCCGCGAGATCCTTTTGCGATCTCCACGATCTAAGCCGTCGCGCCGCCTCAATGGACGCGGGACCCGAACCGCGGGGATCGCGAGCCTGGCCATCATCAGGAAATAATATAGCCAAGCGGGAGCGCAGCACTCTAATAGGAAGTGCTTCACAGTGTGAACAGGCAGCCCTCTCGAGAGCTGACAGTGCGTGCTGCGCCCCTGAACAATACACACACACACAGCTGATGCGTTTCCCCACCCGTGGCATATATATTATCTTGGGCAGGGGTGCACACACTTAGTGTATTGTTCACTCGCCATAATAAAGAGCTTTGCACAGACAAACAACACCAAATAAGACAGACAGTTTCACAGAGAGCGCTTGGTGAAGAGCTAAAGCTGATGTGTGTGTGTGTCAGCGTCACTTTTATGCATCCGGTTATGCCGTCACATGTTACGTCACGACGCAACACCAGGATTGGATTAGTTTCATTCTTACTTCAGAGGCGCACGCTAAGGGAGCGTCCCCAAAGTGTCGATTCTCGACGCAGTGTTGAGTTCCCTCGAAAGGGAACATCATATGGGTCTGGAACAATATGAGGGCGAATGATGAAAAGCAATGTGATATTTAATTTTGACAGTTGCTAGGAAAACTGAAGCTATATCTGATACCTGAAATTTCTGATCTGAAATTTTGTGCTTCGTATTTAAGAATATAATTTCGGATAATAATCTTGTTTGAAATTTTCTGAGTTCAAAAATTAATACGACCTCACATTGTATCAATCACGTTTACAATGTCTCCGAAACTTTCGTCCGTCATAAAACAATTCGGATCGGGTTCGATTTTCTGTGTTTTTTGCATCTGTGGCAAGCACTTTGATAGGTGTTTTGACAATTCACCAAATGACTAATACGAAAAAACGCATACGAAAATGTCAGACTACATTCTGTTCCCTTGGCATTGCTAGTGCTGTGCTCTACCAGTTGAGCTACAGGAAAACAATTTATCATGCAGAATGACGCTAAAAACGTATTAAATGCTTAGTAGAACATTGTCCGGAAAGCAGACACACTCTGTCAGTTCAAATCTAGACTAAAAAACACATACACATTGACCTAGCATACACATAACACATTATAGACTTCTATAATTCAATGTTAGGCTGCATAGATTAGGTCAGCCGGAACCGGGAACATTTCCCATAAATCCTGATGTACTTGTTACATCATAAGAAGGATGGCGTCTATGCTAATATTAGTCTCTCTGTATCCCGAGGTTTACCGCAGTCCACCGGATCCAGGCCGTATCCGGATCTGATGAAGGACCTGCGCATGGACACGATGACAACGCAGTCCGGAAGTGTCAACTAGTCTCTCCACTGTGAAGGCCTCCTTACCTTCCCTTTACCTCTGTGCAGATAAAATGTTGTCGGGATAATTCCGGTTCACGTGGCTATGCGGAAGTGATAAATAATTATTTATTATAAATTTTTAAGGCCAGACAAGTAGTTTGTTGAGGGTTGCTTTGTAAAGAAGAACTACACGCCTGCTCACATATATATTCAAACGCGCATACCTACACTGTAAGACCTTACCAAGTTTTTTTTACAACACTGTTGCCAGTAATTTACTGTTAATTGTACAGTTCTTTACTGTAATCTACTGTATGTTACTGTAAAAATACCATGCACTAATTTAAAACTCAATTTCTAATTTCACTTGCAGAAACTGACTGCCTTAAATTGACCACATGTCGTTTTAAATGTATCAACTAAAATTTATAACGCACTAATAATGTGAGAAAAAAAAAGTAAATAAAGAGATTTCCACTGGACCAACAATTACACAAGTCACTGCATGTTAAATAAAGCAACATGCAGCATATCATCAATGCTTGTAGATCTTCTCCTGGACTGAAGGAAAACTAAATTTTACAGTAAACTCCTGGCAACAGTGTTGCCAGTATATACCTGTTTTATAACTTACAGTTTATTACTGTTAAAATACATTTTGTGGGTGTGTATTTTTATCTTACACTGTTAACCCTTTCAACCCCACAGGAAAATGAGCACTACAATGAGTAAAAAGTAACATTGACGCAGTGTTCCAGTGAGATAATCAAGGGGAATATGTAAGTGATTGTTGAGCCTTAGTGATGAACACCTGCTGTTAACAAGCAGAATCACTGCAGGAAAGATGAACACAAGAACAGAAAATAGAGAAACACAAGAACTACAACTGACTTCCATCCATTACACATTATTACACTTATTATTAACTAGTATGACTTTATTTGTCATACATCTACAAAAGTTGGTATGTTTAATTGAAAATGTTTGGTTTGAAGTAGGGATGTGACGGTGAGGATATTTTCCCACCGGTTAATCGACATGTGACAACACCGGTAATACCGGTATCACCGGCGGGGGCTTTTAAATCATTAATTTAAAGGCAAACGTAAAATGCGCGCGTTTGCACAGGCATGCATATTGGTGCGGTCGTTCGGAGCAGCACTGTTTTGTTATTGTGCCCTGAATTGGTGCTAATTTGAAAACTAAACAATTTTTTTTTTTACTACAACGCTTATAAAAAGCTGGTGCGGCAGTGTGCACTTCACTTTAACTTTTAAATTGGCGTCAATTCATCCTTCGCAGGGAGTTTGTTTGACATGCACTGTAAAATCTAACAGTTGTTCTTACTAAGACTTTTTAGTTAACTTTACTTAATTTCCAATAATTTGTTGAACTTACTTAAAACAATTTAGTAATCTGTACTGTTTGCATGCTATGCCTTTGTTACTCAGAAAACCCAAGTAAACAATACTTGACTAGACTAACTAACACTTTTTAGTAAACTTTACTTAATGTCTTAACTCAATTGTAAAAATCTAGTAATATATTCACACACTATGCTTTGTTTACTCAGAAAACCCAAGTGAAGATTAATTGATTGGTTTGAGTGTGGTTTTTGTGGTGGGAAAAATCTTAATGGACTTTTCACTAATTTCCTCCACTTCTGCAGGTATTTATCTCTGTTTGCATTCACTCATTTCCCAAAGTCATCTTGAATGTTGAATTGTCAATTTTGAGAGAACATCAGCTGACTTGTTGATTTTCCTAAAATATTTTTAGTCACCATTATGGCGATTAATGTTCCCTTTGGTTGGTCACTTGGAACTTCATTTATATTATTATTACTCTCTTCCCATTGATGCAGTGATGCAACAAGAAATCAATTATATGATTTCAAAGGCAGAGAAGTAATATATGAATGTATGTGTATATATATATATATATATATATATATATATATATATACATATATACATACACACACACACACATGTATATGTATATATATATACACATATATGTATGTATACGTATGTATAAATGTGTGTGTATGATTGATGTATAACTATTTCATGTCAATTAATTATCTATTTATTAATTATCTATTATGTCCTAAACACCTTGTGAAACTTTTAATTGGGTTTATATAATTCCATATAAAAGTTAAATATAAAAGTGACAATCTTGTAATTGATCATGCTTGAGTTACACAGACTTCAACATTCAGCATGCAAAACACAACAATGGTAACAATTAAATTGTATTTAAAGTAAATTGTCAAGTACTCTCTACAGTTATTTTTTAGTTACTAGAACTCTTGTCTAAGTGAACTATATTAACTAAGCATTTGTCAGTACCACATACTATTCCTATTTCACTTTACTTGCTCTTTTTAAGATATTTTCCTAGTAATGTGAACTCTAATGAGAAGTTAACACAACTAATGCTTTTGATTCAACAGTACTTGAGTATATTGATTAACAAGTTTTCTATACAAATGTTATTAAGTTGTGCCAACTAAAAATTAATACACTACTTGGAAATTTTAAGGCAATCGGTTTCCTCACTTTTTCTAAGTAAAGCCAACTTATTACATTTTACAGTGTGCGATCTGACCAATCAAAATCCAAAATTTTTGTCCGACAAAGCAGTCAGGAGAGTTAGTAGATTAACGTCGGTGGATTTGAACTTGGCTTTAACTGAGGCAATCTGTCACGACACATTAAAGAGCCACAAAACGGTAGGCATATTACTGTTTAATTTTCTTTGACTGACCAAATTTGAAAGTTTAGACTTTGTTCCATATTAAATATTACCTTCTCGGTCCTGTCTGTCAGCGCGTTGTCAGTGTCCTCTATTTTTCCCTGCTTGAGAAAATGGGTTGAATCCGAAATCGCCCCCTAAATACTCATTCACTAAGTAAGGCCTATTCCCTATGTTAGTCCACTAATACTGTTCACTTGAAGGAATGAATGAAAACGAGTGAGCGAATTCGGACAGCCGTTGAGCGTACATAAGCTGTACACTCGTTAATGCAGTGCAATGTGGTACTGAATAAGTGCACTCAATAACGTCCACTATGGTTTCTCACAAATCTCTACGTTCATTTAAGACTTTATTTAAATCATTTAAGACTCTTATGAGGACACTCAACAAAACAGACATTTTGGCATAATTTGTGTGTGTTATGGTTTGTTCAAGACTGAAAGAGAACTCGATACTGACGCGCGTCTTTTCTGTGGGTCGTGTGTGTGTATGTGTGTGCAGGACTTAACGGATACTGCATAATTGGGTTAAATATTTTTAACGCTTTAAACTTTTTTTTTTTGCGGTGTCGCGGTGGGCAAGGGATGAAACCGGTGTTGCGACTGAACACCGTGTAACACCGGTAACACCGACTACCGTAGCAAGCCTAGTTTGAAGTTACCATTATAGAGATCAGTGTTTGCTTTACTTGGGATGCTGACCCTTGACTTTTTAACATAAATTTTTCTCTTGCTTGAATTGTGGTTTTGCAAGTAACATTTGTGCGCATACACGGTTTGTGAAGGTAGTTTGCTCAATTGATTATATAGTCATCATATAACCTGTTCATTCACTAATCTTATTCAGAGTTTAATCCTGTATCAAAAATGTTACATTACTACCACTGTAGATACAATGACGGTTTTTTTTAACACATCATGCACAACCAAAGAAACAGAGCTACACTGTCTTGTAGAAACACAGAGATATAAAAAATCAGCACATGAATCTCAACAATGGTGGTAACATTTTTTTATTTTTTTTATTCATGCAGCAGTGCATGCTGGGAGTTTTATACTATCCTGGAACTCAGCATGTATTGCAACATGAAACTTTTGATTGTCACCATTGTTGAGATTTATATGCTGATTGTTGATGTATGTGTTTGTCTCAAAATGTTTTAATGCACTATATGATTTCAATATCCTTCAGAGTAACTGTTTACATAAATATTGCTGGATTTCATGTTGTAGATTCACAAATAAACGATTAATAAATATGAAATACCCATAAATTCAAAACTTATACACAGAATGAAATCAGCACATCCAGGATGACTATGGCATCATATCAACAACAAAATCACCAAACAATTTTTCTCTTGGCTGTGTCTTGACAAATGTGTTTTAAAAACTCACAGTTACAACAACCAGAGAGAAACTAATGTGAAAAAATCAAGAACCCAACTAAAACAAATACTGATCTCCATCATGGTGACTACAAATTTTATTATTTTCAATAAAACATCAACAACTAAATATCTGTTAATTCTCAACAAGAACTTTTGTACATGCATGAAAGAAATAATGTTAAACTGGTTTGTAAACTGGTTTCACACTCAGTGTGGCTGGAAGTCAGTTGTAGATCTTGTTTCTCTTTTTTCTGGAATATATTTCAGGGTTTGCGTTCTCGAGCCACCAGGCAATGAAAGCTTTAGCGTAAGTTCTGCCAGGAAGACTCAATCGTTACGTCACTTATTGCCTTCACATCTAACCAATCATGTTCAAATACTTGCAGTATAAAAGATCGGTACTTACGCATGTCTGAGTTCGCAGATGCTGACGCAAAACAATTACCTCCATCCTCCACACCACCACCAGGATGGTCCCTTCCCCTCCATCCTCCCCAAAACCACCAGGATGGCCCCTTCCCATACCTCCCGGGCGGTCGGCTGCGCCCCTGCCTTCGTCTTCAGGCAGGAAATGCAGATTCCGCTACCCTCGGATTGCGCGCTACGGATGGGGCCTACACCAAAGAACTTTATAAATACTTGCTTGCTGGGCTGTTAATAAATATATGCTTTTGTTACATCATTTTATCTCCCGAGTCTTTCTGGTAGAACTGTTTTGTGCGGATGAGCGGGCCGGAGCACGTTGAGTGTTTTCTGTTAGAACGGTGTCGTGTTAGCGGCCCCTAAGTTAATAACTAATGATCTTTGCAACGGAAGTGAATCAATCAATCAAAACTAACTTTAGCTAGACAATAACTTTATTCTAGAGCTGCTGTAAAGCCAAAACAATCTATGTTACTGTAATTTCCTATTATCACAGCTGCTTTGAAACAATCTATATTGTTAAAAGCGATATATAAAAAGTGACTCGACTTCACTAGAACCAAAAATACAAATTAATCTGAACGAAAGTTGGTAGCACTTTATCTTACAGTCCTGTTCCCCATGTACATACTATGTATTTACTATAGTATTTGCAATAACTGGTTAATAACTAGGTACTTACCCCGAACCTACCCCTAAACCGAACCTTAACCCATGTTACTTTATATTACCCAGTACTTTTTTAGGTGTTTGACTCAACATTGATCAATTGCATGATATTGTCACGAAAATAGAGGGATTGAAAATGTCCAAAGAGAAAATAGAGGGATTGTATCAACCCAATTAAAAGTTTCACAAGGTTTTTATTCAACATGAAAAATAGACTAGTTAAGGATTTTGTTAGAAGCTATAGGTCCCTTTTTAAAAGCAACCTATTTATTACTTTTGTAGTGTTACAAATTTATAAATGTTTAATTGAGGTTCCAATACAATAGTATATAAACTGAGACAGTTTCGTATACTGAATTTAGCATTTAAGGTTATGATGATGATGATGTTTGCTGTGAAACAGTTTTCCAGCAAGAGAGTCCGGCAAATCCTGTTTTCTGTATCTGGCAGAATACTGCTCTCTCTATCTAACCGGCTATTCCTGTTTCTCTCTATTGTAAGCAGATTACTGAAACTTTGGTAGTCTCATGGTTTGAATAGTTATGCTGATTGGATTGGAATTGGTAACACTCCATGTATAGGGCCGGTTCCTAAACCGGTATACATCATTTACATGCTTTGTTCATCACAATGTTAAGCCCTGCCCCTAAAATGTTTATAAATTGCAAGGGAACGTTTCCCTTAGTCAGACTTGGGTAAGAGACACGACTTGGTGACTACCGCGATGCCACAGCAATAAAGAACTCTGCTTAAAAGATAACCCCAAGGCTCCTGGTCTTTCGCTTCTAAATCTTCTACACTGAAGAAGGAAAAAGTTCACAACACTTTGCTTCCTTTGAAATCAAATAACTGTGATTTCTTGTTGCATTGCTGCATCAATAGGAATAGAAGTTCCAAGTGCAAAACCACTAATCACCATAATGGTGAGTTCAAACAAAAACATTTTAGAAAAAATGAACATCAATTTATGAAGTCAGCTTATGTGATGTTCTCTCAAAGTTTTAAGTTGTATTGACAATGCAACATTTAAGATGACTTTGGGAAATGAGTGAATGCAACTAGAGAAAGATAACTGCAGAAGTGGAGGAAATTAGTAAAAAATCTATTAAGAATTGCCTTCCCTCAAACTTTTTTTTGCTTGCAAAAATGGAACTCAAACCAATCAAACAATAAAAATAGTTGGTTAGTTAGTTTTCTTAGTGTTCTTACTCAGAAAACCAAATTGGTTTTCTGAGTAAACAATGGATAGTATGAGAATAGTACAGATTACTAGATTTCTACAATTAAGTTAAGACATTAAGTAAAGTTAACTAAAAAGTGTTAGTTAGAACAACTGTTGGATTTTACAGTAAGTGCACTTATTGTAAAATAAATTGCAACCTAAAATGTCTTATGGGTTTGGAACAACATAAGGGAGAGTAAATGATAATTTATTTTTTATTTTTGGGTGAACTGAATTTAAAGCATTGCATAGATTTGTGGGTGCAGATGTTGTTTGAAGGTGGCATAATTTATTGCATCACATGAGAACACACCTCCTCCTTTGTTTTCTTGGATATGACACGAAACCAGTCTCCAATCATACTGAGAACAGCAGCGAAATATGCTAAACCAATCAGGATCCAGAACCAGACCAGGGGCTTGTAATAGTCCAAGTACTCCAACTCAGAACCACCTGAACAAACGAGACACGATACTAGAATTATTTTTGCAAACAGCTGAAAACATGCAGTCATCCGTATCCTGTGTTTATGCTCACCACTGCTTTCTTCATGGAGGCGTCGCTCACCCTCACCCGCAACAAAATCTCCAAAGCCGATGGTTGTCAAAGTAATGACGACAAAGTAGATGGACTCCAGCGCACTCCAGCCCTCAATGTGTTTGAATATGACGGCAGGCAGAGTGACGAAGAGGAGGCAACCAAAGAGAATGAAAATAAAAGTAGAGATCACACGGATCTTGGTTTGACTCACGTTCCACTTCTGAGAAGAGAGAGAAAAAAAAAGCATGGATGGAAAGATGTAGGAGTTAATCAATGGATGGATGGATAAATAAATATATAAAGGGTTAGTCAATCCATGTATGGACAGTTTGACTTGAAAGTCTGAGAAACTAATTTGAAATACAATGTGACCCCTGCTGGCAAAATTAGTCACAATTGGACAATTTTCAAAAAAGAGTTATTGTAATTCCCATTCTCTATTAAACAACCTTCAAAATGATGTATGATTTGTTGGAATCAGACAAAAAAGTCGATAGAGTCCGCAAAGTCAATTTTGAGAAAAATCGAGTCAAAGTTTTCTAAAGGTTCCAAAACAAAATCACCTAGCAAACATACTTTAAAATCCCTGGTAAAAACACCAATTTTAGCACACACCAAGTCAAAACCAAATATCTATAGGAAAAATATATATTCAACTTTTTTTCTATGATGCCACAATTGTTTGATTAACATTAATGAGAAATACAACCTATATATTAATACCTACTGTACCGCATGGATCTAAATGTTACACATCGGATTTTTTTCCCCAACAGGTAACCACGCGTTCACTTAAGAATAACAGATTTGCGAAAATACTCACCAATAAAGAGATTTTTTGAAATACTGTAATTCTGTATCTATGTGTATATCGGGATCGTGTTTTTGTGCCGTGCTTTGGATTGTCAGTCAGCGCGAGTAAGATCGTTTTGTTTACATCAGCATGAGTGTGAAAATCACATTTCATTGGTTCAGACTCATGCCATCGAGAATTTGCTATGAATATTCACAAAGTTGGAATGCTGCACTTTAAAACAATACCAAACTTGCGCTGAGGGGAAGCGCTTGTCGCCGAGAAGCGAGCGGAGAAAAACTGCGTTTAATTGCTATTTGGAGCATTGGGATCGGTAGGAATCGCTCATTTTTGTGAACACCTCAAATTCAACCAAAAATTACAATTTCCACTCTTTTTCCATTTTTGACATTTCAACTCATTTTGCTAGCACGGGTCACATATGACAAATAGATGCAGGCAGAAATGTACAAAAATCCACCGAATACTGTATATAAAGATAACGTAAAGAAACAAGACATGTCTAAGACTTTGATATCCTAGTACTGATATATGACTGGGGCCTCCAAGGTCACAATAGAATTTATAATAGAAAATTTTAAGACACACATATGTAGCTTGTTGCAATAGCTATTTGAAAGAAAAATACTTTCTTTTCTATGTGCCATTCTACTCTCTAAAAACTACAAATCCACTGCTCAATTTTCAAGTTATCAACTATTTAATTTGTTATCTAAAATGTCATTAATTAACCCGGAAATTTCAGTTAAAGTTGATATAATGATCAACATCATTATGTCAACAGAACTTAAAATAATGTTTGCATTTATTAGGTTTAATTAAATAATTTATAATTGAACATAGGCTACAACAATACATTTTTTGAGGATAAATAATATCTACAAAAGCAGGGTGCAGCCATGGTTTCCAAATTTTCTCCGGATTATGCTTGCCTATGGGATATTTAGAAGATAGATAGACCTACATCTGGAATAATAACCCTTTTTTAGATAATATTTTTATGTGGAAGCGATATGTGAACGATGTATTTTGCATTTTTAGAGGCTCAAGACAACTGTTCGATGAATTCGTTGAGTTTTTGAATAGTATAGTGGATTCTATCAAGTTCAATGTGGAAATTGATTCCCATTCTGTCGTTTTCCTCGATACTAGACTCACATTTGAATCAGGTTCTCCATTGAGTTATTTTTATTCCAATCCAACGGACAAAAATAGTATTCTCCATGCAGCAAGACCTCATCCATCTTATTTTATACAAAGGGCTACCCTATACTCAATTACTTCGACTGAAACGTATAGTGTACTGTAGAATCAGATTTTGAACAGCAATTGGTGATTATGTATAAGCTTTTATTCTTAGAGGTTATCCGAAAAAATGGCTGGATATCGCTTTGGAGAAAGCACGAAAATCGTCCAATATATATATATCGGTCAAACAAAAAAAGTCCCACTCTGTAGTTTGTACCACTACTTATTCTGCACATAGTCCAGCGATCAAGAATGTGATTAAAAAACTTTGGTATATACTTAAATGTGATCCAGTGGGCGAGAGTCCTTTTGCGGATCCGCCTCTTTTTTCACATTATAGAGCGATAAATATTAGAGACGATTTGGTCAAATCCGACGCTTTCATAAAGAATAGTCCTGATGGACGTATTAACAAAGGACACTGTTTTTTTTCCCCCTGCCTCAAGTGTGTGGCATGTAGACACATCCATAGAAGATGTTTTTCCTTTCGCAGTAGCATAACAAACCGTACATATAAGCTAAAACAATTTGTTACATGTGCTTCTACCAATGTGATTTACCTATTATTTTGTCCATGTGACAAAAAATATGTAGGAAAGACAAATAGGCAAATTAAGACACGTATCATTGAACATATGAGCCTATCAGAAGGAAAGACCAAAAATATCCAGTTGCGTGTCATTTTAATGAGATGTCCCATTCGATCTCGGAATTAAATTTCGTTTTCATAGAACATATAACACAGTTATGTAGAGGTGGTAATTTGGAGCCGAGACTTTTGCAGAGGGAATGTAAATGGATTTTTGACCTAAGATGTCTATATCCTTTGGGTATGAATATTCTCTGAATTGTTTTTTATACATTTTTCTATAAATGTTGTTTATGCATTGCAATGTCTAATCATGTGACGTGTAGGGATGATGATAATAACCTTGTGTGATATTCAATAATGGGAATGAGTATATGCATGTTCATGTTGATGGTCAGATTTTTAAAAAAATGTTAACAAAAAAAATTTGAAAAGAAATTTGGAATGGAGGATTGTTGAGATATGTATATATAATCATGTAGACTATTGATGTGAATATTTGTATATGGGATAAAATCAGATTCCGGTATGTTACATGGATTACGGTAAAGAGTATGTAAATGACTGCAGGTGTTGAGCTTGGTAACACATTGCACTGATGAAGGGTTGAACCCGAAAACGTTTTGCACTCTTGCACTTTTTTGCACTTTGGCACTTTATTTGTGGCCTCTGGAAAATAAATCTTGTGAGCTTTTTGGCCGATTTTCGTTTGCGGATCTTTTTTCATATTCTTAATTGAACGTACAACTATGCATTTATTTAAGTAATAGGTCCCCTGAATTTCTTTTTAGAGTGTAGTTGTTGGGCTAACTTTGTTGACCAGCAGCAATAAATATATGGGGAGAGATAAAGCATTGAGAAGTGGCACTGTGAGAAGGAGAGATGGCCAGATAGAATCAGGCCCAGGGTCCTCAGGGCATGTGTGAATCAGCTGTTTGCCTGGTTTTTCATCAAGGTTTCGTTCTCTACTACCATCACCAGAGTTTTGGTTCCTTGCCACTATTGTTCTTTGGCTTGCTCAGTGGTGATTTATAATGAATTGCTGAATTGTGACATACGTATGGAAGCATGAGGTACGTAGTCCTAATAAAGTTTCTGAGGATCAGTCTAGGTCAATGTTCAAAAATATTGTTCTAGTCCTTCCCTAAGGAATATTTGTATGTATAACTGAAATGAATGTACGTTCAATTCAATTAAATTCATATTAATTTGTATACCACTTTTCACAATAGGCTACATATTGTTTCAAAGCAGCTTTACAGAAAATGCATACATTACAATTTAGATTGATCTGTTATCAAAGGTGAGGTGACCGTCTAAGTTATGCATTTAAGAAATGTACACAAATCACGCAAATCACATATACAGTTAACAATGTATTAATTTAAACAAAGTATTAATTTAAGGCGGAAACAGTGAGCTCATTGAAGTAAAGAATACATGTTGTTAACAAATGATTAGAACAATTTAGCATTGGTGCAAGTTGTCTGGTTCTGCTCATTATGGGATCAAACTTTTAGGTGCACTCAGAAATGAAAAGTAGAAATATCATTAAAATGATGTACACTCACATGAGACCAAGACTCCAGATATATCAGTCTTTTAAAAAAGCAGTTTCATTTTACATGGAGTTGGTCGCCGTATTGATGTCACATAACTAGGCATGTCATTTATTTAATTACTGATAATAATAATAAAAGTACTACTACTACTACTACTACTACTACTAATAATAATAATAATAATAAGGATAATGTGTACTATATAGTGCACCATGTTTCCAATAGCAACTAACAGCTTTTAGAGCAGTGGTTCTCAAACTTTTTTTTTTTGTTTTTGGTCGCGTCCCCCTTTAAAACAAAATCTGAACATGTTTCCAATAGCAACCAGATAGCCTTAAGCACAAGCATGTTTCAATAACAACAGATAGCCTTTAGAGCAAGCATGTTTCCAATACACTATAGCTTTAAGAACGCTGTGTTTCCAAGAACTAGATTGACCAAGCATGTCCGATACCCAATAGAATAAACGCTGAACTGACTCAACTGAATAGTGACTGTTTACTATGTCTTTTTAGAGCTGTGCCACAGCAGAAATGCTTCCGTTTGCAATAGGAATTGTTATTTCCTAACTATCACCGCAAGCTGCTTGAATCTGTGCTGCATAATGCTAAAAGCACTGCATGTGCAACGTGAGCAGTTGCCAATGACAACAGATAAGTAACGCACATAGCCAATAGGCTTGTTTGACTTCATGCAGCTCTGCGCAGACCGATTGGCAGCTGACTTGAAGCAGTGCATGCCGGTTAGAAATTGTGTCTGACTTGAGACAGCGCTGACGCCACGTGACTGTGACGTATGCCATCAAAGTACCGCGAGAGCGATTTGAGACTAGCCGTAAAACTCAGGCAGCGCAGCTTCTCCAGAGCGGTTGCAAGAGCTCTGATGACGACACAGCTGTTCCACAATTGGCCGAATCCACCGCATGGCAACGATCACATGCGTTTCGTATTTATTCGAACACCTTTAGCTCCACTAATGTTCACAAATCTGTTTTTTATAACAGTAAAAGCTCTTTTCATGTAGTCGTGATGTTATCTTGTGTCATGTTTATCAAAATAAAACTGATAAAAAAATGTAGACCCCACTACATTGGTATTTCAATTGTAAAGGCTTATGTTTAACTTTATTCTTGTACAAACAGATGCTTTACTTGAAACGTATCTGAAATGTCTGTTTCACGAGTTCAAACTTACATATAATTTTGAGGGAGTAAGATTTAATGCGTATTTGGCGTGCTGTCCGGAGGGAGGGCTCCGAGCTCGGAATTCAGCCCGAACTCAGAGTACTCCCCCGTATGTAAGTGATTTTTAGAACTAGGAGTGTGGAGAACTAGGAGTGTGGAGAAGGGGTGGAGGGGGGATGCTGCAAACTGTGAATGGATCGAGGTAAGACTGCTGAGTCTATATGTACCCTCTTATCATTGATTGCTGATTGCTATCCACTCGTGTTAATTATCTGAACGTGCTCCTCCCGAACTTAGTTAATAAAACTTCATTTCACGAGTTCACACTTACATATAATTTTGAGGGAGTAAGATTTAATGCGTATTTGGCGTGCTGTCTGGAGGGAGGGCTCCGAGCTCGGAATTCAGCCCGAACCCAGAGTACTCCCCCCAATAGGGTAAAGAGCAGAGGACAGCCGCCGGACTAAAGACCCCCAAATGAGTGCCGAGATTGGCGGGCTGGCATCTCGAGAAGGGGCCTGGATGCTTGATCGGGGAGGTCCGTGATGGTGGTTCACTGCCTGGACTGACGGCCCCTGTTTGTCTGCGAACGAGGAGCGGTTGTAGTGTACTTGTCCAGGAGGTTTTCACACTGCATCCGCTGTGAGACCAAATGCTCGCTGAAATGAAAGAGAAAACGTGAGTGCTCTACCGGGAACGTTCTCGCTCCGTCCGCTGTGAGACCAATGCTCGCTGGACAGAAAGAGGAAATTGAAAGAGGAAAAATTAGTGCTTGCCCAGGAGATTTTCTCACACTGCATCCGCTGTGAGACCAAATGCTCGCTGGATGAAAGAGAAAACGTAAGTGCTCTACTGGGAAAGTTCTCACTCCGTCCGCTGTGAGACCAATGCTCGCTGGACAGAAAGAGGAAATTGAAAGAGGAAAAATGAGTGCTTGCCCAGGAGATTTTCTCACACTGCATCCGCTGTGAGACCAAATGCTCGCTGGATGAAAGAGAAAACGTAAGTGCTCTACCGGGAAAGTTCTCACTCCGTCCGCTGTGAGACCAATGCTCGCTGGACAGAAAGAGGAAATTGAAAGAGGAAAAATGAGTGCTTGCCCAGGAGATTTTCTCACACTGCATCCGCTGTGAGACCAAATGCTCGCTGGATGAAAGAGAAAACGTAAGTGCTCTACTGGGAAAGTTCTCACTCCGTCCGCTGTGAGACCAATGCTCGCTGGACAGAAAGAGGAAATTGAAAGAGGAAAAATGAGTGCTTGCCCAGGAGATTTTCTCACACTGCATCCGCTGTGAGACCAAATGCTCGCTGGATGAAAGAGAAAACGTAAGTGCTCTACTGGGAAAGTTCTCACTCCGTCCGCTGTGAGACCAATGCTCGCTGGACAGAAAGAGGAAATTGAAAGAGGAAAAATGAGTGCTTGCCCAGGAGATTTTCTCACACTGCATCCGCTGTGAGACCAAATGCTCGCTGGATGAAAGAGAAAACGTAAGTGCTCTACTGGGAAAGTTCTCACTCCGTCCGCTGTGAGACCAATGTTGGCTTTTTTTTTTTTTTTACTACTCACTCGATGAGGGTTTGGTGGGCTTTTTTAATGTGGAACCGGTTGGTCCTGATATAGCTTTGGAAAGCATCGCAGGACCATCTCCCAAGGGCTTGAATCTGCTGTTGGGAGAGGCCTTTTTGGGCTGCTGAAGTTGCTGCCCCGATGCGGAATGAGTGATTTGAAAAATTCTTTGCTGGAATGCCTGACTGTTGGAGAACAGATTTGAGGTGTTTCTGGAACCAAAAACGTGTCAAGGGTTTTTTAGATTCGTCTAAAAACAGGGGTTCCAGAGGAGATTTAGCCTGGGAACTTCTCCATTGTAGATATGCCAGAATTGACTGGTATGGTTGGATTTGCGAAGCGAGGTTAAAAATGTAGATAAAATGACCTTTTTTGGTTTGGTCAGTCTTACTTTGTTTAATCAAATATGAAATGGTTTCGTCGTCAATTACTGATAAGTCTGAGATGGTGGGGTGGATTTTTGGGTCGAATTTGGAAGTGATGGCGAGTTCCGAGCATCTAAGAAAACCAAAAAAGGCTGGGATAAACATAGCATCAAGTGTGCGAGCGGAACTGAGGGGCTGGTAGCCTGTGCGGAGGGCGTGAATACATTTGGTGAGAATGTCTAGCGTTATGGGTTGTCTGGCATCGGGGCGGGTGGGCTGGGATCTTTGAATCCCTTTAATCAGGAGGGAGGTTTGTGAATTGTTTATCTCTGCGGAAGGAGCGCCGTACATCAATTTATGGAAAAACTGGATGCCGCTCAAATAACCTTTGATGGACCCGACTTGTAGGCCCTTAATGATATTAAGGTAGGAGATAAAAGAGGTGATTGAAAGAAGAGAAAAATCAGAGAAAGGCCAGTTATAAGAGACATGGAATGTTTTAAAACATCTCCAAGCAGTAACGTAGGATTGAAGGGTCCTGGGAGATACTGCTTGGAGGATACTGTCGAGTGATGCGTCAAGCAGGGGTTTTAACGGGTGGGTTACGAGAATATTAGTTCTGAATAATGAGGAACTGGAGTTGGGAATTGATCCGCCTCTGGAGCCAGCATCCTGAATTTCTGAGAGGATCTGAGCGCGAATGGATTGAGAAACTGGTGGGGGTTCCATAGCAACTGCGTTGGGCGGCACGGGCATCGGAGTGGCTGTGAAAAGAGAATATGGTGATTTAGTTTGTATGATAGAGCTGGGAAGGGTATAATCCGGGGCTGCGAATGTCAGCGGTGCCCTTGTGATTGGATGACCTGCTGTAAATTGAGAAGAAAAGTTAGTCGGAGGAAGTGAGGGATGATAGAAAGCAGTGTGAGCTTGGGCTGCGAGCGGAGGTGGGCCCGCGCTTCTTTGAGTTACTTGTGCTGCAGGCCACTGGAAGTGGGCGGGGTTGTAACCTGTTGGGTAGAACTGTTGACATTGTTGGGTCTGTGATGCTAGCGGCGATAGCTTCACGCTAATGTCTGGAACTGGAGCTGGAGGCCACTGAAAAGGAAAAGGGTTCAGCAGGAGAATAGAACTGAGCGGCTGCAGGGAGGCCGCTGGGCCCGGCTGTTCGTGGTGCTGTGGCGGCGGAAGCAGAGGTGGAGGGCTGGGCCTCGTCAAAAGGTGGTAGTGGACCTGCCGTGATGAAAACTGGAGCGCGGCCCTGGCTCGCTGAGGGCCTGTTGCTGCGGCGGCTTGATGGGCGAAGCGAGCCGTGTCCTGTGCAGGGAGACGAGGGTGGTGACTGGGCAGGCGAATTTTAAACCCTGCGGGCTTTGCTCTGCGTGTGGGTCGTCTTAGGAGTGGACTTTAAGGAGACATACAAATCATACAGCTCCGCTTTATTCATTTTCCTTGAAGCTTGTAAATCGGAGTTACCCAGTGCTTGCCTCAATCCAGCTACAGTCCATTTCCCGATGGGTGGGATCGTCGGGACGGCCGAGCGGTAGGAGGAAGCTGGGGAAGAAGATGGAAGTCTTGCCGGGGGCGGCGAAGACTGGTCATGGCGTCTTGATGAGCGCCGGGCTGATCGGGCCGGTGTGCGGCCGCGAGGAGAGGCCGGGGGCTCAAGTGCACCGACCGGCGTAGGAGGGATGACCGTGGGATCGACGGAGTGAGAAGATGCATCCCCGGTGATTTCTTCGTCGGAAGAGGAGCTCGTAGGAGACATAGTTGCAAGTAGCTGAGCAAAGAAGCGAATACTAAATGCTGCAAACTGTCAATGGATCGAGGTAAGACTGCTGAGTCTATATGTACCCTCGTATCATTGATCACTAAATGGTTTAGCTCCCCAGTACTTGAGCGAGCTCTTAACGCATTATAGTCCTTCATGTCTATTGCGATCTCAAAATGCTGGGCAGTTGATAATACCTAGAATATCTAAATCGACTGCTGGCGGTAGATCCTTTTCCTATTTAGCACCAAAACTTGTGGACGAGAAGTGCAGACGTTCCTCTCGTTGGTTGACAAGGAGCGGATAAACTATAACGATTAGTCATAATCCCACCCACTTTGAAGCGGTACTAACTGCAGTGGAAAAGCAACCGAGCTAAAGCGAACCGAGCCGTGCCGTGCCAGGCTGAGTCGTACCACGCAGTGGAAAAGCGAAGCGAGCCGAACCGTGCCGCGCCGAACCGTACTGAGCCGTACCGAGCCGTACCATGCAGTGGAAAAGCGCCATAACATTGTCTGAGAAGCAGACACAGTCTGTCAGTTCAAATCTAGACTAAAAACACATCTCTTTGGCTTAGCATACACATAACACATTATAGACTTCTATAATTCAATGTTAGGCTACATAGTTTAGATCAGCCGGAACCGGGAACACTTCCCATAAATCCTTATGTACTTTGTACATCATAAGAAGGATGGCGTCTACGCTAATATTAGTCTCTCTGTTTATCCCGAGGTTTACCGCAAACCGCCGGATCCAGGCCATATCCAGATCTGATGGAGGACCACGCATGGACACGATGACAACGCATCCCTGAAGTGCCAGCCTGATCAACCCTGTGAAGGCCTCATGGACACCTCAACAAACTCGTCTCCATGCTGGCATGATGACTCCGACCCCAACCAGATGAACTGGATAAATATTGTTAAAGTTCTGAGCCCATCTGACTTCTGACCTATAATGATGCCTGAATCATAATCATACACTGTTCGTTCATTGGCCAAAGGAGGACTGGCCCCCTGACTGAGCCTGGGATCTCCCAAGGTTTTTTTCTCCATTCTGTCACCTGATGGAGTTTTGGTTCCTTGCCACTGTTGCCTTTTCGCCTTTCTTCGCCTTTGTCGCCATTGGCTTTTGGCTTGCTTAGTTGGGGACATTTAATTTTGTACTATTACAACATTATTTTCCTGTTATCTCTTTAAAGCTGCTTTGAAACAATCTGTATTGTAAAAAGCGCTATATAAATAAAGGTGACTTGACTTGACTCATGCTATTAGCGTGTATGCTATGTGGCAATATGCCATTTTTTGATAACTTTTTGCTTAAAAACTTTATATGAAAAATAACAGGAGTGAGTTAAAGTAACAGGAGTGAGTAGAGTCCTCTGTTTTGTTGATTTAATACTGTAAATATTAGTTGATATAATACTATTCACCTGAATTATGAGTTTTAAGGTTGCAATTACTTATATTGTAGACATTAGCATTAGTTTTACAATGTGAACACCATACTTCCAGGCAGGGGCGCTGCTAAGGATTTTGGGCCCCATGAAAAGAATCTTGACAGGGCCCCCAACACAGCTGAGACTTTTTTCATATTAATTTACATATAATCATGCGCTTTTATGGTATTTTGACTATCATTCTCATATATTTAAGTCAATCAGACAATTGAACTCCATCCCATGTCCACACCCGTAATTTGTCCTCTGTAATACAAAGCCGTGCACCCGCTGCACCCTGCTCTATCGAAACGTGCTAACTTGTCGAAAAATGCTACTGTAGAGACCTGGGGCCTCAAAGCGTGCGTACGCCATAGCTAAAATATGAAAATAAGGGAGATTTCCCGGAATCAATCCCCAAAATAAGGGATTTTTTTTTACACGATTCTTAACCACAAACTTTAAAAATAAAGCACTAATCATTAAAAGTCTAAAGAGTCTATAGCTAGCCTACATATGTGTGAGAGAGAAAGAGACAATGGGTTGGTTTATGTGGTTTATGAGGACACAAATTTGTAGAATGACATGTGTATTACACTGGTATTACTACGTATAGGTGGTTTATGATGACATTTCAAAAGTCCTCATAATTCAAATGGCTTTAAAAACATACTAAGCAGTGTTTTATTAAAAATGTAAAAATGCAGAATCTCTCCTGTGACGGGTAGGTTTAGGGATAGGGGCAGTGTAGGGGATAGAAAATACAGTTTGTCCAGTATAAAATCCATTACGCCTATGGAGAGTCCTCATAAACCACATAAACCAACGTGTGCGTGTGCATGTGTGTGTGTGTGTGTGTGTGTGTGTGTGCGTGTGCGCATGTGTGTATGAGAGAGAAAGAGACAGTGTGTCATTTAAAAAAAAATATCAAAGAGAATGTTTAAATACTAATATCAGCTTACGAGGGAAACGGAGGCGAAGTTAGTTGGTGCTTCGGAGGCTGAGATGATTGGGAGAGGTCCGTGCACCTTTACCGATCAGAGAGCGCGCTGACACTTGTTTATTCTCGACGCGTCGCACGAGCGCTGCAAAAGTGACAAGTTCGGTGCGCAAGACCGGCAAGACCTCATTTCGCTTAGCTGTGTGCACAGCTTTTTTGTAACAGCGCGCGCGGCAACGCATCCGAGGATGAACGACTTCAAGCCGAATCTGTCCGAGCGTATAACTTACGTCTCACAAAATCAGAGTGTAAAAATACGTTGCCTGGATACAATTTGGCCGGACTGAACCATTTTATGATAATCGAGAGGGGGAGAGGGGCCCACGGACCTTTGTGTTTCCTAAACAAATACATTTTTTTGACACCAGGAAACAGCAAATAGAATAATTTAAAGTTAATAATTTTTACTATCAAATATATTTTTTTAGCACCACAGTTTTATTGGGGGCTTCTCTGGGCCCCCTCTTAGTCATGGGCCCCGAGAATCGTCATCGTTTACCCCCCTTTACAGCGCCCCTGCTTCCAGGAAGCCAAACAACATTTTTACCATTTACACATGGCCACATAAAAGAGAAATAACAACAAACCTACATTGACTTCAGCAGGATAAGTACTGCATTATGCTGTCAGGGTGGTTAGGGGGAGTCATTAAAAGGGTAATGTCGTTTTTTTTTTTTTTTAATAAAGAGAAGATGAAATGGAACATTTGTGTTAAGAACACTACTCTAGTAATCATCTGTGATACATTTTGAAGTGTGTTATTTTAAACTGGTATTTTAAGAACTAAAGGCAGATTAAACTATGGGACAGGTTTTGTCACATATCTCTGTGGAACGCCTTTGATTTTGCTGTACAAACAGTCAACGAACAAGTCAACGGAGAGCAAATATATAAAATTTGAAAGTGACTTTATTAGCTGTGAAGGTCTGTGTTAGGTTAGGAGTAGAGATGTTCTGATACTATTTTTTCCCTCCCGATACTGATTCCGATACTCGTGCTGTGGGGTATCGGCCGATACCGAGTGCCGATACCAGTGTGTTAAGAAAAAAAGAAAAAGATCATACTACGGCTGCATGAATGTGATATGATTATCATTGTGGTAAGGCCTGGCTCAGGTTAAACCCTTTGTAAAACATGAATGAATACAGCAAACATCTATTATTTAAATAGAACAGTATAAAACAGTAGTGCAACAGCAACTTAAATAAATATAGGAATAATTATTCAAATAAATAAATAAAGTGCAGCCACAATATTGTAAAATAAAGGCATTTACATTTTTTAAATAGAACAGTAATGCAATTTAAAACAGTAATGCAACAGCAACTTTAATGATTCCTTTAAAAAAACTTAAAGTGCAGCCATCATGTACTAAAATAAAAAGGCATTTAAATCTTTAAATAGTGCAGTATTTAACAATAGTGCAACACCAACCTATAAAGTAAACAAAAAAAAATACAAATCAAAAGAGCAGCAGCTACACAGTAAACAAAAAATCCTTTAAAACAAGGCTACACATTGCAGTAGCATTTTAGCAATTTAGTATTGCTCATAATTTCAAGAGCAAAGGCAGATTCTTCTTTAAGAAGATGAGCATTTCTGCCCTCTCTCCTCCTAGCCTGTTCCTTCTTGCATCAACAATGTTGGACGCTGCACTGAACAGTCTCTCACTGTCAACACTGGTACAAGGAGCACAGAGAAACTTTGCAGCAGTGGCAGCCAGGGTGGGAAACCGAATTTGGTTGACTCCCCAGTACTGGAATGGGCTGTCTAAGCGTGGGACCATTTGCTCTGTCAAATATGTCTGTATCTGAACTTGTGTGCTTGTGCTACTTGCCCCACGTTCCTCATCATGCTCCTGCAGGATTTCCTCAAACAGGCCTTTCAAGCTGCTCTTTCTGCTGCTGCTGCTGTCTGGCTGTGCTTCCATATGGGGCTTTATGGGGGTTTTCTGGCACTGTCTCTGCTCCCTTACATAGACACATACCTGTCTTTGAATCGTGGGTCTAAAAGAGTGGCAACTGCATACAAGGGCTCATTCTCAATGGTCTTGAATCTTTTCTGGACAGCCTCAAGTAGGGTTGTTTTCATGGTTTTTATACCCGTGTCCCCCTTGTTCTCCCGAGCAAGCAGGCATTTCAGCACTGTGACTGAGGGGGTGACTTCAGCTGCAGAAGAGGTGGAGGAGCTAATCTGTCAGGTCAGTTCTTCAAATGGTGCCAGAACAGTGATTATTTTCTCCAGTAAAGCCCACTGGTTTACCGTAAGGGTCACTGGCAGGTCATGGTCAGCTCCATATGCTGAAATTGACCGCTTCTGCTCCAGTAAACTCTCGACCATATAGTAGGTACTGCTCCACCTCGTTGCTACGCCTTGGTGCAGACGTTTGGTGGGCATTTGGAGATCTTTTTGAATATCCTCCAGTCGTGTAGTAGCCAGTGGCGAGTGTTTGAAATCCGCAACTATCTTCCTACCATTCGCCAGTGCATCACTCACTCTTCTCTGTGACAGTAGCCCTTCATGCACCACCAGCTGGAGAGTGTGGGCAAAGCATCTCAAACTTGGTACATCCATCTCGTCCATGGCTTTCTTCATGTTGCTAGCGTTGTCGCGCAAACCAACATGAACGTTGGACTTGGGGATTTCCCACTTTACTAGCATCCCCTCAATTGCTTCGGCAATTAATGTGCCAGTATGTGACCCCCGGAACTCGTTGGCGTGCAGCACCGCACTTCGAGGGGTAAATGTTGACTCTCTGTCCACCCAGTGTGACATTAAACTTAGCAAAGACATGGGGCAAATGTCAGAGCTCCAAATGTCCGTGGTAAAGCTGATTGCATGCACGTCTTTCAGCATACACAAAATGTGTTCCCTAACTGTCTCGTATAATTTGGGTAGCGCAGTTTCGGAGATATATTTACGACCTGGCACACAGTACCTTGGCTCCAAATGCCCCATTAAGCCGCGAAATCTCACATTTGCGACGACAGACATGGGTTGGTCATCCAGGACAATAAACTCATTTAATAAACTTGTTGCTTTTTGGCTGTCTTTGGGGAATGTATCTCGTCGCTGGAAGGCAGTTTCCAGAGTTTGCTGCTGCAGTTCGTCCTTCTTTTTCCCCTTAGCTTTGGTAAATTTGCCGTTCTCTTTAGCATGGCGCGTCTTCAAATGTTTGATTAAGTTGCTGGTGTTGAAACTTGCAACACTCGTGCCACCCCTCAAAATTGCTTCTTTGCATATGTTGCATGTCGCCGTCTTACTGGTGGGAACATCCACTGTAAAGTACTGCCAAACTGCCGACATGATGCGCTAACGTTAGCTCATGGAGGCGTCAGGTGATCAATTCTTCTTCGCCCCTCTAATACAGCAGCTGCCGATGGCAGCACAGCGCAACTGTTTTAAGAGCGGCAAAGAAGAACTGTGTCAGAGCTAACGGAGCTAACCAGTAAATAGATTCCTATTTCTAATAAATTACGTGGTATCGGATCGGTGCCTCGACTCCAGTACTCGCCGATACCGATGCCAGCATTTTCGGCAGTATCGGAGGCATTTTCGATACTGGTATCGGAATCGGAACAAGTCTAGTTAGGAGTGGACAGATGAAAGACTGTGAAATTAAACTTGTGCAGTATTAAATCTTCTAACTAAAAATAATAGACTTCTAACCAACATCCTCCTGTTATGTGCAATGAGCAATATGATCCTTTAGACAAAAAATAAATAAACATTTTGCTGTAGCAAAATCACAATCAGCTTTCATACAAAAATATAGAATTATGTACCAGCAGTGTGGTACATATGCACATTCTGGACTTGTGCATATTCTGAATAATTAGTAACATACAAAGCTGCTCTTATACACAAATAAATAATAAAGAGTCTAAGACGTATGACTTGAAATTGTTGCAGTATACTACAATCAAAAACAGATAATACATAAAAAAGTAAATGAACATCTGCAGAGAGCACAGTCAAACCTACTGTACGTATAAAATATCTGCTTACAGCATATTGATGTGAAAACAAAACAATACAGAAAGCAGCTCTCATACAAAAATAGAAGACAATGCTGGAATCCATTTGAGCCGAACATATTTATCTGGGTATCAACTGAGCACAGGATATGCTTCCAATATTCATCAGGCTTCTTTTTGTGTTCTTTATTTCACAAGTTTAATCTTTTTGCTGAAGAGCAAGCAAGGGTTTTTTTCTTGGACACCATCCATAGAGGTAGTTATGCAATATCCTTCACACTGTCTGAACTGTCATAGAAACTCCATTGATAACCCCTGTGCAAAGTCTGAAGCACTTGCCTGTCTGTTTTTCAGAGGTAAATTGTGCAAGCGCATTGTCCATGCCATTTCAGGAGGATGGCCACTGTGGCTCTGATCAATGGTACTATGGCTTATTCTATATCTCCTGATTATTGTATTTCAACTATATTTCAGTTCCTCTTTGGAGCCATGGTGCAGACATGCAGATGGACACAGACCATAAGTTCAAAGGTATCAATGTTGTGGTGTTCACAGGTTAATCCATATATTTTCTAACCATGTTCATGCAAGTACTCACTTATTTCAGTAATCACAGGTGTATTCACTATTGTTGCATAGCATTTCTATTTTGGAGCCTATATTTTAAATATAGTATTTGTTTTTAGTTGTTTAAAAGAGGACATTTTTGTCCGTATTTGACAACTTAGTGTGATTATTGAGAATTGATACAATTTATAATCATTTGACATTTTAGTGATATTACACTGGGGTGTACTCACTTCTTTTGTATACTGTAAATCAGAGGTCTTCAACCCTGCTTTTGGAGTCCCACTGTCCTGCAGAGTTTAACTCCAAAGCCCTAATCAAACAAACCTGAACCAGATAAAGGTTTTCAGGATTGCTTGAAAATTACAGGCAGGTTGGAAATAAACCTTGCAGGACATTAGGTCTCCAGGAACAGGTTTGAAGATATCTGTAAATTATATAAATGTAATATGGTTTTGCACAGATGAAACAAATATTTATTATCAGTGTAAATATCAAAAAACTGCTTCAACTCACATCAATCATACCCTCTACTTTAGCGATTGCCTTTCCAAAGATTGTTCCAAGCTGGTCTCCCACTCCTGCCAGCAAGAATCCGAACAGAGGAATTCCCAACAGGGCGTAGATAATACAGAAGATGCGTCCACCCTCTGTGTGAGGTGAGATATTCCCAAATCCTGGAGTCAATAAAAGTAAAGTTTTAAAAAAAAGTATTTGATACTCAAAGTACGATACAATTTTTTTTATCGTTAAAAAAAATCTTAATTTAAAAAAAATATATATTTTCACAAATTTGACAAATTATTACCTCTTAAATCTTTGGTTGTATTTAGTTTAAAACACAAGCTGTTTACCAGCAACAACATGCCACTGAGAACCTTTTGCCCCAATTCTGAGGGGACCGTCTTACCCCACGGGACTAGGTTACATTTTTCATCTCAAAATAAAAACACATCAAAAGTAAGGATTTTGTAGCGAATTTCAGCATTTATATTATATATTGATGTGTTTTAATGCTGTAAATAAATTCCTGCATTAGTTTTCAAGTAGTTTTCGTCGCACAATTCAAACATTTAAAATTGTTATTCATGCACTTGAACGCCATTGCAACGGCTGTTTTTTTATGCTTATCTCCTGCACCCCCCACTTTGAGAACCACTGAATTACTGTGTTCACAAACCTTGTTTTTATTAATTATTTACCTATGGACTCCAAAGAATCTTCATGCACTGCTTTGGCTGAACTTTGGCAAAAAATCCAAGGAATAATTTGATTTAGCAAACATAGTTATTATTATTAAATTTCTCTTGAGGTGAAGATGTTCAGCATGAGAAAGCCTATCAAGTGATATGAATTATGCATGTCTGCGTCAAACAATGCATACATAACATGACAATAGCTGTTTAAAGATGATTGGGTAATGGTGGCAAAATATTTTGTATTTCTTTTTTGTACCAAACTCATTTTGTTCAAGTTACAGCTATTTTAATAAAAGTGGTGAACCCTTACATTATTTATTTGAACTCTTGTAGCAATAGATGATTATCATAAAACATGCATAGTCGAGAATGTATATAAATATGGTCACCAAAAGCAGCTTAAGAGGAGAGAGAGATGCAGCGATCACTAAAGGGGCCCCAAACACTTCTGATACTTTGAGAAAAGGCTAATTAGAATTGGTGAGTGAAATTTACACGTGCCAATCCCCGGACTTACGGGAAGAAAAGGAGATGGTGTGCATCCACTCATTCAGATTTTTTCTTTGGAGCTGAGCGGTTGCTCAAGCAATCGCTCAATCCATTAACCTCTGCAAAAGGAAACGTTTTAGCTGAAGTTTACGGCACATATCAGTGGTCTCTCTATCCTTTTTTTTAAACTTCTGACATTTCCCAACAGCACAGCAGTAATGACTTTATGAACTTTGTAGCGTCTGGACTGAATCACGATGACCAATTCAGTTCTAAGCTTCAGAAAGCTTTTAACCTTTTGTACTTCTTCAAGTAAATCACAGGCCTAGCACCGATGAGTCTGGATCGAATTGCCCCCACTGTCAACTTAGTTGCCTGGCAAATGCTAAACAGAAAACACCTCAAAGCTCCACATCGACATTCTTTTCATTTAACTCATAATTAAGTCATCCCAGAATGTACTGTATCCATTATAATTAATTATCCATATATTTATGTACAAATACATGGGCTATGTATTCCCTTTTTTGGGTGATTTACATATTTAGGCAATATTTGATCATAACGTGTTATTATTAATTATATATATTTCCCTTTTGAAATAACTTTTGAGAAAACTCTCTATGCAACCATCTACTACAGCATCGCATCAGACAGTGCACTGTAGTGTCCCTGGAGAAACATTCCATTCATTCGTTGCTATAAGAGATGAAGAATAGTCTAAACTCGTTAAATCATCTATATTAACAACATGTATGTTCGACCATATACCGACTAACCTACTGAAAAAGATGCGTCCAGAGGTCATAGATCCTCTTCTTAAAATCATTAATTCATCTTTGTCATTAAATTTTAAGCTGGTTATTATTAAACCTCTTATTTTAAAAAACGAAACTTTATCCTAGAGAATTTCAAATCTACCCTTTCTGTCAAAAATACTAGAAAAGACTATGTTCCTTTTTATAAAGAAATGGTATGTGCAAGGATGTTCAGTCAGGATTTAGACTGTATCATAGTACTGAGACTGCTCTCATTAGTTACAAATGATTTGCTCCTATCATCCGATCATGATTGAGAGATACAATCATGATCGGATGATAGGAGCAAATCATTAATGAGAGCAGTCTCAGTACTATTAGTGTTACTGGATCTAAATGCTGCGTTTGATACCTTCGACCACAACATTCTTTTGAATAGACACGAAAATTATGTTGGCATTAGTGGAATTGCATTAGCATGGTTTAAATCTTACTTATCTGAATGTTATCAGCTTGTAGCAGAAAATAAAGAGATGTTATAGCGATCACAAGTTCAGTATGGAGTGACACAAGGCTCAGTACTAGGACCGTTGCTTTTCACCCTATACATGCTACCCTTGGGAGATATCATTAGGAAGCATGGAGTTAGTTTTCACTGTTATGCTGATGATACTTAGCTCTATATATCTTCGCGCCCCAACTAAACTGTCAGTGTTTTGGTGCTCATGTTCCTCATGGTGCTCTCATCCCTAGCTTACTCAACTTGCAATTAGTATTATTAGGTTCACATGTGTCTCGTTCAGCTGTGTGTATTTAATTGACTCTGTCTCATAGGCTGCGTTTACACTTGGCATTAACATGCGATCACCGTGATCCGATCAAGCAGATCGGATCATTAGCCAATCAGGACATTGTGCGTCACATTTGTTCACATTAAGTAGCCTCTGTATCTGGATAACCGATCGGATTTCTGTTTTCTGCATAAATTAGGTCTGTGGCATGACACCAGATTAAGAGTAAAGATGATACAATTGCTTTCCCTCACTCACTTTACTTTCAATCTCCAGTAATTAGATCAAATTATTTTTTTTGAACGAAGGAATACTTCCAGAGTTGATCATACAAAAATAACTGGGTTGATCATGTTAAAGTCACATCGATCATCTGGGTTTAAGCTTATAGCGTGCAATGACTATATTGACAGAAATGGGAGATTGATAAACATGCTGAAACAATAAAAACATTCAAAATTTAAAACATAAAAAAAATCAGATTCCGATTATTCCTCTGGCAAAGCAGCGTGCAGCTCTTTAAGATCTCATGACTGACTGTGATTGTACAGGCCGGCGATCGCCTGGTTCAGATAATGTTGCAAAATTAAAATGAAAAATGACACACATAGTATCATGTAAGTCTGAATAAGATTGACGTTTATTGTAAGGTTCAAATAAGTTTCATTTCTTGTCTAAACTGCGTCTGGCCATTATTTTCTGACAGTCATGCGGGGAGACTGGGCGGGGATTTAAATTACGTCCACCTGTGAATGCAGACACGATGGCTGGATTGCATTTACATTACACTGAGATCCGATCACAATGCGTCCTCGACTACCTCCGAACCTGGACACGCTGATCAGATAACATTCCGATCAGAAGCGCGTTTACACTTGTCTTTTCAATGTGTATGTGGACAACATCCGGATACAGGTCACATGTTAATGCCAAGTGTAAACGCAGCCATAGATTATTTGCTTGGTGTTTAGTTGTTCTGAAGCCAGTTGTCTGAGTTAGTGTTCTCAAACTCTGAGACATTTTATTTCTCTTGGCTGTGGATTATTCCCTTTTCTGTTTTATTTTTTTTTAGACTTTCTCCCTCTCCTTTTTTGGTTTAAGATCTTTGCACTTTGGAATATTTTTGTGGAATGCCCTTTTGGACTGATTTTGTTTTTTGAGGATTACATTTAGCTGTTTTTTGCTCCAGCTGTAAATTTTGTTGGTTAACCTTTTATTAAAATAAATTCTGCATCTCATATTCTCCTACGTGCGTCTTACTGTTGGGTTCACCATCCTCCAGTGGATTAAGAATTGAGAGTCTGACTCTCATGCCGGAAACCCGAGTTCAAGTCCTGGCTCTAACAGAAATGTACATTTCACAAAACTACCGAAATGCATAGCTGAAATAAAAAAAAATGGATGACTAGTAATTCCCTACTACTTAATTCTGAAATTAAGACACGACCACAACATATGATGTAGTCAGTCGGATGAAGGCCATATCCAGATCAGATGGTTGACCTGTGCCTAGACACGACCCCAACGCATCCCTGAAGTGTCAGCAGAGATTGTGTCAACTAGACTCTCCCCTGTGAAGGCCTCATCAATACAACAGCCAGTGGCACTGATCCTTAACAAGCCCATCTCCATACCAGCGTGATGACTACGATCTTCAACCAGATGGAACTGGATAAATATTCTGAATGTTTCGATCCAGTCTGACTTCTGACCTGTATTGCTGCCCGAATCATAACCATACACTGTTCTTTCGTTGGCCAGAGGAGAACTGGCCCCCCAACTAAGCCTGGTTTCTCCCAAGGTTTTTTGCTCCAAGGGATGACAGGAGCTGCTCTTCCACAGGAGACGGTGAGCTTTCCTCAGGAGAATCTTTTGTTCCTAATTCTTTTTGTTTTGCTGCTTGCCGAAGTGGCAGCGATACCCAAATATTCAAATAAAGAGCAGCTTCTTCATTCGCTCGGTAACACAGTTCGCAGCTCGGACATGATGGACGCGAGTTTGTTGCCTCCTCATGTCCTGCTGCGACAAGGTCCTTCCCTTCGGGCTTCCCTTCTTCACAAAAGTCACAGAGGCTGTCCTTGCCCCACTAAGAGAAGTAGGCATCTGCATTCTCAGTTATCTCGATGACTAGCTCATCTCTTTTCTCGGGATGGAGTTGAACTTGGTCACTATGATGCCGCGTCTCATAAATGAGTGCACTCAGTCAGTGCTGAACTGACTGATGTCATTCAGGGTAAAAACCAATGTCCCACTGAAAAATTGGGGGGAATTTTGCTCCTTGGTCAAATGGCGTCCTCAGCGACAGTAACACAGTTAGGTTTGACGCATATTAGACTGGTTTGACGCTTCAGACTCGAGTTCCTAGATTGGCATGGCACCACGGTATGCATCACATGGCTATCAAACCGATCTGTTGCCGTATGTTCAGCCCATGGACAGACCTTGCATTTCTGCGGGCAGGGGTTCCCCCAGAACAATTGTCCAGGTTTGTTGTTGTCACAACAAATGCGTCATAGAGAGGCTCAACTGTGTTGACATCAATTGCCTCAAGTTGGTAGTGGTTTTGCTGTCCCTGGGGAGGTTTTGCCCATTAATTCAGGGCAAGCATGTTTTGGTCCGGACAGACAACACAGCGATGGTTGCTCATGCCCCAACTCGCCCTTCATCTTCTTCTTTGGAGTGAGCAGCGACTAAAATCACTGCGGGCCACTGACATTCCAGGTGAAGTCAATCGAGCAGCGGGCGTTCTGTCATGAAAAGTGATTCTCCAGGGAGAGTGGAGACTCCATCCCCAGGTGTCCATCTGATCCGGAGTAGATTCAGCGAAGCACAGGTAGACCTATTCGCTACCCAATAATCCTCCCACTGCCTGACGTGGAACAGAAGCACTGGCACACAGCTGGCCCAGGGGCCTATGCAAATATACGCTTCCTCTAGTGAACATTATTGCATAGGCGTTGTGCAAAGTCAGGGAGGATGAAGAACAGGTCCTGCTGGTTGTGCCGTATTGGGCCACCCAGACATGGTTCTCAGAGCTCATGCTCCTTCCCCCAGAGGAAAAACCTTCTTTCTCAGAGATGGGACACAATTTTGCACTCATGCCCAGAGCTCTGGAACCTCCATGTTGGGATGTGGAAGGCCGGCAATGATAGACGCTATCGCTCTGGCTAGAGCCCCCTTACAAGGTGGCGTATGATTTGAAATGGAGAGGAAACGGTCCTCTCTTACCCTCTTACCCTGAATGTAAACTTGTGTCTTCCTCTAGGCAGAGCTCCCCTCTGTTGTAGAGCTCCTCCCCTTTCATGTAGGACCTACCACAGAGACTTTCCATGTGTAGTACTTCCCGGTTGGTAAGTCTATGTGAGTCTTGGTAAGTCTAGGTAAGTCTCTCCACATGTTAACCTCCGTTCGGGCAGGATGTGGCCTCCGCAGTGTTCTTTTTTCTGCACAGAGAAAGGAACACTTCCCTAGCGCTAACTTCTAGTCTGCGCAGCTGTAAGTTTAAAAAAAAACAGAGAAATATAAACAGCTGAAGTGACCCATTTCCATTGTAAGTTCTGTCCTTTCTGTCCCCGTGTGGCATGAAGGACTACATGGCTTGCATGGGGCATTGGGAAGGTTACGACGTTGCGAGTTTACTTGTTGCCCGGCACGCAGTAGCTTGCCGACATCTGCACTGCCAAAACCTCATAACACGGTTTAGCTTGTTGTGACATTTTCAATAGGAACCCCTAGTGTCAGTACATTGACACAATGTTGAGTCCTAGGCTCTCTGCTCCACCCTGCTTCATACCACAGTAACGTAAATAAAACTTTAATACATTAGTTCATCTATGAACACAAGTTTAGTCAGATTGCCTTCCATCGGCTGTGGAGGTGAAAACGACACCTCCCACGATTCCATGCTCAGTCACGGCATCATCAAGCCACGCCTTTGGTACTGTTTTGAATAGGCGACCCCTAGGAAAGGGTACAAGTAGTCTCGGGTTCAGTGCCGCACTCCCAGGTTCGCAGGACAGCTTTCCCATTACCAGTTCCCTTTCAGTCGGTCACGTTCGTCGTTACAGACTTCTACAGCCTGTACTTTATTGTACCCAAGAAAGGGGGTGGGTTACGGCCAATCTTGGACCTCGTTATATGCTCGCGCTGCAAGGCAGAGCAGCTGATGCAATTATCGCATGCAAATGTGCATTGGCTTGTTTTAATAAACTCAAAGTAGATTGGTCTAATCTCTAATTCATGTTAATGTCTGATTTGATTAGAATCAATTTTGAGTCGAGTCTTCTAAATCAGATATTTATCAGCAGTCCCAGATTGATATTAAATAAGTATTCATTAAAATGAGTACAGATATTAATATTACAACAAACAAACACAAGTAGCAGGGATTGTACAGATCTTTGTGAATTTAATGAATTCCAATTCTGAGGATAGTTCTGCAGGAGCCTGCTTTTGAGATTCAATAATGGTTAAAGATGCTGCTAGTAGACAGTGTGATGGCTCACTAGGTTTTAAAACAGTAATATAGTGTTTGCTGATGTGATTGCATGTGAGTTTGTGTACTTTAGTACCTATAGTTGTAATAACTGTTCCAGCGAAGAAGAAGGAGTTGCTGAGGTCCCATAAACTGCTCTGATTGGACGAGTTTCCTGAAGGGTTCACTCCTACTCGTAATGCTGACACCACTTGCTGTTATAAGAGAGAAAAAAAGGTTTGTATAATAACACATATTTCTAAAATATTTATAATTGCATGCACATTTTAAGTTAATACTGTTTCTGCCTCCCCGTATTAGAATATTTAATCCATCAAATCAATGACAAAAATAATGATCCAAGCAGATTTCGTAAACAATCCTTCATCTGTAATTGTTTGGGCAAACACGTAGTCCCACCCTAAAGTCACACCATTGGCTGAGCAGGAAGTTCATATGTTGAGCTGCAGTATTTCAACACTAAACAAATAATTTGGCACAGTAGAATAGCAACAATATATGCCTATGTAGCTATTCACATCGAGGTGAATAGCTAAAACCGGGAGTTTTTTTTTTTTTCCTTGGTGAATGCTTCTTATTTTTTCTACATTCTGTGATAAAGATGCTGCATCAAATAAGATTTAAGCTTTAGGGTGCATGTCTGGAGCTGACACATATCCACACATTTGAAGCATAAGCCCAAAATTATTCTAAATAAAGTGGCTGCAGTTCTGAATGCTTTGAACATGTATAGCCTATGACCCAATACAAGTTGTTTGCAAAATACATGCAAATATTCTGAGGATATGCTCCCTTTTGTCATGTGTGAGACAATGCAATTTACCCCATCAATATTCTTTTGTCTCTATTCTGAACATATTTACATACAGAAGTAGCCAAAAATTATGTCCGTAGTGTCACGAGCAGTTGCAGGAAGGCAGACGAAGATGATAAGTATAATTCCAACACAAAGTTTAATGACCATAATACAAAGAATAATCAGACATACAAGGCAGCACACTATAAATGTAACGTACACCGAACAGAGAATAAATGTGAGGGATCAACTTATATAGCAAACACAAACAAGGATAATTGATAGAACACAGCTGAAACCAAGAACACAAATGAGGAGTGGGAAAACTGAACAAAGTGTAGATTTAAAAATCAAGCTCAAAGAGCTTCAGTAGCTTTATAGGGTAGTGAAAACTAAAACAACAAAATATAACCAAGAAATGTTATTATTTTGGGTCTGTACAGTAGAGTACAACAGTACATAAGTGTTAAAACGCCTTTTTTTTTTGCATTTAAATCTTTATAAAAGAAATCCAGCCAGCCATACAGAACTTTGTTTTTCCACCTCCACAAAGAGATGAGTGCCATTCATTATGTCATCTTGTTTTTTCTAAATGTGAGGTAAGGTGAATTTTCCTTGCTTCACCCCAGGCAGAAAGTCCTATGTTGATTGTGAAACATAGTATACTATATGCATTTATGGAGAAACTACTACATTTTTGAATAAATCTATGTTTATTATGACCATGAACAATGCTTTATGACTTTAATTCTGCATATGCAGCACAGCAAAATAGACTTGTTGCAGAAATGATTGCTGTACTGCTGCATCTGTACTGATCCTGCATTGCATTACCAGACCGCATTCGTGTGCAGTGTGATTGCTCTAACCTGTTAACATGGGCACTGAAAAAAATGCATACCACATATATGCACAGCAAACTGATCATGTGTGAAACGGGCTTAAGCCATTAGGTACAGTGCTGAAGGGGCACGCAGTGGAGGTTTTTGACGCGATGCATCTCCTCAGGGGCAAAGAGCCTCAGGCATGCTGCATACAGTAGCAATCAGCAGCACACTTAAGAAAGGACAGACGCTTCTGAAAAATGTGTGTGTGTGTGCGTGTGCGTGTCCGTGTGCGTGTGTGCGGGTGTCTGTGACTAGAACACAGATCTGGGAGCTTTCTTAGCCAGCCGTTAGATGGAAGGAACATCTAACAAAGGACAAGAATGACTTCGTTTATTTGATCACTTTCTCCTCTTTCTTGCACTGTGATGTAAAACATATATATGTAGGCTATATACAGTGGGTATAAAAAGTATACACACTCATTTTAAAAGTGCAGCTTTTTGAGATGTAAAAAAGAGATGGGTGGTGATGGCGCAGTGGATAAGACACATGCCTTTGGTGTGAGAGACCCGGGTTCGAATCCACTGTGAGACACCAATGTGTCCCTGAGCAAGACACTTAACCCCTAGTTGCTCCAGAGGCGTGCGACCTCTGACATATAGCAATTGTAAGTCGCTTTGGATAAAAGCGTCAGCTAAATGAATAAATGTAAATGTAATCTATGTAAAAACATGCAAGATCTTTTTTCACATTTAATGTAATATTGAAACCAGCCAAATGTATGTGACACAAAAACAAATCTGGTTGCATAAGTGTGCAGAGCCTTTTTGCTCTGTTTGGAATTAACCAATCACTAGAGGAATGCCCCTCAGCGTAGTGCATCTGAATCATGAATGAAAACTAAACCAATCCTATTGGCGTTGCGTGATGACATAGTGTGTGACGGCATACAAGGATGTGTACAATGGAATGTCGGCACACAGCAGAGTTAGCTTTCGCTATTCAGCAAGTGCTCTGTGTTGTGTGAAACAGTCTTGTCTTATTTGGTGTTGTTTTGTCCTATTATACAAAAGCTTTGTCATGGCAAGTGAGCAGTTCAGAAAGTGTGTGTTTCCCTGCCCTCGCTATATTACGGGTGGGGACACACACGAGATGTGTGTGTCTTGTCTGGGAATGCAGCACGCCCAGGCAGCTCTCGAGGGGGCTACTTGCGGCCACTGTGAAGCACTGTCCATCAGAGTGCTGCGTTCCCGCCAGTCCTTTTTTAATGAAGACGGCCAGGTTCGCGCTCCCCACAGTTCAGTTCCCGCATTCACCAAGGCGGTGCGGCAGCTTAGATCGTGGGGCTCGCAAAGAGAGCTTGCAGAGGGGATCAAGACTGCCGAGGCACTTTCCCGATTCTCATCTGATAGCTCAGATTCCCCTGTTCCCCGTTCGGGAGCCCGCCACGCGGCTTCTCCCGATCGGGATGTGGACCCAGTGCGGCAGCTGTCTGATTCAGAGCAATTAGACGTGCTCAGCATCGCGGCTAGGGATTCAGACGAGGCACACCACTCAGTTCAGACCTAACTATGATGAGCTTGTGGAGGTTGTGACGCGGACTGTAGCCAAACTCAATATTAATTGGCCTCAAGAGAGGCAGGAAGCGCGAGTCGAGAGCAAACTTGATGAGCGTTTTTTGCAGCACCGTGCACAGCCTTCACGCCGGTCTCTGCCGTTCTTTCTGGATTTACACAATGAGTTGTGTAAATCCTGGAACAGGCCTTCTTTCAGCGCACCTGTCTAACCCCCCGATGTTGAACTACAGCAACATTATGGGGGTTAGAGAGAACTGGTATAGGATGATGCCTCGGGTTGAGGAAGCTTTGGCCAGTTACCTCTCACCTGACGTTGCGTCATCCCTCAAGACACCGGCACTGCCCACTAAGCCATATCGTACTACATCTGCTTTGGTGGGCAGAGCTTATATGGCGGCAGGTCGGGCAGGTGCGAGCCTGCATTCCATGGCTATTTTGCAGGCCTACCAGGCCGACCTGTTAAGGGAGATAGACCAAGGCGAGGGTCCTACAGTGGAGGATATTACTGAGCTTCGCAAAGCCACAGATTTGTCTCTCCGTGTTACCAAAGAGACGGCTTGTGCCATCGGCCACTTTATGTCAGCACTGGTAACCACGGAGAGGCATCTGTGGCTTAATTTATCAGGCATCAAGAAGGACAGGGCCTTCCTCCTTAATGCGCCTGTTTCAACCACTGGTCTGCTCGGCGAAGCGGTTAATGCTGTCGTCGACAGATTCCAGGAGACAAAAAAGCAAAACGAAGCCTTCAAGCAATATCTCCCTCGTCGATCAAGGTCTAGGAGGGCGGCTGCTAAGGAGACACAGCTCTTCCTATCGCCAAAGCCAGAAAGGGAGCGTCGCATCTAGAGGTCCCCCTCAGAGAGCTTGGGACTCTAGGTGGCGCTCTCACCCACAGCCTCTCCAGGCGAAGGGAAAGAGGTCTTAACTCCTATGAGACCTCTGAGGGCCGCCCCCCCGAGAGAGAGCGATTGAGGTCCCCTCTCTTGTTGGGCCCTCAGGAAGCTGGCGTCAGTATCATGGCGCTTCAGGACACGCTAGCTTCCAGCGAACACATGCTGCTCTGTCTGCCCCAAGAGCTTGCGGCCAGACAGCATCCGTGTTTGCACATCAAGAGTCATTGTCGGTCATTCCCTGCCGGTTCTCCGCTTCAGGGTGTCGTCAAGGGCTCTCACAAAACATTGGACACCAGCCCTGAGCAGGGTCTGGTGTTAGAACAGGAAGTTCACTCGCTGCTGGCAAAGGGGGCCATATAGCATATTCCTCCAACAGTTAGGGAGTCCGGGTTCTACAGCCGGTACTTCATAATTCCATAGAAGGATGGAGGGTTGCATCCAATTTTAGATCTAAGGCACTTGAATCAGTCTCTGAGGAGGTTCAGGTTCAAGATGCTCACCATTCCCATCATCGTGAGTCAGATCCAATCCGAGGATTGGTTTATCACGATAGATCTAAAGGATGCATACTTTCACATCTCCATCCTTCCATCTCACAGGAGGTTCCTGAGGTTCGCTTTCAGGTGCAAAGCGTACCAATATCGGGTTCTTCCATTCAGCCTAGCACTCTGCCCTCGCACGTTCACCAAGTGCATGGATGCAGCCCTGGCCCCGCTGAGTGAATTACATAGATGACTGGCTTATCCTAGCCCAGTCTCAAGAACTGGCAGTTCGGCATCGAGATTGGCCACATTCAGCGCTTTGGGTTGAGGCTCAACGTGAAGAAGAGCAGGTTGACACCCACCCAGCGGATTACATTCCTGGGGGTGATGTGAGACTCATCAATGATGCAGGCACAAATGTCTCCTGCACGTAACCAGGGTGAAGCTAGGCCACGCCATCACAGTAAAACACTTCCAGAGAGTGTTGGGTCTCATGGCAGCAGCATGCAGTGTGATACCTTCTGGCCTGCTGCACATGAGGGCCCTGCAGTGGTGGTTGAAGACCAAGGGGTTTTCCCCGAGGGGAAATCCATTCCGCATGATAATGGTTACGTGCAGATGCCTTCGTTCCCTGTCAATGTGGAAGAAACCTTGGTTTTTGTCCCAAGGTCCCGTGTCGGAAGCGCCATGTTGCCGAAAAGCAGTTTCGACGGACGCCTCCCTCACGGGCTGGGGCGCGGTCATGGACGGCCGCTTTGCGAGATGTTTATCGCAGGACCATCATTCATCATGGCATTTAAATTGCCTGGAAATGTTGGCGGTATTCCGAGCTCTGAGGAGTTTTCTGCCAGACCTCCAAGGTCGCCACGTTCTTGTGAGAACCGACAATACGTCAGTGGTGTCCTATTTAAATCACCAGGGGGGGTCTGAGATCGCGCCCTCTGTGCAGATTGGCTTATCAGATCCTCCTGTGGTCCCAGCGGAGACTGTCGTCTCTCAGGGCAATGTATGTCCCGGGGGACCAGAATCAGGGAGCAGACATGCTGTCGAGGCCGGGGCTGAGGCCCGGGGAATGGAGACTCCACCCCGAGGAGGTGGAGTTGATATGCAAGAGGTGCGGCCCAGTGGAAGTGGACCTATTTGCGTCGTGAGAGAAGACACACTCTCCACTGTGGTTCTCCCTCACGCATCCAGCCCCACTAGGGTTGGATGCCATGGTGCAGACGTGGCGAAGGCTCCGTTTTGGCCGGCCCGAGTTCTGGGATATCATATCACTCCTGGTAGGCCCGCCTCTGAGGAGGGACCTGCTGTCTCAGGCGGGGGGGTTAGTTTTCCACCCTCGGCCCGAGCTGTGGAAGCTGTGGGTCTGACCCCTGAGGGGGCACAAATTGCCTTCACCTATAGCCGTGAGGGCTCACTCTACCAGAGGCATGGCGTCCTCTAGAGCCCTCCTTTCAGGGGCACCGATCCATGACATATGTGAGGCGGCTGGCTGGGCCTTTTACAGTCTGGACCTTCCATCTACACCCGGCACACGAGTGCTCTCGTCCTAGCTTTGCCTGAGGCAGCTTCACACTGGGACAGGCGGAGTTCGTTGTGGCATAGTGGGTATCTCGTTCCCCAAGTATCATCACCGACGCAGTTCGAGTTCTCTCAAAAGGGAACGTCTCGGGTTACGACTGTAACCCTTGTACCCTGAGAAAGGGAACGAGACACTGCGACGGTTCGCCACGCCTCACCCCGCCTGGAGCGACTTGCTTCATAGCGAAGCTATCTCTGCTGTGTGCCGGCATTCCTTTGTACACATCCGTGTATGCCGTCACACGCTATGTCATCACACAACGCCAATAGGATTGGTTTAGTTTTCATTCATGATTCAGACATGCTACAGTGAGGCGCGTTCCCCTAGTGTCGTCATCAACGCAGTGTCTCGTTCCCTTTCTCAGGGAACAAGGGTTACATTCGTAACCCGAGACGTTTCCCTCGGCCCTTATACAGCATAGAATGACGGCCCTGGGATGGCTTAGATCTGGACTACAGACATAAGCCACACATGGGCAATAACTGGCCTCAAATCTCAGGCAAATAATAACCCATAAGCAGCCTTGAATTGGGACAGAACAAGTTTTAATTGTGGTACCAAATCTTAGCCTTCAGTAAACCATATCAACACATCAGTCTTTAATCAGAAACCCCAAAACTGAGCCATAAAAAATGCCAACAAAAAATCTCAGCCCTGGATCCATCCATAGGAAGTAAAACACACATTGACACCAATAGACAATTTAGTGTCAACAATTCACACATCTTTGGATTGTGAGGGAATCCAGATCTGAGAGAAAGACCTTCTGGCTCAGCTGGGATTTGAACCTTCTTGCTGTGAGGTGACAGTGTTTCCCACTTAGCCACTGTGATGCCCTTAATCACAGCCATAAAATACAGATAATTGAAGAATTGCATAACTTTATTTGTCATACATCTACAAAAGTTCTCATTGAGAATAAACAGAGGGTTATATGGAAGTAAAATAATGACAAATGTTTTTGAAACAAAAAAGCTTGTTAAATTGCACTACTTGAAAAAGTATGCATTGCATTAACCCTGCTTGCATTTGAATACATTTTATTTTTAGGGCATGCATTTTTATGGGCTGAAATTCAACATGGTTGAATATTTAAATTCAAAACATTTCACACACGTATTCATTATTAAAAATCCAAAATATTTCACTTCCAAAATATTAATTCTTTTTAAAAATACAACCTATAATATTCGACAGAAAATGCAACATTTGACATCCTGGAACCGCAGGAATATCAGTAGATTGCTGATTGATAATCTCCATAGCTGTTAGTCGACCTTACCAGCACGTGGTGCAAGCGGCTGTTGACGAAGAAAACTATTGAGCAACTGGTGAGAGAGTCATTCATTCATAAAAACGGGTTTACAGAAATGGAGCAAGTGGTCAGTATTTGTGATGATTATCAGGGCCAGTATATATATGGAAAAGCTGATAAAGACACAAAAACTGTGTTTACATTTAAGTCATCACAGTTAGTTTTGCACATGTAAGCAGCTTTCTCTACTGTGAACGAGATTATAATGTTATTCCCTGATGCTGATCTACAGATAAAATGTTAAATCTGAGGTAGGAGACATATATTTATCTCTGTTGTTTAGTTTTCTTAACTTTACATCGCTGTGCTGTGCTACTTCCATAGGATTAGTTCTAGTTAATGTTGATGTTAAAAAAATAGTTCATTTGAAGTCACAATTATGGTGAGCAGTGTTTGCGTGTTAGATTCTTGACTCCTTATTTTTAAATCAATTCTCTTTCATCAATTACAATAGTGCATTACTGAGAGCACTTGTGCATTAATAATGAAAGAGATTGATGACTGCACTTGAGACATTCAAGTGACTGTCTTAAAACAGCTAAATTCACAAGCTTTTGTGTTGAAACATTATAATGATTTATACAAAGGTTCTATTAAACATATGTAGCATTTATAATAAAAATATTTCTGAGAAGCAACGACGTGACAAAAGATCACCTCAAAATGATGACATCTTTAGTTCAAGAGACTTTCAATGGTTATTCAGATGTATAGACATTAACACTCATCATACAAACCTCATCAATGGTGACAATAAACAGTATTCAACATATGTATAACAATTTCAGATAAAAAAATCACCTCTGAATATTGCTAAACAAGCTACTAAAAATCTGCAAAAATAAAAGCAGAAAACAGTAAGACAATTAATCTGCATAATTTATGCATGCTGGGAGTCATGGATGAGTTTTGTACTATGCTGGTACCCATCATGCATTGCACCATGAAGCTTTTTTTTACTGTCACCATTGTTGAGATTCAGATGAATAATCTGTATGTTTATGTGTCTAAAAGATCCAGTAGTTCAAAATGATTTGTGTACACTTTTAGACTTATCTGATTGTTTAATGCTAGTTGATGTTATTCGGCAGTTTTCACAGGGGTTGGTGGCACAAATTATAAACATAAAGTTAAAAGCATATCACTATTATAACTAATGAGGAGATTTGAGATCAGTAAAATCTGATTTCATGATATTTTTGTTATCATCAACAAGGAGCTGACAACAACTGTGGCCTGTTGCACGAAGCCGGATTCAGTTGCTACCCAGGTAAGTTTGACATTATTTTGAGCAAACTCTGTTTTTTGCGGGCTCAAGAAGATGCATTGTTTTTAAGCAGGTTTCATTGCCATGGTAACTTACGCTACATGGCTAACCTGCTCCGGACCAGGTTTTTTTCTGGGTTAGAGATCGCAAACCCAAACTGGACCAATCAGCTGTGAGTAAAGGGACATGTATCTGATGTAATTAAGCCACTCCCCCTGTATTTCTCGCTCCAAATTAAAGGAGTTTAGAGTGAATTAATTTTTGAGACAAAATTGCCCATCATATGCTCCAAACTATTTATTATATTTATATTCTATGAATTGTAATTATGTATAATTCATATAATATATTCATAAAATTAATATTCATATTCACTTCTCACACTTTCTGGTGCACACGGTTCAGAGTTAATCACAAACTCTGGATCAAACCTGTGTTGACAGAGAACATGTATACCGAGCGTTGGATTCATTTGGATTTGTCAACACTAAACCAATTCTGAAATCAGAGTTTGTTTGACTAGTTTTAATGCAACATGCCTATGACTTCATACAATATTAACTTGCTTTGCCATAACAAATATGTTTTATAAACACACAATTACAGCAGCTACATACAAAATAACACAAAGGACCAAGAGCCCAACTAAAACAAACAATGATCACCACAACGGTGACTTCAAATGAAATATTCAATAAAAAATCTTTTAAAGACCTATGACAGAAATAAAGTCAAACTGGTTAGTAATAAGTGAAGCTGGTAATGCTGTTTGAGTTGTTTAATCATCCTCTGCTGAGATCTTGAGAGATTTAATTGGTTTGTTCAACTTCATGCGGAGCTGCACAGACTGATCGGCGAGAATAAATAAAAAAAGTCGGGGGCAGAATTGAAAATGTAACAATCAAGTCAGACACTTTCTGTGTAGTGACCCTTGCGCAATGTTTGCGTATCTTATCACAGATGAAGTGGATTAGATGCAATATTTGTCAAATACACAGACGTTTTCACGAAGCAACAGAAACACTTTTCATGTACTGCTTGGTAAAATAAAGTTCAACATAAGCCTATACTATTTAAATACCAATAAAGTGGGTCTATATATTTTTATCAGTTTTATTTCAATAAAAATGCCGCAATGTAAAATTATTGTTACATGAAAAGAGTTATAAAAACAAGGATTTGGGAGCATTAGCGGAGCTAAAGGTGTTCGAATAAACACGAAGCACACTTGATCGTTGTCATGCGGTGAATCCGGCCAATCGTGGAACAGGTTGTCGTCATCAGAGCTCGTGCAGCCGCTCTGGAGAAGCTGCGCTGGCTGAATCGTCCGGCTGCTCTCGAATCGCTCTTGCGGTACTTTGATGTCATACGTTACAGTAATGTGAGGTCGGCGCTGTCTCAAGTCGCACAAAATTTCTAACCAACATGCACTGCATCAAGTCAGACTTCAAGTCAGATCGGTCTGCGCAGCGCTGCATAAAGTTGAAATTTTTTTGTTGTTGTTTGTTTTACCTAGAAACATAAAAAAAAATCTTATACATAGTATCTGTGTCTTATGGCTGTGATTAAGGGCATCACAGTGGCTCAGTGGGAATCACTGCAACAAGAAGGTCCCTGGTTCAACTCCCAGCTGAGCCAGAAGGTCTTCTGGATTCCCTCGCAATCCAACAATGGAATTGTCTATTGGTGTGAATGTGTGTTTTACTGCCTATGGATGGATCCATGGCTGAGTATTTTGATGGCATTTTTGTGGCTTAGTTTTGGGGTTTCTGTTAAAGACTGATATGTTGATATGCTTTACTGAAGGCTAAGATTTGGTATCACATTTAAAACTTCTGGCCTAGTTCAGGCCTGGTTATTATTTGCCTGAGATTTGAGGCCAGTTATTGCCCTTGTGTGGACATGTTTATGCAATTGCCTGATCTGGACAATTCCTTTTGTGAATCTAGTAAACTGTCTCACTGTAGCAAAGAATGGAAAGGCAAATTCACTGGCACATAAAGTATTACTATGGTGAAGATAATGTGGGGAAAGTTAGAGAGCAACTGTGAAAGCAACCAAAGTTTACACTGCTAGTTTTTGTTGTTACTGTATGTCCCTGAAAGTGATTTTTTTACTAGTACTAGTAAGTGAGTACTAGCAGTAGATTCAGGAATACTGTCACAAACAAACTAACTACAAAACCATTTTTTCACGGGTTCACACATATAATCATCAGATATATTATAGAATATGCATATTTGGCGTGCTGTCCGAGGGAAGGGATCCGAGCTCAGAATTTGTCCTGAACCCAGAGTGTGTATATATATGCCTCCTCTCGTGCTGATTGGGTAGATTGTCCGTGTGTTCCTCCCGAACTTTGTTACCATACCATATACTTGTATGATACCAGTGGCCATTGCACAGATGCCAGTGCTTTGAAGTTTTTTTCATTGATATTTAATCATAATTTCATGGATATTATGAATGAAAATGAAAATTTGTGAGGATCAAAATAAAATCTAATAAAAAAAATAAACAAAATGTTATTTTTAAAAAAACAAAAATAAGTAAAAATAAAAATAAGTAAAACGAGCCCAGCATCAGATCAATATAAGATGACATAATGGACAGATAATCAACCTCAAATGTGTATCCCAAGTAGCCCAACATGTGTTCTGTCCAATATTTGGTTTGTGTGCAAGTCTGCTGTTTTACCTTCACTAAATATTCCAGATCTGAGGAGTTCACACATGGATGCTGCTCGAGGAATTCCAGTTTTTCCACTAGGATGGCCAGTTTCTTTGATATCTCGTGAGGCTGTTCCAACTCTTTAAACACAGTTGCTCCAATAATCAAGTACAGCACCACCAGCAGGAAGACGGTCAGCACTGTTTTCCAGCGCATGACAGTTGCACGAGGCTCAAAGTCTTCAGAAGACTTCAGCAGCACTGGCTGAGCCGAGAATGAGAGACGAGGTCTGGAGTTATAAGCAGCTGTTTTAGGATCAAGGAGGTCAGGAGCAGCCACTAAAAGAAAGAAAGAAAGAAAGAGCATGAGATAAACTAATGACTGTGAATTGAAGAACACATTCTGAAAATCGTTTTGCTCAACAGATTATACAACCTATCACATCAGTAGCCCAGTGGTTTTCTGATTAGCAGGATTTGTCTGTACGTTCAAGTGCTCTTGTTTCAGTCTTTCAAATTTGCACAGAACAGAACAAAGATGCAATGTCAAATTGGATGAATGTGTTTACTAAGTTACATAAATTACAGTGTTGAACATGTTTAAATAATCTCAAACTTTACTTTTATGCTTTTAGCATTACCTAAAGCAACATATGGCACAATGCAACATACTAGTACCCAAAAGTTTATGCTACTTTTATAATTTACATTATATATTGCATTATAATCTGGTGAAATTAATTATTTTATATGCATATTGAGGACCATACAAAACAGGACACTCTATCAGCTTTCCATACCAATTTAAGATTGATCAGTCTGGGACTGTAGAATGGGGCTTTAACTAATATATTTACATATTGAACCTTGCACACTTTACCAACTAGGTACAGATACGTACAGATTAAACCTCTGATTTAGTTATTTTCTTTCTATACTTTCATGATTTGTTCTGTGAGTTTCCTGGACAGAATCAGTCAGCCATTGACAAGATTTTCCTTAATTTATGACAACTCTTTGATGAGTTTTTCCTGCAATCCATGTTTTCACTGTTATACAATAGCGGGTGCTGTTATGCATTTTCTGAAATAGGACATCCAAAAACAAGCTAAGAAGAAGCAGCAAAAACAAGCAATATAATATTGCTTACGCACATGTAAGCTAACGTGATCATCAAACATTCAACAGCATTTCAATCTAAACTTCATGCTAACTTTACCGAATAAAATGGTAAACCAAGGAAGAGGTACAAGCTTTAGGAGTGTTGATGGACTCAATCTGTGTTTTTGATCATCGCTCTGAATATCTGGATGTAGTCATTAGCAAAAACGTCTCGGTTACGTATGTAACCCTCGTTCCCTGAGTAGGTATGACGACGGATGACGGATGACGACGAATGGGGTTTCGCTTAGAAAGCCTATCAACTTCGAGTATTACAAAACGAGCCAATGGCAAAGAAATGGGTAACTTAGAGAATACAATATGACCCGGAGGGATGCATATGGAGAACCCTGGGGTGTCCAGCCGCAGGTGGAATATTTCAACCCCAGGGGTGGCTTGCCAAGGGAAAGACACATGCTCAGAGAGGCTTACAGTGGAAATACACATGTGGGGGTCGCTCAGAGGAGGGACCATGCACACGGGAGGCACCTAGCCGACGCGCAGGCAATAGACACTGGTGCCGACGTCAGGAGTGCTGGAGGAACTCAGGGCTTTCGGGGAAGCTCACCTGAGGAATATATTGCACGTATACAGTCCGTGGAGTGGAATGGCGAGCAAGCGAAGACACCTGAGCGGGTCCAGTACTAGCTGGTTAAAGCGAGTACATGAGAGGACACAGGCTCCACTCGGAGATTATAGAATCTGGCTAATGTGTTCGGTGTCGCCCAGCCTGCAGCTCTGCAGATGTCTTTTAGCGAGGCGCCATGCGCTAGAACCCAAGAGGACGCCACACTCCGGGTGGAGTGGGCAGTCACACCAAGGGGGCACGGTTGACCTTGCTGCTGGAATGACAAAGCAATGGCGTCCACTATCCAGTGAGACAACCTTTGCTTGGAGAGAGCCTTTCCCTTCAGCTTCCCACCATAACAGAAAAAGAGCTGGTCTAAGTTCCTGAAACACTGTGTCCTGTCTACATAGGCGCGGAGAGCGCGCACTGGACAGAGCAGTGCCAAGGTTGGGTCTGCCTCCTCCAGGGGCAGCGCATGCAGGTTCACCACCTGGTCCCGGAAGGGAGTGGTAGGAACCTTGGGCACGTATCCAGGCCGGGGTCTCAGGATCACGTGAGAGTAAGCCGGCCCAAATTCCAGGCACGCTTCGTCAACGGTGAATGCATGCAGGTCCTCTACCCTCTTGATGGAGGCCAGTGCAACCAGGAGCTCTGTCTTCATTGACAGGAAATTAAGCTCCACTGACTGCAGAGGCTCAAAGGGAGCACTCTGCAGGGCAGTTAACACCACTGAGAGGTCCCAAGAGGGAACGAGAGGAGGGCGAGGAGGATTCAGTCTCCTCGCTCCTCTCAGGAACCTGACGACCAGGTCGTGCTTCCCCACAGACTTACCTTCGATCGGATCATGGTGTGCAGCAATAGTGGCAACATAGACTTTCAGGGTGGAGGGAGACAGCCTTCGCTCCAACCCTTCTTGAAGGAAGGAAAGCACGACACTGATCGAACATCTCCGGGGGTCTTCTCGGTGAGAAGAGCACCAGTTGACGAAGAGGTTCCACTTCAACGCATAGACGTGTCTCGTGGACGACGCTCTAGCGGAAGTGATGGTAGCCACCACCGCTGGTGGTAGGGTACTCAAACCTGCCTCGTCCCGTCCAGGAGCCACACGTGGAGGTTCCAAAGATCGGGACGAGGGTGCCATAGGGTGCCCCGTCCCTGAGAAAGGAGGTCCTTCCTCAGGGGAATCGGCCAAGGAGGTGCTGTCGCGAGGAGTACAAGAAGCAGTCTCATATGAAGCAATCCGAGCGGCGTTGCCGCGGCTGCAGATGCCATATGCCCCAGGAGCATCTGAAAAGGTTTCAGTGGAACCGCACTCTTGCCCTCGAATTGTCTCAGGCAAGTCAGCAGTGACTGCGTGCGCTCACTCGTAAGCTGCGCGGACATGGCGACCGAGTCGATTTCCATACTGAGAAAAGAGATCCTCTACACGGGGCAAAGTTTGCTCTTCTCCCTGTTGACCCGAAGGCCCAGATGGGCCAGGTGCCGGAGCACTAGGTCCCTGTGTTTGCAAACCTGGTCTCGAGAGTGAGCTAGGATCAGCCAGTCGTCGAGATAGTTCAGGATGCGAACCCTGTGTTCCTGTAGGGGAACAAGGGCTGCCTCGACGACCTACGTGAAGACGCGAGGAGACAGGGCTAGCCCGAATGGGAGAACCGCTTACTGATATGCCTGCCCCTCTGCCCCTGTGTCGAGGGAGAATAGAGACATGAAAGTAGGCGTCCTTCAGGTCGATCCCTGCAAACCAATCCTGGGGCCGCACACATTCGAAAATGCGTTTGGCCGTGAGCATCTTGAACGGCAGCCTGTGAAGGGAAGGGACGGCGCGCACTGTCATCCGGCTCTGGGACAGAGGTGGCGGCGCACTGTGTCGTCCGAGAACTCTGTGTGCTCAGGGATGGAAATGTCACTTCTTTCTTTAACCACATTAGGGTGCTGCCCACCCGGGGGGTGAGCAGCGGGGAGTGGAGAACAAAAGATTCTCCCCCGGCCCTCCACCGGGGGAAGGAGTGGTCCTGCTACCACCTCCTGAGAAGTAACATTCATCATCCCTGAGCAGCCCGTCTCAGGAGCGCCGCTTGGCCCGGTGTTTAGTGGGGGGCGGGGCTGGAAAGGGCTGGGGCGCCTTCTTACGGCTTCCGCCGCGACCGGGCCCGGGTGGAGGCTGCTGCTTGGGCCGGGCGGGAGGGGCGGGAGCCGTAGGAGGGCGCCCTTGGCGGCGAACAGCCTGAGGATTCTGCCCGGTCGGCTGGGTGGAGGCAGCAGCGGGCCGTCGGGGCAGAATATGTTTGATAGCCTCAGTCTGTTTCTGGGCGGTGGAGAACTGTTGGGCGAAATCCTCCACCGCACCGCCGAATAGGCCGGCCTGGGACATGGGGGTGTCGAGCAGCCGGGACCGCTCAGCATTCCCCATGTCAGCCAGGTTCAGCCACAGATGTCTCTCCTGGACCACAGCTGTGGACATCACCAGACCCAGGGAGCGTGCGGTCACCTTCGTCACCCGGAGAGCGAGGTCGGTGGCGGCGCACAGCTCATCGAAGAGCCCTGGGTCCGTCCTACCCTCCTGCATGTCCCTTAGCATCTGGGCCTGGTAGACCTGCAGAGTGGCCATGGCATGCAGAGAGGCAGCCACCTGTCCCGCCGCTCTGTAGGACTTCGCCACTAACGTAGACGAAAACCTACAGGCTTTGGATGGGTGCTTAGGCTCGCCGCGAGAAGAAGCACTCTGAGGACACAGTTGCATCGCAACAGAGCGTTCAACCGGGGGGAGCCCAGTGTACCCACGGCAAGCTACCCCATCGAGGGGAGGAAAGGCGGATGAAACCAACGAGCGGTCGCGGGAAGACATGGGAGTCTTCCAGGACTTCGAGATTTCATCATGCACGTCCGTTAAGAAAGGTATTGGGGCAGGCTGCGGACGGGAACCAGCAGCTGCACCCAAAAACCAATCGTCCAGCCACGAGCGCTCGGGACAGGGTGGAGGGGTCCACTCTAAACCAATGCTCGCGGCCGCCCGGGAAAGCATGGCCATCATCTCTGGATCAGACTGAGCCACAGCCGTATTCACACCCGAAGGTGGCAGCTGTGACGAGTTGTCACTTCCAGACGAATCAGACCCGCCTTGTGATGCTGCGATTGACATCACGTCTTCCCCTGGAGCGCCAAAGGAAACCCGCGGGACAGAAGACGGTCCCGCGGCAATCCCCTGAACACTCGCGGGTTGCAACACAGAAGAAGGTGCTGTGGGGCACGGACGGATAGTCGGCGCTTTGTTCCACACAGTCACCCTCAGATCACCCTGGCCACCAGCCGAAGTAGAGACTCTCGTGGAGATGCTAGATCGGGGTGTGGATGAGGGTAATCTCACTCTTGCGAGATCTTTGAGTCTCGATCTTAGTGTTGCGATGGTCATGTTCCCACAGAGATAACATGACTCATCCACGAGCGCTGCTCTAGCCTGATTAATGCCCAAACACACCAAACCGCAAGTCGACCGCAACCAGAAGTGCACGGTCGAGGCATCTTTAAAAAGACGTGCCGGGTGCAAGCTCTTTTGTGAGAGAAACTCAAGTGCTGAAGCGCCCGCGGAGAAACACACTTACTGGCAAACCACGCACAGATAAGCAGGAAGTGTGCACTCGCCGGGAGATCGCCGTCACACCAACACCAGAGAGTTTGCTCGTCTCGTAAGAAGCTGACAAAATCAGAGATGGCTTAGGGAGTGAAGAATTAAACTTGGCCCTGAAGCGAAAACATATCTGCATGTTGCCAGCGTCCTCCTTTTATACCCATGAGGTAGGGCGGTGTTACGCTATGCAAATTCCGCAGACCCATGGCATTTCTTTGCCATTGGCTCGTTTTGTAATACTCGAAGTTGATAGGCTTTCTAAGCGAAACCCCATTCGTCGTCATCCGACGTAACTAGGAGTGACAACGAAAGGGGACGTTCTCAGCTTTTTGTTCAAAACGTTCCTTTTTTTTTAATTAAACTGAAAATGATTTAAAAAAAAAAATGCTAGTGACACATTTTTGCCGGCAATTTTATTAATAAACGCTGACAGGGAAAGTCTTAAAGGACCCCTATTATGCTCATTTACAGGTTCATAATTTTTTGTGTTTTTGTTTACTAGAATAGTTTTTGGTCTACTTGAATATGTCTACATGATTTAATGTTTTAATGTTCAAATAATGTTCAGTATTTGTCTTATAATTACACAGTTGAAGCACCTGTTTTTTACCCTCTGTCTGAACACTGATTTAGTTTTGGTTTCTTTAAAACTGCCTTCTGAAAAGCCCAGTCTGCTTTGATTGGTCAGCTGGCTAAGTATGTGGTGATTAGTTTACCTCTTAGAATGTAACAGAATTATAACACCCCTCAACATAACTGGCACATTCATTGCTGTAAACAGAGAGTCTCTCTCTCCTTTCCCATAAACCGCAACATGGTGTCTGAAGGGTAAAGTAGTTTAAAGCACTGGCACTGATCCCCTTTACTAGTGTTCTCTAATCATCATGAATAAAACTAATCTGTGGAGAACATTTCTCAGATTGGCTTGGGCTTCATTAAAGTTTTGAAAACTTAAAGTCCCATTTACTATGGAAGATATAAATATTTATTGTTCTGTCTGTACTGACTTTTACATTTTCTTGCAGACACTCATTTGGTCTGGCAATTATAATTACTGAAACCTCTGCCACTCTGCTCACTCTCACCCACATTTTAATTGCACACACCTGGCCATCATTACCTGCTCAACAGGGATGGTTGCATCCGGAAATTTAAAAATGCTCCCTTCAGAGGATACATTCCAATGTTGGATGGTACCAAGGCACGTCCGAATCCAATGTTAGCTTCACTTACTGTCTCCTAAGATTTCTTCATCTGATCGATTTTTGAAGGCAGCATCGATGTATCCTACGCCTTTGATATCCCACAATCCTATGTGTTCCATTCGTTGACAGTTGAGCTAGAAAAAGAAAGATGGCGTCTGAAAGTTGCGGTTGCTGGTCAGTTTGTGTGTAAATGTATGTTTTTGACCAACGTTTTCCACTTCTGATGTCATTTCTAGTGAGAAATTACTACTAATTCAATATTTGCTCAAATAAAAAGCTCTCTCTATTTTGCTGTAGATCATTAAACTGTTACGCTGCCTCAGATGTCTGTACGAAATCAGTTTTGTGAAGTACCTTTGTGCACAAACACTGTCTGCAAAAGTCATTGCATGATAAGGCAGCGAGGCAACAAGTCCGCTGCAAAAGTTTTCGGATGCAGCCCTTTTATACTCATTTTGTCTGGTCTCGTCATTGTTTACCAAAGAATGTTCAGACTCTTGTGTTGATCTTACCTGTTGGATATACTTACATGGACATCTCCATCGTCTGTTCACCATTACCTGTTCTTCATTGCCTGTCTGCTCCTTTGTTGATCTGCTGTGTTTACTCCCTGCTCTCCTTGTGTATTCGTCTCACTTGATAAGAAAGAACTGTTAACATCAAGTCATGTGCTTTCCTTGTTTTATTTATCCATATACTTACCTGCATTACCTGTCATTCCACAAACCTTTAAATAAAACTCTGCTATTGAGTTAATCTTCTGTCTTTGCCTCTGAATGACAAAAGACCAGACCAATCACACGGAATTCAGTGGGAATGGGTTTCATCATTCCAGAATTTAGCCTCATCAGCCTCAACCAGGACAATTTTCCCCTCGAGGAACACATTTGTGAATTTTTACTTATGGCAAATGTAGTGAATTATGAGGATGACATACTCATTAGTTTTTTCAATAACAAACCCTTACGATTACTGTTGTCTGCCAGTGGACCACAAGGGATGCTCTGCCAGTTTCTGATTCTGGCCCTTTAACAGAATGGATTCCACTTTCATTTTTCACATGGGAGAAGTGGAAGGAGGACTTCAGCTGCACTGATGCAGTTTCTCTAGTGCCTCAACTGTTCCCTGTGGTTATCCCAGAACCTCCAGAGTCCACTCCAGATTACCTTCCCCCTGACCCCTCTAGGTCCCCATCTTCCAGTCTGGACAACGCACTGACCCCAGCACAGAGGAGGAGGCCAATAGAGGAATAAATCTGCCTCTGAACACTCTAGAGAGCAGTCCCAGAGCTCCCAAGTATGACATTCCCAGAGTTGCCATGACCGGTGGTCTCAGAGCTCACAAGTCCAGTGGTCCAGGTAGTCCCAGATAATCTAGTCTGGGTGGTCCCAAGTCCTGTGATCCCCGTCACAGCCAGGGAGGCCACTCCTTACTCAGCTTTCTCTCATTCGTCTTGGCCAAAGAATTCGTCCCTTGCTCCTTTATCTTAGCCATGGAGGCCATATTTATCTCCCTCATCTCGGCCACGAAGGACGTTCAATGCGTATTTGTCTCTGCCACGGCATTAGAGACCGTGTTTGTGTCACTCTCTGTGTGTCACTCTCCTTCTCTGGTTCCATCTGCTCCACCCTGGTCCTCAACCCTGCTGTCTATGTTGTGGTGGTATCCATCTCTGCCAGCTCCACCATGGTCTCCTGCTCAGCCAGGCTCCCCTGTTGGCCGGCACTCCAAAGCTAAGCTGGAATTCCAGACATCTCTCGTTCACACGGCATGTCTCCCACTCCGCTGGCACTACTAATATCTCCCACTTCGCCCGCACTGCCGCTCCACCATCACTCCCAAGGTCTCCCAAGGCACCAGCTCTGCCGACTACACCTTGGTTGCCTCCTTCACCAGCTCTGCCATGGTGAAGAAAGACAGCAGACACAGGTCAAATCTGTACAGAGTTTATTGAAAGATAAATAGGTTATTAGCAAGTGAGTCTCTGGATTTCAGATAGTACTGGTGATACTGGCATGGGAATGAAAGTCTTTTCTGTTGCAGGTTATGGAGAGAAGTGGCTGGAGGAATGGAGACTGGCAGGCAATGACACACAGAAGACTGAATAAGACGAAGATGAGACAGTTCAATGCATTAGGCGAGTTTTCCACAGGTAGGTAGTCAGGTAAGAGTTCAGTGTCGAACAACAAAACCAGACAACGTGAACTGGGGTGTGCTGGTTTTTATGGTAACTGTGATGATTGCATGCAAGTGGTGCTGATTAGTAATCAGGTGATTGGGAGCGTGTGTAGGAGTGACGGATGGTGTGGCTGATTCTGTGACAATACCTATGTAATACCTTATACTGGATAAATGTACCTCTTGCTTCCTATATGTACCTTCCACTGTGGGACACAATTCTGTTCCAGGTGTCCTTATCTATGTTACTATTAATGTCTCTTTGCCAAATCAATCTCAAATGTTCACAGTTCTTATCACCAATCCTTAAACTGAGTTGATCAAATTTAGATGATTTTTTAAGGGGTCTTGGAAGTTCACAAAATTTTCTAAAACATTCTTCTCCCATAGAAACTTTTGCCACCAAACAATTTCTAATCTGTAAATATTTCCAGAAATTAAATTTCCAGCATTCTAAATGAAAATCTTCTTTTAAATTAGTATAAGATAAAAGCTTATCATTACTAAATAAATCCTTTAGAGTATGTATTCCACTTATAAACCACTGTCCCCAAAATGAGAGCTTTTCCCTACCTTAACATAACGATTATTCCATTTGATGTGTAATGCTGACACGTGAGAAATCTTACACTTTTTGTGGACGATTTTCCAAACCTATTTTGAATGGAGCAATCTTGGGTTGGTCATATGATGCTTTAAGTACCCCTCTGGGTTTTGTGAAAAAGCCTCTATTGGCCGAAAAGGGGAAGTAAGTTGTCATTCTATTAATACCCAATCTAAATCTACCCTACGTAATTAAACTATGGTGCGATCACCTTTTTTATTATATTAATCTTTCCCCATAAAGTAATTTATGTTCTCTTTCCCCTGCAAATACACCTTTAATTCTTGGTTCCTATCTAACCATTAAAGCAAGATAGTTCCAAAACTAATGTAAAAACTAGTGAACTAAGAGGACAGCCTTGGCGGGTAGACCTAGACAGATTTAAAAAAGGATGATGTTATTCCATTAGTTATTACAGCTATTACAGCGGGTTGGAGTAAAGAATATTAACCCACTTCACAAAACCTGAACCAAAACCATATTTTTCTAAAGCCACTAAAAGAAATCCCCAATCCACCCTATCGAAGGCCTTTTCCGCATCAAGCAATATTGCAGCAATGGGATCTAGATTAGAATGATTCATCCACATGAGATGTAAGAGCCTTCTCATATTGTCAGGCGAAGATCTATTTTTAATAAAGCCCACCTGATCTCTATGTATAATTTTAGGTAAAATACTTTCTAATCGTGAGGCTAATAATTAGCTGGATCCATCGTACCTCTATCCGGTTTTGGTATGAGTGATATTAAGGCTTCATTAAAAGTGTCAGGTAGCATATCATCCTCAAGTACCTCTGAATATACCTCAGTTTATATTGGGGTCAACTCATCGACAAACTTCTTATAAAATTCTACTGGGAATCCATCAGAGCATGGTGATTTTCCAGATTTTAAAGACATTATAATAGTTCCTTCCTTAATTGCAGGTATGGCGTGAGATGCATCATGTTGCTTTATCTGCCTAGCAAATAGTTTCCCAGCTTTCTCCCCACTCTCATAATACTTGGTCTTCAATCTAAATAATGCATTTTCTGCTTTCTTATTAAATAATTCATGAAGATACATTTTTAATTGACAAAGCTGTTTAAATTTCAAATCAGTAAAACCTTGCACAAATTCTTTTCTAAATCACTGATTTGATAAGCAATACATTTTCCCCTGATAAATGCTTTAGAGACATCCCATACTGTTGCTAATCTCTGAGTTGACCCAATATTAAGTTCAAAAAACAACTTTGTCATCCTGCAATTAATCTACAAAGACCTTATCCTCCAGCATAAAGGTATTTAGTCTCCACCTCCCCCTTTTCTTAAAATCTACTTTGACTTCTAATTTTAAATCCACATGTGCATTATCTGTCAATCCTATTACTCCAGTTACAGGTCCTTCTCAAAAAATTAGCATATTGTGATAAAGTTAATTATTTTCCATAATGTAATGATAAAAATTAAACTTTCATATATTTTAGATTCATTGCACACCAACTGAAATATTTCAGGTCTTTTATTGTTTTAATACTGATGATTTTGGCATACAGCTCATGAAAACCCAAAATTCCTATCTAAAAAATTAGCATATCATGAAAAAGTTCTCTAAACAAGCTATTAACCTAATCATCTGAATCAACTAATTAACTCTAAACACCTGCAAAAGATTCCTGAGGCTTTTAAAAACTCCCAGCCTGTTTCATTACTCAAAACCGCAATCATGGGTAAGACTGCCGACCTGACTGCTGTCCAGAAGGCCATCATTGACACCCTCAAGCAAGAGGGTAAGACACAGAAAGAAATTTCTGAACAAATAGGCTGTTCCCAGAGTGCTGTATCAAGGCACCTCAGTGGGAAGTCTGTGGGAAGGAAAAAGTGTGGCAAAAAACGCTGCACAACGAGAAGAGGTGACCGGACCCTGAGGAAGATTGTGGAGAAGGACCGATTCCAGACCTTGGGGGACCTGCGGAAGCAGTGGACTGAGTCTGGAGTAGAAACATCCAGAGCCACCGTGCACAGGCGTGTGCAGGAAATGGGCTACAGGTGCCGCATTCCCCAGGTCAAGCCACTTTTGAACCAGAAACAGCGGCAGAAGCGCCTGACCTGGGCTACAGAGAAGCAGCACTGGAGTACCCACAGTCAGTGATGGTCTGGGGTGCCATGTCAGCTGCTGGTGTTGGTCCACTGTGTTTTATCAAGGGCAGGGTCAATGCAGCTAGCTATCAGGAGATTTTGGAGCACTTCATGCTTCCATCTGCTGAAAAGCTTTATGGAGATGAAGATTTCATTTTTCAGCACGACCTGGCACCTGCTCACAGTGCCAAAACCACTGGTAAATGGTTTACTGACCATGGTATTACTGTGCTCAATTGGCCTGCCAACTCTCCTGACCTGAACCCCATAGAGAATCTGTGGGATATTGTGAAGAGAAAGTTGAGAGACGCAAGACCCAACACTCTGGATGAGCTTAAGGCCGCTATCGAGGCATCCTGGGCCTCCATAACACCTCAGCAGTGCCACAGGCTGATTGCCTCCATGCCACGCCGCAATTTCTTTCTGTGTCTTACCCTCTTGCTTGAGGGTGTCAATGATGGCCTTCTGGACAGCAGTCAGGTCGGCAGTCTTACCCATGATTGCGGTTTTGAGTAATGAAACAGGCTGCGAGTTTTTAAAAGCCTCAGGAATCTTTTGCAGGTGTTTAGAGTTAATTAGTTGATTCAGATGATTAGGTTAATAGCTCGTTTAGAGAACTTTTTCATGATATGCAAATTTTTTGAGATAGGAATTTTGGGTTTTCATGAGCTGTATGCCAAAATCATCAGTATTAAAACAATAAAAGACCTGAAATATTTCAGTTGGTGTGCAATGAATCTAAAATATATGAAAGTTTAATTTTTATCATTACATTATGGAAAATAATGAACTTTATCACAATATGCTAATTTTTTGAGAAGGACCTGTATAGTCAGCAACAGAGAATTAAAGAGTTGGATATCAGAAAATAATCAATTCTTGAAAAGGTCTTGTGACAATTTGAGAAGAATGTGTATTTCCGTTCACGTGATTAACCAATCTCCAAATATCTGTTAATCCATTGTCATCTTTGACAGTGAATTACAGCTTTATCTCTAGGGATTGATTTGATGTTGTTTTGACTTCTGTCCAGGATGCCATCCATAGTCTGATTAAAATCACCTCCAAGTATAACATGTCCCTCGAAGTTGGCTACCTCATGAAAGAATTTAGACTCCTCCTTATTTGGTGCATAAACATTACACAACACTACTTTAATATAGTTGAGCTTTGCTTCTATGCAGAGTAAACAACCTTCCATGTCTTTATGTTGATTCATCAATACAAAATGTATGTTCTTCCTCACTAGTATGGCTACTCCACTCATCTTGCTTTACACAGCATTATGAAAAACATGGACCCAGTCACGTCTAAGTTTCAAAGTGTTACGAATTGACAGACACAAGGGGATCCATTCGCAGCGTTTATTAGAGTAGTCAACAGGCAGGGATCAACAACAGCAAACAGGGCAACGGAGACCAGGCAGAGACAAACCAGATACAAGCAGAGGGTCGAGGCAGGCAGAGAAGAATCAGAGTCCAGTGAAACAGTCCAGGGTCAGGGCAGGCAGAGAAGGGTCAGTAACGATAAACAATCCACAGGTCAAACACAGGAATCAAACACAGGAAAATAACGCTCAGAAATGCAGTAACAGTAAAACAAGACTTCGCGGTGAGTGAATGAATATGGTATAAATAGACAGACTAACAGGATGAGACACAGGTGAATGCAATCAGTGAATGAGGTACAGGTGAATGTGATCAGTGATAAGTGATGGTGAGTCCGGGCAGTGAGTTATGGGAAATGTAGTTTGTGAGTGATAATAGTCCTATCTGGAGTGCCCTCTGGTGGCTCTCAAGGGCACTCCAGTTGGTGACGTTACATAGCCCCCCCTTGAAGGAGCGGATTCCAGACGCTCCTCAACTTGTCCAGGAGGGCGGTGGAGCGGAGGCGGACCTGGGGGCGGGATGGAGGGCCAGGCCCGTGGAGCGGAAGAGGACCTGGAGACTGCGGTGGAGCAGGCTGTGGAGGCGACCAGGGCGGAGCAGGCGGAGCAGGCTGTGCAGGCGACCAGGGCGGAGCAGGCTGTGCAGGCGACCAGGGCGGAGCAGGCTGTGCAGGCGACCCATCGGGCGGCCAGGGCGAAGCAGACGACCCATCGGGCGGCCAGGGCGAAGCAGACGACCCATCGGGCGGCCAGGGCGAAGCAGACGACCCATCGGGCGGCCAGGGTGGTGAAGACCCCTCGGGCGGCCAGGGCAGAGGCTCTGGAACAGACACTGGCACTGGCTCCGGCTCAGGAATAGCAGACACCGGCTCTGGAACAGCAGACACTGGCTCTGGAACAGACGGCACCGGCTCTGGCTCTAGAACAGCCACTGGCTCCAGCTCTGGAACAGACACTGGCTCTGGCTCAGGAACAGGCATTAGCTCAGGAACAGACACCGGCTCAGGAACAGACACCAAAACTGTAACAGCCACAAGAACAGACACAAACACAGAAACAAACACTGGCTCTGGCGCTGGAACAGACTCTGGCTCGGGAACAGGAACAGACTCTGGCTCGGGAACAGGAACAGACTCTGGCTCGGGAACAGGAACAGACTCTGGCTCGGGAACAGGAACAGACTCTGGCTCGGGAACAGGAACAGACTCTGGCTCGGGAACAGGAACAGACTCGGGCTCGGGAACAGGAACAGACTCGGGCTCGGGAACAGGAACAGACTCGGGCTCGGGAACAGGAACAGACTCGGGCTCGGGAACAGGAACAGACTCGGGCTCGGGAACAGGAACAGACTCGGGCTCGGGAACAGGAACAGACTCGGGCTCGGGAACAGGCTCGGGAACAGGAACAGACTCGGGGGCCGGCCATCTTGTCCGTAGACACTGGCTCGGAGGTGGCCATCTTGTCCGTAGACACTGGCTCGGGGGCGGCCATCTTGTCCGTAGACACTAGCTCGGAGGCGGCCATCTTGTCCGTAGACAGTGGCTCGGAGGAAGTGACGTGAACAGTCTCTGGATCAGCAGAAGTGATGTGAACAGTCTCTGGTTCGGCCATCTTGTCCGTAGACACTGGCTCGGAGGAAGTGACGTGAACAGTCTCTGGTTCAGCCATCTTGTCCGTAGACACTGGCTCGGAGGAAGTGACGTGAACAGTCTCTGGATCAGCAGAAGTGATGTGAACAGTCTCTGGTTCGGTCATCTTGTCCGTAGACACTGGCTCAGAGGAAGTGACGTGAACAGACTCTGGATCGGCAGAAGTGACGTGAAGCGTCTCTGGCTTGACAGGCTCTGGCTGGAGGGGCACGGGAGCGACGGTTCTCTTGGCAGCACGAGCTGACAACAGCTGGGGGTCAGCCATGCTGGAAACAAGTCCTGGATGGCCATAGACCGATCCGATGGCTGGATTGATGGTTGGTGTGACGTGGAGAAACTCAGGCTCGTCGTGGCTGACGTGAAACTCAGGCTGAGGGGATACTATGGGTTCACGGAGTTCCTCATCTACCACACCCACCGTATACACTGAACCGCTTAACAGAAGGGCCATTTCAATATAGCTCTCTAATGTCCCGTGAGGGTCATGCAAGGGCATGAATGAACGGAGTGGTTCAGATAGTCCTCCTCGGAAAAAGATCATCTGGCACGCTGTGCTCATTGAGGTGAGATGTGCCAGTTCAATAAAATCTGCAACATAGTCTTCGATGGACCGATTCTCCTGACGGAGACGCATGATTTGGACGTCTGGACTCATAGTTGGCATCGCTGCTGGATCTCGGTGTGGCGAAGTCTTCTGTTAAGAATTGACAGACACAAGGGGATCCATTCGCAGCATTTATTAGAGTAGTCAACAGGCAGGGATCAACAACAGCAAACAGGGCAACGGAGACCAGGCAGAGACAAACCAGATACAAGCAGAGGGTCGAGGCAGGCAGAGAAGAATCAGAGTCCAGTGAAACAGTCCAGGGTCAGGGCAGGCAGAGAAGGGTCAGCAACGATAAACAATCCACAGGTCAAACACAGGAATCAAACACAGGAAAATAACGCTCAGAAATGCAGTAACAGTAAAACAAGACTTCGCGGTGAGTGAATGAATGAACATGGTATAAATAGACAGACTAACAGGATGAGACACAGGTGAATGCAATCAGTGAATGAGGTACAGGTGAATGTGATCAGTGATAAGTGATGGTGAGTCCGGGCAGTGAGTTATGGGAAATGTAGTTTGTGAGTGATAATAGTCCTATCTGGACTGCCCTCTGGTGGCTCTCAAGGGCACTCCAGCTGGTGACCGTTACACAAAGCTTCCTTTTAATCTTTAAAATGTGCCTCTTGTAAAAGGGCAATATCAGCTTTTCTGACCTTAAGGTACACAAATATTGTTTTCCTTTTAACAGATGACCCACAGCCATTTATATTCCAAGATATGCTATTTATACATTGTCTATCCATCACACACTAATAAAATGTAACACTTTGAACCTGTTATGCTCCGGTGCAACTTCCTTGTTAAGTTCCAAAAGGAAAGAAAAAAATAAACCTTTAACATATAAACTGGTATTATACCCCCAGTCATTTCTGATAGAAAACCACTTCACTTCCAACATTTTTGTGAACAATGAAACCAAAACAAATAAGGGATACACTTTTTTTTACTTAAAACACTGCCCTTAAGAGGCAGTGAGCCCATTTCTGGGTCACACATCTGGTCCGTGATGCTTGCGGTCAGCGTGCACTCGTTGACAGACCCCAAAGCTTTCCCCAACCCACCATTTCAACCACATATCATAATACTTCAATTTGCATATTTCCAGGCACAACAATTTACTTGTCACCTCCTGGATGTGCTCCTTTATATATCTTTCCGCTTTCATGTGGTTGCCAGCGGACAGAAGGAGACAACACAGGTATGCAATCACACTGATGGTTTATTTACAGGAAACAGAGGACAAGCAGGGTAAACAGGTAAGTTTTCACAGGGAGGGTTTGGTTGAATGACTTAGCTCTTGATTAACTCTCTTTGTCCTTTGCAGGTGCGTGGTGGGCAAGAGTGACTGAAGACGGTGAAGCTGAACTGAAGAAGACGGCGAAGGCTGGGATCTCAACAGGTGAGAAGAACAGATAGGTGGAAGGGTAAGTTGAGCGGTAGTGAACAATGGACCAGACAGTGATGATGTGGAGAGTGGCTGCTTAAATACCGTGATGGTGACAGGTGTGATGAATTGGAATTTGGGTGAGGCTGATCGAATGGGTGGAGCTGAAAGGTCAGGTGTTGATTCCGTAACAGTGGTCAGAAAAACTCTACTTTTTTCCCTTCCAAGTAAACTTCAGTGTCATTGGATGAACCAGGGTATCTTGAAACTCACGGTCCCAGAGTAACTTCTTCCCTCAAAGATGGAAAGCTTGCATTCCTCCCATTCAAATCCACTGCTCTTTTTGCTGTTGGCTTTCAGGGGCTTTCCAGGGCTTTCTCCCTCGCGGTATAACATAGAAATTTCACCAACACGGTGCTTATGGGATCACCAAGCTCCAATGACTCTGCTCAATCTCGAACTGTGATTCCGTCAACCTAAGCCCCTCTGACCCCATCTTTTGGACAGATCATTTTGCAGCCTGCTTCTTTCCCCCCAAAGAAGGGGAAATTATCAAGAATTATATTGATCTTATTCCGCCTGCTGCGATTTTCTAAATTCTCAGCTTTATTCCAGAGTTCGTCCACAAGTTTCGCCATCCTCTCAGTGTCACCAGTCAGGTGATTCGTTGAATCTTCCAAGTGCGAGATGCGATTCTCGGCTTCATCGAGTCTGGCCTGTACGGAGCTAATCGCACCTTTAAGTTCTGTAGTAGTCGCATTAATAGTTATCAAATCACTTGCTACCCCTGCAAAGTAGCGTTCATTTGACTAATTTAAGCAAAAATATATTTTAAGTTGACGGTGAATCGTTAGCTTCAGGCCTCGTTGTTTTCCGACGTGTTTGCACTACTCAAATTGGTTGCTTGGAAGATTTTATAATTTTGTCATTTGTCAGATGCTTCAAGTAAAGATAAGTTATCTATCGAAGTTTGATTACATTTGCAAAGCAAATAAATACTAAATAATCTAATTACTGGTGAGTATCCGATGCGCTGCTCTAGCGTGCTGCCATTTCCCAGCTTGCCATCACGTGACTCTCCATATATTTTCAGTCTTTATAACATGGTGCAAACAAAATGTATCAAAATGTAACAAAAACTAAAAAAAAAAAAAACTACAGGGAACATAGGTTAAATTTGGACTTAGGAAACAATTTAAATTAAAACTAAAGTAATAAAATTAAAATAGGGTCATATCTACATATCTTTTCAGTCTTTATTTTTTGACAGCTCCTTTGCTATCTGTAGATTTTTGGACAAAACTAATGTCTAATGTAACTAATATTGTCACTTGACAGTCAGGATCTTAGTGGGCTACAGATGAGGACAGAGGTACTGAAAACTCTCTCAGAAGCTGAGCTTGATGCTGGAATCCAAAGGTAATATTTGGCAAACATTGAAAGAATAGGGAGGCTTGATTCATGCCTTTTCCACAAAGAAAGTGGAATATGTGGCATTGGTCTCTTCCATGAAATTGTGTTATTAAATTAAGTATCAAAGAAGGTTGCTGAATTAAGAAGGATTTGTAACTCTTCATTGCTTTATCTCATCTCCAGATATTTCCTGATCTCAGTTTTCATATTGCAGGTTAGCACAGAGTCTGTATCACTGTCCTGTACATGTGACAGTATATTCCACATCACAGGGATGACAGAATAAAGTGTTGTCACTTGTTATCCACATAAGGCATCCATGGAAGTAATTAGTGGGCCCAGGGTCTCTCGCACTGTCTCCAGTGTGGTGATGTCTGTGCCAGTAGGCATTAGGCACCACTTATTCACAGATGGCTTGCTGCTTTTCACAGAAACGGTTCTGCATATCAAATGTAGAAACCCCAGAAGGTAGGTTCATCATGAACCAGTTTGTGCTCTGTGAGGTGAAGGAGCCTTTGATTTTCCTTTAAAAGCCTAGTCATTTTGTTAGATCTAGAAAATGCAAATATAGTCTTTCTACGTCTAGACGCCACACGGCCCAGTCTTATAGCCTTGTTCACTGCCAGATGTAGTGTAGGTTGTGGCCAAAGCATGGAACCCAGTGGTAAGACTTCCCCTTATATGCCTGCCCCTTATATGCCTTGATGTTTGAGGATGCATTATCAGTTGTGATTCCACTCAGGAGTGTCATATCCAGTTTCCATGTTTGAGTTACTGTTTCTTCAAGAACCTCCCTAATATTCTATCCTGTGTGATCTGAATGTATTGCTGCACATCCAAGACACCAGGACTGCATTTCCCTATGGAGCTAATAATATGACAAAATGATTTGAATTTGAATTGTGTAAATTTGAATTATTTGCAAGTGTAATCTAACAAAATTGAATTTTAGGTGGTAGTTTAAATAGTTCTGAATTAGATTTTTTTTAAACGAATATTGAAGATTTTAACAAATTGAATTGTTTTTATGGCTGAATTTTATAGACATGTATTTTCAAACAGCTAGTTTTTTTTGTTCTCAATTCATATACTGCAAATATTCCGTTTAAAAAAATACAGATTCAAGTTTTCAAGATGAAGAAATTCGGAACTTCAAATTCAGTTTTCTAAAATTCAATCTCAAAAGTTCAAACTCAAAAATTCAGATCTTACAGAAAGTAGGTCACAGGTCATCCACAGGGAAGAGTAGATGATCTCAGAAAAGTCGAACAGAGCATTTTGGCCAATTAGGGACTGCAGAAGTTTTCCAGCGCGAACGTGGTGGTGGTGCGTGGCAGGGGGAGCTGCCGCTCGACCTGTCACTCGACCAGTCACCGTTAAATGCGCCGGCCACTCGACCAGTCACCGTCATATGCGCCTGTCACTCGACCAGTCACCGTTATATGCGCCTGCCACTCGACCAGTCACCGTTATATGCGCCTGCCACTCGACCAGTCACAGATATATGCGCCTGTCACTCGACCAGTCACCGTTATATGCGCCTGGCACTCGACCAGTCACGGATATATGCGCCTGCCTCTCGTCCTTACACAAGGTGTTTTTGAACACCATATTCCATATTTCCCAAGAGTCACTTATGAACTGAATTGTCTACTGTTCGACTCATCCAAAGGTCTGTTGTACAAACAAAGTAAGGCTACTTGGACAGTTCAGACTCAATCACATTCCTTGTTTCATTGACCTAGATTAATAAATGCTGTTAAGGTTCCCTAATAAATCTTGACAAAGTGTAAATATTATTAGACCTAAACTTCATTGGTTCTGGCGTGTCATGCATGCACAGTTGAGCTTTCAACTTTATCGTGTCATATTTAATTTATACACTCTTATATTTGTGCGTTGATCAGTGTTGTGAATAAAAGTCTAAATTAAATCAGTTGAATGATGCACTCACCTGGCAATCTCTCAACTCTTGGAACAACCAGGAGGAGCAAGCGACAAATGCTTTGGCAAGATTTGATGTGTTGCCTCCCGTGGAAACACATGATTTATAGCAGCGTTTGCAGATTGGTGCATTAAGGTCTGTTGGTTCACCTTTTTCATCAATTGAGAAATTGAGCAAAATTATGATATTGTACAATTTTAAATCTAATATATACACCGGCGTTATACTGCGCGCATCCCTATTGTTTACCAAAGACCGTGCAGACTCTCGTGTTGATCTTACCGGACTTCCTATTGGAAACACTTACCTGGAATTCTCTATCGCCTGTTCTCCATTGCCTATCTGCTCCTTTGTTGATCTGCTATGTTTATATGCATTTCATGATCCAGTCTAAAGAACACAAAATGTGCAGAGCATTGGGTCCCCAGGACCAGGATTGAAAACCACTGCTTTAAAACATACAGTGCAGGTGAGCTGTGAAGCAGTCACAGACCTGGTGGCAAGATCATAAGCTGGGATCTGATCTGTAAGTGGAGAAGTCATTTGGTGTATGCGATTGACACATAAAGAAATGTTTGAAGGTTTCTCTGTGTGGGCAGACTTTCACCTTTTGAGAGTCCAAGTCCTTGGGGTGAAAAAGCTTGCATCTCAGTGATAGTGTTTGTGGCAATTTTTTGCAGTTTAAGATTTGATTCTAAAAGTGATCCCAGAGTGTGCTTGAGCAGATTGATGGCCTCAGAATCTTTGAGAACAGATATATGGCTGCATTGTCCATGTAAAAAGTGCCTCTTTTAATTATTTTCTCTGCAGCTTGAAGAAAACCATCTATAATGGTCTAAAATATAATATACCTGTTAAAATGTTACTTTTTTTTTTCCACTGAAGATTAACAACCATGGCCATAAAAAAGGCTCAGGGTTAGGGCTAGGTTTGTGAGTTAAATTTCACTGGTCCGTCATCCTGAGTAGAGTTTTAGATCATCCTACTGTACAGGACATCAAACTTGGACATCACACTCAAACAGCAAACAACATGCAGCTTGTCATGATAGTGTGATGGCTTTAAGCAAAGACCCTGAGAAATCTGCGATTCTGCGAAGGGTTTCAAACTAGGGCTGGGCGACATGGCCAAAAAATCATATCTCTGTATATTTTGGTGAAATGGCGATATACGATATATATCTCGGTACTTTATACGTTTTTCTATTTGGATAAAGAAAATCTGTATTTATTTATAAAAAAAATCACATCCTGCTCAATGATATCCAAACAATGTTGATATTGAAGGGTATGTAAACAAATATAGGGAATGTAATGTAGGCTATGCAATATATTATGTGAAAAAAGGTGGTTAAAATCACCTTACATTCTTATGTAAAATAATGCTTTTGTTTTTAAAATGACTAAAGGCTAAATTAAAAATGAAAATAAAAACAAAAGCACAAACTAATTATATTAGCCTGCATTTGATTACCCCATTATAATGGTCACTTTCATAAAAATATACTTTAATTCCTCATATGGCACATTTATTATCTCCAACAACAAATATTTTAGCAATATGTATATTTTAGTCAGAATTATTCCACTACTATTCTATTGTGCTCCGTCTGTCTGGCGCACATGCGCATGGCGGCGCTCATTAACGGAAACTTGAATTTTAGCGGAGATCACTTGCAGAGGGCTCGTCCTCTCCTGACAGTGAAATGGACATATTTGTTTGACTTTCTAACATTTACAGATGGAGAATATACCTGTGAAATGTACGTTTAAGCACTGAGGAAAGCGCCACATCTCAAACGCATTAAACAGCACAAGTATTTATCTGTCAGTCAGCAACAGTATCTGTCAGAGCATCTGACAGGGCAAGCTGCTTTAAACTTGTTAACTATAGCTTACCAGTTATTTTGAAGCGCTTAATATAAGCTTGTGTCATGTTTAGGACAAATTGTACTATGTACTTTCACTGCAGCAGCTCACACTGCGTCCTCCGCTAGTTTTCAGATGTGCTCGTATCAAACTACTGTATCGATATAAACGGTATTGCCTCATTCTAAATCGTTTAAAAAAAATCGGTATATTGTACAAACTCGATATACCGCCCAGCCCTATTTCAAACTCAAAATAAAAAGCGCAGAGAGATGTTTGCTTTCTGTGAAAATTAATACAGCATATTATATCGCAAAGGAGGAATTTAGTTTCATTAAGATGAAGCCACTAATTCTGCAGCAGATAAAAATGGCCTGGACATTTCTCCAACGTATGATAATGATGTCCGTTGCGCTGAACTCATTTCAAATATTGCCGCAGATTTAGGCCGTGTGCCCACCAAAGCGTTTTTTCACGCAGCTGGCGTATAATTCCTTCTTCTTCTTCTTTCCTTTATTTATATAGCACAAGTAAACACAACAGAAGTTGACCACTGTGCTTCAGATAACATAAATCCAACAAGATTTAAGGAAAAAAACCAAAAAAACTATATATCATTCAGACTGCAGAAGAAAACATAGATACATTTAAATTTAAATAAATGCACGCTCCAAAAGATACAGCTTTAGTTTGAGTTTAAACTCATATAAAGAGTTAAGAGGTAATAGGACCGTCAACAGGAAAAGCACGGTCCCCTCTAGACTTTAAACGTGAGCGTGGTTGGGACAGATTATAGTTACTCATGGACCTTAGACACCTCCCAGGTACATTAACATTTACAAGTTCGGTCAAGTATGAAGGTGCTAGACTGTTTAAAGATTTAAAAACAAACATCAGTATTTTCATGTCAACTCTGTAACGCACCGGCAGCCAATTAAGAGACAATAAAATCGGAGTGATATGTTCATGTTTGCGGGTCCCAGTCAGGAATCTGGCAGCAGCATTTTGGACCATTTGAAGCTTTGTAATTGAAAACTGGGGTAGTCCTACATATAAGGAATTACAATAATCCAGACGGGATAGGACGAAAGCATGTATAACTTTTTTGAGCTCTACCGAGGATAGAAAATGCTTTACTCTAGATAATAGCTTCACGTGAAAGAAACTTGATTTAACCACTGTGTTTATGTGTTTCTCTAGCTTTAGGGAGGAATCCAAAACCACTCCCAGACTCCTGACCGTAGGTTTAATATCACAGTACAAGTCTGCAGTATTAAAAGTTATTTTTTTTCTCCTAAAGAGGGGCTAAACACAATAGCCTCTGTTTTGCTTGCGTTTAAGTGTAAAAAATTTAAGGACATCCAAGATTTAATGTCATTTAGGCACGCAGATAGGGTTTCAAGGCCTTTTGTGTCAGTGCGCTTAAAAGGCAGATAGATTTGAGTATCATCTGCGTATAAGTGGAAAGACACTCTGTGTTTCCTAAAAATTGATCCCAACGGCAGCATATACAATGAAAACAAAGTAGGAGCCAGAATGGAGCCTTGTGGAACTCCATAGGAAAGAGGAGCTATGGACGAAACAGAATCTCCAATACCCACTGAGAAGGTTCTGTTTGTAAGGTAGGACTTAAACCAGCTAAGAGCATTTCCTCAGATGCCCACAGACTTTTCAAGGCGTGATAGTAAAATTCTGTGGTCAACAGTGTCAAATGCTGCCCTCAGATCCAAAAGACCCCAGAATCAAGAGACGACAAAATATCATTTAAAACTCTCAATAAAGCAGATTCCGTACTGTGATTAGTCCTAAAACCAGACTGAAATTTCTCTATGATACTATTCTCATCAAGGAAACTCTGTAGTTGCAATAGCACTGTTTTCTCAAGGATCTTAGATATAAAAGATAAATTTGAGATAGGTCTAAAACAGGGATGGGCAACTTTGATGATAGTGAGGGCCACAAATATTTTATAGTCACTATCAGAGGGGCAAATGTGACCATGCACTTCCACCAATGGGATATTTAGAGGAAATTAGAGGTACCATTTTAGAAGAAAACATATGTAGGCCTATGTATGTATGTATTAAGACTCTGCTTAGTGAATCAACCTGCATGTCCATATTCAATTATTTTTCTGCTTCTTTTCATGAATGACCTTTTAACATAAACAAACAAAAACACATTACTGTGGCGAATATGTTTTATTATTATTCCAGTGCAAACATGTTGGGCTCTCAAAAAACATTCAATGATGGCACAAAACTGAAAAGTAGCCTATTAAGTGAAAAAACTTAATGGGATATTGGAAAATTAGAGCTACCATTTTAGAAGAACAAAACATATGTATGTCTGTATTACAGACTCTGTAATGTTTAGTGAACCAACCTGCATTTCCATACTCAATTATTTTTTTCTGCTTCTATTCATTAATGAACTTTTAACATAAACAAACAAAACACATTTCTGAGTAGCAAACATTTATTTCTATTTTTTTTTATTATTATTCCAGTGCAAACATTGTGGGCTCTCAAAAAAAACATTCAATGATGGCACAAAACTAAAAAAGTATTAAGTGAAGCATACATTCCACCATAGGCTATATCTCACCTACAGGGGGGAAAAGTTTAAAGTTAATGAGATACTTGTGGTTCCCTTTCGTTGTCACTCCGAGTTACGTCGGATGACGACGAATGGGGTTTCGCTTAGAAAGCCTATCAGCTCCGAGTATTACAAAACGAGCCTATGGCAAAGAAATGCCATTGGTCTGCGGAATTTGCATGACGTAACTCCGCCCCACCTCGTGGGTATAAAAGGAGGAAGTCCGCAACAGCAGTTTATGTTTTCGCTTCGGAGCCAAGTGTATTCTTCTCTCCACAAGCCATCTCTGAATTGTCAGCTTTACAAACGAGTACCTCGAGTGTTGGTGTGACGGCGATCTACGGCGAGCGCGTGCTTCCTGCTGATCTGTTGCAGTGGTCTGCCAGTCGGTGCGTGTCTCCCCGGGTGCTTCAACACTTGAGTTTTCTCTCACTAAAAGAGCTTGCACGCGGCACGTCTTTTTAAAGACGGCTCGCCCGTGCATTTAAAAAAAAAAAAAAAAAAAAAAAAATGAATGGTGCGGCAGCTTGGTATCGGACTCTGATGGGCACGAGCGTTGTCTAGTATGTTTGGGCTTGATCATGCTAGAGCAGCGCTCGTGGATGACTCATGTTTTCTCCATGGAAACATGATCATCGCGTCATTAAGGTCGAGACTCGGTGAACTCACATGAGTGAGAGTCCCCTCATCCACCCCCCGATCTTCGGCTGGTGGCCAGGGTGACCATTTCCTGGAAGTGACGACTCGTCGAGTCTGATCCGGAGATGACGGCCATGCTTTCCCGGGACGTTTGGTTTTTGGGTGAGGCCGCCGACCCTCGTCCACGGCAAACCCCAATACCGTTCTTCCCGGACGTGCATGATGAGATCAGGGGCCATTCGCTGATCTCATCCGCCTTTCCTCCCCTCGATGGGGCCGCTGCCCGTGGGTACACTGGGGTTCCCCCGGCTGAACGCTCTGTTGCGATGCTATGTGTCCTCAGAGTGCTTCTTCTCGGCGCAATCCTAAGGACCCGTCCGTGGCCTGTAGTTTTTCGTCTACGCTTGTGGCGAGATCCTATAGCGCCACGGGACTGGCGGCCGCCTCACTGCGTGCCATGGTCATTCTGCTGGTCTACCTGACCCAGATGCTCATGGACCTGCACGAGGGCGGGACTGACCCAGGGCTCTTCACTGAGCTGCGCGCCGCCACTAACCTTGCTCTCCGAGCGACGAAAGTGGTCGTACGCTCCCTGGGTCGGGTGATGCTCACCATTCGGTGGCCGTACCTGTTTGATGTGCTGGATATCGCGCGGACCCGTCTGTCCGACATTCCCACATCCCAGGTCGGCCTCTTCGGCGGTGCGGTTGAGGGCTGGCCCAACAGCTCTCAGCCGTCCATGAGCAGACTGACGTTGATTCTGTCCCGACGGCCCCGCCGTCCACTCAGATCCCTCAGTCTGCCCACCGCCAAGGGCGCCCTCCCGCGGCTCCCACCCTGCCCGTTCACCCGGGCCGGCTCTGGGGGCCGCGGGCGGACGCCACAGCCCTCTCTAGCCCCGCCCCCCGCTACACGCTGGGTTAAGCGGCGCTCCTGAGACGGGCTCCTCGGGGATGGAGCAGGTTGAGGTCGACTCTGTCCCGACGGCCCCGCCGTCCGCTCAGGTCCCTCGGTCTGCCCACCGCCGAGGGCGCCCCCCCGCGGCTCCCACCCCGCCCGTTCACCCGGGCCGGCTCTGGAGGCCGCGGCCGGACGCCACAGCCCTCTCCAGCCCCGCCCCCCGCTACGGAGCCTGGCTAGAGCTTCCCCGTATGTCCCGCTGGATTGCGCGCTCCGTCAGGCTCGGCTTGCGATTCAGTTCGCACGGTCTCCTCCCCGCTTCAGGGGAGTCCGCTCCTCTTTGGTCGGTGGCAATGCCCCCGTCATGAGAGCAGAGATTGCCACCCTGCTGGCGAAGGGTGCAATCGAGACTGTCCCTCCAGCCGAGATGAGGTCCGGGTTCTACAGCCCCTACTTCATTGTCCCCAAGAAAACCGGTGGGTTACGGCCAATCCTGGACTTGCGCGTGCTGAACCGCTCCCTTCACAGGTTGCCGTTCAAGATGCTCACCGCCAAACGCGTTCTCGAATGCGTGCGGCACCAGGATTGGTTTGCAGCGATCGACCTGAAGGACGCCTACTTTCATGTCTCCATTCTTCCTCGACACAGACCGTTCCTACGGTTTGCTTTCGAGGGGCAGGCATACCAGTACGCGGTTCTCCCTTTCGGGCTAGCCCTGTCTCCTCGCACCTTCACGAAGGTCGTCGAGGCTGCCCTTGTTCCCCTTCGGGAACACGGGGTTCGCATCCTGAGTTATATCGACGACTGGCTGATCCTAGCTCACTCTCGAGATCAGGTTTGCGAACACAGGGACCTAGTGCTCCGGCACCTAGCTCGTCTGGGCCTTCGGGTCAACTGGGAGAAGAGCAAACTTTGCCCCGTGCAGAGGATCTCTTTTCTCGGTATGGACATCGACTCGGTCGCCATGTCCGCGCAGCTTACGAGCGAGCGCGCGCAGTCACTGCTGACTTGCCTGAGACAACTCAGGAGCAAGAATGCGGTTCCACTGAAACATTTTCAGAGGCTCCTGGGGCATATGGCATCTGCAGCCGCGGTCACGCCGCTCGGATTGCTTCATATGAGACCGCTTCAGCTTTGGCTTCGCGACCGAGTCCCGAGGTGGGCATGGCATCAAGGCACGCTCCGGGTACCAGTTACTCCGACCTGCCGTCAGTTCCTCACCCCGTGGTCGAACCTCAGTTTTCTCAGGGCGGGTGTCCCCCTGGAACGAGCTTCCCGGCATGTTGTGGTCTCCACGGATGCCTCCACCACGGGCTGGGGCGCCATGTGCAATGGACATGCTGCTGCGGGCTCCTGGACAGGACCCCAGCGGCTATGGCATGTCAATTGCCTCGAGTTGTTGGCAGTACGCCTTGCCCTGCACCGCTTCCGGGCGTTTCTCAGGGGTCAACACGTACTAGTCCGCTCAGACAATACCGCTACTGTAGCGTACATCAACCATCAAGGTGGTCTACGCTCCCGCCGTATGTCACAACTCGCCCGCCACCTCCTTCTATGGAGTCAGAAGCATCTGAGGTCGCTTCGAGCCATTTTCATTCCCGGAGCCCTGAACTGTGCAGCCGACGAGCTCTCACGGCTTCAGCCCCTCCCTGGAGAATGGCGACTCCATCCCCAGTCGGTTCAGCTGATTTGGGACCAGTTCGGGGACGCACAGATAGATCTGTTTGCCTCTCACGACTCGACCCATTGTGCCCTGTATTTTTCCCTGACCGAGGGCACGCTCGGCACGGATGCACTGGCGCACAGCTGGCCGCCGGGCCGCAAATATGCGTTTCCCCCAGTGAGCCTTCTTGCGCAGACCTTGCGCAAGGTCAGGGAGGACGAGGAGCAGGTCATTTTGGTCGCGCCGTATTGGCCCGGCCGGACCTGGTTCCCCGAACTTGCACTCCTCGCGACAGCACCTCCCTGCCCCATTCCTCTGAGGAAGGACCTTCTTTCTCAGGGACGGGGCACCCTGTGGCACCCTCGCCCCGATCTCTGGAGCCTCCACGTGTGGCTCCTGGACGGCTCGAGGTAGGTCTGAGTACCCTTCCACCAGCGGTGGCGGCTACCATCACTTCCGCTAGAGCGTCGTCCACGAGACACGTCTATGCGTTGAAGTGGAACCTCTTCGTCGACTGGTGCTCTTCTCACCGAGAAGACCCCCGGAGTTGCTCGATCAGCGTTGTGCTTTCCTTCCTTCAGCAAGGGTTGGAGCGAAGGCTGTCTCCCTCCACCCTTAAGGTCTATGTTGCCGCCATTGCCGCACACCATGACCTAGTCGAAGGTAAGTCGGTAGGGAAGCACGACCTGTTCATCAGGTTCCTGAGAGGAGCAAGGAGACTAAATCCTCCTCGCCCTCCTCTCGTTCCCTCTTGGGACCTCTCAGTGGTTCTAACTGCCCTGAAGAGTGCTCCCTTTGAGCCCCTGCAGTCAGTCGAGCTTAAGTTCCTGTCAATGAAGACAGCGCTCCTGGTTGCACTGGCCTCCATCAAGAGGGTAGGGGACCTGCACGCATTCTCCGTCGACGAAGCGTGCCTGGAATTCGGACCGGCTTTCTCTCACGTGATCCTGAGACCCCGGCCCGGATATGTGCCCAAGGTTCCTACCACTCCCTTTCGGGACCAGGTGGTGAACCTGCAAGCGCTGCCCCCGGAGGAGGCAGACCCAGCCTTGGCACTGCTCTGTCCAGTACGCGCTCTTCGCGCCTATGTAGACAGGACGCGGTGTTTCAGGACCTCAGACCAGCTCTTTGTCTGTTATGGTGGGAAGCTGAAGGGAAAGGCTCTCTCCAAGCAAAGGTTGTCTCACTGGATAGTGGACGCCATTGCCTTGGCTTACCAGCAGCAAGGTCGACCGTGCCCCCTTGGTGTGACGGCCCACTCCACCCGGAGTGTGGCATCCTCTTGGGCCCTAGCGCATGACGCCTCGCTAACAGACATCTGCAGAGCTGCAGGCTGGGCGACACCTAACACATTCGCCAGATTCTATAATCTCCGAGTGGAGCCAGTGTCCTTCCATGTACTCGCTTCAACTAGCTAGTACCGGACCCGCTCAGGTGTCTTCGCTCGCTCGCCATTCCACTCCACGGACTGGATACGTGCGATATTCTCCTCAGGTGAGCTTCCCCGAAAGCCCTGAGTTCCTCCAGCACTCCTGACGTCGGCGCCAGTGTCTCTTGCCTGCGCGTCGGCTAGGTGCCTCCCGTGTGCATGGTCCCTCCCCTGAGCGACCTCCACATGTGTATTTCCACTGTAAGCCTCTCTGAGCATGTGTCTTTCCCTTGGCAAGCCACCTTGCCACCCCTGGGGTTGAAATATTCCACCTGCGGCTGGACACCCCAGTGTTCTCCATATGTTTCCTTCGGGTCATATGTGTATTCTCTAAGTCCCCCCCCTCTGGGTTGGCATTAATTGCATACTTCCCCTAGCTTGGGATATGCTTCCCAGTGTACCTTGGTATTCCTGTGTTAAATTGAGTCCTTCGTCCTTCTATGTCAGGGACCTCGATTTACGCAGGGCACTGGAAGACAGCTGAGAAGGTGGCGTGATTAGACTGGTAACCCCATTCGTCGTCATCCGACGTAACTCGGAGTGACAACGAAAGGGAACGTCTCGGTTACGTATGTAACCCTCGTTCCCTGAGTAGGGAACGGAGACGTTACGTCTGCCTGCCACTTTCCGCTGTACCGCGGGGATTGCCTGAGCTCAGTCTTGGCTCCTCAGCGAAGAAACATAAACTGCTGTTGCGGACTTCCTCCTTTTATACCCACGAGGTGGGGCGGAGTTACGTCATGCAAATTTCGACTTTATAAGTTTCATTGTGGAGAAGCTGCTCTCGCAAATGTACGTGCTCCCAAACATGCTGGCCATTGACAGTGCAAAATCCCTGCGAAGTGGAAAGCGGGACTCTGGTAGTAACCTCCAAAATGAAACTCCCCTCTCACTGCGCTTTGCTTGAAAAAACGGGTCTGACTGAATTTCGCAGAGTTCAAGCTGCAACTCGGATTGTTGCTCACTGACAGCAGCAGAGAGGGGGTCAGTGAATAACGCTATTCGTGGCTGCATGGCATGGAAATCATGGAAGCGGAACTTAAACTGCTGCTGCAGTGTTTCGATGTCGGCTCTGTATTTGTGAAAAATGTTATTGCATTCAGGGACATCTCTCCGCATCTCTTCACAAGCGGGAGAGTGTGCCAAATTTTGACGATTGGATGAAAATCCCTCTTTGAAAAGCTCTAATTTACGCCGAAATGTATTCATGTGTGCGTAAAGGTCAGACACAGTTTGGTCTCGCCCCTGTAACTGAGTGTTCAGGTGATTGAGGTGTGAGGTAACGTCTGTAAGGAAGGCCATATCGCAAAGAAACTCGGTGTCTCTGAGTTTTCGGGTGTAGGCACTTGTATCGCCTCGAACACTGTCCTCCAAAAACACAGGAATTTCGGTGCGCAACGCAAAAAAACGCTCCAGACACTTTCCTCGGCTCATCCATCTAATCTCGGTGTGCATTTGTAAATCCCCATACGCCGCGCTCACCTTATCCAAAAAAGCTACAAACCTCCTGTGACTGAGAGACCTATTCCCTCCTCGGATAAGATTTGTAACTTTAGTCACCAGATCCATAACGTGACTGAAGTTAAGTGTCTTGGCACAGAGAGCCTCCTGTAGAATTAAAATAAAGATTAGATTCAGCGCTGAAATCGACACATATCCTGTAATATTAATCTCATAAGGCTGCCCATATACATAATCATAAAAAGTGAGCTGAAGATAAAACAACTCACTTGATGGATGATGCAGTGCAGTATAGGACAGTCCACCCCACTCTGTTGGAGGAGCCCGGCGAAACCATTGTGTTTTCCTTGCATCGCAGGTGCGCCATCAGTAACGACGGCTGACAGCTTGTCAAAGCCACCATACTCATTCACAACACTGTTAACGGCGTTGAAAATATCCGTCCCTTTAGTAGTGTTGTGCAACGACACCAATTTTAAAAGTTCTTCGTGTACAACAAATGAACTGTCAATCGTTCTAGTGAAAATCAGTAGCTGGCTAATATCCATCACATCTGTGCTCTCATCCAACACTAATGAGAAGTATTTGCAATCGTGCATGACTTGTTTCAATTTGCCATCGACGTGATTATGGATGTCAAAAATTCTGCGTGTCACTGTGCGACGGGACAAGGAGACAGTTTCAAAGTTTTTAGCCATATCCTCGTCTCCAAATGATTTGGCCATTTCCATTGCACACCTCTTCACCATTTCACCATCTGACAAGGGCTTCTTGACTCTAGCAAGCTCCAGTGCCACAGAGTAAGACGCCTTGAGGGCAGACTCCTGTGTGGATGTAATTCTGGTAAAAATACTCTGTTGTTGATTGAGCTTTCTTTTCAGGTCAGCTATAACAGCAGCCCTAGCAGCTCCGGTGTACTTTCCATATTTGTCCCTGTGTGTGGTATTGTAATGGCGACTTAAGTTGAAATCTCTAAATACTGATCTTGTTTCCAAACACACTAAACACATAGGTCTACCTTTGAATTCTGTAAACAGATAATCTGTTTCCCATCTCGTCTGAAAAGTACGATTCTCTTGATTCAGTTTTCTTTTTTTACCGCTCATGGTTCTCTCTCTTCATCGTTGACTGCTAGTGAAGCAGATCCGACTAAGCGTGTGTTGCATAGGAGGCGCCCTCTATCGGTAAACTGTATCATTACCATTTAGAATTGGTTCACATGCGGTAAAACCTATGAAACCAACATTTCTATGGTATTTGAAAATTGACCCGCGGGCCACCAGTTGCCCATCCCTGGTCTAAAATTTGACACATCAGTAATGTTAGCGTTTGGCTTTTTTACTATGGGTTTCACCAAGGCATGTTTGCAAAGCGCAGGGACAAAACCTGAGAGAAGGCATCTGTTTATAATAGACAAAATCTAATGCCCCACATTATAAAAAATCTGTTTGAAAAACCATGTAGGAACAGCATCCAGAGATGAAACAGTAGGCTTCAACTTAGTAACTATATCTGTTAGACCAGCCATGGTAATTGGGTCAAAAGAATTTAAAAACCTAATGGCAGAGGGAGTGTCTACTACAGGGTCAGCAGTCGATAAAATTATGGACTGTCTAATTGTTGCCAATTTCTCAAAGAAATTGCGAAAATTCTCACATGTAAAAGCAGTTACAGTAAGAAGGTTGTTACTTACAGGATTAAAAACAGAGTTTACGACCTTAAACAAAATCTTTGGATTATTTGAATTTTTAGTTAATATATTTGAAAAATATTGAGACTTAGCTGTTTTAACAGCTTTTTGGTATACCTTTAAGGAATCCCGCAAAATTTCATAGGACACCTGCAGCCTGTCCTTTTTCCATCTACGCTCCGCTCTTCCACAAAGTTGTCTTAGTTGGCGAGTGTTGCTATTCAGCCAAGGTTCAGATTTATGTTTCTGACATTTGAGTCTCAGGGGTGCAACAGTGTCAAGAGCGCTGGTGCAGAGAAAATTAAAAAAACTTAATTGCTCATCAATATCTACAGTATTTAGATGTTCAATAGAGAACACCTGCTCAGCATCAGAAAAAACTGCAGAAAAAGCATCGGCAGATGATGGACAAGACAGGCCTATACGTGACCATTTACTAGATCTAACAGATACAGTGGTGTAACAGGAAAGATCAATATTGAAAATAACAGGCCTATGGTCAGAAAAGCTTAAGTCACCAATTTGAAGATCTGAAATGGAGAAACCGTGGGATTAAACTAAATCGAGCGTATGGCCATGTATGTGGGTTGGCTGGTTTACCCATTGTGCAAAATCACATGCTTCAATAAGACTTAAAAAATCCTTTGCAAGTGCTGAGGCGTTAGAGCATACGTGAACATTAAAGTCACCAATAATTAAAAGTCTATCATATTTCGGAGTAATACCCCCCTAAAAAATCTGAGAACTCATTTAAAAAATCTTTGTTTGTTTTCGGGGGACGGTAGACTACAGCAATTACCAATGAGTTTGCCTGATCTAATGATAAGAGTTGTACCTCAAAAGACGAATAAAAATCAGTTTCTAGTAACCTACAACAGAAACTGTTTTTATAGACACTTGCCAGTCCTCCACCCCGGCCAGAACGACGGGGAGTATTAAAAGATTTGTAGTTGGGAGGAGTGAGTTCTGAGAAAGAGCTAATATCACCAACAGGAAGCCAGGTCTCCGTCACAAATAAAAAGTCAATGTTGCCGGCGGTTATAATGTCATTAAAAATAAATGTCTTATTTCCCAACGATCTGGAATTTGCTAAAGTGAGAGTCACTGACCAGCTGTGCTGCTTGATGAGGTACCCGTTCCAAAGAGCGAAGGTGCTGCTGATCCACTCCACCACGCCGCAAAAAAGGAGCACGTTGCCGCCGTGGCTGCATGGACGAGTCCCCAGCCAAATGACATATCCATTGATAGGGCGTCTCCCGCGAGCGCCTCGCGATATAAAATCCATGATCCCTCTCAAGGACACTAGCATTCCGATAGGGCCGACCAACCAGTCCCGACGCTAATTCCAACTTCAGTCTAACAGCCGCACCACCCCGCTTTCCTCTCCTCCTGCGGCGCTTCCTCCAGGGAAGTACAGGCGGCACACGGCGTAAGCACAGAGGCAGAGTTCTCAGGAAAGGTGGCGGCGGAAAGCTGGAGCACTCGGCCGACACGGCTTTGTTATAGCCGAACTCCATAGTTATTCTGATATTGAGTAACGACTGGCGGTCATATATAAGTGATTCAGTAACATGGTAGGCCACACTTAAATTAATAAAGGAAAAGAGATATAAAACTGCAGACAGGCAGAAGGAAGTCCAGAGAGACAGACGGCCAGCCAGAGACAACGGCGCCATCTTTTTGTGTCCCAATTCCAACTGTTTTCAATGGGAGCGCAGCATTTTTAAAATGCCATGACCGTAACGAGGCGCTGAGCGTGTATTTAACGCTCAAGCGTTGAACGTTCGGCGTTTTTTTACTGGTCGCCGAGAGTTGAAAAATTTTCAACTTTGGTTAAAACGCAGCGCTCATCACTGTCCCTTTTTACCCAGCCGTACAATCACAGTGGAGGAGGGGCGGGACAAATACCACACCGACCAACTGTCACAACATTCTTTCTGTATAACGACATCAACCAGCAGAGCTAACCGAACAAAATGGATGAAAAAAAAATTTTTAGTATGAAACAAATTATCTGCGAAATCAGTTACAAGTAAACTGTGCTGCGGATAATCTGTATCATAGCAATGAATCGTCTCAACTGAAAAAACGCAGCGCTGCCAAAACGCTCTCATGCGCCCACAGCTAGGCGTTTTCAGCAGAGCGTCTAACGTTTTCAGCTGCCTAAAAGCGCTATGGTGGACACACGGCCTTATAGGACATAGAGACAAATATAGTGAAAGAGTACAACTGAGTCAGTCATGATTGATGGTGCAACAGATTCTTCTGTGACAGAAAATGAAGCTATCTATGTAAGGTATTTACATGATGGGTTACCAGTAAGGATTTTGCTTATGTCCGTCACAGAGCTGCCACATGCTGGTGCTGATGGTGTAACTGACTGTATTCAATCCTCAAAGTCAAAGTTTGGATTAGATGACTGAGGGCAAAAGGCTTGTTGGATTTTGTGTTCATGGTGCAAATGTGAACATGGGCCAAACAGCTGATGTTGTTGCAAAACTGAGAGTGGACAATCTGAAACTGATAGACATTCACTGTATGGCACACAGGCTGGAGCTGGCTCTACTTGGGTTTTTGAAAGAGGTGGGCCAAGTGAATCGTGTAAATGACACCTTGCACTTGGTTTGGAAAACCTACCATTTCAGGTCAAAGAATAACAGAGAACTTAAGATAGTTTGTGAAGAATCTGCATCTTACAAACCAAAGCCAGTGAAAGGAAGACGTTGGGTGCCTCATTTAGACAGGGCACTGAAGGTCTTCTTGAGAGAAAAATATGATCTTGTAAGCCAAGATGGGCAGTATGCAGCTGTTGCCATTCAGATGGAGAATTTGGCCCAAACCAGTCACAATGCTGACATTGCTGGTAGAGGGGAAAAGGTTTTCAAAACCCATTTGTTCCAGTTAGTCGTTTCCTGGCTGATGTGCTGCAGGATAGCAACATTAAGCCAGACTATACAGAAAGCAGACCTCATCCTACCAAGTGCTGTTGCTGCAGTTGAGAGCTGTTTTACCAGTCTTGACTACATGAAAACCAACCCTCTCCCAGATGGTAAGCTGGACATTTTCATCAAACAGTGTCTGGAAAAGCATACTGCTGCTAACGACAACTTTTCAGGGTATTGACTTGAGAGGGGAATACAACATACAACAACATTTCATTTAGATTTTCATATTAAGATTCAATATGGCATCTGTCACGGTCACCAGCTCTGTCACATCTACTGCACTTCACCTCCCAGCATCCCTCATGTTTCCCACCTGCATACCATCAGCCATCACCTAATTACATCAGCACCTGCACCTCATCATCACCACTCCCTATAGAGAGACACTTCTCCTGCACTCCCTTGTCTGGTCTTGTCTATACGAACACCTTAAGACCGATTACCTGGACCTTACATGTTCTGTGGGAACCTTACCTGTCGTCTGCCATCCTTCACCTATCACCTGCCCTTCGTCTGCGTCTGGAATTGTCATCTGCAAATAGAGACATTCATTCACAGCAAGCTAAGTCATCCTTCATTTGTTTTTCATCCATCATACCACCAGTCTACATTCCTGTACAGTTCCGTGTATCTGTCCAATAAACTCTAAGTTTGAACTCTTACCTGTCTGCATCCTTCTGTTTCGTGACAGCGTCTACCCTAATTAAGGTTTAATTAGGGCCAACAGACACAAAGATGATCATTTCATCTGGCCCAATGAAGTCCAACTATAAATTATGGCCATTTATATTCAGTTGGTAATCAACAGTATGTACATACATTACTAATCCAGGATTCAGAGACGGGGAGCTCTGAATTAAATATTTAAAGGCATTAATTTAACCCTCTGGGGTCTGAGGGTTGCACAACTACTTCCTTTTTAGAAAGAAATGGTATCTGTGAGGATTTCCAGTCAGGATTTAGACCGTACCATAGTACTAAGACAGCTCTATTAGAGTCACAAATGATTTGCTCTTATCCGATCGTGGTTGTATCTCTATTAGTGTTACTCAATCTTAGTGCTGCATTTGATACCATTGACCACAGCATTCTTTTAAATAGACTTGGAAATTATGTTGACATTAGCGGAATTGCATTAGCATGGTTTAAATCATACTTATCTGACCGTTATCAGTTTGTAGTAGGGATGCTAACCGATGACCGTTTGACTGATGGTTGACCGTATCAACGTTAACCGATCAAAGTTGTCGGTAGTCGGTAAAAAAAAAAAAAAGTGATCTCTAAATTAGGCTATTATAGACAGTGGACTAAACGCTACTACAGTTAGCCATCTCATTCCAAGATATTTTTGTGTGAAGTGAACAAATCCCTCACACTCAATTTTTCATAACTCGCCTGTTTGTACTTAATAAACCAATAAAAACATTTGGCGCGAGGTCACAGCGTTTGGGTTCGCGCGCTCACAAGGTTTGCGAAAAGTAAAGGCTACAGGCTAAAACACTCGAGGTTAGAGACAGGGCAGACGACAGGATGAAGCGTGCAGAGAAAAGTAGTGTGTGGGACCATTTCACCAAAAAGAATGACACAGTAAGTTGCAACTTGTGTGATACAGTGCTTAAATACAGTAGTAATACTGTAGAAATACATTACATCTACATTTCAGTGGTAACAGATAAGGTGATGATCATCATCTTTCTTTATTATTGTTAGCACTTACGTTACTTCAAACTAAAGCGGCGTCTCTTTGGAGCAGTCATTTTCTTAAATGAGCCGCGGCAATGTTTCAAATGAGCTTCTAACGCTAGACTAACGCCTTTATTTTCAACGCGATCACCTTGTACCCAAACCATTTCAAAACTAAGGAGCCATTTGTCCTCCGATTACATACAAGCTCCTCGGCGCCGCGTTTGCGGGACTGATGTTTCGCGCTGTAGGGGATTTAAAAAAAGTGACGCGAGTGGAAGCGCGGCGCCGGGACAGTGTGTGTGTGAGCGGGAGGCAGAGAGAGATGCGACAGAGTTGTGAAATTGCAGGCGCGGCTCGAAATGGCTGTTATTTCAAATAGCGTGGCATATTTTAAACTAATCGGTTAACCGGTTTCAACCGGCTAATGAGGCTCGGTGGTCGGTCAAGAATCGACCAAGGTCGTCATATGCTCTCAATGACAAATGTGGAACAGTTAGTTCATGCGTTCATGACATCAAGGCTAGATTATTGTAATGCTATTAGGGGTGGTTGCCCTGCACGCTTAATAAACAAACTACAGCTGGTCCAAAACGCAGCAGCTAGAGTTCTTACCAGAACCAGGAAGTATGGAATTATGGATTTCACAGACCCAATGGCCACCAAAGCACTTTACATATTGCCTCACATTCACCCATTCACTCACTCATTTGTGAGTGAGTAATAATTAGTACATTAGTGTGTACACTAATAATAAAAACAAAATGTTGTGTTAATCGTAAAATAAAGAAAATAAATTTGCGTGTTCTGTCGTCTCTCTCAATGTGAAGTTCATTCTGAAACGCGACCAAAAATGATCTGTAACTCAGCGGATACTTGCCACCCACATGTGAGATTTATTGAAGTCTCTATTTTTAAATGATGTAAATCATATCAAAAACAAATATTCTCTGTTTAAGTAATCCGTATGAAAGCAACGAAATAAACAGTTTCTCCAGCACGAGCTCGTTAGTTCTAATGTGACCACACCCACACGTGCAAGAGCTGTTCACATGCAAATGATCCAATGATGAATTTAATTAATAAATTAAAAGTGGTACACTTTGAAGTCATCACAGAACATGTTTATACCAAACAGAAATCTCAATTTCAAACTGCAAATACTGTATCTTCACTGCAATTTACCACCAATGATACCACTACAGCCATCACACAGCATTAGTTAGTTTACACAACAGAGGCTGAGAATCACAAAGAACTACCAATTAAACAGAAAGGCTGAAAACATATAATCAAGCAATCAAGCTGCTATCAAGGAAAATCAGCAAATTCAGTAAATCTGGACTAAAACGCACAAAACACAGATGCACAAATTACTACAATTACTTACACATTAATATCAAACTATGCAGGATATCTTTTTGCTGAGGGTGCTGCACCAAATGCCATGCAAAAAAAAGGTTTATTAAACAGTGCATTTTCAACTTTTGAGAAAGGCATGGAAATGCAGGGTGCGAACTGGGGAGCTAGGGGGAGCTCGGCTCCCCTTAATAAGATATGGGCTACCATGAAAAATGTTGGGGCAATTTCAGTTTTGTGTAATGTGATCATCGTGGAGTATTATGTGTAAAATAGCAAAAATATCATACGAAATATCATATCATCCTTGAAATCCATTCTGTGTTAAGGTAAGGCATGTTATTCTCAATTATGTGTTGTGGCTGGATTGTTATAGGTCTGCGTGACTCTCGATGTCTTACAAACAAACAAGTGGGCTCCCCCAAAGGACACGGTATAGTTCGAACACTGTGGAAATGTAACTAACATCTTACTCAATAGATTAAAACAACCTTTAAAATATTTCTGTCAATGAGGCAAGTGAATAGGGCCAACTTGTAAACATTCCAAGTCTTCACTGTTTTAATAGCATAGCCACAAGACTTAAATAATATGCAAATAACATGACTTAGTGTTAACCTACTAACATTTTCTGTGAGAAGTTTTTACAACTTTGAAATTACAATAATATGCCTTAAACCCTATGACTGTAAAATTATGATTAAAACAACTGTACACCTCAAATACTGCACGTGTTTTAACAAGAATTTATGTAAATGCTTTTACCAACATAAGCTTTACATTTCTGCTTGTAAATTAACTTTTATTGTAAGTGTCTGGCCATATTCTTTTTTTTTTCTTCGTTTTTTAAAATGAGGGACAAGGCAAAATATTTTTTGTGGAAATACAGCTAATCAGCATTGTGACACATACTGTCGACTGTACGTTCAATTGCATTAAACCCTGAACAATCCAGTCTATCATTCTTAAGAATGAATTTGAAAATTATTTTAAATTAACTGCACCCTTTTAATAAAAAAAAAGTTGTCTTGTTAATGACAGTAGCCTATTGCCTAGGTTTCACAATTGTTAGGCCAGTAGAAATCCACCCCAGAAAATCTCAGCACCCCCAACTCAAAACATGTCCTACTCATATTAACACTATTGTTAAACAGTTCTCCAAATTATCACGAACTAATATTCAGGTGATATGATTTGAAATATGGTATGATATGAGCGTACGCATGCATCAAATCTCTTCGTATACGCAATAGGCTACATTGATAATTTATGAACCATTTCGGAAGGCTGCCGGGTAGGTTTTTTTCCCCATGTACTGATTTGCTTTTTGATCCAAGGAAATTATTCACTGATTGGTTCATCTTGTAGAGTAATATTAATCATGTCGTGTATTATCTTTAGTTCAATTAAAGGACTATCAAATCCAAACCTCACGAGTACCCTCTCTCTCATACACACACATACGCACGCATAATAACACATCTGATGTATAACGCCGGCTGTGTTCCTGTGTTTATGTAACTTACTTCTTCAGTCCTCTCCTCATCGACTCTCCCGTTACCATGTGGTCGCAGCGGTTCGGTTCAGTTTCTGCAACTCCATTTATTCTAATCCGTTATAGGGTAGGTTTTTTTTTTTTTTTTTTTTTTGCTGTTAAACTGCCCGAGCCTCTCAGAAATGTACAGATTGTTGAATGAGGGAGACGGATGGGAATCGAATCGCACCTCCTCTAGATCAGAGACTTCAATGACGCAAGACGCGCGAGAGCGGTTCGTGATCTGTGATGGTAGATTTCAGCCAGGCTGATCATAATTGTGCTCTTGACTCTTAAACTCAGATCAGCCCTGCTCTAAGTGCTGTTCTGAAATAATCCATCCAGAAATAAAATAAAAAAAATCGTATGTTTTGCTGCATTAAGGGGAAGGCAATAGGCTATTTATTATTCGAACTGGCTGCCATGCCAAAGTATGCATATGCTTGTCTGTTCAAATTATAGTGGTTTGATGTGATGTTAAAGCGTTTATTCTGGGATGGGTAGGTTGTAGGTGTTTTTAAGGAGGAATCGCATCTTGCCTTACCCTAGAGTTGGTCAAGCCTGTATGTCCCAGTTACTTAATGTTGTTACATTTTCCTGCTTAACTAAACATTACTATGCATAAAATTGAAAAAAAAAAAAAAAAATATATATATATATATATATATATTGTATTTTTACATTAACAAAGTAATTAATGTTCTATTTAATAAAACCAAGCTCTCATCAAGTTAGTGCTTTTAAGGATTTTTACATTTATTCCAATACATAAAGGCAGTAACAATTCAAAAATACATTTTATTTGTGAACTGATATTCAGCTTTTCTTTTTAATAGTCAACTTAGTTTCGGCTGTCATCAATCTCAGTAAACACTGGTCAAAGACAAAGGCCTACCTTTAATTTCACCAAACTGATTGCTCACTAAACCCCCTCGCCTCCCCTACTCCACCCCCAATTCATTTATGAATAATTGTAATAAAGAATTTTTAAAAAGTCATGGTTTCAATAAAGATATATTTACCAAAACTCATAATTTTGTTATAAATAGAATATTTGATGTAATGTGTCCACTTAAACACTGACAAGCATCCCATGTCAGAAATTGCAGCCACATCAGCAGCAGAAAGAATTTGCTGTGCAAGCAGATATTTTGACCCAGAAAAAAGGGCACAATATGAGAGGGACAGAATAAAAAATATATAAAATTGAAGGCAATGTCTCCCTTCAAAGCGGTTACATTCTTCAACCCCATCACACTAATCTCAACTATTCTTTGGGGAAAAAAATAGGGAAGATGATTAAAAATGGCAAAAAAGGCATTTCTTGCTAATTCCTACCTAACATGTTAAGGACTAACACAATAAAATAGTGGTTTTAGTGGTTTAACTTTTAAATTGAAAACATTTTTTTACAAAAATAAAGAGACCACAGACAAACAATTTGTCTATTTTTAACTTCAGCCCCATAAAAATGTGAGAATTATCATAAATATTACATATGTAGTTACTACAACCCCAAATCAGAAAAAGTTGGGACATTTTGTAAAATGCAATAACATCAAGAATCTGTTATTTGTTCATTCTGTTTAACCTTTTTTTAACTGACAAACGTACAAAGAAAAGTTTTCCAATGTTTTCACTGACCAACATAATTGTATTTTGTAAATATGAACAAATTTTGATTTTGATGGCTGCAACAAACCCCAAAAAAGTTGGGACAGAGACATGTTTACCACTGTGTCACATCACCTTTCCTTTTAATTACACTTTTTAATCATTTGGGAGTTGAGGATACTATTTGTTGGACTTTTGCTAGTGGAATATTTGCCCAATCTTGTCTGATACAAGACAGCCGCTCAACAGTCTGTGGTCATCATTGCCTGATTCTCCTTTTCATGATGGGTCATACATTTTCCATAAGATATCTGGACTGCAGTAAACAGGCAGGCACATCCCGTCTATGGTGCAGTGTGTCTAGAAACCACTCAGTTTTAGCATGTGGAGAATGAGGCCTGGCATGGTCTTCCTTCCCAGGAAAGATGTCATCTTGATGGCACTGTCTCTGTGTCTCTGTACAATCCTAATATATGCCTCCATGTCAATGGTACCTTCACAATAATGCAAGTTACCCATACTGTTTGCAATGATGCACCTTAATACCAGGACAGATATTTGCTTTTGCACCTGTCGCTGGTGAAAGTCTGGTTGGTCCCTTTCGTCTTTGGGACTGAGAACTCGATATCCATTTTCTCCCAAAAACAAGCTGAAACATGGACTCATCTGACCACAGCACACATTTCCACTGTCTTCTAGACCATCTGAGATGAGCTCAGGCCCAGAGAACTCGTTGGCATCTCCACATCGAACTGATGTAAAGCTTTCTCCTTGCGTAACAGAGATTCAAGTGGCATTTCTTGATGCAGCCCCAGACTGTGTTCAGTGAAAACGGTTTTCCAAATTACTCCTGAGCACATGTGGCTGTATTTAACGGATTAGCATAATGGTATCTTGTGCAATGCCATCTGAGGGCTCAAAGGTCACGCACATTCAACAGAGGTCTACTGCCTTACCCAACACAGACTGAGATTTCTCTGGATTCCCTGAATCTTGTGACAATATTATGTATGGAGGATGATGAAAGGCATAAATGCTTTGCAATCTTGCATTGAGAAATGTGATTTTTTAATTGTTTGACAATTCTCTCAAGATATTTGGCACAAAGAGATGAGCCATGACCCATCTTTGCTTAAAAAGACTGAGAAGCACTTTTACACCCAAACATGATACCCTCAACTATTACCAATTCACCTGCTCATTGTGGACAAAATAGTTGGATAATCTAATTTGGATAATCCTTTCACTTTTATTTGGTCTCTGTCCCAACTTTTTTGGGGTGTGTTGCAGCCATCAAAATCAAAATTTGTTGTTTACAAAATACAATTATGTTGGTCAGTGAAAACATTGGAAAACGTTTCTTTGTACTTTTGTCAGCTAATAAAAGGTTAAATAGAATGAACAAATCACAGATTCTTGATTTTATTGCATTTTACAAAATGTCCCAACTTTTTCTGATTTGAGGTTGTAAATTGTTATGAGGGACATATGAGATGTAGTTAGATGTTTGTTTTATTGCAAGTTTTATGTAAAATCCTTTTTAAACCAATTCCATTTTGTCCGTTATGGGATTGAGAATAAAAGGTTGCCTCATTTAGTATACGCGGTTCTATGAATATGCAAATTAACTGCCTCCACTCACTCACAGCAGCTCAGAGATCCACTCGTTCACCTGATTGGTTACAAGGTGGTTTGTGACGTCAGAAACATCAATGATTTCAAACCGCGTCTTTGGTTCACTGGAGTTTTAAGGAGAAAACACTCAGCAATGGTGTTGATTTATGCTTTAAGACAAACCATATTCATAGTCATATTAAAAAACACCATATAGACATATAAACAACATTAAAAACTTGATTTTCACCACAGGGGTGTGAGGGACCAAGCAGTCAAGGGCAAAGAATGTCTCAGTTATGCATGTAACCCTCGTTCTCTGAAGGAGGGAACGGAGATGTAGTCGACGTGTCAACTGATTGGGTAACGCCAGGGACCCTGTCATCTTCGAGTACTGTTAAAACAAGCCAATGCACATTGGCATGTGAAATCTCCATCTCACTCTCCGCCCCACAGCGTGGGTATAAATACGGAAGTGGATAAACGCACCAGTTGTTTTTCGCTGAGGAGCCGAGCGGAGCCCAGATTCAGCGGTGGTCCAGCAATAGTGGCGACAGGACTACGTCTCCGTTCCCTCCTTCAGGGAACAAGGGTTACATATGTAACCGAGACGTTCCCTTTCAGTCGCTAACGTTTGACGTAGTCGACGTGTCGACTGATTGGAATCCCAATTAAAATGCCACTAGTGCTGCCACCTTCCAGTGCCTAGACAAAAGCCTTCTAATCCCCCCGCATTATTTGAGGCGGAGATGGGACAGGGCTTAGGCCAGGGAAGTCACTGCTGTTCCACAGGACCACTGGGAAGCGTGCCCTATCAATGGAAGGAAGCAGTGATGTGCTGGTTGATCCAAAATGAGCGGGTGCCTGCGGTCACCCGTGGTTATCCGCGGTTACGAGTCATCCAAATATATTTTTAATGATATTCGGGTTGCGGTCGGTCGGGTCGTTTGAAATAAAGATGCCAATTAAACCTTTGTAATTTATATAGTACTATACACAATTTCCTATGAAATACATAGGCCTACACTTTATTGGCTGAATAACTGGCGCGAAGATGCCCCACGAGGCACAAGCTCAGTCTGCAGGTAGAGATGGAGGCGGCAAGAGAAAAGGTGAAAACTGGGGAGTCGTCTATGGCCCAATGACGCTATGATGAGCATTTACTACTTTTACAAAATGCGGGTCAGGAAGCGGGTCGGGTACAATATTTTCTTTCTTTTTTTGCCGTCCGAGTTGCGGGCGGGTTAGTTGAAAACGTCGGTCGGGTGCGGGTTGTTTATACATTGACCCGCGCATCACTGGAAGGAAGGGACGCTGCGGAAGCCACATCCTGCCCGAAGGGAGGTAACATGTGGAGAATACACATACGGACTGGGCGGATGACCGAGCAGTACAACATATGGAATGCCACTGGGGTGGCTCCAGCCTATGACAGGGTGAGACTCAAACGGACAGTGACAACAGAGCAGGCTCGCCGCAGGGAGCCGTACCGTGGAAGAGTACACATATGGGATCGCCGTAGGGATCACAACATATGGACCCAGCCTAACACATGTGCCACGTTAAACCTTTATATAGTTAGGTTTATAAGTTACCTGTTTTCGGCATACCCTGTTGCCGAAGGGTATGGAGGAACTCGACAGGGTTTAGCTAATAAGGGGAACACTACTGGAGCAAGAATTGCGCACGTATCCAGTCCATAAGAGGGGAATAGCGCAGCAAGCCGACACTTCAAACCAGGCTTACAGTGAAACTGGCTTCATGTGAAGGGAGCCCATGGGAAGCAATGGTTCGACACATAGGCTAGTTCTCTAGCGAATGTGATAGGTGTCGCCCAGCCCCCAATTCTATTTAACATCTGTTCAGCGTCCATTGCACATGGCACCCCAGCCCGTGGTGGAGGCATCTGGTAAGACAACAACATGCCTGGAAACTCGATCTAGGGGCACACCGGCCCGTAGAAAGCTGAGGTTCGACCACGGGGTGAAGGTTTGACGGCAGGTCGGAGTAACTGGTACCCGGAGCGTGCCCTGTTGCCATGCCCACCTCGGGACTCGATCGCGGAGCCAGTGCTGAAGCGGTCTCATATGAAGCAAACCAAGCGGTGTGGCGGATGCCATATGCCCCAGAAGCCTCTGAAATAGTTTCAGTGGAACCGCACTCTTGCTCTGCTAATGACGCAGGCAAGTCAGCAGTGACTGCGCGCGCTCGCTCGTAAGCTGCACGGACATGGCGACCGAGTCGATTTCCATACCGAGAAAAGAGATCCTCTGCGGGGAAAGTTTGCTCTTCTCCCAGTTGACCCGAAGGCCCAGACGAGCTAGATCCCTGTGTTCGCAAACCTGGTCTCGAGAGTGAGCTAGGATTAGCCAGTCGTCGAGATAGTTCAGGACGCGAACCCCGTGTAGCCGAAGCGGTACAAGGGCTGCCTCGACGACCTTCGTAAAGACGCGAGGAGACAGAGCTAGCCCGAAGGGGAGAACCGCGTACTGATATGCCTTCCCCTCGAAAGCAAACCAAAGAAACGGTCTGTGTCGAGGAAGAATGGAGACATGAAAGTAGGCGTCCTTCAGGTCGATCGCTGCAAACCAATCCTGTGGCTGAACACATTCGAAAATGCGTTTGGCCGTGAGCATCTTGTACGGAAGCCTGTGAAGGGATCGGTTCAAGATGCGCAGGTCCAGGATTGGCCGTAACCCACCGGATTTCTTCGGTACAATGAAGTAAGAACTGTAGAACCTGGACTTCATTTCGGCTGGAGGGACAATCTCGATCGCACCTTTCGCCAGCAAGGTTGTTCCGTACGCATGACAGGGGCATTGCCACCGACCATAGTGTAACGGACTCCCCGAAAGCGGGGAGGAGATCGCGCGAACTGAATCGCATAGCCGAGACTGATGGTCCTTGTGACCCAGCGGGACAGGTTGGGAAGCTGAAGCCAGGCTCCCAAGAACTGTACCAGCAGGGTCAAGGGGACCACAGACGTACCCTCGGTGAGGCAGCGAGGCGGTATGACTGGCCCAGACTGGGGAGGCATAGCGTCCCGGTGTGGGGGCACAGTCATAGACCGCGTCCTGACAGAGGAGACCAGGGAAGGACGTGCGTTCCGCTGGGGTCTCGTCTGACAGGGGTCTGACGATAGCGGGGGACGCGAGTGGCGAGGCTCGTGAGCGGCGCGCACTGTCATCCGAGAACTCTGGTTCAGAGGGGAACGAGAGTGGTGAGGCTCGTAAGCGGCACATTAGGGTGCCGCTGGCTGGCCGGCCAGCAGCGGGAGAACAAAAGATTATCCCCCGGCCCTCCACCGGGGGAAGGAGTGGCCCTGCTACCACCTCCTCGACAGAACTGTAGCCCATCTCTGAGCTGTCCGCATCAGGAGCGCCGCTTGGCCTGGCGTTTAGCGGGCGGCGGGGCTTGAGCGGACTGGGACGCCTTCCTCCGACCACCTCCACGGCACGGCCCGGGTGAAGGCTGCTGCTGGGGCCGAGCGGGAGGGGCGGTAGCCGCAGGGGGGCGTCCTCGGCGGCGAGCAGACTGAGAGGACTGAGCGGGCGGCTGGGTGGAGGCAGCAGCTGGCCGCCGGGGCAGTATGTGCTTTATAGCCTCAGTCTGCTTCTGGGCAGCTGAGAACTTTTGGGCGAAGTCCTCGACTGCACCGCCGAATAGGCCTGCCTGGGATATGGGGGAGTTGAGCAGATGGGTCCGCTCAGCATCCCGCATATCGGCCAGGTTAAGCCACAGATGTCGTTCCTGGACCACAGCTGTGGACATCACCTGGCCAAGGGAGCGTGCGGTCACCTTCATCGAAGAGCCCTTGGTCAGCTCTGCCCTCATGCTTGTCCTTGAGCATCCTGGCCTGGTAGACCTGGAGGATGGCCATGGCATGCAGCGAGGCGGCGGCGCTCCCCGCAGCTCTGTAAGACTTCGCCACCAGAGTAGGCGAAAATCTACAGGCTTTGGAGGGGTGCTTTGGGTCATCACGCCACGGGGAACGTCTCAGGTTACGACTGTAACCTATGTTCCCTGAGAACAGGGAACGAGACAATACGTCAACGACGTTATGGGGAACGCCTCAGGCGTGACAGGTGTCTGAAATCACTATCAAATCACGTCAATCATATTGAACGGCGACAGCCCATGAATCATTAGCGTGAATGATTAACGTGCGACCTGGAAGTATAAAAGGGGGCCTTGCAAACATGACAAATCACCTTATCGTCTGAAGGGACTGTACGGTAGGCAAGCCCCGAGGCATGGCAGGGAGACGTATTGTCTCGTTCCCTGTTCTCAGGGAACATAGGTTACAGTCATAACCTGAGACGTTCCCTTTCGAAGGGAACTCAACAATACGTCAATGACGTTATGGGGAACGATATACCAACTCCGCCATGCTACGGGGAGTGCATGCCAAGTGGCAGTGACAACTGTCAGAACCAGCAACTTCAAATGAAACGCTAGAACCACTCACCCTCAGGTCACACTGGGCTGTCAGTGACAGCATTCCCTACGGTCATAGCCCAAGCTACAGCCTCACAGAAAAACCTTCATAAAATGGTTAAATGAAAGGTCTACCTGGGCCGGCTCCGGGCCTGGAACCACAGCTTCCAATTAGAAGGGGTCCCTTCTAGGGAATGTGGCTAGGGAACCCGAAGGAACCCCAGCCAGTCACTATTCAGGGGAACGTACTCACCCCGAAATGCCACCAGGATGGCCTGACCTGGCGTCAGTACATAGACACTTAGTCTGGCCAAATCCTGTCTGTCTGAAGACAGAGCCTCTGGACAACAAAGCCTTAAGTAAGGCATCCAACCCGAGGGACTGCGAAGCTGGCAGTGAACCCTCGGCCCGGATCTCGGAGACGGGATATCCCGGAGAGTATGACTCAGCATAGTGCTTTCCAACCCTTGCTAGCGAGGGGAGTTTCTCTACTCGATCCACGGATCAACCCAGTGTCTGAGTTTCAAACCACTGAGGAGGCCTGTGAAGGCCTAAGGGCTGATCTAACTGGGAGGCCTCACGAGAGGCCTACGACCGTCTGACCAGACTCAGGAAGCCGCATGCTCATAGAGACCCTCGGTGAGGGGAGCACAGGTCTGCCTGGTAGGCGAACCAGGCTGTAGGCAGAAAAAGTTCCGAGAGGGAACCAATAGCAGAGAATGAACACTTTAGCGAGCCAGGGCGCAAGCTCGCCTTCAGAAGCTGCCTATTAAGGCTAGCTGAAACTGATAGCAAGAGACCACTAGCTTCATAAACCCAGCACTACTAGGGAACGTTACAGGGAGGCCCGGAGAGGCCTACTACCTGATAGCCAACGTAAGTGGGAATTCACCTTCAGGGAGGCCCGTGAGGCCTACTACCTGATAACCACAGTAAGTGGGGTGCTCACCTTCAGGGAGGCCCAGAGAGGCCTACTACCTGAAAACCACAGTATGTGGGGTGCTCACCTTCAGAGAGGCCAAGAGAGGCCTACTACCTGATAACCACAGTACGTGGGAACTCACCTTCAGGGAGGCCCGGTGAGGCCTGCTACCTTACAACCACAGTATGTGGGGAGCTCACCTTCAGGGAGGCCTGGTGAGGACTACTACCCAACCGTACTCATCCAAGGAGGCCTGGAGGAGCCTACTACCTGATAATCACAGCATGTGGGAACTCACCTTCAGGGAGGCCTGGTGAGGCCTACTACCTGACCGTTCTCATTCAAGGAGGCCTGGAGGAGCCTACTACCTGATAATCACAGCATGTGGGAACTCACCTCCAGGGAGGCCTGGTGAGGCCTACTACCTGACAGACAAAATATTTGGGAGCTCACATTCATGGAGGCCCAGAGCGGCCTACTACCTGACAGCCACAATATTTGGGAGCTCACATTCAGGGAGGCCCAGAGAGGCCTACTACCTGATAGCCAACATAAGGCCCGCACAACCTGATAGCCAACATAAGTCCAACATAAGTGGGAATTCGCCTTCAGGGCGGCCGGGTGAGGCCTACTACCTGATAACCATCTTAAGTGGGAATTCACCTTCAGGGAGGCCTGAGTGGCCTACTACCTGAAAACCACTGGTAGCTTCGAGCCCTGAGTCCGGGTGATAGTATAAGGTGGCCTGCTAAGGCCAGCCAGCTGGGGACTCGCCTATCAGGGAGGCCTGGTCGGGCCTACTAGCTAATAGCAAGTCATATTCTGCCATAAAGTACACTGTTGGGAACCATACCACACAAGCATAATTCACTAATGGGCTTCCAGTAGCGCTATAAGGTATGTCCCACAATGTTGGGACTCACCTCCGAGGAGGCCTGTTTAAAGGCCTACTACCCATCAGTGAGTCAACTGCCCAAACCACCAAGGCCAACCACGTAAAGTGAGCTGGCCTACAGTGCCCTCTAGGGGGCTGTCCAATCAAGGAGGCCTGCTGAGGCCTACTACCTAATGGCGCAGCCTTCGTTGGCAGAAAAGCTGTTTACACAGCGCCTACAGCATCCTGGTGCCTAATCACATTGCCCATGGCAGTGTACTCCGCAAGAAAGCTAGCACCCTCAAAACAAGGGGAGTACAACATACGCCACTCTGCCTCAACGGAGGCCCCAGTTAGTCAGGGGCCTACCATCTATGCATGGGCGTCAGCTCAGGGCAATGCTCTGGCTTCAGGGGAGCGTACTTCGACCAAAGAAGAAGTGAAGCTCACTTCATACTCGACCCGAGCCATAGTGGTGCGAGGTAGGATAAAACAGAACTGGGAGTGAAGTGCTCAGACCTACCCTGTATCACAGGGGGATACTCACACCTCACCCTGAGGTTACCACGGTGCGGGCCTGCCAGCGGCTCTAGGGGTGACAGAAATTTATCTGTGCCCAACCTAGGGGAGTGGGGCTTGAATGAAAGCCAACCACCTACAACCTAGTGCTCGAGCAGTAGCTCAGCGAGGTGAGTGAAGCCTAAACTGGCGGCCAAAATCCGTAGGCCAGTTCTGCATGGCAGGGTCGGGCAGGAAACCCAGTCTTCTTCGTGAAGCGAAAGACGGCCTAACCCTGCTCAATAAAGACATAAATACCACAGAGGCCTGTTTGAGGCCTACCATGTCCTTACAAACCATCCTTTGCACCACGCTGCATTACTCTAGTCACCCCAGAATGCAGAGAAGGGGGCGGGCCTTGGCCTAATGACTCCCATGGGAGGAGGCTGTTTATACAGGGATGCTAGAAACCTACATTCACAAAGTGAAGGTTCAGAGGAAGCAATGCTAAATTTTTAGCAGAGCGCCTTTATTATCCCTGGCACAGCCTAGGCCAGCTACAGAGGCGGCCCTGGTGAGGGCCAGCCTGCAGGCATAGATCTATCTGAGGGCTCGGAGGAGCCACAGCCTTACTAAAGAATATAGTCTGTATTATTCCATACAAAGGCTGTAGATCGCTCAGCCTAATGAAAACCCAAACAGAGCTCAAGGGGCGAAATACTCAGTCGAAGTCAAACGGACCCGTGGCCCGGACATAAGATCTATCTGAAGCTCTAGCGTCAGTCAACACTCTAAGTAACAAATTATAAGAGAGAGACCAACTACTCTACCCTGAGGTGGCTAACAGCCCGAAGGCTAACATAGTTATCGTTCTGGCCACCTAATGGGGAACTTCAGGGCCCTAATAATCCAGGAAACTCTCTTACCTTATTACCTGATGACATGGCAAATGACATGACCCCATAGCTCTATACAGGGAACGAGGTCTGTAGAGAGATACATTTCGGAATTTTAATTCACAAAAAGTCAGCTCACCTGCGGCATGCGGAGTGAAGACTCGCCAGATAGTTCTTTATGAACCTGGGGTCCCCACTTTACATGCCTGAAAGAGGCGTTTCTACTAACCAAGCCTAGGCGGGCCATTGGAACATCGTTCTTATCACAGGCCCAGCCCCAGGCCTGATGTAATGAACGTCTGGGGAGTCAGAAGAGAGGAGAGGGCTGGATTTCTTTTTAATGAAGCCCTCCGGGGAGATTATCCATCAGCGACGCTGTATGCGCTTGTGCTGGATAACCTCCCTCAGATCCCTCTTCTTGCGGGAGTCACGCCTTTTCTGCGCCCTGTTCCTCCACGGAGGGGGCGCACGAGAGGCGACACTGGCTCTCTGGCCCTGTCTACGGTCCTCAGACCGTGAAGGGCCAGGCCCTCCCGCCTGCCTGGGCGTGGAACCGGATCTCAGCGGTATGCAGGTCCTAAAAGCAGCTGAGCGCGCCTTCGCCTCCCTGAACTTCCCAAGCACCGCCTCCACGGAGGGGCCAAAGAGTTCAGAGGGCGAAACCGACAAATCGAGGAGAAAGGCCTTCTCTTTCTCCTCAACGTCGGCCAGGTTTAACCAAAGCTGTCTCTCCGTGGCCACCATCGCCGCCATCGACCGACTGATCGTGGCAGCAGTCTGTTTGGTGGCCCGGAGCGCAAGAACCGTGGTTCGGCGCGGCTCAGTAACCCCCTCAGGGGACATCCCTGCCCCCTGGTCGAGATCCTGCAGCAGGTCGGCCTGGTATGCCTGCAGCACCGCCATGGTGTGCAGGGAAGCACCAGCCTGAACTGCTGCCGTGTATGCTCTGCCATTCAAACGCGCTTTTGTCTTTAGCGGTTTGGATGGCAGAAATGGAGCTCTCAGTGTCGACGCCTGCCCAGACACGAGATAGTTCGCAAACGACTCGTCAAATGGGCGGCATCGACACATACCCATGCTCTGCGATCCCCTCAACATCAGCGGGTTAATTTCGCTGATGTTGAGGGGATCGCAGAGCATGGGTATGTGTCGATGCCGCCCATTTGACGAGTCGTTTGCAAACTATCTCATGCAGAGTATGGGCTCTTCCATGCCCTCTAGATCTCTGTGTGAAGATCAGGAAGGAATGGAAGGCTCACCTGAGCTGGTGGTGTATGGCCGGGGAGAAACCGATCGCCGAGCCTACCGCGAGCGGTCTCTCCTCTAGCGCGTTGCCATGGCAGCTACAGCCTGTTGGCGGCGCGCTCCACAACATCCACCAGACCTGCATACACAGGGCAGGGTGGCTGAGAGGGTTTTGGATCTACCTGATTATAAACCTCCTCAGCCATCTCCTGCTCGTCCTGAAGAGCAGCAACTGCAGGAAACTGTCGGTGAAAAATCCTCAACATCGACCTGCAGTTCGCCCTCGTCAGCCGTCGAATCATCTGAGAGGTTTACAGCACTCTCAAGATGATCGACGAGCTCTATCTGGAAGCCCATGATGCAAGTCGCCGCTCTGCCTCGGCACGAGCGGGACCACAAGGACCAGACGTTGAACCCCTTCACTCGAGAAGAGGGCCAGACGAGAGCAGAGCGTTTTAAGAGAAAAACGCTCACAGTTCACACAGAGGATTCCCTCGAGAACCTCCCGTGCGTGCTCTTCTCCCAGGCAGGAAAAGCACACTCGTGTGCTGTACATTTAATTTTCTTACCGTTTCATTGAGTAGCGTTTTCAAACAGACAGTCCCTGAAGACGATGAGATGATTTGTCATGTTTGCAAGGCCCCCTTTTATACTTCCAGGTCGCACGTTAATCATTCACGCTAATGATTCACGGGCTGTCGCCGGTCAATATGATTGACGTGATTTGATAGTGATTTCAGACACCTGTCACGCCTGAGGCGTTCCCCATAAAGTCGTTGACGTATTGTTGAGTTCCCTTCGAAAGAGAACCCCAGTGTACCCTTTCGCCGCGGCCTCATCGAGGGAAGAGAAGGCGGAGGAGGCCGCCGAAAACAATCACGGGAAGACAACGAGGCCTTCCAGGATCTCGTGACCTCCTCATGCACCTCCGGGAAGAATGGAACGGGGGGGGTGCGCTGACGAGAGTCAGCGCGAGAAACCCCAAGAACCAGTCATCCAACCGCGAGCGCTCACGACGGGGCGGAGGGTTTCACGCTAACCCGATGCTCGCGGCGGCCCGGGAGAGCATAGCTGTCAGTTCCGGGTCAGACTCAGACAATGCTGGGACCCCGGAGGGCGGCAGCACAGCCGAGCTTCCATCCCCAGAAGATTCCAGCTCATCTTGTGATGCGGCGATCGACATCACATCATCCTCTGGAGCCCCGAATGAGACGCGAGGCAAATCCGGAGATGGCCCTACGGCTGCACCCAGGGAACTCGCGGGTTGCTGCGCTGGTGAGGGGGGTGTGGCCCGAGGAAGCATCGTCGGGGCAGAATTCCACACGGTCACCCTCAGATCACCCTGGCCACCAGCCGAAGTACCAGCTCTCGAGGAGGGGGTAGATCGGGGTGTGGCAGAGGGGACTCTACCTTGTGTAAGGTCACAGAGTCTCGATCTCAGCGCAGCGATGGTCATGTTCCCGCAGTGAGAACATGATTCATCCATGAAAGCTGCCTTAGCGTGATCTAAGCCCAAACACGCAAGACATCTTTCATGCCTGTTGTGGGAAAATTAATATTTTAGTTTAACCTGAAATTGTGTGGGTTTTACTTTAAATTCGATCATGTATTTTCTCTCCTGGAATATTTGCATATACCCAGCAGGAACAAAGGGTCACACACACACACATAGCATATGGAGACAGTAAAAGCCCAGGGGGGTTAGGAAGGGCCATTGTATTTCTAACAAAACCTGCTTTTACTGGTATTTCTGGGGGAACGGAAATTTACAGGAAAAAGGGATTCTGAAGGGGGTATAAAGGCTGTATGCTTTCTGTGTGATTCAGGTCTGTGTTCCTACATGGGGTAGCTGCCATTTACAAACCAGTCTCCTTTAAAAGAATAAACTTTCTTTTAAAGTACAATTTGAATCTAATGTCTCTTACTATGATGTTGTTTGTTAATTAAATTGTTTTTGCCACAACAATTTTGGTGTCAGAAAGTGAGGATCTCACGGCAGTTCTTTCTGGTCCTGAGACGGATTTGACGGAGTGAATCGCCCCGGTACCAGGCTACTGGTCTCATACCTCGGCGGTTTGAGAGAGAACTCAACAGATTACGAGAGAGAGAGACAAATCCCGATTTTTCAGGGCCAGAAGGGAAGGGACTCCGAGATCTGAAAAGAGCCCGGTGGCAGTGAAACATCTTGGTAAGGACCTTAAATTTATTTTATTTTAGTTTTTCGTATGGTGTAATTTGATATAACTATTAGGCGAACCATAGTGGCTGAACTATCTCTTTGGTCAGGCAGAGAAGGTTTTCGAGGGGTGAATTGAGGTAGTGACGGGCAGCCCGGCTCTTAGAAATAAGTTTAAAAAATAAATAATAAATTTATAAGAACTGGCACGTAACAAAATTTTAATTGGCACCTGAGGAAGTCGGACCAATTTTATGCCGAAAACTGAAATTTGAACCCGAATAAGTCGGATCTATTTCTTACAATCGGAAAGATTTGTTACTATGCTATAACCGGTAATTGTAACACGTGAACCAACACGAACTTTCCCATCACTACAAGTCAATTTTATGCCGAAAACTAGCCTGTAAGGCGGACGAAGGAGCCGCTGTGGCTGATTATGAGCTTACAAAATTTTTAATTGGCACCTGAGGAAGTCGGACCAATTTTTATGAAATTGTAAAAAACTGGCACGTAACAAAATTTTAATTGGCACCTGAGGAAGTCGGACCAATTTTATGCCGAAAACTGAAATTTGAACCTGAATAAGACCGAAAACTAGCCCGTAAAGCGGACGAAGGAGCCGCTGTTGCTGATTATGGGCTTACAAAATTTTTAATTGGCACCTGAGGAAGTCGGACCAATTTTTATGAAATTGTAAAAAAAAAACTGGCACGTAACAAATCTTTAATTGGCACCTGAGGAAGTCGGACCAATTTTATACAATCGCTCACGGAAGGATTTGTTACTTACAGTATTTTTATGAATTGTGCTATCCAAAATTTTCATTAATCTTTATTTTTGAATTGAACCTTGAGTAAACCATAATTACAGAGCATATTTGCTAAACCTTGCCGAATCGAGGTGACAGAATCGGATCTGTGAAAACGTTTGACAGATTAAGACGCGTTGAAATTAAAAATCCAAGAGAGAGGATTCAGCCAACATGGGATCATCTTATAGTAGCCTTGGCCTGAACAAGATAATTTGTACACACCAGTTTTCGGTCAAATGAAAAAGAATTACGGTCATAAATGTATGTTGGACATAGAAAAGTTAATCTTTGTACTGAGAGCCATGAAGCTGAACCACGATCTCGACTGCTCTCCGAGTCCGATCACATTAATTTCGGTCAAAGAATTACGGTCATAAATGTATGTTGGACATAGAAAAGTTAATCTTTGTACTGAGAGCCATGAAGCTGAACCACGATCTCGACTGCTCTCCGAGTCCGTTAACCCATTAATTTCAAGGACTTCCAAAGATACATAACAGCTACAAGTATGCACTATGCAAGCACTATACCGTATACAGGATTCACCCTATTATACTTTATCGACACAAATTGATTAGTCAAACAGCCATCCCAGAATAGTCTATAGCTACATAGGCTGTCTTTGACTTGAACAAGGGTTAAATTACTCGTCAGGCTACAGAAGAATACCATAATTCATTCGTTCAATTAGGCCTAATGCTGTGTTCACACCGAACGCGAATAGAGCGTCAAATACGCGTCTATCGCGTCTAGTTAGACGCTTGAACATTCGCTCAGTTCAAATTTTTCAACTTGCGGTGAAGACGTTCGCGGCAAACGCGTCGCCCAATTCGCGTCATTCGCGACGCCCGGCGCGAATGATGCGTCTATTCGCGTCTTTGCATTGACTTTGTATGTAATCTATTCGCGCAAATAATTCAATTAGCGTTCGGTGTGAACACACCGTAAGACATCGAGAGTCACGCAGACCTATAACAACCCAGCCATCATCATTTATTTCAGGAACCTTAATGTACAGAAAATCAAAATCTATATGCGACACAAAAAATGGACAGTGTTTTAGAGCTCCCCCTAAATGTCTCAAAGTAGGCTTTCAGGGGAGCCCAGGTCCTTTTCAGGGGAGCCGAGCTCCCCTTAGCTCCCCCGTAATTCGAACACTGCTAATACTGATTTAAACTATGCTATCTGAAAGAAAGATTCTGCTGTAAATCCTTGTGTTCTTGAGCAATGTTGTGAATAATGAAACTCTGAGCAGTTGTTTTCTATATTTGAATGATTGAAAAATGCACAAAGGCTAAATTTGAGCCACAGTGGGCTTATGAAAGGCAGATAAAAGATCGTTAACTGGGCAAAGATGATTTGAAATTGGCTATAGATTAAATAACACCAGTTAGAACAGATTTTATGATGCCTGATAGAATGCATTGCAAATAAAATGAGCGTGATTTAGACTGAAGAAACTTGGTTTAGTGTGTGTTTGAATAAAAAAAAACAATTGCAGTGTATTTAATGACAGGAGACGTTGTTCTTAATTTATCTGTGTCCGGGAACACGAATTAGCATTGAGAAAGATAGCAGAAAGAAAGTGTGGGGGGTTTTCACAGCTGGAAACTGCAGGGCCAAATGGCTTCTAAAGGATGCAGTGATACAAGACCGATCTATACAGTGTAATAGAATATAATTTATACTATAACCAGATTGTGATATATATTATATTGTAATGACCAGGAATGGTTTTGTTTTATTGACGATTAATTGGTTTAGAATAGAAAAGGATATAAAAGAATGTGAGCAGAGATTGTTGGATTGAGAAAAGACAGATAAGAAATGAGTTGCAAAATACTTTTAAAAGTATTTCTAATTGCAGATTAGTAAACTCTAAGAAAACATGAAAGTCAGACATTAAACTATGATAATTGAGAAACCTGACAACTAAAATTTAGATGAAATTTGAAAGATTATTAGTTGGGGGATTAACAGTGCTAGATGTGTTAAAAAGGCATTTGTTTTAAACAAAAGCTAATTAGTTTTGACCAAGAAAGTACTGGAAGCTGTTGATATGTTTGATTTTGGAAAATAAGCTTGTGGTTTTGGCTGAAACAATTTGCATCTGAATGTTGTGTGCTGGGCTGAAGCTGCCAGCAGACAGAGACTCAATCTGAGTTGAAATTTGTAATGTCTAAATTCCCTGCATGGGCAAGGGAAACTATAAAATTATTATGCTTGTATGGAAAATACATGTAATTCATGGAAAACATGCAGTATGCTGGGCTAGAATTAAAAGATACTAGATACATTCTGAACTTAGAAAGTACCAGTCCTGAAATGACTCAACAGTCTATCTCTCTCATTAAGATGTTAAAATGTAAAACTGAATGACTTTAAAGAAGTCTTTAAAATAATGAAGACAGCTTTGATTAGTTTATTTTGGGATCAGTAACTTCGTTGTCTCATTTTAGTCTCCACCATTCAGGATCAATGGCTCTAAGCTACAGATACAGATGTACACTGAATGTACGGTTTTGATCTAAAATTCTCTGAGTATAATCTAAGGATTGCGATTTTGCTGAGGATGTTTAATAGATTGATTTGATTAAATACTGTTGTTGTTGTTTTAGGACACTCCTACTGACTGTGAGAGTTCTTGAATGTCTTCTCACCCACACCCAAGAAAAGTTTATATATCATATTGTCAAATTTTAGAAGAGCCTCTTTGATAATTCTGCCCAAGTGGATGGAGCGTAAACAGTGTGCTGGGTGCCAGTCCAGAGACGGGTACAATCTTCTGATGGTCATAGGAGGACAACCTAAGACAGGAATGGCATCACCACTGGGCATCTGCCCACCAGGTTGTGGAGGTGTTTTTCTGTGCGAAGGGTGGAGCTGAAGAGCTGCCATTTACGAACCAGTCTCCTTTAAAAGAATAAACTTTCTTTTAAAGTACAATTTGAATCTAATGTCTCTTACTATGATGTTGTTTGTTAATTAAATTGTTTTTGCCACAACAATGCCCATCAGAAGATATGGAACGACCGCACTCAGAAATACACGGGCGAGACATCTTGAAAAAGACGTGCCCGTGCAAGCTCTTTTGTGAGAGGACGCTCAGCAGCCTGTGCTGAAGCGGCCAGGGAGAAGCACACACGCTGGATGCAGACCACTGCACAGATTAGCAGGCAGGAATGTGAATCTCGCTGGAAATCACCTTTGCACCAACACAGACTGGAGAGCTGCTCGTCTCGAAGACACTCGATGACAGTCAGAGAAATCAGGCTTACAGGAGTGAAGAGGACCTCTTGGCTCCGAAGCAGAAACATATCTGCATATTGCCAGCGTCCTTCCTTATATACCCATGAGGTGGGGCGGAGCTACGCTATGCAAATTCCGCAGACCCATGGCATTTCTTTGCCATTGGCTCGTTTTTTAACACTCGAAGGTGATAGGCTTCTAAGCGAAACCCCCATTCGTCGTCATCCGACGTAACTCGGAGTGACAACGAAAGAGAACGTCTCGGTTACGTATGTAACCCTCGTTCCCTGAGTACAGGGAACGGAGACGTGTCGTCGGGGGAGTTCCCTGACGAATTGGGATCACGCTAGGGAGCCAACTGCCTTCGAGAGAATTAAAACGAGCCAATAGACATTGGCATGCAAGGTTTGCATTCCGCGACCCGCCTACCAGCGCGGGTATAAAAGGCGGAAGTAAACATTGCGCAATGCTTTTCGCTGAGGAGCCGAACAGTGTCCAGTCCTCGCGAAGGTACAGCAACATGGCGAAGGGACGACACGTCTCCGTTCCCTGTACTCAGGGAACGAGGGTTACATACGTAACCGAGATGTTCCCTTTCGTCCTGGGAACTCCGACGTGTCGTCGGGGGAGTTCCCTGACGAATTGGGATCCCTAATAAAACGCCATGGTGCTGGCCCCTTCCAGCGCCCGGCTAAGCTACCCTGCAGCAGTTTCTTGAAATAAGTTGCGGGAGCTAGCACGGGAACCACACTGCTGTTCCGCAAGACCCGCACAGTGGAGCATTGGATAACACTGGGAAAGCGTTCCCTCAAGAGAGGAGGGAACGCTGCGGAAGCCCCAGCCTGACTGAGGAAGGCCAGGAATACACATATGTACTAGCCCGAAGGAATAGTGAAACATATGGCAGTCCCAGAGGTAGTCCCAATCCAAGGGAAGTGGGAGCGTACTCAAGGGGACGACGAACGAGTCCGTCAAGAGGAAGACATGGCTGAACTGCACATGGCATCATGGGTCACAGTAGAGACCACTGGGGCACCCAGTCTACTAACAACTCCTTACTAGAGGTAGCAGACCTGGCGCCGGGCGGTCCGCCGCGCCCAGCACCGAGGGGTGAAGGAGGAACTCACGAGGCTCACCGACGTAGGGTGCCAACGGAGCAAAAAGACGCACGTATCCGGCCGAGGCACGGAGTGGCGTGGCAAGCCGACACAACCTATTCCCTCGACCCACTGGCCGTAGCCAGAACTCGGGAGGAAACAGGTTCCACACGAAGGCTATAGAACCTAGCGAACGTGTTCGGTGTCGCCCAGCCCGCAGCTCTACAGATGTCTGTCAGCGAGGCGCCTTGAGCCAAAGCCCAGGAAGCGGCAACACCTCTAGTAGAGTGGGCACGCAACCTGGGAGGACAAGGCTCACCCAGAGATTCATACGCTCGGGTGATAGCATCCACTAACCAGTGGGCTAACCTCTGCTTGGAGACGGCCTTCCCCTTCTGCTGGCCTCCGTAACAGACAAAGAGCTGATCTGAGGTTCTGAAGCTTTGCATTCTGTCAATATAAACCCGCAGAGCGCGGACGGGACAGAGAAAAGCTAGGGCTGGGTCTGCCTCCTCCTGGGGCAGCGCTTGCAGGTTCACTACCTGGTCCACGAAGGGAGTGGTAGGAACCTTGGGCACATATCCGAGCCGGGGTCTCAATACAACATGAGAAAGGGCCGGCCCGAACTCTAGGCACGATTCGTCGACCGAAAAAGCCTGCAGATCCCCGACCCTCTTGAAAGAGGCCAAAGCTAACAAGAGCGCTGTCTTGATGGACAGGAAATTGAGCTCTACGGTCAGCAACGGCTCAAAGGGGGGACCTTGAAGAGCTCTAAGTACCAGAGCTAGGTCCCAAGAGGGTACAGAGTGCAAAACCCGAGGTGGATTTAACCTCCTAGCACCCTTGAGGAATCTGATGACCAGGTCGTGCTTCCCCAAGGACTTACCTTCTATTGCATCGTGATGCGCGGCTATTGCGGCGACATACACTTTGAGGGTGGAGGGGGACAGCCTCCGCTCCAACCCATCTTGCAGGAAGGAAAGCACGACACCGATCAGGCAAGTTCGGGGGTCCTCCTGACGGGAGGAACACCAATCGACGAACAGGTTCCACTTCAACGCGTAGAGGCGCCTCGTAGAGGGGGCTCTAGCGGAAGTGATGGTGTCTACCACTGCCTGTGGTAGACCACCTAGAACCTCCGCGTCCCGTCCAGAGACCAGACATGGAGTTTCCAGAGGTCTGGACGCGGGTGCCATAGAGTGCCCCGTCTCTGAGTAAGAAGGTCCTTCCTCAGAGGAATCGGCCAAGGAGGGGCTGTCGCGAGGAGCATGAGTTCCGTGAACCAAGTCCTGGTGGGCCAATACGGCGCCACTAGAAGGACCTGCTCCACGTCCTCCCTGACCTTGCACAGTGTCTGTGCAAGAAGGCTCACTGGGGAAAACGCATACTTGCGTAGGTCCCGGGGCCAGCTGTGAGCCAGGGCATCCGTGCCGAGGGTTCCCTCGGTCAGGGAGAAAAACCACTGGCAATGGGTCGTGTCTGGAGACGCAAACAGATCTACCTGTGCGGCTCCAAAGACACTCCAAACCAGCTGGACCGCCTGGGGATGGAGTCGCCATTCTCCTGGCAGGGGAGGCAACCGTGAGAGCTCGTCTGCCACACGGTTGAGCTCCCCTGGAATGTGAACGGCACGAAGCGACCTCAGATGCTTCTGACTCCATAGGAGGAGGTGGGAGGCGAGTCGCGACATGCGACGGGAGCGTAGACCACCTTGATGGTTGATGTACGCAACGGTCGCAGTGCTGTCCGTACGGACCAGTACGTGCCTGTGTCTGAGAAACCCCTTGAGGCGACGCAGGGCTAGACGTACTGCTTGCAACTCTAGGCAGTTCATGTGCCAATGCAGTTGAGGCCCCGTCCACAGACCTGAAACTGCATGCCCTTTGTACGTGGCCCCCCACCCGGTGGCAGAGGCATCTGTGAAAACCACAGCATGCCTGGGAACCTGGACTAGGGGCACTCCGGCCCGTAGAAACGCAGGATCTGACCACGGGGAGAAGGTTTGGCGACAGTGCGGGGTCACTTTGACCCGGAACGTGCCGCTGCGCCACGCCCACCTCGGGACTCGATCGTGAAGCCAGTGCTGAAGCGGTCTCATATGTAACAGGCCGAGCGGCGTTACTGCGGCTGCGGCTGCCATATGCCCCAGGAGCCTCTGAAATTGTTTCAGTGGAACAGCTGTCCTGCCTCGAAAAGACCTGAGGCAGGTGAGCACTGACTGGACGCGTTCCTCCGTGAGGCACGCAGTCTGGGCGACCGAGTCCAGCTCCATACCGAGATAAGAGATCCTCTGCATGGGGCAGAGTTTGCTCTTGTCCCAGTTGACCTGAAGCCCCAACTGGCTGAGGTGCCGAAGCACCATGTCCCTGTGATCGCACAACACATCTCGCGAGTGGGCTAGAATGAGCCAGTCGTCGAGATAGTTGAGAATGCGAACGCCTTGTTCTCTCATGGGAACAATGGCCGCCTCCGTGACTTCCGTGAAGACACGAGGCGACAGGGCCAGCCCGAAGGGTAGGACCTTGTACTGATACGCTCGACCCTCGAAAGCAGACCGAAGAAACGGTCTGTTTCGAGGGAGAATCGAGACGTGAAAGTACGCGTCCTTCTGGTCGATCGCTGCAAACCAATCCTGGGGACGGATGCACTCGAAAATGCGCTTCTGCGTAAGCATTTTTAACGGGAGTTTGTGCAGGGCCCGACTCAAAACACGCAGGTCCAGGATTGGCCGTAACCCACCGCCTTTCTTGGGTACAATGAAGTAGGGGCTGTAAAACCCAGACCTCATCTCGGCAGGAGGGACCGGCTTGATCACGTCCTTCGCCAGCAGGACATCGATCTCTTTCCTCAAGACAGGGGCGTCCACCGACCGCACACGGGTGAAGTGGACGCCCCTGAACTTGGGAGGCCGGCGTGCACCGAACTGGACGGTGCGGATGAGCCATCGGGACGGACCCGGAAGTGTTTTGTAGCCAGGCTTCCAGATACGGTCTCAACAAACCCACCCGAACCACTGGCGTACCCGCGGAGGGGCATCGAGGTGGAAGGCAGGGACCTGGCCCTGGTGGCACTGTAGCGACCAAGAGCGGGGTCTGGGCATTTTAACTTGACACCAACCTGCTTCCACCTGAGGGCAGACGACAGAGAAGGCCCGTGGGCATTCTGCTGCGGGCTGCCCGGTGGCGAAGGGAGGGGGAGAGACGAAGAACGAGGCCCTGACTCCTCATGTCCTGGTCTCTGCGCCTCCGGGCCCAGCTGCAGACCGGAGCGACGCAGCCGAGGCTGCGTCACTGCTATCTGCAAGCTGGGGAGAGGGGAATGGGAGTGGTGCAGCTAGGGGGTCGGCACGCACTGCCATTCTGACCCTCTCGGACGGAGGAAACTGGTCTTATTATACTGCCAGTCTCGACCGTGAGGGGAAACGAGGAACAAGGCCCGGGGGCATCGAGTCCTGGTTTCCCCTCACCCAGCGAGAGACTAGAGTGACAAGGCCGTAGCCCTCACTGCCATCTGAGCGCTGGGGCCCGTGAACGACTCAGAGGAAATGGACTGCTCAAACTTTGGGTACCGCTGATTACTGGATAACTAGCGGCGGAACAGAAGCGAAATTCTCCACCCGGCCCTCCCCCGGGGGAAGGAGTGGTGATGGCACGCACTCCCAAAGAGCAGATCGTCACATACTCTGGGTCGCTTCTCTCAGGGTTGTTTCCCTTCCCTTTGCTGGGGGGAAAACAAACTCCGAGCGGGCTGGTTGTGAGGTGCTTCTGGACCACCAGTGTGGACATCGTCTAACCGAGGGCCAGCGCTGTGACTAATCACGGTCAGTCACTAAGCACAGCTCAACCCCGAGTTAGAACTACGCACGTGCAGTGGTAGTGAGAGAGGAAAAACTTCTGCAGATTTAGGCATGTTTGGCTTGCCATATTGGCACCAAAATGCTTCCATACTGCCAAAATTCTTCACACACATCCAGGCACTTTAGGACAGCCCAGGAAAGTGTGGCTGTTAAGTCTGAATCTTCAGCATGAGAAACACCATTATAGTAGGAACTCAGCATCATTTTCAGAGTATAACAGCCCTCTCTCCGATGTAGCGATCGACATCTGTCCTCCCTGCGGCCCCGAATGAAATGCTTGGTCCCTCATGAGAAGGACCAGAATCCCATCCGAAAGCCTTGACGGCACACGGCACGCTGAGCGGCTCAAGCCTTTACGAGAAAGGGGAGGCGAACAACGTGCCGACGTGGTCATGCACTCCTGAAAGAACATGAACCACCCACGAACGCAGTCTCAACACACTGATTAGGCATGTGAAACAGTTATCGTGGCCGTCAACCAGGCATGCAAGATAGTGAACGTGGCCATTGCTTCGATGACACACGGCACGCTGGGCGCTCAAGCCTTCAGGCAAGGCGAACAACGTGCCGACGTGGTCATGCTCTCATAAGAAAGCATAAACCACCCACGAACACAGTCTCAGCATGTTTGCGATGCGCTAGAGGAGTGAGTGGTTCGTGCTCACTGAAACCCTCAGATCACCAATGTTATTCGCCAAAGTAGCCCTCTTCTGGTGCACCAGAAGAGAAACTAGATCGGGGAAATAAGCAAAGGGACTCACCTCATAGAGGCACATGAGTCTTGATCTTGACAGCGCATCTTGAGCGCCGAATGACGCGCGCTGGGTTGCCGTGACAACCCACGGCACGCTGAGCGGCTCAAGCCTTTACGAGAAAGGGGAGACGAACAACGTGCCGACGTGGTCATGCACTCCTGGGAGAACATGAACCACCCACGAACGTAGTCTCACACACTGATTAGGCATGTGAAACAATGAACGTGGCCGTCAAATAAGGACAGGAAACGATCGCATCCAGAAACACACGAGTGAAACGTCATCCTGAAAAGGACGCGATCTTCACTCGTGTTGCTCTTTTAGACAAAAAGAAATGCTCTTTTATGTGCCGAGGCACAAAGGGACCACCGCGGCAGACACAGCGGGGAAACTGCAAGCCCGTGTGCTGCACTCACCGTTACCAATACCAGCTGTTAAAACAGCTCTTTGTTTGAATAGAGAGAGAGAAACGGCCGGCAACGGGAAGCGATGGCCACTTGAAGCGCCGTCACACCAGCAGCAGAGGATTCCTTTCGCCAAAGAAGACTCGTTTTTCAATATTTCCTCGGAATACAGCAGCTCAGAGAGACACTGAATGGCTCCGAAGCAAAAAGCATTGCGCAATGTTTACTTCCGCCTTTTATACCCGCGCTGGTAGGCGGGTCGCGGAATGCAAACCTTGCATGCCAATGTCTATTGGCTCGTTTTAATTCTCTCGAAGGCAGTTGGCTCCCTAGCGTGATCCCAATTCGTCAGGGAACTCCCCCGACGACACGTCGGAGTTCCCAGGACGAAAGGGAACTGTGTATTTACGCGCATGCGCAGAGAACCAATTTTTTTTTCTAACTGATACTTCACATAGCTTGGTTCAAAACACATGTAATTCCCATAAAACCAATTACTATTTTTTTTTTTATTAAAATAAAAAAAGATATAATTATTTAAACAAACAAAATTTAATTATCTTTAATTTAATTGGGGCCATAATCATTTTTTTTTTCAGTGCATGAGGTAATTTAATGCAGTCTCTTCCTTGTTTGATATTGCTGAAATAACACTGGTGGCAGTGTTGCCATAGCAACCAGAAACACATCCTTAAGCAACTGGAAAACTGACATTTCTGTTAGTCAAAGTGACCTCTGTATTTTTCCTCCTCTGTACTGCAGAGTTTTATATTTGGCATCATGAGGACCATAAATGTGCCAAGTTAAAGAAGCCATTATAAGAATGAGATCATTGGTCAAACATTTGGTTAACCTAAATCTACTGTTTGGAACATTATTAAGATTAAAGGTAGCATTGGTGACCTTAGCAATTCCAAAAGGACACATAGACTTCCTGTAAGGGTTCTTCCATAAAATTTTCAGGAGACATTCATGGAGTCAACAAAGTGTCGGTTTATTGACTGTAACACTTAAGTACTGACACACATTGTGCAAACAAAGAAAGGGAAAAAAAAATAACACTGACTAATAAATGGGACATCAGCACATTACTGAGTTCTGGGTCTCAGATGTTTCTCGGGGATCCCTCACCAGAACTAACTCAGCCAGAGAAAATGAAGCCCTTTTAACAAACCAGACCAAACCATTCTTATAATTACAGGGGTCTCAATTCTCATTACATTACATTAAACTTACAAGGGAAATAATATATACATACACACAAATTTAAATAAACAGAAAAATCACATTTACAATAAAGCAATAATGAAAATACACTTAAACACACAAAAATAACCTCTTTTAAACACATTTGGAATTAACACACGACCCCAGCCCATATTGTCCCGAAACTACATTTCCCATAGTTCCCCATCGGATATATAAAGGACACCAGGAAAGGCCGCACCCTTTTCAATTCCAAACTTTTGTTCCATGCTGCAGTCATGGATTCCGGCGGAACCACGGGTAAGATGGACAAACAAATGTAAATAAAACATTAAACCCATATTTTGGTTGTGGTTTCATTTACTCTAGCGTGCACTCTAGAAATAAATGATTATTGACTTTGTTGCTCTTTGAGATTTAAAACGCTAAAGAGACAACATAGCTTCTCTAGTTCCAAGGTTTGGGTAAATTATATTTAAAGAAACAAAGTAATTACATAGACATTCAAAATAGACCAAAACCCCCATTAATTCCTTAGATCAAACGAAATATCAAATTTCGCATACAAAAAAATAAATAAAATAAAAGTAAACTAGAACCAATTCAAATGAAATGTTCATTCAAGGGTGGCCTTAGCCATCACACGTCCACAGGTAATGACAGAAGAATTATCACTATAATGAAAACAAATAATCATCCAAGTAGATGCTGCACACTGGTGGTGGCTGCACACTGGCTAGTTTACAGTTTGCCAAGACGAACTTAGAGAAAGCAGAATTCTGGAAAAGGGTCTCTTGGGCAGATGAGAACAAGATTAAAATGGTGAAATGGTGTGAAAGCAAGGGCATTTTATTTAAAAAATGTACTTTGCAGCTAGTCTGGGAACTGTTACCTCTCTGTATGTTTGTCTCCGGTGGCATACTTAAACCCTCAGAACTGATAACCCTCAGTAAACCTCTCACCACCTCTTTGTTTTCTGTTCCGTTTCATTCGTCCTGACAGCCAGAAGCTGTGCTAAGCACTAGTGGGTAATTGCATCGCCAGCTAGATAAATCTTGGATCCCAGGCCTAGAGCAGGGGCGCCATTATGGGGGGTGCAGAGTATGCCAGGCATATGGGTCCAGGATGCTATAGGGGCCCCAAATCATGACTTTGGGTTTCATTTTTCTTACATGCACGAACACATTAACTAATAATATTGTAGTAAAATTAAAATCTGTGAATTATGTTAAGGAATAAGTGAATGTGAGCACGCTCCCTCTGCACTTCAAAATATAGCACATGACATGTTAACCACACAAAAAAAGAACATGATGGATGGAAAGAAGCACATACCTGTCAGGAGAACATAAGCGAAAATGTAAAAAAAACAAAAAAAGTAGGGATAAAGATGTTAGGATGGTTTCCCTTACGAATTGGGTCCTTACAAATCAGAATAAACAAAATATTGTGAATGATTTTAAGGCGCGGATGTATCGAAAGCCCTTATTCATGAAGTCTGTATAGTGCAAGCGGTTTTCTGGGTGCAACATCGCAATTGAAAAATTTAACTTTATTCTTGAGAAAAACCTTGAATCATTTTTACCGAATTTGGTTGTGTGGGCTGGGGTTTCTTGGCTATAATCTAGGGCAAAGTGTTAGTCTTTGTCCGGCTCTATATATTTTAAACCCCAGCATGAGTTTTTTGAGGCGACCGTTATTTTAGGACATTATTTTAGAACGTTAAAATTTCCTTGGCGACGCGTCACACAGCCACACAGACAGATAGCCAATTGTATCGCGTTTATTTAGTTTTTCCCTTTTTATTCAAAATATTCACAAACTTGTTAACAATGTCATGAATTGTATGATATTCCAATTGTCAAATATGTGGAAGTGAATGTGTTTTGTTGTTTAAACACCATAATGACCATGTTAGTTGATACAGGCTATAACGCGAGTTTGCACAGCAATTCAAAGGATCTGTCGTATACATCACTTAAATTCATCAATTTTTCCCGGAATACATAGAAGTAAGTGGCCGGTGAACTGGGAGAAGAATATAGTAAACTTTATTGTTTCATAGCATATCTGATATGAATAAAGCACTTTGTAAAATTATATTTGAAAGTATTATTATTTCAGCTTCCAAAGGCATCAGTGTATGGAATTTAAATTAGAAAAACTATAAATGTCTCCTATAAATGTCTCCTTAATTTAAATGTCTATTTAAATGTCTGAAACCTCAAATAAACATTATGTGGTTGAAATATGAAAAGCACTGAGCGTCCCGCTTTGGGGGTGGAGGGGGGACAAATTGAAACCAAGGGGCACGAACCAGATCATGAACCCCCCTCTCTCTATTTAGAAATACTAGCCTGTCTGTCTACTAGAAATAGTATATATTCCTTAAATTAATATAATTGTTGGTTTCACTTTATTTTGATGGTCCCTTTAACACATTCTGTTGTCTATAAGTAACATAAACGTCAAAAGAAAAAAACACATTCATCAGGAAGAAGGGGGGCCAAATTCTGTCTTGCATACCCCCTTTAAAACTCTTTATGCCGCCCCTGGCCTGGGGTGGGTTCCAGATAGAAGGTAATATGACATACGTCAGTTTACTCAGGTTAAGCAGATAACCTCAACTTTCAGTTCCAAAAACAAAGGTAACTTTCCGGGTATGTAAGTATGGCAACTTATTCTCTGAGCATAACCTGCTCCAGAGCAGATTCTGTTCCGCGGTTAGTTTGTTTTAGAGGTGTTCGGCGCATGATGAGGCTCCAGTGAGCATAATAGATTTCACACAATATTATATTATATAGTTATTTATTATAATTTAACATAAAGCAATGTTATTTTACTTATTACTTTTTTTTCTCTTCTCACACATCGCAGATGTGCATTTAAAAGGTTTTCGAATGAAAATGGGACATTTTCTAATGTGTCTATAATAAAATGCATGTGATACATCACACAAATATGGAAGTAAAATGGCTAAACAGAAAATAAGCCTACTGCCACATTTTCTTTGAAAACAAAGACTGACTGTGTCAGTCCATCTCTCTTTTTTAAATTTTATATATTTAGCATCAAACAAACAATATAATTATTGTTGACAGTAATACAAACTGATTAAAGAAAACAAGATTAAAAAGATAAGATACTTTTTTTTTGTGCAAAACTGCCTAAATTGTGTTGACCCAACTAAACTGATATATTTTGAATGAACTAAATTAAATTGTGTGTAAAAATATCTTCAATTAAATTAAGTAAGGGTAATACATTAATTTTTTACATCAAGGTGGAAAAGGACTTTCATCATATAAAACAAACTTAAGTAATTTACCTTGTTGGTTATATCAACTGACAGTTATGTTTCAGTAAAACTTTGTTTTTTCAGGTTGGTTGAATAACATAACATAAAGCAATTTTATTTTACTCTAATTTATTTGTTATTTAATTCTCTTCTCGTACATCTTAGATGTGCATTCAAAAGGTTTTTGAATGAAAATGGGACATTTTCTTTATAATTTATTTCTATAATAAAATGCAAATACATCACAAATGTGGAAGTATAATGATAAAACATAAGGTAAGGTACACTTTTGTTCCTGTTAGGTACTAATATGACTAATATGTACCTTTAAGGTACAGAAGTGTACCTTGTGAAAAGGCACCGCCCCAGTGACAGCTCTTGTACCTTTTTGTCTGAGAGTACTTCCTTATTATCTTTGAAAGCACAGACTGTTTTATAGGTCAATCCATCTCTCTTTTTTAATTTATATATTTAGCATCAAACAAACAATATAATTCTTGTTCACAGTAATAAAAAAACGGATTAAAGAAAAATAATAAAAAAGGCAAAACTGCCCAGTAGGTTGTGATATACACTCAGAATGTAAATCGTCATTACACAAAAGAGGAAGTGTCACATCCTCCCAGATGTCAGTGACAAAAATAAAAATAAATAAGGGACTATGAATTTTACCGGCTATGTCCCCTCTCCTGTTAGCCTGACGTCATCATACTCAGATTCTAGTCAGAATGTGAGTCTGATACTGCTCCATTGGGCTGTGATTATGGGGCGTGTGTCAACCGAACTAGGAAATAAAAGGCCTCTGCACTCAATTGGATAGACCTAGAACCAATCAGAGCAACGGAGTAAGTGACGTATGTTGAGAGATAGATTAAAGTTGATAGATTAAACTTTTTCCGAATCCCGTAGGAAGGATGGCAAAAACATCTTTCCCCTCAACAAATGCCTTGACAAATGTTCTCTGTTCCTCTTCTAAAATGAATGTGCTGTCTATATCTTCTATAACACACGCGATAGCGGAATATACACAACTCAATTCTCCAGCGTCAGCCATGAATTCAACCCAAGCCAAGACGTGGATGGTTGCGTTACCGTTGCTCACATAGATATGATGTCTATTGTTGCTCATCTGTCCATCATCGTATAAAGCCCGCCCTGACAATTTGATTGGTCCGAACAATTTTTGTTCGGGCATAATAGCTCCTCAACGGATTAAGTCCAGACCAAGCGGCAACATTCTAATCTGAAAAATGAAGCCTACCCGGAAGTGCGAAAAACTGCAATACACCGAAAATCCGCTAGGGGCAGGTCCCAAAAGGGAGCAAATGTCCATAGACTCCATGTTAAATGGTGCGAATGATGCGTCTATTCGCGTCTTTGCATTGAGTTTGTATGTAATCTACTCGCGCAAATAATTAAATTCGCGTTCGGTGTGAACACACCATTACATATAGCTGAGGCTGCCGCTGCTTGGCTGAAGAGGCGCGTCCACCCTTGGCTGAAGAGGCTCAGTCTCACACAAAGCCCGCCCTTTTACCCATATATGGATTGGCCAGAAGGTGGGCGGGGTTAGGATTTCCCAAGATTTTCAAAGATGGTGCCGCCCATACCCTCATAAACAGCCTCAAAACCGTTATTTAGAAAGTCTATGGGTGACGTCACAGACGCTTTGTCCATTTTTTTTTACAGTCTATGGTCCAGACCGAACTTCCCGACCTAAACATTTTGTGGGCGGGGTTCGGGCTGGCATCCAGGCTACTATTCTGTCCCAGCTCACACACAATCATTACAGGGAGAGAGTGTCGCTGCAAAAGAATGCCTCTTTATTCACAAAGCAATGTAAATAACAGGAAATTAAGATCTTCAGGAGGGGTACAGGCCAAAATAATAAGCAAAAATAAATATGGCTAAAGGGATTACATTTAATTTACCTATCAAAAAAATTATCCAAATAAAATACAAGAGCCTCCCCTTACTCCATGACTAACCAATAAACAGGAGAAAACAAAGATTCACAAAGAAAATGGCAACCTCCTCCCTACGGCTTCCAAAATAAGTAATTACAAAAAAAAAAAAGAAACAAAGTTAATATCTCAATCACAGAAAGGAAAGCTTAAGTAACAAAGTACAAAGTAACAAAAGCTGTAAAGTCTTTTGATCGTTAGCGGCCAGTGAAAACACCACAACATAGGTATAACTTTCACATAATGTCTTACAGCAGCAAGCCAACATCTACCGCAACTTTGCAACAAATACTGGTTGTCTGGGGCAGGAGATGGTGGACTGAATGGCAACGACAATCACGGCGGAGCTCTATGATGCGTGCACAACAAGAAGCTCTCCACCACTGCAGTCTTTCCAGCATTTAAGCACTCCCGCTCCTCAACTTAATCTCCCGCAGGTGATCCCAATTAAGCACTGCACAGACAGAGAGAGAGAGAGAGAGAGAGAGAGAGAGAGAGAGAGAGAGAATAGCACACAATACATAATCACATCACCAAGAATGCAAATAAACAACAACAACAACAAACTTTACATCTAGGGAAATAACAAGAAGATAGAAGAATCAACTGAGGGTTCAGGGTGTATGTGACAGTAAGTTAACCTTGCTGTCTGGAACACCTCCTCGTCTTCCAGAACTCCTCCGTGGGACTCGAGACCAGTGTGACTCACTGGTGTTGCTCATTAACCGTCACTCCACCAGCCTCGCACTGCTCACACTGCTCTCTACCCCACCGGGCTCATGACAGTGTTTATGATCACAATTCTTCATTGCACAGGTTCCAATGAGCCTAGAAGGAGGTCAATAATGACCTGTGCTGTATTCTATTAAGAATTCTATTAAGAATAGAAGGCATTCTATTCTATTAAGCATTCAATTAAGAAGGCTAATTCTATTAATAATTCTGAATTATATTAAAAAAAGATGATTTTCCTGGTATCAATTGCTTAGGGCAATTCTATTAATAATTCTGAATTCTAATAAAAAAAGATGATGATTTTCCTGGTTTCGTAGCGGGAGGAGAAGTACATAAGCTTATGCTTTATGCAGATGACATTTTATTATTTGTTTCTGACCCTGGTAGGTCCATACGTTGTCTCCTTAGAATAATTGACGTTTTCAGGTTTTTGCTAAATTTTCAGGGTGAATTGTTCTAATCAGAAGCTCTTGCACTGACTGCATTTTGCCCTGCTTCAGCATTTCCCTCTGGCCCGTTCCAATGGCCTAAGTCAGGCATTAGATATTTAGGCATTTTATTTCACCCAAAGTTGAATGATTTAGTGAGAGCTAATTGACCCCTTAATGAAAACGATTTCCTGAGATATGGATTGATGGGTTCCACTCTATATGTCGATGGCTGGAAAAGTCAATGTAATTCAAATGAGTTGTACGCCCAAACTGAATTATTTATTACAGTCTCTTCCAATACAAATAGCCTACCACTTTCCTATTTTTAACAGTTTGACAGAATATGTAAGGCTTTTATTTGAAATGGTAAGCGACCTCGGATGCATTCTAATAAGGTGGTCTAGGCCTGCCTAATGTTTTGTTTAATTATTATGCTTTCAATCTAAGACACCTGGCTCACTGGTCACTTCCTCCTGAGCGAGCTCCCCCTTGGTAAATGATTGAACAATCTGTCTTGCCTTCAATTTCACTATTGCAGAGTCTGTCCAGTAAACTGGATGGAGAGGTGAAAAAACATCCTATTATTCCACACTTGCATGCAGAATGGTTAAAGATTTCCCATCTGCCTTTGACCCTTACCTCAATGCTTGTTCAAGCATATGGTTGAACCCTAAATTATGTATTAATAAAACCCCCTTTCTATGGAAGGAATGGATTAAGAAGGGTGTTGTTATATTAATCAGCCTTTATGAAAATTATAGTCTGAAGTCATTTGAACACACACGACAGCAGTATGGTATATCTAGATCTCAGTTTTTCCATTATTTACAGTTATGACATTTACTTTGTACTACATTTGGTTCTAGTACACAGCTTCCTGAGTCAGCAGACGTTCACAGTATGGTCATTTTGGCATATGGGAAGGGTCATGATGAAGCATCAGTGTATTAGTCCTGGTTGAGGAGCTTTCTTAGCTCTTAAGAAAATTTGAGAAAGAGATCTGAACCTAACATTTGATGACAAGGAACTTATTAACTAACCTGAGAAGTGCTGTCTCAGTGCTGTGGAGACTGTGAAAACCTGACTGGAAGCATTCATAAAGTTTGTGTGATGACAAATAGCTAAGCTGAGCAGCGACCACTTTCTCGAGTAGCTTAGAGAGAAATGGAAGATGTGGAATTGGTCTATAATAAAACCAGTACTAAGAAGTTGGGAGATGAGAAATGAAATGAGCAATGAAAATATAGAAGCACACTTTTTAAGTAAGGCAGTTGGGGTCTGGTCAAGATGGCTGGAAGATGTGTTTGATGTCTTGATTAGCTCTGAGATATAAGCTGTATGGAAAGTGTCTCAATTAGTGAAGGTGCCAGGAGTTACGGGCCAGGAGTGAGAAAGTCTTCTGAAAGGATAGAAGAGGACATAGACAGCAAATTATTATATATTAGGGGTGTAAAAGTACACAAACATGATGGTAGGGGAAATACCTCAGTATTGAAGTCACGGTTTGGTACGTTTTCATGGCAAATTTATTTAAACATACATTAAATAATCAATACATTACTAACAGGTTAAGTAAATAATGAATAGGCTAATATAGTGTAGTGTTGTCACGATACTAGAATTTCTAACTTCGATACGATACCTTGAAAAATATCGATATTCGATACCATTTTCGATACCACAGAGAAAAAAACTGCCACAATATTAAGGGGCTCTTTTTTTATTTAAAGCTAAATATAACAAGTCTAGAACATGACAATGAGTTATATTTTACATACAGTAAATAATGTGTAATGGCTCAGAGTCAGTAGTTCTTGTGTTTCTCTTTTTTTCTGTTCTTGTTGTTTCTCTTTCCTTCAATGATTCTTCTTATTAACATTAGGTGTCACCACTAATGGCCAATCATCACTTAATTATCTCATTAACTTCAACACTGCTTCAGTGTTAATTTTTAACACCCTGTAGTTAAGGGTGAACCCTAGAAGAACCCTAAAAGGCTGAAGGACCCCTAATAAGGGCCTAGCGACGCCCCTGGCCTGAGGTAAATGTAATGCTATGTGAGATTTAAGTTTCACATAGTTTCAAGCTGTTTTATTGATATCTTTCCACAGTTGAGAGATGTAAACTGTGGCGAGCAGGACAAGACCGAGGGCCGTGAGAGAGCGGCGCGAAGCCAGTGGTGTAATTACGGATCAGCGACACCTGCGCGACGCACCGGTCTCGTATCTCTCACAGAGGAACGGAACCATAAAAGGAGGAGCGACAACAGTGAAGAGCGAGAGAGGACAGGCCTGGACTTGTGTTTTGTTTTGTTATATGTGACAGCAGTTGTCCATGAGGGGCTGCTGTCTTTTACTTTCGTTTTGTGTTTGTTTATTTTATTATTAAAGTCTTTAAATGTTCGCCAGTTCCCGCCTCCTTCTTCCCATAACATCGAACTGCGTTACATATACAAACAAATCGTTTCTTCTTCTTTTTACTGGTAGCAAACAGTGTTGCATTAGTGCACGCGCCCCCTTCTGGATTGAAGTGTGGATCGACTGTGACTTAATGTATTCGTAGTGCAACTGCATGCACCAAACCGTGACATTCGTACCTTACGGTTCGGAATGAATACATGTACCGTTACACCCCTATTATATATACTATTTATTATATCTTGGAAGAAGTGTAGAAATTGGACAGGTCAGTGGACAACCAGAAACGTGACAATTTTTTACCAGCTCTGAAAGTCCCTCATGTGCTTGTTTGTCACATCCTTACGGCTAAGTGACTGACTGGATTCAAGAGAAGATACTGTAAGTGGCGGATGCTCTGCCCATCATCTGTTACACCCTGGGTTTTTCCATCACACACCCAGATTTTTCCATCTCACTCCCTCAAGATTCTGTCCAGCTCCTGCAAAAATATATGTTATCTTCTCTTGCTTTCACCTGCAACATTCACATTTTATCCCACTCCTGCCTACAAAATCCCACAGGTAAAAGTACCAAGAATTTTTAATACGCTGACTGCTTCTGCCCGCTCCTCTGTTAATATGGTATTTTTTCCACATGCTCCTCCATTGAATAAAATAAAAAAGAAACAGAAAATAAACAAAAAAAAATTCATTTTATTTATTTCATTGAAACAATGAACATGGACATGGAACTTTTAAGAACATATATGTTTAGGCCCAGTCAGAAATAGCCTTATAAAATAATAAACCTCGATTGCTTGCGTAGACAGACAGAAGCCAAACAGAAAAGCATTTATAGAAAAGCATTCTGAGACTGTTTTGCCTTTAGCAATGCCTATCCAAACATTAAACAAAAACTATTTATAGAAAATAGGCAAATCATCAAATATATAGCATAAAATAATATAAAAATTAAACTGAATTAGTTAAAGAATTAACTTGATGTAGCAGAATTAATACCACAATCAACTAACCTGTTCGTCCGGTGAACACTCAGTATTGATTCATTCTAAGAAATGTTCATTTCTGTGGTATGGGAAATAACTTTCTTACTATATAGTACTACTCAGATCATGTAGTCAAAATCTGCATGATTAGGGACTCCAGTTTATAAGCATGAACACAAACAACTTTACTTGTGACAAGAACACGACTTTATTAGGATGAACTAAACACTTAGGATTAATCTAACATACACGCACATACAGGTCCTTCTCAAAAAATTAGCATATTGTGATAAAGTTAATTATTTTCCATAATGTAATGATAAAAATTAAACTTTCATATATTTTAGATTCATTGCACACCAACTGAAATATTTCAGGTCTTTTACTGTTTTAATACTGATGATTTTGGCATACAGCTCATGAAAACCCAAAATTCCTATCTCAAAAAATTTGCATATCATGAAAAAGTTCTCTAAACGAGCTATTAACCTAATCATCTGAATCAACTAATTCCTGAATCAAAAGATTCCTGAGGCTTTTAAAAACTCCCAGCCTGTTTCATTACTCAAAACCGCAATCATGGGTAAGACTGCTGTCCAGAAGGCCATCATTGACACCCTCAAGCAAGAGGGTAAGACACAGAAAGAAATTGCGGCGTGGCATGGAGGCAATCAGCCTGTGGCACTGCTGAGGTGTTATGGAGGCCCAAGATGCTTCGATAGCGGCCTTAAGCTCATCCAGAGTGTTGGGTCTTGCGTCTCTCAACTTTCTCTTCACAATATCCCACAGATTCTCTATGGGGTTCAGGTCAGGAGAGTTGGCAGGCCAATTGAGCACAGTAATACCATGGTCAGTAAACCATTTACCAGTGGTTTTGGCACTGTGAGCAGGTGCCAGGTCGTGCTGAAAAATGAAATCTTCATCTCCATAAAGCTTTTCAGCAGATGGAAGCATGAAGTGCTCCAAAATCTCCTGATAGCTAGCTGCATTGACCCTGCCCTTGATAAAACACAGTGGACCAACACCAGCAGCTGACATGGCACCCCAGACCATCACTGACTGTGGGTACTCCAGTGCTGCTTCTCTGTAGCCCAGGTCAGGCCCTTCTGCCGCTGTTTCTGGTTCAAAAGTGGCTTGACCTGGGGAATGCGGCACCTGTAGCCCATTTCCTGCACACACCTGTGCACGGTGGCTCTGGATGTTTCTACTCCAGACTCAGTCCACTGCTTCCGCAGGTCCCCCAAGGTCTGGAATCAGTCCTTCTCCACAATCTTCCTCAGGGTCCGTCACCTCTTCTCGTTGTGCAGCGTTTTTTTGCCACACTTTTCCCACAGACTTCCCACTGAGGTGCATTGATACAGCACTCTGGGAACAGCCTATTTGTTCAGAAATTTCTTTCTGTGTCTTACCCTCTTGCTTGAGGGTGTCAATGATGGCCTTCTGGACAGCAGTCAGGTCGGCAGTCTTACCCATGATTGCGGTTTTGAGTAATGAAACAGGCTGGGAGTTTTTAAAAGCCTCAGGAATCTTTTGCAGGTGTTTAGAGTTAATTAGTTGATTCAGATGATTAGGTTAATAGCTCGTTTAGAGAACCTTTTCATGATATGCAAATTTTTTGAGATAGGAATTTTGGGTTTTCATGAGCTGTATGCCAAAATCATCAGTATTAAAACAATAAAAGACCTGAAATATTTCAGTTGGTGTGCAATGAATCTAAAATATATGAAAGTTTAATTTTTATCATTACATTATGGAAAATAATGAACTTTATCACAATATGCTAATTTTTTTAGAAGGACCTGTACATGCATACAATTAAGCAATGGGAAGAGAGATGAAGCAGAATACAGGAAAGCAAGAAGTTATAGCATTATTCGAAATTCAGCAGATCAACAGCCCTGATCAAAACCATCAGTTTCTTAGTTCTAACACACCCTTCTTTAATAGAACAAAAGGAAAGTGACGGTCTCACCCTTCCTTTGGGGGACACTAGTTAAGTAGACTCACAGCCTTAGATGTTATGCTACAGCACAGGCCCTTCATCAGTAATGGTGTTAGGTCAGACTGTAAATGTAAAATGCATTCATGCAGTGTCTGCACAAATGAATCAAGCAAAAGTCACTTCTGTCACCTCCTCCCGTTGGGGAAATTGGTTAGCAACTCTCACAGCCCCGAACATTGCTTTACAGCGTGCACCTGTCAATAACATATCCTCATGTATGATGTCTACAATGACTGAAGTTTTGTTAGAGGATGAAGGAGAAATGACTCACGATTGTGTTACGCTTACATATACCCCTACAAGTGAAGTAAAAGAAACTCCCATAGAGAATTCAGAATTTGAGTTGTTTGTTGATGGTTCAGCTCAAGACATTGAAGGTAACATACCAGCTGGTTATGCAATAACGTCCACCACTGAAGTGGTTGCTTCAGGTCGTCTTCCAGATCATTTTTCAGCTCAAGCTGCAGAACTAGTAGCCTTAAAGGGGGGTGAAATGCTGTTTCATGCATAGTGAGTTTTTTACACTGTTAAAGAGTTGGATTCCCATGCTAAACATGGACAAAGTTTCAAAAATGAAGTTGTAAGTTTGATGGAGTAATTCTGTTCCAAAAATACTCCTTCTGGTTTGTCACAAGTTTCGGAAAGTTTTTTTCGAATACGGGCGTGTGTGACGTCAGTGTCACCGGAATTTCCTTATACAGGTCTTAAGGGCACTTCTCCCGGAAGGGCGCGCGCGCATCTGTAGCCTAGTGTGTGCGAGAGTACGCCTATGCCCATCAGAGCACATACAGTTAATGTATCTATGGAGCATGCGATGTATGGTGTGTGTGTGTGTTTAAATACATTTGTTTAGCTGGCCACTGTAGGTGTCAGTTTGTTTATTGTAAAAATAAATCATGTCCTCATAAACCACGAGTCTGTCTGTTTACAACACACAAATGTTGTAAAACTCGCGCATGACATGGTGTTCTAAAAACACTGCGCTCAAGTTCAAATCATTTCTATTTTTAAAAAAACGCTCGAAACCTTATGTTTTTCACCCATTTCACTGCCCATCTCACGTTTTTGTGAGCAAAAACGCGTTCTGTATGAACGAGCCCTTAGTATTGTTTAGATCCTTGTTCTGCATGGGATTACATGGCACGCCTCCACCCGCTCGGGTTTTTCCGGAAAGACTCGGTACAGCCCATCTTTCTTTTATAAATATAATAAAACTAAAGACTTTTTGGAGATATGAAGGATGCAATACTACTCTATAGGTACTCAAGATTAACATGAGATTGAGTGAAACGTCTCGGTTACGTATGTAACCCTCGTTCCCTGAGTAGGGAATGGAGACGTTATGTCGGATGACAACGAATGGGGTTTCTCTTAGAAAGCCTATCAGCTTCGAGTATTACAAAATGAGCCTATGGCAAAGAAATGCCATGGGTCTGCGGAATTTGCATGACGTAACTCCGCCCCACCTCGTGGGTATAAAAGGAGGAAGTCCGCAACAGCAGTTTATGTTTCTTCGCTGAGGAGCCAAGACTGAGCTCAGGCGATCCCCGCGGTACAGCGGAAAGTGGCAGGCAGACGTAACGTCTCCGTTCCATACTCAGGGAACGAGGGTTACATACGTAACCGAGACGTTCCCTTTCGTTGTCACTCCGAGTTACGTCGGATGACGACGAATGGGGTTACCAGTCTAATCACGCCACCTTCTCAGCTGTATTCCAGTGCCCTGCGTAAATCGAGATCCCTGTCATAGACTGGACGAAGGACTCCATTTAACACAGGAATACCAAGGTACACTGGGAAGCATATCCTAAGCTAGGGGAAGTATGCAAATAATGCCAACCCAGAGGGGGGGGGACTTAGAGAATACACATATGACCCGAAGGAAACATATGGAGAACACTGGGGTGTCCAGCCGCAGGTGGAATATTTCAACCCCAGGGGTGGCAAGGTGGCTTGCCAAGGGAAAGACACATGCTCAGAGAGGCTTACAGTGGAAATACACATGTGGGGGTCGCTCAGGGGAGGGACCATGCACACGGGAGGCACCTAGCCGACGCGCAGGCAATAGACACTGGCGCCGACGTCAGGAGTGCTGGAGGAACTCAGGGCTTTCGGGGAAGCTCACCTGAGGAGAATATCGCACGTATCCAGTCCGTGGAGTGGAATGGCGAGCAAGCGAAGACACCTGAGCGGGTCCGGTACTAGCTAGTTGAAGCGAGTACATGAGAGGACACTGGCTCCACTCGGAGATTATAGAATCTGGCGAATGTGTTAGGTGTCGCCCAGCCTGCAGCTCTGCAGATGTCTGTTAGCGAGGCGCCATGCGCTAGAGCCCAAGAGGATGCCACACTCCGGGTGGAGTGGGCCGTCACACCAAGGGGGCACGGTCGACCTTGCTGCTGGTAAGCCAAGGCAATGGCGTCCACTATCCAGTGAGACAACCTTTGCTTGGAGAGACCCTTTCCCTTCAGCTTCCCACCATAACAGACAAAGAGCTGGTCTGAGGTCCTGAAACACTGCGTCCTGTCTACATAGGCGTGAAGAGCGCGTACTGGACAGAGCAGTGCCAAGGCTGGGTCTGCCTCCTCCGGGGGCAGCGCTTGCAGGTTCACCACCTGGTCCCGAAAGGGAGTGGTAGGAACCTTGGGCACATATCCGGGCCGGGGTCTCAGGATCACGTGAGAGAAAGCCGGTCCGAATTCCAGGCACGCTTCGTCGACGGAGAATGCGTGCAGGTCCCCTACCCTCTTGATGGAGGCCAGTGCAACCAGGAGCGCTGTCTTCATTGACAGGAACTTAAGCTCGACTGACTGCAGGGGCTCAAAGGGAGCACTCTTCAGGGCAGTTAGAACCACTGAGAGGTCCCAAGAGGGAACGAGAGGAGGGCGAGGAGGATTTAGTCTCCTCACTCCTCTCAGGAACCTGATGACCAGGTCGTGCTTCCCTACCGACTTCCCTTCGACTAGGTCATGGTGTGCGGCAATGGCGGCAACATAGACCTTAAGGGTGGAGGGAGACAGCCTTCGCTCCAACCCCTGCTGAAGGAAGGAAAGCACAACGCTGATCGAGCATCTCCGGGGGTCTTCTCGGTGAGAAGAGCACCAGACGACGAAGAGGTTCCACTTCAACGGGTAGACGTGTCTTGTGGACGACGCTCTAGCGGAAGGGATGGTAGCCGCCACCGCTGGTGGAAGGGTACTCAAACCTACCTCGAGCCGTCCAGGAGCCACACGTGGAGGCTCCAGAGATCGGGGCGAGGGTGCCACAGGGTGCCCCGTCCCTGAGAAAGAAGGTCCTTCCTCAGAGGAATGGGCCAGGGAGGTGCTGTCGCGAGGAGTGCAAGTTCGGGGAACCAGGTCCGGCCGGGCCAATACGGCGCGACCAAAATGACCTGCTCCTCGTCCTCCCTGACCTTGCGCAAGGTCTGCGCAAGAAGGCTCACTGGGGGAAACGCATATTTGCGGCCCGGCGGCCAGCTGTGCGCCAGTGCATCCGTGCCGAGCATGCCCTCGGTCAGGGAAAAATACAGGGCGCAATGGGTCGAGTCGTGAGAGGCAAACAGATCTATCTGTGCGTCCCCGAACTGGTCCCAAATCAGCTGAACCGACTGGGGATGGAGTCGCCATTCTCCAGGGAGGGGCTGAAGCCGTGAGAGCTCGTCGGCTGCACAGTTCAGGGCTCCGGGAATGAAAATGGCTCGAAGCGACCTCAGATGCTTCTGACTCCATAGAAGGAGGTGGCGGGCGAGTTGTGACATACGGCGGGAGCGTAGACCACCTTGATGGTTGATGTACACTACAGTAGCGGTATTGTCTGAGCGGACTAGTACGTGTTGACCCCTGAGCAACGCCCGGAAGCGGTGCAGGGCAAGGCGTACTGCCAACAACTCGAGGCAATTGACATGCCATAGCCGCTGGGGTCCTGTCCAGGAGCCCGCAGCAGCATGTCCATTGCACATGGCGCCCCAGCCCGTGGTGGAGGCATCCGTGGAGACCACAACATGCCGGGAAGCTCGTTCCAGGGGGACACCCGCCCTGAGAAAACTGAGGTTCGACCACGGGGTGAGGAACTGACGGCAGGTCGGAGTAACTGGTACCCGGAGCGTGCCTTGATGCCATGCCCACCTCGGGACTCGGTCGCGAAGCCAAAGCTGAAGCGGTCTCATATGTAGCAATCCGAGCGGCGTGACCGCGGCTGCAGATGCCATATGCCCCAGGAGCCTCTGAAAATGTTTCAGTGGAACCGCATTCTTGCTCCTGAAATGTCTCAGGCAAGTCAGCAGTGACTGCGCGCGCTCGCTCGTAAGCTGCGCGGACATGGCGACCGAGTCGATGTCCATACCGAGAAAAGAGATCCTCTGCACGGGGCAAAGTTTGCTCTTCTCCCAGTTGACCCGAAGGCCCAGACGAGCTAGGTGCCGGAGCACTAGGTCCCTGTGTTCGCAAACCTGATCTCGAGAGTGAGCTAGGATCAGCCAGTCGTCGATATAACTCAGGATGCGAACCCCGTGTTCCCGAAGGGGAACAAGGGCAGCCTCGACGACCTTCGTGAAGGTGCGAGGAGACAGGGCTAGCCCGAAAGGGAGAACCGCGTACTGGTATGCCTGCCCCTCGAAAGCAAACCGTAGGAACGGTCTGTGTCGAGGAAGAATGGAGACATGAAAGTAGGCGTCCTTCAGGTCGATCGCTGCAAACCAATCCTGGGGCCGCACGCATTCGAGAACGCGTTTGGCGGAGAGCATCTTGAACGGCAGCCTGTGAAGGGAGCGGTTCAGCACGCGCAAGTCCAGGATTGGCCGTAACCCACCGGTTTTCTTGGGGACAATGAAGTAGGGGCTGTAGAACCCGGACCTCATCTCGGCTGGAGGGACAGTCTCGATTGCACCCTTCGCCAGCAGGGTGGCAATCTCTGCTCTCATGATAGGGGCATTGCCACCGACCAAAGTGGAGCGGACTCCCCTGAAGCGGGGAGGAGACCGTGCGAACTGAATCGCATAGCCGAGCCTGATGGTGCGCGCGATCCAGCGGGACAGACGGGGAAGCTCTAACCAGGCTCCCAGGAACTGAACCAGCGGGATCAAGCGGACGACAGGCGTCCCCCCGGAGGGGCAGCGAAGCGGAGTAACTGGCCCAGACGTGGACGGCATAGCGGCCCGGTGTGGGGGCACAGTTAGCAACCGCGCCCTGACAGAGGGGGCCAGGGGAGGACCAGGCTGGTCGTCCCGTGGGGGCCTGCTCTGCCAGGGGTCTGGCGACAGAGGGGGACAGGGGCGACGCGTCCGTGGACGGCACGCCTTGTCAACCGCCTCTGGGACAGAGGGGGGCGAGGAGAGCACGGCTTGTGGGCGGCGCTCTGTGTCGCCCGAGAACTCTGTGAGCTCAGGGAAGAGAGGGTCGTTTCTGTCTTTAACCACTTTAGGGTGCTGCCCACCCGTGGGTGAGCAGCAGGGAGCGGAGAACAAAAGATTCTCCCCCGGCCCTCCACCGGGGGAAGGAGTGGTCCTGCTACCATCTCCTGAAAAACGACCATCTTCCCTGAGCAGCCCGTCTCAGGAGCGCCGCTTGGCCCGGCGTTTAGCGGGGGGCGGGGCGGGAGAGGGCTGTGGCGCCTTCTTACGGCTTCCTCCGCGACCGGCCCGGGGTGGAGGCTGCTGCGTGGGCCGGGCGGGAGGGGCGGGAGCCGCAGGAGGGCGCCCTCGGCGGGAAACAGGACGAGGCGTCTGCCCGGTCGGCTGGGTGGAGGCAGCAGCTGGCCGGCGGGGCAGAATGTGTTTTATGGCCTCGGTCTGTTTCTGGGCGGTTGAAAACTGTTGGGCAAATCTTCAACCGCACCGCCGAAGAGGCCGGCCTGGGACAAGGGGGCGTTAAGCAGACGGGTCCGCTACGCGTCCCGCATGTCAGCCAGGTTCAGCCAGAGATGTCTCTCCTGGACCACGGCTGTGGACATCACCAGACCCAGGGAGCGCGCGGTAACCTTCGTCGCCCGGAGTGCAAGGTCGGTCACGGCGTGCAGCTCATTGAAGAGCCCTGGGTCTGTCCTACCCTCGTGCATGTCTCTGAGCATCTGGGCCTGGTAGACCTGCAGAGTGGCCATAGCATGCAGTGACGCAGCCGCCTGTCCCGCCGCTCTGTAAGACTTCGCCACCAAGGTCGACGAAAATCTACAGGCTTTGGATGGGTGCTTAGGCTCGCCACGAGAAGAAGCACTCTGAGGACATAGTTGCATGGCAACAGAGCGTTCAACCGGGGGGAGCCCAGTGTACCCACGGGCGGCTGCATCATCGAGGGGAGGAAAGGCGGATGAGACCAACGAGCGGTCACGGGAAGACAACGGGGTCTTCCAGGACTTTGAGATCTCATCATGCACATCCGGGAAGAAAGGTATTGGGGTTTGCCGAGGACGAGGGTCGGCGGCCTTACCCAAAAACCAATCGTCCAGCCGCGAGCGCTCAGGACAGGGTGGAGGCCTCCACTCAAGCCCGATGCTCGCGGCTGCCCGGGAAAGCATGGCCGTCATCTCCGGATCAGACTCGAGCACAGCCGTATGCACACCGGAAGGTGGCAGCTGTGACGAGCCCTCACTTCCAGAAGAATCAAACCCACCTAGTGATGCAGCAACAGACATGGCATCATCCTCTGTAGCTTCAACCGAAACACGCGGGCCACCAGAGGGTAGACCCGCGGGAATCGGCAGTTCACTAGCGGGCACCGTCATTGAAGAGGGGGGCTGGGGTCGCGGACACATAGTCGGCGCCTTGTTCCAGACCGTCACCCTCAGGTCACCCTGGCCACCAGCCGCAGGGCGGGGGGTGGATGAGGGGACTCTCACTCTTGCGAGTTCACCGAGTCTCGACCGTAATGACGCGATGGTCATGTTCCCACAGAGAAAACATGAGTCATCCACGAGCGCTGCTCTAGCATGATCAATGCCCAAACATACTATGCAACGCTCGTGCCCATCAGAGTCCGATACCAATCTGCCGCAACCAGAAGTACACGGGCGAGGCATCTTTAAAAAGACGTGCCGCGTGTAAGCTCTTTTAGTGAGAAAACTCAAGTGTTGAAGCGCCCGGGGAGAAACGCGCCGACTGGCAAATCACTGCAGCAGATCAGCAGGAAGCACGCTCTCGCCGTAGATCGCCGTCACACCAACACTCGAGGCACTCGTTCGTGAAGCTGACAATTCAGAGATGGCTTGTGGAGAGAAGAATAAACTTGGCTCCGAAGCGAAAACATAAACTGCTGTTGCGGACTTCCTCCTTTTATACCCACGAGGTGGGGCGGAGTTACGTCATGCAAATTCCGCAGACCCATGGCATTTCTTTGCCATAGGCTCGTTTTGTAATACTCGAAGCTGATAGGCTTTCTAAGCGAAACCCCATTCGTCGTCATCCGACGTAACTCGGAGTGACAACGAAAGGGAACTGAGTGTTTCACCCCCCCTTTAACAAGAGGATGCACGCTAGCTTCAGGATCAGTTGCTAATATCTACACAGATTCCAGATATGCTTTTGGGGTAATTCATGATTTTGGTGTCATTTGGCAAACCAGACAGTTTCTAACTTCTGCTGGATCCCCCATTAAGCATGCTGAATTAGTGAAAGATCTAATGTTTTCCATGAAACTTCCAAAGAAATTAGCAGTGATCAAAGTGAAAGCACATCTTACAACTAATACTACAGAAGCTAAAGGTAATGCTCTTGCTGAATCACAGAAGGAAAGAAGAGAACAGAAAAAGAGATGAGCAGAAACACAAGAACTACAACTGACTTCAGACACAGTCTTAGATGAAATCAACTGAAGATAAAAGAAGACATTAAATCTCAGAAGATCTCAGCAGAGGAGGATTAAACACCTCCACAAACAGCATTACCAGTTTCACTTATTACTAACCAGATTGACTTTATTTATGTCAGACGTCTAAAACATTCTGAACAGAGGTTTAACTCTTTCATTTGAGTCACCATAACAGTGATTAGTGTTTCCATTAGTTGGGGTCTTAACTCTTATTTAATGTTTTGACTTAGTTGGCTGCTGTGACAGTGTGTTTGTAAAACACATTTGCAGCAACAAAGAAAGATAAAGTGAAATGAGATCAGGTGATGATGGTTACTTGTGTAAGGAGTTATAATCATCATGAAATAACCTGATTTTCTGATGTCATTTGAATCAAACCAACATCTTTTATTGAACCATTTATGATACAAACCCTGTATTCCAGCAATCAAATTCTAACAACAATGAGCACATTAAATTGGTGTACAGTGAAAAACACAGACATCAACAATCATCGTATGAATCTCAACAATGGTGACAATCAAAGGTGCCATGCTGCAATGCATGCTGGGTACCAGCATAGTAAAAAACTCCCAGCATGCAGTGCAGCATGAATCAATTATGCAGCTAAATTGTCCTATTATGTTTAACCCAAATTTTAACCCAGCTTTTATTTTTTGCTGTTGTTTTTGAAATGACATTTAGTAGCTTTTTTGTGATGATCGGAGTTGATCCGATTATCTGAATATTGTGTTGATTGTCACCATTGTTAAGATACATACGCTGATTGATGATATCTGTGTGTGCCATGGAATAATACATTTTTGTGTTTACATTCGGTAAAATATTCTAAATGATTGCTGTACTACTAGTGGATTTAATGCAGCAGGTCGTAATTAATATTATAGGCTAAATGTTATAGTTGCACAACAGAACTGTTAAATTCAATTGATATTGATTCAGGCTACTTCATGATGATTACAAAACCATTAACAGGTGACAATCATCACCTGACCTGATCTCATTTCAATTTAGGTTCCTTTGCTGTGGCAAATGTGCTTGACATACACACTGTCTCAGCAGCCAAGAAAGACAAAAGATCAAATAAGTGTTAAGAGACCAACTAATGGAAACACTAATCACTGTTATGGTGACACACATTAGAGTTAAACCTCAGTTAATTCTCAATAAGATCTTTTTAGACGTCACGTCTGACAGAAATGAAGTCAATCTGGTTAGTAATAAGTGAAGCTGGTAATGCTGTTTGTGGAGTTGTTTAATCCTCCTCTGCTGAGATCTTCAGAGATTTATTGTCTTCTTTTATCTTCAGTTGATTTCATCTTAGACTGTGACTGAAGTCAGTTGTAGTTCTTGTGTTTCTGCTAGTCTCTTTTTCTGTTCTCTTCTTTCCTTCAGTGATTCTGCTTGTTAACAGGCTTATTAAGGCTGAGATGACTCCATATTTAATATATACAGACTTTGTGGCTCAGATAAGGTCCAGTTCTGGTTTATTTATTTGCTCTGGCTGACATGTGGCATTGCTATGGCCTGCTTGTGGCCCAGACTTGGCAAACAGGAGCGGTCCGCCCAAGAGCCGTCATTCCAGGCTGCATCAGTATTCCACAAGTGCCTGATGTGGGCCGGATCTGGGCCGAAACAATGTTGCTATCTCGGCTGGTGGGCATCACTGCCAGCTGGTAGGAGGTGGCTCAACATATTACTCAACCTCTTCAGTTGGATGGTTGCATGTGAGTGGCCTCTCAAAAGTGGATCTAGGGCAGATAGCACCCTCAGTGTCTGGCTGACCAAGGGAAGTTTCCTCTGCATATATGCTGCCGTAGTTGTGGAGGCTGTTTTCAGCTTTTCCATGAATGGCTTCAGCAGCTGAAGTATAGAACATCACAAAATTGGCAATTAATGCGTGTTCTCTCAAACAATTAAGGAAAAAAGTGAAGATAAATGATATTATGTTGTAGAGTACTAACAGCATGATTAGGATTTTTGGTCCTGAATGCATCTGCCTCTTGTCCAACATACATCTCCTTGGCAGGCAGTAGCATATCATCCTCTAGCACCATCTCTACAAGAGCCCTGGGTGACACTTGAATAAAGTGTTCCCCCTTTACAAAGCAAGCCAGGAAAGCCAGAAACAGCTCAAGCTGCTTGTCATGGACAAGTACAGTCAACAATTGCAGTTATGTCCAACACCCACCTGGAAAACCATGACATATTGCTTCAGGATAGCCAGTACACCTATGTAAGCGCTAAGCTGCAGTTGTGTTGTTATCTCCTCATGCCACAGCTTTTGACAGACCCTCTTCCTCCGATCTTTGCCCTGCTGTGTCATGCCTGTGAAAAGAGAATCAGTAAAATGTGAATGTAAATATAGTTAATATCGCTCATCATTGGTATCTATAATATACATGACTGATCTTCACCTTTTTGGCTGAGGTCCTCATGTATGGACCTAATTCTTGCTTTTACTGTCTGTCTGGAACTATACTGTGTGTAAAGGTTTTCCAAAGGTTCTTTGTAAAGTTTCTGGTCTTCTGTGCTGAGGTATCCAAAATAGAGGATCTTGTATGCTGGCAACATTGTGTATGTTGACATGCTGGCATCATATGCTGACAGCCATCGATGGTACACAAACCCCCTCTGAGGGTTGGAGGCAGGGATTTTCAGAATGTGGCATACCTCCTTAAGGTGCATGACCTGACCAAAAGAGAGTCTGAAATTATGCATTTCCTACACTCTCCCTACACATTATCTAATGTGATACCCAATGCCCAATCCTTATTTTAGCACCCTCATTTTTGTTACCAGTTCAGGTCCTCTGCAGTAATAATTGTGTTTAGGTTATGAGAATTGTGTGACAGCCAGTTTTGGGCGAGTTAGTGAAACTTAGTAAGTACTTGCAGTTAATGACATCTCACTGTAATTGTACTACTTTTACAAAGAGGATGCCATTTCAGTTCTTTCATTTCAGTGCTGTTGGATTCTCTTCTCGAGGCAGGTCTTGCTACCCCTCATGACAGCACAAGAATCCATCAAAATACTCACCAGGTATTTACATGGTATTTTATTCTGGCCAAAAAACTCGCAGAGCACTTTCTCCAAGGTGGCAGCTGTCCCTTTTATGATTCCAGGGACCCCAGATGCTCAACCATCACCTTCCTAAAGTGATCATGGTATTAACTGTAAAGCATGGAGAGGACTTTCAAATCAAACCAAATGTAAAAAAGAAAAAGAAAAAAGAAATCAGGGTTTAATTGCCACATGCAGAAAAAATATTTTGACTGGAGAGCAAAAAATGTTTCTCTACAATGTAAGGTTGAACAATTAAAATATTAGTAAAAACCGCATTATAGCCATGTTACATCTCGATTTTTTTTTTTAAAGTAAAAAAAGACAAATATAAATGAGCTCAAATGGAACAAAAACAAAAGGACATATTGCATACATCTTGTAATTAAAGTAAAACCAACCTTTTTGTTGTTGTTTGATGTACTTTCATCCAGGTTTAAGGAAAAGGGAAATCTCCTCAGGTTAGAGAAGGTCCTTTCAGAAAAGATTCGCCCTAGGCCATGGACCATCTTATATGATGCTGCTGTTCTTCATCTTATATGAAGCTTAATTCCCTGTAAAGCCACTTTGTCCAGAGCAAGACTTTTAGCAAGCTCTACAATTACTGGAACAACAGAAAAGGGGAGGGAATGCTCTGCTAGCACTCCAAGAACCATGGCCTAAAACAGAAATGTTGAAATAATTTTAAAGCAGGTAGTAAATTTCATGGCACAGTAGGGAAGCTGCTAGTACCATACCTCTGCATATGCAATTCACAGTGGGTGTTGGGAGCTTTGCCTGGCATTGCTGTCTTATGTTCTCTGGACACTGGTTTGTAGCTGATGTAGATGCTCTGGTCTCACTGCCTAGAAGGCTGGCTACACTGTGTGTTGTTGTGATGTCGATGACTTTCTTCCTGTGCATCTCAGTTTTGCAGTGTGCCAGCAAAGCATGGCTGCCTTTGTTGGCATAATTTATTTCTTTGTGGCAGAGAATACATATTTACATTTATTCATTTAGCTGACGCTTTTATCCAAAGCGACTTACAATTGCTATATATGTGACCAGTCACGGATACCAGGGACACAAGTCGGTTCTGGGGCATTTTGAGTTATTCATAGATTCTGAAAGTGTAGTCTCCAAGCTTTCCAACGATGTGTAACATGTGGAAATCTGATAATATTTGGAGAAGTTGTGGCCATTTGAAGGTGAGAAAACGACCTCGAAAGATTGTGCAGTTCTTACCTCTCTCTGCTGCTAGGAGTGACAATAGGGCTCATTTACATCTCATTTAGATAAGCCATACCCCCTGTAAAGCTCCCCCCTGTGCTTTACAGCTTTTTTTATTTTACTTCGAATGAGTGCACTTCTGCAGCAGCTCTAGGCGAAAAACAATTGTGATGCCCCTCTATTTGCAACGTACAAGCAACAACACACAAAGACCAATATGCCATATAGCCTACATATAACGCAAAACCAGCAACAACACACAAAGACCAATATGCCATATACATATAACGCAAAACCAGCAACAACACACAAAGACCAATATGCCATACATATAACGCAAAACCAGCAACAACACACAAAGACCAATAAGCCATAGACCTACATATAACGCAAATAGTGCGCAACGCGCGTGTGCCCAAAATGTCAACAATATTAAAGTTTATGCAGGAGGCTAATGCCTGCTGGCATTTTTCTTTAAGCAGTCATGGCAGGAATTTTCCAAATAATCACATTTCACCTCCTCAAATTACTGTTGCAAATCTCTTTACACCACTTTCTTATGTGCGTATACTATACACACACAAATGAAATGTCCGCAAGCACATTATATCATCAGCAGGTTCAGCATCTTAAATAACGACTAAAGAGCAAATGAAGCTTAACTTACGTTTCAGAAACGCGCACGGCAGGCCTTCATCGCCTTCATCGCAGCAAAGGTCTTAACTGCATCCTCTATTTCGATTCTCTGTGCCAGTTCATGTTCTATGGAGATTGTTGCCAGTCCATTAAGTCTGTTCAGTTCACAAAACTTTCCCCATTCAAAGCAATCGGGACGTCACATATGAAACAGCCAGCCACCGCTGTCAGCGAGCCGAGCCGCCATATTCAACACCGAGGGCGCGCGCGCCGCGCCCATACCTCCGGTTCAGTTTCCCGAGCGGCGAAAACATTTTCGGTGTAACTGCCACGGTTCAGCTCATCTGCGACAATCTTTGCGGCGTCCATCTTCATTGAATTTTGATATCAGATAGAGCCTACCAGAGCACAGCATAATAAGTAGCCATGCGGTTCACTTGGAGGGCGGGGACAAAAGCGCCATATTCAGTATGGAAATACACACAGACAATAACACGCCACGCCCCTACTGCGTGCTAGAATCTCCGAAAACAAGCCGATTTCAACCTCAAAATGTAAGCTTTTAAATATACCAATACTGCTATCTCAAACATGGAGAGGCTTCTTCGTGATTTCAACTAACAGATTCTGCAAAAAAATGAAATTCACCAATTTAGAAAAAAAACTCTTCTTTCTCATTTTGCTCGAAAGTTGTGCTGCCGACTTGTGTCCCTGGTTTCTGTGACAGGTCACATATATCAGAGGTCACACGCCTCTGGAGCAACTAGGGGTTAAGTGTCTTGCTCAGGGACACATTGGTGTCTCACAGTGGATTCGAACCCGGGTCTCTCACACCAAAGGGATGTGTCTTATCCACTGCGCCATCACCACCCCACCACATATCACATGACCCTTCTTATGAATTTTATTGACAACATCTGATAAAGGGAATGTAAGCTCTTCTCCTTTAACCTTAATCTTATGTTCCTGTTTTAGCCATGACCAGTTCCAGGTGCTTCAGGCCTGCATCCAACTGCTTCACTAGCAGTGCATCACTCTCTCCTAAATAACTAATTCTGAAATTAAGCCATAAAATAGTTTTTAAGGTTACACATTATGGGTAACTATAATTTCGTATGGTGTTCACCTTGTACCATAATAATGCAAATACAAATCAGGTGCGTGTACGTAATACGAGCGCACAAAACCGTATCCGCGGGTATTCACTAGAGTCAGTTCACTAGTGTAATAGCGTAAGTGCTTCTGTGTTGTACGTCACACGCATCACCCACATGACCAGCGTCGGCCAATAGTGAGCATACGTGTGACGTAGCTCTACGCTATCACACTAAGTTAACTGACTAGAGGCCCACAGAGAAGGAAATGAATAGTTGAAATAAAGTTGTTATTTTTGTTTTGTTTTTGCGCAGAAAAAGTATTCTCGTCACTTGATAAACTTAAGATTGAGCCACTGTAGTCACTTGGACTATTTTAACGATATCTTTAATAACTTTTCGGGACTGGCAAGTTTCAATCCCTTAGAAGCCTATGGAGGAGTGATCCAGCTCTCAGATTTCATCAAAAATATCTTAATTCGTGTTCCGAAGATGAACGGAGGTCTTACGAGGTTGGAACAACATGAGGGTGAGTAAATACTGACAAAATTTTCAATTTTGGGTGAACTAACCCTTTAACTTTACTGCTTGCCAGAAGTTGTGTTGTTACAGTTTTTGAGCTTCTCAGACAGACGTTTCTTATACTCTGGTGTAATGCCATGTGTATTTACATAACTGGCATGCTGATTTGAAAAGGACAGTTTTGTAAAAGCATATTGCCTCCAGCTAATTTTTTACACAGATTTACAAGTGGTTGAGAGACCGTGAATGATAAATAGTGTTCTGCAATAAACATGCACACGCGCATTTTCAAGTCACAAACATGGTCAATCTATGACGGTACGTAAGTTGTGTTGTGTTGGAGAGCGCGGATAGCTCTATGACCGGGGTCTAATTCGTGACGTGGTAGAACTTTTTAACCACTAGTTGCATACATTAGCTTCCTCAAGCACAACGTGCAGAAGCAAGCACCTGGTTCTCTTAATTTCTTACACCAGCTACCAAAAGGCTTGACATCTCTGCCTATTTCTTCTATCCATGCCCAACGCCACTTATTTTGAAGTCCTTTATCAATTAGGACGTCTTGCCCAGGCTTCATAAACTTGCTCTCAATCCTGCCGACTATGTTTGCTTGCTACTCTCCAACGTGACGTCTCCGGTCCGGCATCTATACATAATAGGACTTGGTTGCAGCTGGATCTCAACCACACTTTTTCCAAGACCAACCCCATTCTACTTCTGATTGGCTAGAAATGTTAGTTTGGTTGAGAGTGAAAACTGTGTTCCTCTCATACCATCGGTAGGCGAACTCATGAACGCGAACATGATATCAACAAGTTTTTTTAAATGTAGGACTATCTTTTTTTTTCCCGCAGCCAAACGCTGCACGCCGGAGATCTAGCACGGTTAAGCCCTGGATCCACCTGTCATGCTCAGACCTGTCATGCTTTTTGGCTCAGTGTGGTAGTTTACTTTCCGCCGCATTGACCATGACAGAAAGAGCCTCCAAATTTGCTCCTGTAAATAATTTTTATTTTAGTTGTTTGTGGCAAGGGGGGCGTGGTTTAGCGAAGTCTGTGACGGGAGAGAGAGAGGGAAGCGAACGGCACGTAAGTGGGTCAAGTTCAAGTGATAACACCTGTCTCTTGTTTCAGTAATTGTGAGGAGGGACAGGATATAAGCCAGCAGTGACAGAGGAGAGAGCTGCACACGCTGGGACTCAGAGCACGCCCAGGCACGCAGAGAGGAACTGCATGACAAAACCGACAACACAAGTTTTATGTTTATTTTGGGTGCGTTAAAAGCCCCGCCCTTTACTTTGTGCTCAGACTGAAGTCAATAAAGAGTCTACCGAGTTCCAGCCAGCCGATTCCTTGTCTTCTTCCTGCCCACAACAACGAACATTATCACATTGTTCTTGTTGCTTTTGTGCAATAGATGAATAATGATTTATTCATTTTTAGAAATGTCTATTTTGCGGGAGTCTCGCAAATCATTTTATTCCTCCGCAACCCACACACACATGAGTGTCTTAGCGCCTGCTCTCCCCCATCACATCTTGTCCCCCATTCCATTCACCTGGCTTCTTTTCAACTGCCTTCATCCCACTCTAATACAGATAGGAGAGCTAATTTTAAATCTCATCAACCATTACCAGAAGGTGTTGCTTGCAATTCTACCAGGGTCATCTCTTAGTCTTGGCCCGTTTTACAGGGAGTTTCCTTGGCAGATGTCTGCGCTTCATAAGCGCGTACGGTAATGTGGCTAATGTGAGATCTTCAGTTATTTTGAGCAAACTTGGTGTTTTCAGGTGGGTAGCATTTCACATGACTGTATTGGTGTGTGTCATCCACTGGTGCTTAGCACTGTCTCTGGAATGAAAGAGAATGCTAGTTGTGTACTATAAGAAATGACAGACTGCCTCGACCAGAATTCCACGTCAAGATAGATGGTTGAAAATTCTCATTTCCCAAAATGGCTGAAATTCCCAAAGCTGACAGTTTCATTGTTTGAGCACCATTTGAGTGGATCATATCCTAAGTTAGTGTTTCCCAACCTTTTTTTTGCCACAGCACAATTTTGATAAGTAAAAAATCCCACGGCACACCACTAGCCAATATAAAAATATAACAAAATTGCACACACATGCATTGTTTCAAATGGCATATAAACCTAGATATTAGGCTATATTAAAAGTAGTACTCAATTTTAATGTGAAAGTTTAAGTCAGGTAGGAACACAGTAAGTATGATTTTGTTGGTGATGATAAAACAACAAATGTACATATCGTTGCTGTCGGGCGGAAACCCTGTATAAATGAAACACTGTTATCGAAGTTTGTATGGCTTTATATAGCTATGGTCAGACACTTGCACGTGTCATTATAATAATTAACATCTTATGAAAATCAAGCTCAAATTGAGTAACAGGTGTAGTAATGTGTCTGGGTCAGAAAGGTCAATTCAGCTCAAAAGGAATTATTAATTAATTTATAGGGAATCTTAAAAGAATCACTTAAACGGCCGAGCAAATGACTCGTCCAGCGTTCATTTGAACGTGCCGTAAAAATCAGCTCTAAAACGGATATAAATATCCAAACTACAGTGAAACACTATATATAAGCAAGGTAACTTAGATCAGCGGTTTAAGACATTAAATTCGTAAGCACATAACACAAGACCAATTATCTTTAAATACAAACAAGACTTTATTGATTATTCTAACACATAAAACTAATATCTAACACAATCAGACGCACATACACATTCATACGAGTTGCAGAAAGAAAGAGAGTGAGGAAAGAATGAGTTTTAAGAGTGAGATGATGAAATCCCAAGTTTCTATATGCACTTATAAGACATGACCTGAACGAACCATCAATCATTAATTTAACCCTTCTATCATTTCTTAGGCGGGGTAATTAAATGTTATATCAAAGCACCAGTTCAGTTAAAAGTCTGGAGGCTACTTGCTTGTCCTTGCGTTCCTTTGGGGATTCCTTTTGTCAGTGTAAAAAGGTGTTTCCCGGGTCCGTTGATTGCCTGGATAGATGTCTTGGGCGGCCAATCACGTGGTGTGTTGGCGATGGAGCGAAAGTCTTTGAAGTTGGAAAGCGGGCTTTGCAGTCGAATCGTATAAACGAAACTTTGCAGCAAAACTTAACTTAGAATCGAGACTCTCAACGGAAAATAAAATAAAGCTAAGAAACAGAAAGAAAAGTGAGACGAGAGTAGTTATAGATGGCTTGAATGAAGCTGTTTAACCCATGTTCTTCTGATCTTGATTTGGGTTCTTTTGTCTGCTCGTCTACATGGTTACTCGTCTGTCCGGTTACCAGTCATGGCTTCTCCATGACTTCTGTAAATCTGCTCTAGCGAACAAATTCACAAACTAAACCTCAACCCAACTAAAAAAAAAAACCCTGGCTTTGTTCAGGTCCTAAGATTTTAAACTCAGCTGTTTGTCCAGCCTCTTGGATGAGTTCTGACCAATTAGGCACTGTTTTTTTTTTAGAGGTGGCATTCTCTTCACCTCTCATCATAAATCATGCATTATCTGTGATCTCTTTACTCTCCGGCTCTAGCAGAGTACAAAAGTGTACAGTTTAGACATGATTCCTATTATAAGAACAAGAAACATTTTACACAGATTTCAATCAAGCCATCTTCTGAATTAAGAACATATGATCGTACTGAAAGGAAACAAGACAAACTTTCATTCAAACATCTAATAGTTATAACAATTACATGACTTGTATGTGATCTAAGCATAACAGACGCATACAGAGGTTGTAGATACAATATAGGATTATGTAGTTGAACAATGTTTGATTAGAAGTCCGTCAATAATTGTTTTGGGATGATTTTATGTATTTTATATGTAAAGTCTCAGTCTCCGTGGTTTTAAGAAATTTCCACCCTGGGGTCGTCAAAAGGTCCTTAAAAAGGAGGAGGTCTGTTTTAAATCATTTGTCATGGGTTCAAACAACCTCTGCCGTTATCTTGGTGGGTTCTGATCCGTGCCATCTCTGAACCAATCAGTCTTTTCCAAACTATCTAACGTTGACGATGTTCTCCTTTAGTTGGGCACATCTCTTTGAAGCTTTAGAACTGGCTGGAGCCCACTCCATTTATGGCCCTAGATTAGACTGGTGTTTTGGGGGTCTGGAATGTTGAGTTTTGTGTGGAATTAGGTTTGAACGAATCACCTGGAAGATTCGTGTTTGGTTCGCCCTCAAATCCTACACAGGGTTTGTAACATGTAGTTTGTTTGTCACTGGAACAGCCACATCTGAGGCAGTAAATGTTACGTGCATCGCATTACGTTTTCAACAATGTACAGGGTATAAAGTTTAATATGGACGCTGAGTTTTATGGGTGCTCAGTTTTCTTGTTGTTGAAATCTCATGATCAAAATCCAATGATACAAAAGATTAAGCGCTATGCACAAGATATTTAAAACACTATATTTTCTTCAAAGACTAGACGCCAAACACTAGGACTATTCTCCGCTCTTCAAATAAAAAAACGTTAGCCTTTATGACATAGGGCCCTATCTTGCACCCAGCGCAATTGATTTTGTACACCGACGCATGTATCATTCGTATTTTGCACCCGCGCAAAGCGGACTTTTCCCTCCACAGACGCACGCCGGCAAACTAGGGAATGAACTTGCGCTCCCTGGGCGGTTCAGCGGAAAAAAGGAGGCGTGTTCCGGTGCAAACAATCCCTGGTGCTATTTTGCAGTTCCAGAAAACGATTGCGCCACTGACCAGAAAAAACCTAGTCTAAAGTCAGTGGCGCGTTGCGCGTACATTCAGATGATATTTTAAGCGCGCATGCTTGGCCATAATACAGAGTGTGAACAACACGCATACACTGTAGATGATTCTCTCATCTACACAGATGCATTTTCCTTTTTGCAAATGATACATTATTATAAGGAAAAATATTAAAACACGAGGGAAATCATTGTTGTGTCCATGACGATGGGAAAAATAGGCATAAAGCTTACACATTTACCCAAATTATTATATGCATGTTTAACCGAAGCTAATTTGGGTGGGTTTGTCCCATCCCCAATGTCACTTCTCTTTCTTTTACGGCCCTGACGAGAACATTGATCTCCTCGGCTGAGAACCGATTCTGAAGCGCGCCTGGTAAATGCGCCATTATAATAATATTGTGCCATGGAACAAGCACACCTCGTTCATCATGCTCTTAAAGGGAATGTGATATAAAGCTCTTATTGGTTTGTTTCCCGTTACGCCCAAACCACACCTATGAATAATGAAGCTACTTCAGACCAACCCCTTTTAGATTTGCGTTGAGCGCAAGAGTAATTTATCCCGCCGGTTAAATAGCAACAGCGCCGAGATCCGCCCACAAAGTTACTTGCGCTTTGCGCTTGACACTTGCATTTTAGATCGTTAAAATAGGGCCCATAGTGTTTCTTGAGTAAATAAAACGCTGTACTTACGCAAACATTAGTTCTTTATTTTCCCTTGCATTGCAAACAAGCAGAGACCTCTCCAAAGAGACCTCCGTTCTGTGTACATTCCTAATGGAGGCGGGTGGAGTAATGAGTTTTGACTGAGAGTTTGAAGAGCCAATGGTTTAGTCACAACCTCTTTTAAATGCTTTTTATTGGTTAAATATTTGTAAAACCCACAAAGGATGACCAATAGCATTCACTTTATAAAACAATGACGAGAGACTCAATGTTTCGGCTCAATAGCGCAAAGATGTAATCTTATTTGTAGCATATATTTTTTTATTTTTTTTTTTGGGAATTTGATCATTTTCCATCAAAATGAGCCGCAGCTCAGTGGTTGGGAAACACTGTCCTAAGCAAATGGTCATAATTTAAAACTGCATTCAAAGTTCTTCTTCATCAAGGTCTTCAATGTCCTCTTCATTTCATATTACAAACAGGACTATTGGGAAATATTACAATTTAAAATAATTTTCTTTTTTAGTAAATTTACTAAATAGATCCTTCAGAAATCATTCTAATATGATGATTTGCTGCTCAAGAAACATTTCTTACAATCTATTTTGAAAACAGTTTTTGCTGCTTAACAGGTTTGTAGAAACAATGAAACCATTCAAATATTTGTGGTAAGATTTTTTAAAAAGAGAGAAATTAATACTTTTATTCATCAAGGATGCATTAAATTGATCAAAAGTGACAGTGAAGACATAATGTTACAAAAGATTTATACTTAAATGCTTTAAATATTTATTCATCAAAGAATCCTAAAAAAAGTATCACCATTTCCACAAAAATGTTAAGCAGGACAACTGTTTTCAACATTGATAATAATAATAAATGTTTCCTGAGCATCAAATCATCATATTAAAACGATTTCTGAAGTATTATGTGACACTGAAGACTGGAGTAATGATGCTGAAAATTCAGCTTTGCATCACAGGAATAAATTACACTTTACAATATATTCAAATAGAAAACGGTTCTTTTAATTTTTAAATATATTTCACAATATTATCGATTACCGTTTTAAATAAATGCAGCCTCGTAGAGCATAAGATACTTTTTTCAAAAACATTAAAAATATATTTTTGACAAGATGGTGTCACAGTGTCTGGTTTGTGTTCCTTGGGTTTTCACTAGAGGTTTCTTTCCCTGATCGTCACCCTTATCATGAACTGCATTTCCTATAACTCTTAAACTCCCTAAACTCATCACTGATCATTGCACACAGCTGTTTCCCATCACCTTGTTAGTATCTGTGTGTATATATACCCTGTTTGTTTCAGTGTTTGACGGAGTCCTTGTTAATGTCTGACACTTCTTGGTCTGTGCCTACCTGTTCTTTGTGTTATTTGTTGCGTCTTGGATTGATTATATGGTATTTGACCCTTGCCTGGACTGGTTAACGATTTACGGATTACCCAATAAATAACATCTAACTGCAATTGGATCTGCTGTCTCTCTCCCGTGTGTGTCGTGACAGAAGGACTCCGTCAGTATGAACAGATCCAGCAGTTCGGGATTCCGTAACCCTTCTCCCGTGTATGGGGAAGGAAGGGGACCGCAGAAAGGAGGTTTGCAGGTCGGGGAGGAAGCGCACCGACTGAACATTCATCAATGTTTTGCCTTATGGACCCAGCTGACTGAGGAAGGCTTCAGCGAAATCTTCCATCATAAATGGTGAGTCGTTTCTGGGGACTCGTCTGGCGAAGTTCTCCGGAACTCGGGGAGGTTACAGGGGAGGAGGTGGTCGACAAGTTCCACGTCACCGTCCTCCGCCTGGCGATTTTTCTGATCCGGAGCCGCCGGACTGGCCCAGCATAAGATCCTTGCCGCTGGTTCCGCCCAGCACAAGATCCTCGCCACTGGTTCCGCCCAGTACAAGATCTTCGTCGCTGGTTCCGCCCAGCACAGGATCTTCGCCGCTGGTTTCGTCCAGTCTAAAGTCCTCGCCGCTGGTACGGTCTAGTACTGAGGCTGCACCTCGCCATCAAGGACAGAGGAGGAGGAGAAGGGCCTCTCATCTCCCCAACGCCCCGGTGGTCGTCCCGATGCAGCATGCGGTCATTTCAGAGGGCGTCCCTGTGCAGCGTGCGGTCATTTTGGAGGCCGTCTCTATGCAGCATGCGGTTATTTCAGAGGCCGTCCCTGCACAGCATGCGGTCGTTTTGGAGGTCGTCCCTATGCAGTGTGCTGTCGTTTTGGAGGCCGTTCCTGTGCAGCATGCGGTCATTTCGGAGGCCGTCCCTGTACAGCATGCGGTAGTTTTATAAGCCGTTCTAGTGCAGTCTGCTGTTATCCCAGAGACCATCCCAGAACCACCCGTCATCTGTCCTGCCACGGTCAAGAAGGTAGTCTTCCTTTTCTACTCCTTAACGGTGTTACATGCTTGGAGGAGGTTTAGGAGGTCTATCGGTCCAGAGACTGTTCACGTAGCTTCGGCCAAAACAGGGACTGGGTCTGTTCCTGTGTCACTGTCTGTTCCTGAGCCGGAGCCGGTGTCTGTTCCGGAGCCGGTGTCTGTTCCTGAGCCGGTGTCTGTTCCTGTGCCGGTGTCTGTTCCTGTGCCTGAGCCGGTGTCTGTTCCTGTGCCTGAGCCGGTGTCTGTTCCTGAGCCTGAGCCGGTGTCTGTTCCTGAGCCGGTGTCTGTTCCTGAGCTTGAGCCGGTGTCTGTTCCTGAGCCTGAGCCGGTGTCTGTTCCTGAGCCTGTGTCTGTTCCTGAGCCTGAGTCGGTGTCTGTTCCTGAGCCTGAGTCGGTGTCTGTTCCTGAGCCTGAGCCGGTGTCTGTTCCTGAGCCGGTGTCTGTGCCGGTTCCTGAGCCGGTGTCGGTGCCTGTTCCTGAGCCAGGGTTTGTTTCTGTTCCACCGCCATGGCCGCCCGAAGGGTCTTCACCGCCCTGGCCGCCTGATGGACTGTCTTCTCCGCCCTGGCCGCCCGATGGACTGCCTGCTCCGCCCTGGCCGCCCGATGGACTGTGTTCTCCGCCCTGGCCGCCCGATGGACTCTCTGTTTCGCCCTGGCCCCCAGCTAAGCCGTCACCCCTTGTTCCTCTTCCCCTTCATGGACCTGGCCCACCATCCCTCCCCCTGATCCTCCACCGTTCCACCTCCCTCCTGGACTCTTTTGTTTTGTGTGGTGTCTTGGAGCGTCTGGTAGCCGCTCCGTAGAGGGGGGGTTATGTCACAGTGTCTGGTTTGTGTTCCTTGGGTTTTCACTAGAGGTTTCTTTCCCTGATCATCACCCTTATCATGAACTGCATTTCCCATAACCCTTTGCCTGAACTTATCACTGATCATTGCACACAGCTGTTTCCCATCACCTTGTTAGTATCTGTGTGTGTATATATACCGTTTGTTTCAGTGTTTGACGGAGTCCTTGTTAATGTCTGACACTTCTTGGTCTGTGCCTACCTGTTCCTTGTGTTCTTTGTTGCGTCTTGGATTGATTATATGGTATTTGACCCTTGCCTGGACTGGTTAACGATTTACGGATTACCCAATAAATAACATCTAACTGCAATTGGATCTGCTGTCTCTCTCCCGTGTGTGTCGTGACAGATGGGTTCTTTTTTTGAAGTTAGCAATGTAGCGTATGCGTCTGGATGAATCATGATTCGTGTAAGCTGAATCATCGTTCTTAATGAACACATTTTTGCTAAGTTTCCTTAAACTCGCAAACTGTGACTCTGTCTAATAATTAACCAGCTTAAGCGCCAGAAAGTCTGGGGAAGATGGCCTTTTTGACACGTTTTAGGGACCATCCGAGCAATACCAGAACCGTCCACACATTCCGCCCAGCCCTAGGTCCGAGCTTCAAAGAGATCAGTATCTCCTGACCCCTCCTTTCTGCGGAGAAAGGAATGCCAGCCGGCCCAAGAAAGCTCCTTCCACACACCCACACACATCACACACAAACTTTTTATTTAACTTCCTCATATAAGACATTACCAAGATATATTCGATATGTTTTTATGCTTGCCTTTTTCCCACGTCATATGGGGATAACGATGATCTTATCATGGTATTAAATGAACTATAAGTGCTTGTAGTTATGCATTTAGATATATTTATGTATTCTTACTATGTGTGTATGTGTTTCCTGGTATAACTGTAATCCACTCTGTCTAACTGAGTCGGTCATATACATGAGACTACAGTAAAATGTATGATTCTCTGTACACGGCTTTCTGTAATAGAAATTACAGTTTCTGTCACTGTCATAAACTATGCAAATGAGACTGACAAGACAAAGGAACCAAATTTTCGCGCTCACAAAACTCCAAGTTGATTGGTCAGCGTCACCCCTGGGAGGTGAACTCAGACGCTGTTTAAAGTCATTGACCAGCGGTTTCATCTCTCTCTTACTCTCTTACCTTCTTCCTCGCATCACCATGTAACTCCTTCATGATCCCTTCTCCGGGGATATTTTCCTTTGTTTGTTTAAGTTTTGTTTTTCCTTTCTACTTTGTTCATTTCCCCAGACGAGTAAATGAATTGTTTTGTTGGTAATTTACGTCAAAGACCTTTAAACCTTCGTTTGAAAGTGCGCGCTCCGGACCATCTGCAGACCACGTGACGCTCCGACGGCACACACACACGACACGAGGCCGCTCACCCACGCAGCCGTGTTCAGCAACATAAGAGAACCATATATGCAAGTATATTCGTTTATCGAGCTTTCAGAGCATTAAGATTTTTTTTTCCGTGTTGTCTCTCAAAGGTTTTAAGGTCTGTAATTTGCCACTGATCCTTCCAGATTCTCTCTCTCTCCCTCTCATTCTCTCTCTCTCTTTATTTATGCATTCTCTTTCATTGTCGTTGTATTTTGTTGTAAATACATTTTATTCCTTGTAACGTTAGTAACCGTATATGTAGTTTTCCTTTATTAAAACCATATATACTCATTTATTGATTCTGTTTGTGCTCATAATAAAGTCCCTTTAATGTCCGATCGAAGCTACGTGCTTTACAAATTGCTGATAGTATTTTCTTTTATACTTTACGAGAAAGCTGTTTTTCATGGCCAGAAGAACTGTCTTTCCTGAAAGTCTATAAAAAGGATAATCTTTAATGGGGTTTGATAAAGATCGGATGATCCGTTTGCTGGACAAGCAGATGATTCGATGATAGATTAATCCCATTAGAGATTATCCTGACAATTTATCTATTTTAGACAATTGACATATTGATATTTAATTATAATTCGTTGTGATTGATTATTGATAATACAATTGATCTAATTTTGCCTCCCTGTATGGATAATTGATTATAAATTTGTTGTATTAAATTGTCCATACAGACACGTTGGCGAAATATTCCCGTTAAGGGTGATTTTTATAAACTGTAGTTGATTCACTGAGAACTCATAACCCGTATAAACTTTCAAAAAATTAGCATATCATGAAAAGGGTCTCTAAACGAGCTATTAACCTAATCATCTGAATCAACTAATTAACTCTAAACACCTGCAAAAGATTCCTGAGGCTTTTAAAAACTCCCAGCCTGTTTCATTACTCAAAACAGCAATCATGGGTAAGACTGCCGACCTGACTGCTGTCCAGAAGGCCATCATTGACACCCTCAAGCATGAGGGTAAGACACAGAAAGAAATATCTGAACAAATAGGCTGTTCCCAGAGTGCTGTATCAAGGCACCTCAGTGGGAAGTCTGTGGGAAGGAAAAAGTGTGGCAAAAAACGCTGCACAACGAGAAGAGGTGACCGGACCCTGAGGAAGATTGTGGAGAAGGACCGATTCCAAACCTTGGGGGACCTGCGGAAGCAGTGGACTGAGTCTGGAGTAGAAACATCCAGAGCCACCGTGCACAGGCGTGTGCAGGAAATGGGCTACAGGTGCCGCATTCCCCAGGTCAAGCCACTTTTGAACCAGAAACAGCGGCAGAAGCGCCTGACCTGGGCTACAGAGAAGCAGCACTGGACTGTTGCTCAGTGGTCCAGAGTACTTTTTTCGGATGAAAGCAAATTTTGCATGTCATTCGGAAATCAAGGTGCCAGAGTCTGGAGGAAGACTGGGGAGAAGGAAATGCCAAAATGCCTGAAGTCCAGTGTCAAGTACCCACAGTCAGTGATGGTCTGGGGTGCCATGTCAGCTGCTGGTGTTGGTCCAGTGTTTTATCAAGGGCAGGGTCAATGCAGCTAGCTATCAGGAGATTTTGGAGCACTTCATGCTTCCATCTGCTGAAAAGCTTTATGAAGATGAAGATTTCATTTTTCAGCACGACCTGGCACCTGCTCACAGTGCCAAAACCACTGGTAAATGGTTTACTGACCATGGTATTACTGTGCTCAATTGGCCTGCCAACTCTCCTGACCTGAACCCCATAGAGAATCTGTGGGATATTGTGAAGAGAAAGTTGAGAGACGCAAGACCCAACACTCTGGATGAGCTTAAGGCCGCTATCGAAGCATCCTGGGCCTCCATAACACCTCAGCAGTGCCACAGGCTGATTGCCTCCATGCCACGCCGCATTGAAGCAGTCATTTCTGCAAAAGGATTCCCAACCAAGTATTGAGTGCATAACTGAACATAATTACTTGAAGGTTGACTTTTTTTGTATTAAAACCACTTCTTTTATTGGTCGGATGAAATATGCTAATTTTTTTAGATAGGAATTTTGGGTTTTCATGAGCTGTATGCCAAAATCATCCGTATTAAAACAATAAAAGACCTGAAATATTTCAGTTGGTGTGCAATGAATCTAAAATATATGAGAGTTTAATTTTTATCATTACATTATGGAAAATAATGAACTTTATCACAATATGGTAATTTTTTGAGAAGGACCTGTATATATATATATTTTAAATACCCAGTTAAATTTACACAGTTAAAAAATGATTACGTGTGTAAAAACTCAAATTATTTCTGTATATAATTATATAAAACGCAATTATTTTCTAAAACTATGAAAAAAACTTACAGTATATACTTAACAAAATAAAAGCATACTTAGACAAAAAAAATATTCAGCTGAGAATACATGAGAATTCATACATTCATACATGAGAACACTGACCAGAACATATAACTAAACTTTTTATTACTTATAATATCCACAAACAGAAATAGGCAAATAGTAAACCGAACATCCACCAATGCAAAACAGATTTGATTAATTATATTCTATATTCTAAATCAATTGAAAATGTAATTTTAAAAAGTGACAATGATCTATAAACTATTTATACAAATAGACTATTTATAAAAATAATTTATACAGTCCTCAAATTTGATTAGGTAAGTGGATTTCCACTAATGTTGAGTATAAAAGCCTTAGGATGTTTTACTGTGTTCATGGTATTCCAGACTGTGCATAGTAATCAGCTGTTACTGTTTTAATTTCGTAGATGCTTAAATTATGTTATGAATTACTTATTTTGTTTTCCCTTTTTGCACACTTGCACTTTGATTTTCAATTACATGTTGTACAGAAATACTTAATCAGCCTAAACGTATTACTGAAGAAAGTCTGTCCATTTGCTTAATTACAAAATGAAATTCAAGTGCAATCTTAAACAGTACACACCATTTACATTATTCCCCACGTATTTCCTGTTTGAGCTCCTTTACGTATGTGTGGTCCTTTCCATGAACAACCTCCATGATGGCCAACGCCTGTAACACAAACAATTATCACTTAGTACTGGCTTTTACAGAGTATATATATATATATATATATATATATATATATATATATATATATATATTTCTTAACTTTTGTCTGTAGTCCTAAAACCTTAAAGAATTAGAATTTTCTGTAGTTTTAAAAATGTAAGTTAAGGGTCTTAACAAGTTGATGCAAAGTACAAGTTAAAAATGTGCATTATGTATTAAAGGGACATTGTGTAGGAATTTCTCCCATCTAGCGATGAAATTGTATTTTGCATTCAAACTAATTGTGCTCTCCAGCGCCTCGCTTTTTCAAATGCGTGTAGCATCTACGGTAGCTGTTATGTACCAAAAAGCTATGACAGGATGTCTTCTAATAGCACTTCGCCGAGTTTTCCTTCGGGTGAACAGGTTTGTTATTTCAAACAAACTGCAACTTGACACAACGAACAAACGAATGTTACAGTATGAACAATAACAGTGCAATGCAGCCTTTTAAACTTGCCGGGCAGTGAAAAGCGCCTCTCACTGCTCTGCTCCTCCGTTTCTGCTGCTTTCAGTTATGCTGGTTCTGAACGAAAACGCGTTGTGGAAACGCGTTGGCCTAGTATTTTTGACCCTCTCTGCTATTATAGTTTTTCAAGATGGCGGAACGACATGGAAGCCTCCGTGGACATACCCGTCACATGTATATAAAGATAATAAATTCTTCGTTTACGAGGATAAGTCAGATACTTGAAAGAGGTATTTGTACACCATTGGGGACATATTTATGAATAAAAATATTGATTTTAGATAATAAAATACCTAAAAAACTACACATAGTCCCTTTAAGAAACCTTGTGAATTTTGATTCCAAAAGTCTTAAGAATCAAATAATTGATTGTTTTTAGAATCAACGGTTTCACTTTATTTTGATGGTCCCTTTAACACATTCTGTTGTCTATAAGTAACATTGCACCTTCATGTCTACTAACTCTCATTAGAGTATTAGTAGAGTATTAGTAGACTGGTAGGGTTAGGGTTAGAATAAGTTGACATGTAGTTGCAAAGTTACTTATAGTCAGTAGAATATCTGTTGGAGGACCATCACAATAAAGAGTTTGCAGATATTAAGAAGACAGTCTACTAATACTCTAATGAGAGTTAGTTGAAATGTAGTTGCAAAGTTACTTATAGTTAACAGAATGTTCAAAAGGGACCATCAAAATAAAGTGTTTTAAAGTAGATTGCTGAATCCAGGATAAGCACAAGTAAGTACAATTTTGATGAACAATTCAACACACGCGTCGTCCCACTCTGCTGTAAACAAACTCAGCGTCAGCTTGCGTGTGAGTTTGCTTTGGCATATGTGTCATTATGCGACAAGAAGCTCGTGCTCCAGACTGCCGTGCATGCTCAGGACCGTTTGCCATCAGGCTGTGGATTACAGGTAATAATGATCAAGCGTAGCGTCAGTTCTGTCAGGTCACGTTAGTCAAGCTCACATTAGCTGACTCTCAGCTGATCCACGTCTACATAGAATACAACGTCTATCACTGTATTCATATATAAGCTCCTTCAGAATTATCAGCAGCAGCCACCAATTGGCTCAGGAGCCAATTCCCTCCTCCATGCCCAGCTCCTCCTCTCGTTAGTCAGGATTTGGCATTCTGATTCTCCCTGAATCAGACAAAAATTCTCTAATTATGTTGTACATTAAAATTAATCAATGATATCTGCAATACATTCATGTTGATTCTGTTCTGTTTACCCTAAGGGGGGTCATTGTTGCTCTCCCTGCTCTTATCCATGCTAGGCTGCATGGATGCACAGGGAGTTTTTGCCCAGAACAGAGCCATACCGCCAATCCAAACTGTATGCTAACTGTCAATCGTATTGACTATAGTGGTCCTGACAGAATTGTAAATAATGTTCAGTTCCCATTTAGTCAGTTACGTTCGACGTTACGTCGATACTGACGTAATGGTGTCTTGCCACGGAGCCCAATCACCTCCAAGTGGTAACTAAACAAGCCAACAAACATTGGCCAGTGCGATATGCATGCCTAGTCACACCCACCCAGACATACAGGTATAAATATGCCCGGCATTAGTCACTTCATTCATATTTTGCTTTGGAACCGAGTGGTTATGACAACAATCGCTCATTCCAATCATCAAAAGACCATTTCTTCAAAGAAAGAGAAAACAGCCATTTTAATTGCTAAAAAGGAGTTAATCTCCAAAAACAGCTATTTTAATTGCTTTGAAAGCAATTTGCTCTCACTGCGAGAACATGTCCATGTTGGCACTGAGGTTGTGACTCTCCTTTTTTAATACGGAGGTAGGAGTCCCCTCTGCTGTTACCCCCCAAGGGTTCACGGTTGGATGATTGCTTCTTGGGTGCGGTGTGGTTCACAGCCACGTTCTGCCCCAGTGCCTTTCTTCCCAGAGGTGCATGAGGAGGTTCAGAAGTCGGTGAAGGCACCTTTTACTGCCTGAAGTTGCTCTGTTGCCTCCTCCACTCTCACTACCCTTGATTGCGGGACTGCCAAGGGTTATGTGGACATTCCACAGGTGGAGTGTACAGTTGCAGTGTATTTATGCCCACAAAGTGCTGCCACCTGGCAGAATCGTCCATGCTTCCCGTCCAAAGCATGTAAGACAGCAGCCCTGGCTGCTAAGGCTTACAGTGCCGCTGGACAGGCCGCCTCCGCCCTGCATGCCATGGCCCTTTTGCAGGTCCATCAGGCAAAAGGACTTAAAGAGCTGCACAAGGGAAGTTCTTAGCCAGGGTTCTTGCAGGAACTGCGCACGACGACTGACCTCGCCCTCGGGGCAACGAAAGTTACGGCGCGGGCCCTCGGCCAAACAATGTCCACCTTGGTGGTCCAGGAACACTGTAGCGGGTATTAACACACTTGCTAATGGACCAGAAAAAGAAAATCAGAAAACTGCACGATACGTAAAAGGAGGTGGTGGTGATGCTGAGAAACAGGCAGAGACAGAAGGTAAGTTGAACCATAAAAGGTGACTTTACTTTGAGTATTTAGTGATTTTTCCTCTTTAGTATTTTCTTTTTACCTCTATCACAAAATAACAATAAAAAATAACAGAAAAAAAAAAAATACAATAAGCTATATATTGCCTGGGTGCACCCTCTAAATAACTTTTCATATATCAATAATCACAATCACAATCAATGTATTCAAGTGAACACAAAAAAACCCACTGAAATCAGTTCTTCAAGTTTAAATGGATTATCAAGTGGAATATTGATCAGTCTTAAAACTTTCCCAATTGTGCTCTTGAGATGTTTCAAAAAAAAAAAAAAAAAAAAAAAAATATATATCTATCTGGAAATGTGTTCTCCTACTTATCTGAGGAGGAAAAAATGAAACGAAAAATTGTCCTTTCCTCTAAGTTCATGGGAGTTTCTCTGTAATTCAGATATGTATATATATATATATATACTGTATATATATATATATATATATATATATATATATATATATATTTATATATTTTTTTTATATAGAATTTCACATGTATGAATAATCATAACATTATATTCAAGCAAACATAAAAATAAATAATATCTGTAAAACAATTATTTAACCAGGGTTACAAAACCATCTCTGGTTGGACCTAGATAAAATGAAGGACGCCGACAAAGTTCCCTTTCTCCGGCCTCTTCGAGGAGGAGACTGGAGTCATCTCGTCAGCCCCGCCGAGCTACCCGCAGGAAGGCGACGCAGCCTGTCCATGCCGCTAAGCTCTTGAAGATTACATCGAAGGGGCCCTGGGACGGGTGACGCATAAATTTTATTTATATAGCGCCTTTCCAGAGCTCAAGGACGCTTTACAATAGACAAGCAACGATAAAGGCAGAGGACAAAGACAGCAGACAAAACAACAGTAGGTAGATAGAATGTAGGTACAGAAAATGAGAAATTAGGTAAAAAAATCAAATAAAATAAAAACATTCCTGTGCAACTTAAGAGTTATGAGATTCAGCAAATAAATGAGTTTTGAGCATGGATTTGAATTCAGAGAGAGTGTTAACAGAACAGAGTGATCGGGGTAGAGAGTTCCATATTTTGGGTGCTACAACACTGAATGATCTGCCCCCCATCGAAACAAGGCGATGCCGAGGGACGACGAGAAGGCTAGAGTCGGAGGATCGTAGAGAGCGAGTCGGTGCGTAGGGGTGAAGCAGATTACAGAGATAGGGGGGAGCCAAGCCGTGCAGAGATTTAAAAGTGAGAAGGAGAATTTTGAATTTAATACGGTAAGCCACAGGAAGCCAGTGAAGATCATGCAAAATTGGGGTGATATGTGCAGAACGCTTGGTGTGGGTGAGTATTCTGGCAGCAGAGTTTTGAATGTATTGCAATTTGGAAATGGAGCTAGCAGGAAGGCCAAAAAAAAGTGCATTGCACTAATCGAGACGTGATGTGATAAATGCATGGATGACAGTTTCAGCGTCTGAGATACTGATGAAGGGACGGAGCTGAGCGATGCGGCGTAGATGAAAGAATGCTGATTTAGTGATAGAATTAATGTGAGAATGCAAAGATACAGAGGAGTCAAAGATTACACCAAGACTTTTAACAGTACTAGATGGTTTGATGTGAGAGCCAGCGAACTCACAGGTGAAGTTAGTAGGAATTTTGTTAGTGAGTGACGGAGGTCTGGTAAAAATAATCTCAGTTTTATCCATGTTAAGTTTTAAAAAATTTGAATGAAGCCAATCTTTTATTTCATGCACACAAGCAGAGATTTTGTCAGTTGTGATAGATAGAGTCGATCTACAGGTAGTATATAATTGAATGTCGTCAGCGTAAAAATGATAATTAAAACCATGACGGCGGAGGATCTGACCAAGAGGTATTATATAAATTATGAATAGTAATGGCCCTAAAACGGATCCCTGTGGGACACCTTGCTTCAGGGGGACAGTAGATGAACGAAAATCTTGAACTGAAATGTAGAACTGTCTATCAGAGAGATAGGAAGAAAACCAAGAAAGAGCAGCACCAGAAATACCCACATCCAAAAGGCGAGAAATGAGTAGTTGATGGGAGACAGTATCGAAGGCAGAGCTGAGGTCCAGCAGCAGGAGCATAGACAGAGAACCAGAGTCACCAGAGAGAAGCAGATCATTGAGTACCTTAACTAGTGCAGTTTCAGTACTATGTAGAGGGCGAAAACCAGATTGAAGAGGATCAAAAAGATTATTTTCGACTAGAAAAGACTGAAGCTGGGAGGCAACAGTACTTTCTAGTAATTTAGCTATGAAGGGTAGATTTGAAATAGGACGATAGTTAGATAATACTGAGGGATCAAGGTTGGTTTTTTTGAGAACAGGGGTAACAGCAGCAGTTTTGAGTGGCAGAGGGAATGAAGCAGAGGTAAGAGATGCATTGATGAAGTGAGAAATAGGTGCAGAGATAACTGAATGGCAGAGTTTCAGAAGAGGAGTAGGAGCAGGGTCAAGACGACAAGATGAAGGGTTGGATTTCAAGATTAACTCAGAGACAGAAAAAGGAGTAGTCAGAGAAAAGTGAGACAGGGACTGTCCAGATTAGTTCGGCAGATAACTAATATTTGCAGCATCATTAGAGAGGCACTGGTTTACGGCATCTGTCTTTTATAGCAGGTGAGTCATGAATGAACTACAGAGTTCATCAGAAGCTAGAGTAACAGGAGTTGGAGGTTTGGTGAGTTTGTTTATTGTGTTAAATAATGCTTTTGGTCTGTTACTTGATTTATTAATTGTGGCAGATACAAAACTAGAACGAGCCAAGTTCAGGGCCGATTTGTAATGTTTAAGATGTTCAATAAAAGCTAAATAGTGAACAGTCAGGCCAGTTTTTCTGTAGTGACGCTCAAGCCGTCTACCAGTGGTCTTTAAGATACAGAGTTCAGGAGTGTACCAAGGAGAAGAATGTGTGGAAGGGACACTTCTGGTCTTAACAGGAGCGTGCTTATCTAAGATATCCGAGATTATGGAGTGATAGTTAGATAATATCAGGGAGGGAGAAGAGATATCAAAGACATCAGATAGATTAGAAGCAGCAATGGAGGTACAAAATAATTCAGTATCAACAGCTTTAGGATTGCGGTAGGATATAACAGTTGTTGAACATTGTTGAACATAGGCAAGCTGAAACTAAAATCAAGAAATTTATGATCAGAAATACCAGTGTCAGTAGAAGAGATGGTAGAGATATTGGCTCTTGATGTACAGATCAAATCAAGGGTATGACCACTCGTATGAGTTGGAAAATGTACATGCTGAGTAAGATTAAAACATTCGAAGATAGAAAGTAACTGATTGGTTTTAGAGCAGACAACATCAACATGAATATTAAAGTCACCAAGCAGTAGAATGGGAAATGACAATGAGCAGGCGAGGGTCAACAGTTCACTGAGTTCAGAGAAGAAGTTGGACAGGACCTTAGGAGGTCGATAGAGCAGGATAATTATGAGAGAGTCAGCCTTCAAAACCATGTATTCAAATGTATTGGTTTCGTGAAAGTCAAGTTGCTTGATACGGAGGTTATCACGGTGGATGATAGCGAGACCACCCCCTTTACCATGGAGTCGAGGTCTAGACAGATACTTATATCCATCTGGCGTAAGTAGATTTAACTGTAGAAAATCTTCAGGAACTTGCCAAGATTCAGTAAGAAGAAAAATGTTAAGCTTATTGTCAGTGATTATTTCATTGAGATAAGGGGCTTTGTCCGAAATTGATCGACAGTTCAAAAGTGCAAAGTGATGATGCAAAAGATTCGAATTAAATGTATGTTGCTGAGCACTATCAGTGAGATGGATCAGAGGGAGATGAATGGTGGGACCGGCAGGCAATTGTCTAGGTATGGACAATTTTCTGTTGTTGGTCCAGATGCATGGTGGAGCATCAGGCTTGGAACAAAAAGTACTCATTAATACGCCGCGAACGGTGTTTGTATCTTGAACGACGGAGAATCCCTAGTCTCTGACAGTAATCATACGTCCACAGATCAAGACGCAGGCGGCAGTTCAAGGCCCTGAGTTGTGATGGTAGATATTCAATATCCATCACGGATGCAAGACAAGAAATGAGGCAGAGGAAAAAAGAAAAAAATGTTTTTGCCCAAGGCATGTTGAAACTGATAAAAGTGAGAGCCAATCACAAGCAAAAACCACGTTAGCCAAACCCTGAATGTCACTTTACCAAAAACAGCAGACTAAATAGGAGGCAACGCACCCAGATAGTAAGCAGTAAACAAACCGACAGAGAGAGCGGTAACTCACCCATCTGAGGAGCCGAGCGTGGTAGAGACGTAACAAGGTAGAGAGCTCGCAGCAGCCCGATGGCAAACTTATCAACAGTTCAGTTCAGAGTTAAACAGTGGACAAATTGAGTAATCCAACCAGGCGCGAATCAGCTGCACAGACACGCACAGCGTTCTCAATGTTTTACAGAAGCAGAGGTAGCCAGTGACAACAGTCCAGGTCAGAGATCGATAGTGAAAAACGGAGTAATCCACAGAGAGTTCTTGATGAAAAGTAAATAAACATCCGAACAGGACCAAAACATACAAACAATCCAGGTTCGAAGCAGCAGCACAGACGCGCACAGCGTACTCGACCCGGAAACAGGAAGTGTTTTCAGAGCCGATCAGCTCTGTTCTTTCCTTCTTGCAAGAGAGGTTGGAGTGGAGGCTGTCCTATGTTGCCGCCATGGCAGCACATCACAATGCTGTTGATGGTAGGTCACTTGGAAAGCACGACCTGGTCATCAGGTTTCAGGTGACAGGAGATTAAATCTTTCTAGAACACACCTCATTCCTTCCTGGGAGCTCTCTGGGGTTTCTCCTTTCTGGCCTATAGAGAGCTCCCTTCGAGCTGCTTGAGTCAGTTGAGCTTAAGATTTGTCTCTAAAGACAGTGCTCCTGACCATGCCTGCTTCCTTCAAGTGGGTGGGGGACCTGCAGGCATTTTCGGTCAGTGAATCGTGCCTTGAGTTCGGGCCCGGATACGTGCCCAAAGCTCCCACCACTCCTTTCACGGACCAGGTTGTGAACTTGCAACACTGCCTCCAGAGGAAGCAGATCCAGCCCTTGAGTTTCTGTGTCAGAAACACACAGAGCTTCAGAAGCTCAAAGTAGCTCTTTGTCTGCTTTGGAGGTCAGCAGAAGGGAAAGGCTGTCGCCAAACAGAGGTTGGCCCACTGGATAGTGGATGCCATCGCCTTGGTGTACCAATCCCAAGGCAAGCCATGCCCCCTTGGGGTGAGAGCTCACTCCACTCAGGATGCAGTGCCTCTCTGGGAGACATCTGCAGAGCTGCGGGTTGAGCAACACCTAATAGATTCGCAAGATTGTACAATCTCTGAGTGCAGCCGGTTTCTTCTCGTGTGTTGGGTTCAAACAGTGATGTGCGGGAAGGCTGCCTCGGTGTCTCGCTTACAGCACCATTCCCCTCTAAGTTGGGGATACAAGTGCCTACTTGCTCTTCAGGTGTTCCCCACTTGGCGAACCCTGAAAAGAGTCCCTTCAGCATCCTTCAGCAGTCAGACACGGCGGAGGCATCTCATGCCAGGCCCAGAACTCATGTGCATTTGTGTGCATTCTGCCGGTCAGCCCTTGTACTGGACTAGATGCCCATATGCTGTGATTCCCCCTCAATAATCCCATATTTGTACTGGCCACGATATGGTTTCCCTGACGTTAAACCCGTGTGGGCAGTTCAGCTCTGCTCTGTCTCTGCATCAGTAGTAGCTCCTCCCTGGCGAGGCAGAACCTACGGAGAGATATTTCATATGTAGCACTGCCCCTCAGGTCAGTCCATATGTGTATCCACCACACGTTACTTTCCTTTTGACAGGGTGTGGCCTCCATAGCATCCCTCTCCATTGGACTAGGCACGCTTCCCAGTATTAACAACACTGATCATGGCTGAAAAGCAATGGGAATTGAGATCCGGAGCACTCTTCCCCATGAAATGTAACGATACAGGAACTGCAGCTATGACCGTCCCCAGAGTAACATGGGAGTAACCCTTACATCCCTTTTTTGGTATGGCTTTTTTGGTGTTTTTGGTTACGCCTGTGAGGGCAGTTTCCAAAAGGGCACGCAAAAGCTTGCCAGCATCTGCACCTCCGACACTCGTATAACACAGTTCAGTGGCTGTGGTGCTTTCCATAGGGACCCCATTACGTCAGTATCGATGTAACATTGAACGTGACTGACTGAATGGGAACGTCTAGGTTACTAATGCAACCCCCTGCCTGAACTGAGCTGGACGATGACTTCACTGTATATATACTAAATAATTAACTGTTTTACAACAAAAATGAACCATCACTGAACTTACTTAAGCTGGACTATGATGATATTTTTTTCTAGATCTGCTTTACAGCCGAAACAAACTTTGTTGCATTATTTTCCTGTTATCCCCGTAAAGCTGCTTTGAAACAATCTGTATGGTAAAAAGCGCTATTTAAATAAAGATGACTTGACTTGGAGGTGATTGGGCTCCCAGGTGACACCCCATTACGTCAGTATTGACGTAACATCTCCATTCCCTCCTTCGGGGAACGGGGGTTACATAAGTAACCTAGATGTTTCTTGCACAAACTGATAATTTCGTTTCATAAGACCTCAATGTATCGTCAGGAGCCACAGGTATTCATTTTGTTTTTCCTGTATATGTTTTTTTGTTTTAAATCTCAAAGTGACGGTTGTCACGGTTGTGGTGCGGGTTGAAGAAGAGGCAGAGTCAAAAGGCTCCAATTCAAACATTTACTAATAGATACTTCCAAACAGGTACAAACAGGTAGATGGGTTGACGGGCAGAAGGTTAACTCACACAAAACACTGTAACATAAATAAGAACCGACAAGGACTGACTTAGGCCTCGTTCACACTGCAGGGGCTTAATGCTCAATTCCGATTTTTGAAATGACCCAGAAGTGCCCCGCATGCGCAGAAGAGTACTCAACGGTCAACGACGTCACTTGTTGTTTGCGGAAGTAGCTAATCATGGCCTGAATAGAGCTGTCCCCCCAAATATTAATTAAATCAGAAACCTCGCTTCCCTTCCATTGACTGGTCTCAGCATCGTCCGCCATAGTTGTTGTTTATCTTCTCATTCCCGCCTACTTCAACGCAGAATTATGACGTTTGTCGCATATCAATGATGTGCGGGTCGGATACATGTGACCTGGCCGTTCAGATTGAAGTCGCATTTCAAAAGATCGGATACATATCGGATTTGGACCACATACCCAAGTGGCCTGGGTCGCATTTGAAAAGATCGGATCTGTGTCGTTCAGACTGTCATGAAAAGATCAGATACAGGTCGCATAGGGGCAAAAAAATCGGAATTGGGTCGTTTCACCCTGCAGTGTGAACGTAGCCTAAACAGAAGCAAACTAAATACAAGCACAAATCAAACATAACAAGGTGATCACAGGTGACACGGATGATGAAGACGAGGAACAGGTGGGTAATTGAGGGAGTGAGTTCAGGTGTGGAGACAAGGAGGATTCTGGGAAGTGTAGTGCAGACGAAGACAGACTGGTGCAGATGATGACTGTGACAACGGTAGCCGTTGACTTGCATTATATGAATCACCAAGGACAACGATTTCAACTAAAAATCTTCTTTACTGTTCAACTGAAGAGAAAAATTCACCTACATCTTGGATGGCCTGAGGGTGAGTAAATTTAAAATTTTAATAGTTTACCTTTAATAGTGTCTGACCATTACAGCCAAACATGGAGTGCATTTTGGTGTATATTTTCAGTGTCAAAACAGATTTATAGTTTTTGTAATAATGCAAATGGCATAGTAGAGATCATTTACTCATCCACATGTCATTCCAAACCTATAACACTCTGTCTACATGACCATTGTCGCATCACCTAAAAGTCTGAGGCTGTCTACTGTACATTGAATGTGTAAAAGAAAAATAAATTTTCACTGTTGCCGTAAGTAACGCAAGCAGACGGAGTACAGCAGAAATAGAACTTGGCATCAGATTACTATTCTCATCATTCAATTTCTTGTCGCTTCTCGCTGTGAAGACAATACCACTGAAAACAATGGGTTCTCCAGTTCTGTCGTGTTCCAAGAACAGACCAAAGTTAAGTTGTTACCCATGCTGGTCCCAGCATGCAAAACATACCTTTTGCTGGAGACCAGCAATGCTGGATTTTTCAGCAGTAGTAGCTCTCAAATATTATTCAATTCAAATATGGTGCATCAGGATGCACAGCACTAGGTTTAACTTCAATGACAATTGATGAAAACCGATGATATTTTACAAAACTGATGTCAAACCCAGAGTAACATTTTAGCTAAATTGGAGTGGAACATTTTCAGTGAAGCTATTTGAGCTTGTCCATTAGCACTTTTGGAGCTCCAGTCACTGTATGCTTTCATTGTATACACAACATAACATTCTGCTAAATACCTGTTTTTTTTCCACAAGAGAAAGTCATACAGGTTTGGAATGATCAGTTTTGGAGGAGCTTGTACCTTTTGAAGGGCACTGATGCCTGTGGACTTCCTGTCCAGAACGATGTAGAGTCTGCCCATCTTCAGATACATAGATGCAATATTTAGAGAGTGTGCTGGGTAAAGGACACTACAGATAAAATGCAGACAGTATAAATGTTAGTATACGCACAAATATCAATTTATTTAAACACAATTTATGCATTATAAACATATACATATTTACCTTCACATATATTATATTTGTGTATGTTCTTACGTGTATGACTTCATGACTTTTTCACCATAGCGAACTGCTCCATCGTAATTCTCCATGTAGAGACAGATACCCATGGCCTGGTACATCATATGAAGAATGTAGACATTGGAGTCATCAAACACGGTACTCATCTTATCAATGCTGAGCTCACACATCTCTAACAGCTCAGCCGGGCGTAAACGGCAGTCAAGATTCAATAAATATTTGACTTAACCTTTTAATGACCTTTGACTAAACATAAAAAACTATTCAAAAACAAGAACAGTTGTGAGCTAAGTTGTTCTGGGTGGTTTCTAGGACATTGCAAGACTGATATAGGTGGCTATGATATTTTTTTGTTCAGGGCTCATGACACGACAAACCAAATTTTCCTCAATCTTTTGACATATAAGAGGTCTTTGTACCAATTAAACATTCTGTAATTTTCATAGCTTAAAACGTTCTACTCATTATAAAAAAGTATGCATTTAATAAAGCTTCAAAAATGGCCCGTTTGCATGTTGTGGAATCTGTGTCGTCACACGGGCAAATACATTTGTATATGACTGCCTCCAAAGCAAGACATTGCCAAATAGTTTTACATCATAGGCCCCGGCCACTGGCGTTCAGTCATTTAACAGCTGAATCCTGTCTACGTGTGTCACGTTAAAAGCAAAAAAATAAAATAAATAACAGTTTTTGTGTGTCTCTGTACAGCCTTTAGAAGGACCCAGTGTCAGGAACAATTGGATGGTTTATTTTGAATGGTGGTCCAGGTCATGTCGGAGGATTATATCTCTGTTTGGAGCATTTTAATGCAAATTGTTTTATAAACAAGGCCCAGTGTAATGAAGGGTACGATGAAGATGAAGAAGCCAACTGTATCTGACAGCAGCCACATCGTAAATCGTAAGTAAGGTTTCATAATGCTTTGTCTGTTAGTGAGTGAATGTTGATACTTTTTTCTATGCAATGACATTAGCCAATCTTAACAGTCTGTTTACTGAAAAGCCTTAAATATAACTGATAATTTCAGACAAAAAACTTTCCTGCATCATTTTTTTTAATCAAAAAACTTTAACATTATAAGTGAACTTTATGTAACATTAAAATAATAAAAATGTCATGATATTTTTGCCTGTTTCATGTTCTGTCCGATAAAAATCTTAAGTTTGTTCATTTGAAAAAGCAACATAATTTGAGACATAAGTTTAAACAAATGTTTAAATCACTAACCCTGTAAGCACTAGTAATAGTGATGCTTGACTTAGTTAGCAAACATTATTAATCACAACTTATTTAAAACATACACTGAACAATAATATTTTGAATAACAGACAGTATTATGAATCAAACAATCAAGTAACACTGTAGTTATGCAAACAATGTTGCACAATATTAGCAAAAGGGTCAAAAAAGGATATTTTTCTCATGTTTGGCCCTGCGGAAGTCTTCCATTGTATTCCGGGCATAACGCACCATATCCCTGGTATCCTTTTGACTGATCTTATCCCTCAGCCTCCGCACCTTCATCTTCACCATATCCTACAGACCCACAAGAGCAAAATGATATGATCAACATATTATATTATAATAATACATTGTAATAAATGTCATTTAATAAAATATCTCTCTTGTACATGTGATGGATAGATTGTACATATCATGTGTTAGAGTTGAACTGTTTCAAACACTCATTTGAGGCCTTGCTTAATCAAAAAAAATCTTTTTAAATAGTAGTTAATATTTTAGATTGTATTGCTTAATTATGTTGTGCTATGAGGTTTATATGTTTTAATTTTGTATATGTGTAATTGAACGGAATCAAATTTCCCTAAATCGGTAAATGAAGTGTATTCCATCCATCCCACACACCATGGATTTGGTTGTGCACTCTTTGCAGTCACAGCTGAAGTAGTAGACATCTCGGAGTTTCTCGATCCTGTCCTCTGTAGGGTACAGCAGGTCTATGTAGCTGGTGTATATCTAGAAACACAGAGGAAACATACAGAAAGCTGTCAGTCACTGAAACTCAACGATAAGGATACCTGCAGAGTGTAAGACGTCAGGATCATGACAGATTTAATTTTAACTGCTATCAACTTTGGGCATCCCTGTTGGAAAATCCTTCCTGTTTCAGTGGAAATTACATCAACACATTGAATAACTAAATGCGCTTTTCAAGGTGCTTCAGTGGGCCTTTAAAGTTCATTTGGTTGTATTTTAGTATGTTTTCCATGCATGTTGTAAACTGTAACAGAGCACTGACATGCAAAATGATTCCCGATTACAAATAAGATGATTGTTTTAAAAGTGTTCTGAACTGATATCAATGGTGTGTTCAAGTTAGAGGTGTAGTCTGTGTAGGGTTTTGTGACCATCAGGTTTTGTGTCATCTGAGGCCAAAGTTTGATTTTGATAGAAGATGTGGTTCACTTTAATATTCACTAACATTATTAATTTGACTGCACTGACACTGTTAGATGAGAACAAAACTGCTGAGTTGAGGTGAGCTGGATGATGACACCACTGTTTTCTGCAGAGCTGTTTTATAGCTGATTTGGCTGATGCTTTTGCAACATCGACACTGTTCATGAAATGAATTAAAACAACATTGACTCAAAGTAAATAACAACACTATTGTCTTTTGTCGAGCTGCTTTAAAGATGAATTGAACTCTTCATAATTGATGAACTTTAAACAGAACTGAAACAACACTGAACTGTCAGGGTTCTGCCCTGGCAGCTTTGTCTGTGTTGTCTTTGTATCATGTCTCTATGTTTGTGTTGTGCTTGAACATATGGCTCTGTCTTTGTTTGTGTTGGCCATGTGCTCCCCTGTTCCTGCCTCCTTGTTTCCCTGAACCACCTTCTTGTCTAATTAAGTCCTCATTTGTCTGAGTGTTGTCACCTGTTCATGTTCTCTGCTCCCTTGTTGAGTCCTCGTTTACCTGAGTGTGTTCACCTGTTTCTTGTCTGAATGTGCTCACCTGTTCCTCTTGTTCTCTGCTCCATTTATGTGTTCTCTTGCCCTCATGTTTTGCCAGTTCGTTGTCATTGAGTGTGTTGTACCTGTGGCTTATTGCTCATGGTTCCAGTTGTGGATAGTGCCTGGATATCTTGTCTTGTGTTTGTGGTGTTCCCTGTTTGTTCCAGCTAGTGATGGCAAAATGAGGCTTCCTGAACCACTGAGACCTTGCAGCCCATTGCTTATCCCAAAGGTTCATTACTCGAAGCTTCATTCAGCATTGCTCACTAGTGACACCTAGCTACTGTGCAAAGAAATAGCAGACAAATTAATTAGGCCTAATTCTGAACCAATTACCTTAGGAGCTGTGACTTATGATGTCTGTATACCCCCCACTCCCCTGTTCTGTTTTATTTATTTATTTTATTCTCACTGTTAATGTCTGTAACCTTTCATTTGCAATAATAAAAAAGACTTGAGCAGACATTTGTCCATTGCCTGGGTATAAAATAAAATATGTATATTTCCCTGTCTGAATTTATTGTGCAGAGACAACTGTCACAAACACACAGATAATTCATTATTCATAAATGGTTTGGATAGTGACAGTATGAACAACAAAAGTGACACTGTGTTGAGTGCAGTGCTTATGGTGGAGGGGGTGTAATAAAGTAAACTGCAACAGAATAGTCTGGGGTGGAAAAAAGTTAAGAATTGTTTCTGGGGGGTTTTGTGCAGTGAACTGTTACTAGTTTTAGTGCAGTGGTGTGCTTATGGGACTGATATAGAGGAGCAAACTGCAGTTTGGGGTGGGTGAAGGAAGGATTACAATTAGGGTTGGGTACCGAAACGCGGTGCCAATAGGGAACCGGTTCCGACGTAAACGGTAGTAACCAGACCGAAAATTTCGGTGCCTGATTTCGGTGCCTGACTCTCTGTCTTACATGCGCTTCATGAGGCACACGCGCGCAAGGTCTCTCGCTCTCTCCCTTTCCGCGGTGCGCGCGCTATACGGCTTGGAGCACAGTCTCTTCTGTCTCGCATGCGCGCTCTTGCTCGCTCGCTCGCTCTTGATTCCGGGAGATTTTAACTAATTTGCGTGCATCAGTGTTAAATTACACGTCAGATCGCCCTCTCTGTGGCGATTGTCTGAAGCCAATTAAATTAAATTAATTAGAATCACGCCAATTAGTTGGCTGATGGCGCGGGCGCCGCCTCGACGCTCGCGCGCGCCATAATCTGCTCCTCAGATTTCTCTGCCGAAAAAGGAAGCTTGTCGGCAGCGCGAGGAGCTTGGCAGCGAACGCAGCGTCTCGTTCCCTATTCAGAGAACATAGGTTACACCAGTATCCAGAGACGTTCTCTTTCATAGGTTCACTCAACGCTGTGTAGCTAAGATGCAGTGGGAACGAAATAGCAAACTCGCCAAGCTAAGCGCTGCCGTAACTAGTACAACGACCAGATAACCTGGAGCCATGTGGACATTAGATTACCCTGGTAGTAATCTCTATTAATCTCCAGTATTATTACATTGTTTGATACAATATTGGTTTATTTGATATTATGTAAATGTGAATTTTTATTTTTTATTGGTTTATTTATTATCATATGTTCTATTTATATTGTTTAAAGATTTAAGTTAATATTGTGTCCAGTTTTGCCCTGTAAATAAAATGGTATTATTTTTTGACAAAGTGTGTGCGGTTTCGTTTTCTTAAGTAACCGGTTCAAGAACCGTTTAAGCACCGGAACTGTTTAAAAAATACCGAGTAGGTACTGGTATCGGATAAAACCCAACCGATACCCAACCCTAATTACAATAGACTTTTATTGAGATACAGAATTTTTTCAAGTGTGTTGGGGTTTAGATGATTCTTCTTCTTGGACCTTGGAAAATATCCTTTCACAAGGAACAGAGGATGCAGGGGAACATAAAAATGCCAGTGCCAGTTGGTATAAATGAGGATACACAGCAAAATCCCCAGTGTTAAATTAACACTGCTCAGTGTTTATATGAGTCCACACTCTCAGAGTGTTATAGTAACACTGAACCAGTGTTAAAGTTAATGAGATAATTAAGTGCTTAATTGAGTGATGATTGAGCATTATTGAAGACACTTGATGTTTACAAGCAGAATCACTGAAGGAAAAAATTGGTAATTGGTATGTTACCATTATGGTGATTAGTGTTTGCTTTAGTTGGGCTCTTGACCCTTAAGTCATTAAGTTTAGATTTTGTTTGACTACTGTACATGAGTTATATCAGTCAGATAGAGAAAAGGTGATATGATGGTGGTGGTTGTGTTTCAACATAATCATTATGTCACAATTATTTGACCTGAATCACTGAACTCATATAGAGCCCAATTTCTGAGTAAGATTTACTTTATTCATTATATCAGCTCTGTCTTTGTACAGCATAGTATTTTTAACTTTTACAACATAATCCAAACAAGTTATTCACATATTTTTTTTTTTTTTTTTTTTGACACAGACATCAAGAATCAGCCTGTGAATCTCAACAATGGTGGCAATTATAAAGCATGTTTCAGTGCATTCTGGGTGCCACCAATCAAAACTCATTCATGGCTCCCATCATGCATTGCTGCATGAATAAATAATGAGCTTATGTTCAGAGGTAATATCTGTTTGTCACCATTGCTGAGATTCATACGCTAATTCTTGATATCTGTGTGTGCCTACCTGAAATAATTTTTAATTTTTTGTAATTGATTTGATCATTTGGATTTCATTGAAAAAGCTATAAATGGTACGCTCAACAACGACAGTGCTGCTATAATACATAAGGTAAACTTAACTCAGAAATTATGCTTTCAATGAGTTCAGTGATTCAGGTCAAATAATGATTATGTTAGAACACAACCAACAACATCAGAACTCCTTTTTTTTGTTCATCTGGCTATTATAACTGAATTACAACAGCCAAACAAAATCTAAAGTTAATAACGTAAGGGTCAAGAGCCCAACTAAACTAAACACCAATCACCATAATGGTGACCATTTTACATTAATTTTCTCCTTCAGTGATTCTGCTTGTTAACATCAAGTGTCTTCAATAATGCTCAATCATCACTCAATTAAGCACTTAATTATCTCATTAACTTTAACACTGGTTCAGTGTTGCTATAACACTGAGAGTGTGGACTCATATAAACACTGAGCAGTGTTAATTTAACACTGGGGATTTTGCTGTGTACTGATGCTTCTGTTGAGGCCAGACAGGGGAGGATCTCCTCTTTCTTGATGGCTCAATTACCAGGAAAAAGGAAGAGTCACAAAAAGCAAACAAATACGAAAGGGCAATCCAAAACAAAAAGCAGTCTAGTCCAGATCCAAAAATCCAAAGCAATCCAAATAATCTTTTCTAATTAATATAACAACACTATAATATAGCTACTATAATTAATAATAACAATATTCTATAAATATTCTAACCTGATATAATGTACAGCCCTAACACATATATGACACAATAACGACAATGACAATGAGAGTTCTCTGACTCTCTGACACTACTACACCTGCTTCTACTACTCCTGACAACACCCAGAAGGTGGCGCAAGTTTCGAACCCCCTTTATCCGGAAGCGACACTCAGGCCGAACCGATGACATATCCACACAAACCTCTTATGTCATTAGTCACGTGATTTTCACGTTAACAACACAAGCCTCGAATCGCGGCTTCATCTGGCATGCCCATTTTTTCTCGACACAAACTCCGACGCCTCGCTTCAAATGTCACATCACTAGTTCCAGCCCTGCAAGCTGACTGCTTCCTCTCTCTACCAAACAGCAAGACCGGTGCAGTGACTGATCGTGCCCTGTGAGTCCATCTACATGTGCAGTATTATCCTGTCTGGCTCTTTCTGCATCCATTGGCATTGTGCAGCACATCTACCTCAGAACACCAGTGTGTTCACCTTGGGCTGGTCTCAACTGCCACCCTCTCAGCTTGCCGGACATTGTGCTTTGTTCCCTGCCTTCTGTTTGGACTGTAATCACCTCCTCACCCACCATTTCTCGTCTTGTCAACTGTTTTTCAATAAAACCTGAAAACACTCATTCTGCACTTGAGTTCTCGTAACATGAACTGACTTCATCTGAATAATGACACTATTGTCTTTTTTAGAGCTGATTAATAACAGAATTGAATTCTGTTTGCATTAAATCATTATTTTTCTGTTTATCACTGTAAAGCTGCTTTGAAACAATCTCTATTGTGTAAAGCACTATATAAAAAAAGGTGACTTGACATTGTAGTTATGAGTTTGTGTTTATAGTTGTGAGAAAATAGTGACTTGTTTCATAAATTGTGTGTTTTAACAATCATGAAAAACTGTAACTTAACTCCACTGATCAGTCACCTAGGTGTAAAAAATAATGTATTGAGGGACTCAAATACAGGTTGATTGTCGATTGATGTCTTTGTTGAAGTTCACTTTGCATCATTTTTTGCAGATGTAGTTACAATATTATTTTATACAGGAAGCGTTTCAAGTTAAGTGAGCAGTTCTCAACATTATTGATATATTGACTAATTGAAACATTGTTTCTAGATTTGTTCATCTTTAAAAACATTGTTAGTGCATTGCTAATATTTTGCAGTGTTATTTTTTCATCATATTTTTGTCAACAGTATGTTTTAATTGAAATAGATTAATTATAACAATAATGTGACTTTTTGCCTCGTCTTTGGTTGACAATTTACTGACAATTGTCAACCAATTGTGATTTTGTGACTAGATTAACACTGATAAGATGGCAACGACATACTGACCTCTTGCCCTGGAATGATGTCCTGCACTGCCCGTACTTCAGCGTTGACACCTCTGTATGTGATTATGACATTGGGACAGCAGCTGTGGTTCATGAGGGCAATGCTAAGAGAGCAACATAAACACAATACAGGAATGTGAGAGACTTTTGGTCTGGATAAAAAGTGGATAAAAATAGTGTAACAAAAAACCTCAGAGAGCTTAGATTGTAAAGGATAAAGACAGAAATGGGAAAAATTAGAGGTTGTAAAAGAGTCTGACAATGTCCCCACTCAGACCTTCTGGGATGTTTTTCTCTATAAGTAGACTCTAAAAATGCTGGATTATGTTTTCGACCCAATCGCTGAATTGAGACTGTTGGGTAAGGAAGCTGGATTGATTTGACCTATAGGCTAATTTAGGTTTATACTCATAATCAGTAACCCAACGGTGCTGGGTTGGGAATGCGGATGTGAAAGAGAGCAAGCACATCACGCAAGTTCCAGCGGTTCCCTACAACGGGTTCTCAACTCTGGCACTTGACCTGTCTATAATGTTCTAGTAATCCTGAAGACCTAGTTTAGTTTGTTCAGGTGTGTTTGATTAGGGTTGGAACTGAACTCTGCATGAGAGTGGACCTTGAGGGCCAAAGCTGAGAACGCCTGCTTTACAACTTTGCCTATCCATGTTCTGGGTGCTCATGACAGGAATGTGTGGAAAACACGCAACCTTTCAAAGTATAGTCGACACATGCACACTAGAAGGTTTCATCCTTGTCCAGTATCTGCGCTATTTCTCTACAGAAGTAATGAAAATGTCTTTGTACTTGTTTAAACTTGCTCATATCTCTAAACTCACAAGCGCTTGTCAACATGGGTTATTGGATCTCCAGAAGTTTGATGCTATTCTGTCTCAGTGCAGCCAACTTGTAGACAACTAATTAGTGCCAAAAAAAAAACGTTCGCAGGAGCACACAGAATATGCAGGCTGCGTGTAAACTATGCTGTTAATGATATCTACGTCACACACACTGTACACACACCCTAGCTTATGCATAAAAACTATAGTGTACTGTAGACTTAATGGGCTTTTGCTTGCAACATCCTGTAAAATATGACCTTTTTCATGTCATTTTGGTTATTTAGATTATTAGTTTAAATAAACCTCTGCAAATGGATTTCCAACCTACTAGTGTCTCAGATATGTTAATAGATCATAAAGGCAAATAGACACTTTTATATAATTTATACTGTGCGTGAGTGAATATTTAATTTAATTTTATAAATCAACTCATTTTAGAACACTACTGTTCTTTTTTGTTTGTTTGATCTTTCACTCCAAATCAAATTCCAGTTCAACTGATGAAGCATGAAGCATGGCCAATTCAAATTACAATTCATTAACTGAAAGGGAGCCTATTCTTATTTTGCTCTTTGCGCTTTGCAAAAACATAAAGCCTTGTGAGAAAAGCACATTGTCAGAGAGATTGTGTATGTGTTTACTTGTGCTTACTCTGGAAAAATAGCTAAACCCAAGTTTGAGAGCTCCTCGTCCTCCACAGTAAAGCCGTTACAGTGAACCTGAGTGAAGGAGACACAACATAACATGCCAATATTTTACTTTAATTGAATAATTTAGGGTTAGATTAATTAACCTTTTGCGGATAACCCTTTGGTTACTGTTGCTACATATCTTACAGAATATCCCAAGAAAATAATTTAGTCTGATTTTTTGTAAACAAAAAAAAAAAATCATAAAGTGCCAATAATGGAATAGATTGTTGGCATTTATGGGGGGAATAGGTGGAAATTAAGTAAAAAAAGACAGACAGACAGACATATCGATAGATAGATAGATAGATAGATAGATAGATAGATAGATAGATAGATAGATAGATAGATAGATAGATAGATAGATAGATAGATAGATAGATAGATAGATAGATAGAAAGATAGACAGGGCCATATCTCATATTTATATTGGAGTGAGCACGTTTAACCCTCCTATTATCCTTGGGGTCAATTTGACCCCATTCAATGTTTAACGTCTGTAAATACATACTTTTTTTTTTTTTTTGCTTCAGATTTAATGACTTTTCCTAATTTAATGGGGACAACTCTGTAAACATAAAATTAACCTGCTGATATTTTTTCAATGTCCTGTACACATTTTGTAGCATCGGTGTTCCTTGGGGTCAATTTGACCCCAGGCTCTTTTAGCTGTATAAAACATAAGAAATATTAAAATTGCACACACATTTGTTTTGGTTGTTTTATTGAGGTCACTATAACATGTTATAATTGTATAATGTTCATTATAATTTTACATAAATTTATTCCCCCCGTGCCGTGGGGGAGGGGAAAACATAATTCTCATGGTTTACCAAACAAAGGGGAGGAGCAAACATTATAAAAGCATGAACTTCTAAACCATTTCTCTTTGTGCTCTGTGTGCTCTCTATGTTCTCCATCTCTCTCATTTGAAAATGACTTCTAAACACCCTTGGCACCCTCGTCCTGATCTTTGGAACCTCCACGTGTGGCTCCTGGACGGGATGAGGCAGGTTGAGTATCCTACTACCAGCGGTGGTGGTTACCATCACTTCCGCTTAGCATCGTCCACGAGACATGTCTACGCGTTGAAGTGGAATCTCTTCATCAACTGGGCTCTTCTCACCAAGAAGACCCCCGGAGATGTTCGATCAGTGTCGTGCTTTCCTTCCTTCAAGAAGGGTTGGAGCGAAGGCTGTCTCCCTCCACCCTAAAAGTATACGTTGCCGCTATTGCCGCACACCATGTTACAGTGGAAGGTAAGTCCGTAGGAAAGCACGACCTGATCGTCAGGTTCCTGAGGGGAGCGAGGAGACTGAATCCTCCTCGCCCTCCTCTTGTTCCCTCTCGGGACCTCTCAGTGGTTCTAAATGCCCTGCAGAGTGCTCCCTTTGAGCCTTTGCAATCAGTGGAGCTTAAGTTCCTGTCAATAAAGACAGCACTCCTGGTTGCATTGGCCTCCATCAAGAGGGTAGCACACATTCTCCATTGACGAAGCGTGCCTGGAATTCGGGCCGGCTTACTCTCACGTGATCCTGAGACCCCGGCCTGGATATGTGCCCAAGGTTCCTACCATTCCCTTCCGGGACCAGGTGGTGAACCTGCAAGCGCTGCCCCTGGAGGAGGCAGACCCAGCCTTGGCACTGCTCTGTCCAGTACGTGCTCTCCACTCTGTCCAGTACGTGCTCAGTACGTGTTTCAGGACCTCAGACCAGCTTTTTGTCTGTTATGGTGGGAAGCTGAAGGGAAAGGCTCTCTCACTGGAAAAGATACTGGACGCCTTTGCTTTGGCATACCAGCAGCAAGGTCGACCATGCCCCCTTGGTGTGACTGCCCACTCCCCGGAGTGTGGCGTCCTCTTGGGCTCTAGCGCATGCCGCCTCGCTAACAGACATCTGCAGAGCTGCAGGCTGGGCGACACCTAACACATTCGCCAGATTCTACTATCTCCGAGTGAAGTCAGTGTCCTCTCATGTACTCGCTTCAACCAGCTAGTACTGGACCCACTCAGGTGTCTTTGCTTGCTCGCCATTCCACTGCACGGACTGGAAATGTGCGATATTCTCCTCAGGTGAGCTTCCCCGAAAGCCCTGAGTTCCTCCAGCACTCCTGACGTCGGTGCCAGTGTCTATTGCCTGCGCGTCGGCTAGGTACCTCCCGTGTGCATGGTCCCTCCTCTGAACGACCCCCACATGTGTATTTCCACTGTAAGCCTCTCTGAGCATGTGTCTTTCCCTTGGCAAGGTCTTTCCCTTGGCCACCTGCGGCTGGACACCCCAGTGTTCTCCATATGCATCCCTCCGGGTCATATGTGTATTCTCTAAGTCCCCCCCCCCCCCCTCTGGGTTGGCAATAATTGCATATTTCCTATAAAGCTATGGGATATGCTCCCCAGTGTATCTTGGTATTCCTGTGCTAAATAGGAGTCCTTCGTCCGTGCCAGTCTCACGACAGGGATCTCAGATTTACGCAGGGCACTGGAAGACAGCCGAGAGGGTGGCGTGATTAGACTGGTAACCCCATTCGTCGTCATCCGACGTAACTCGGAGTGACAATGGAAGGGAACGTCTCGGTTACGTATGTAACCCTCGTTCCCTGCGTAGGGAACTGAGACGTTACGTCTTCCTGCCACTTCCGCTGTACCGCGGGGATCGCCTGAGAAACATATCTGCATGTTGCCGGCGTCCTCCTTTTATACCCACGAGGTAAGGCGAAGATGCGCAATGCAAATTCCGCAGACCCATGGCATTTCTTTGGCTCGTTATGTATACTCGAAGTCGATAGGCTTTCTAAGCGAAACTCCATTCGTCCTCATCCGTCCACAAAGATATAAATTACCTGAGACACAAACCTTTGTAAAAAAAAAAATCATATTCTGGAGGTTTAAATTACTGGGGTCAAATTGACCCCAGTGGGTAAAAGATGTTATCGGATTTGAGGGTAACAGGAGGGTTAAGCACGTTTCCCCAAGGAGAACTGGCCTTCCACTATCCAACAGTTCTCTTACGAGAGTTTCTCTCGTACAGCGTAATATCTTACGCTATGGGGAAAACCTCTTTTCCACGAGATATTGAAGCCAAAAATTATCCTTAATTTTGAATTAATGTAAAACGTGTTGCAGCAGCATGCAGACATAGGCAAGGCGGCTTGCGTGCCTATTGGCTGACCTGCAGCAATAGCAGCAGCCTATCGAGAGAGGCCCTGCGTGACGCCATATCCAATGGGGGCGCTTCGCGCCACTACGTCACGTCCCGCCGAAATAGGCGTGGCCTTGACCTATAAATATAGCTCGACAGGCTGATACAAACTGATTTTTCATCTCTTCAGCGAGGCTGATACAAACTGATTTTTCATCTCTTCAGCGAAGCTCACGCATCGCTGGATCCAGAGTGAGAAGCCGCGCAGTTGAGAACAAGCCTTCTGCGGGACGAGCCTTGAACCTGAAGTCGCTGGCCTTCACCTCGCCGCCTTCAGTCGCCGTACCTGCTACGCTTTCCGGCGTCTATATCCTTTAACTCTGCTGTGAGTGTGTGTTCGCCGTTGCGACTCACACTCTCTCTGTCTTATCTAAAAGAGCAAGCGTCTTTTTAAAGATGCCTCATTCCTGTGGCTCGTGCCGAGCCACACTCAGCGACGGGGACCGCCATGTCATCTGCGTTTCCTGCCTGGGTGAGGATCATGCAGCTCTCGCGCTCGCTGACGGCGGCTGCCATCATTGCGAGCTATTGCCATGGCGACTCTGAGGACTCGCCTGGCATTTTTTCTCTCCGAGTCTGCACTTCCACCCGCTATAGTGCCGCGCCATATAAAGCGCCGTACTCAACGGGTCCCCGAGCCTTCTCCAGCCTGCGAAAGCTTGCCGGTTCACCCGCCAGCTTCGCCAGCTTCACTCGAGTCGCTCACCGACGGACAGCGGCCGCCGTCCGCCGCCACTTCCGCCATTGGTGACGACGAGATAGCTGCTTCTGTGGAGGAGGACAGCTGCTCTATCCTGGCGTCGGACAGTGAGGATTGGGCGAGCTCTGTGGACCTCCCCCTCTGCCCGCGAGTCGTCAGGGAAACGGGCTAGCATCGAATCCGAGCTGATACATCTGCTCTCACAGGCCGCGGCGAGTCTCGGCCTTGAGTGGAAGGCGCCCGCGCAGCCCGCTCGCGCACGCTCTCGTGCGCTCTCGCTCTGCTGGACGCCGCCCCCCTCTTCCTAGTTTTCCTAGCCCTCCTAGGTAAGCAACGGTGTTTAAGTCTCGCCGCGGCCAGACTCGCACCGAAAATGTTAGCTCGTTCAGTTCCAGAAAATGCGACTGTTCCAGTGTATTCTGCAGTAAACAAGCCGGTACCACGGCCCGCTTGCCTGCACACAAAAGCCGTTTTCATGGCGACCCAGATAAATCACATGATGTGTATTTTCTGTATTCCGGCCACGGCTGATGGTGTCAATTGTGCATTACATGCAGTGAATGTGCCCACAAATCAGTGCCCACAAACGCTACACAATGCAAGTCCCACGGTTTTCTGTAAAAACGAAACCAACACACATTCAGTCAGCTCAGGCTGACGGTGTTTTCTGTGCAGTAAATGTGCCCGCTGTTCCGCGCCCACGTTCTCTCACAGACAAGTTGAACCCCACAGGGTTTTGTCCCGCTCGCTCCCTCTACGCAAACTGCCATGGAGAAATCGAGCGCGGCCAGCGACTCATGTCGATTGTGCATTACATGTAGTGAATGTGCCCGCAACTCAGTGCCCACAAACGCTACACAATGCATGTCCCACAGTTTTCTGTAAAAACGAAACCAACACACATTCAGTCAGCTCAGGCTGACGGTGTTTTCTGTGCAGTAAATGTGCCCGCTGTCCCGCGCCCACGTTCTCTCACAGACAGGTTGAACCCCACGGGGTTTTGTCCCGCTCGCTCTCTCTAACCAAACTGCCATAGAGAAATCGAGCGCGGCCAGCGACTCATGTCGATTGTGCATTACATGTAGTGTATGTGCCCACATCTCAGTGCCCACAAACACTACATAATGCATGTCCCACGTTTTCTGTGAAAACGAAACCAACACACACATTCAGTCAGCTCAGGCCGACGGTGTTTTCAGTGCAGTAAATGTGCCCGCTTTCCCGCGCCCACATTCTCTCACAGACATGTTGAACCCCACGGGGTTTTGTCCCGCTCGCTCTCTCTCCGCAAACTGCCTTAGAGAAATCGAGCGCGGCCAGCGACTCATGTCGATTGTGCGTTACATGTAGTGAATGTGCCCACAACCCAGTGCCCACAAACACTACACTATGCATGTCCCGCGGTTTCTGTAAAAACGAAACCAACACACATTCAGTCAGCTCAGGCAGACGGTGTTTTGAGTGCAGTAAATGTGCCCGCTGTCCAGCGCACACATTCACTCACAGACATGTTAAAACCCACGGGGTTCACCCCGCTCATTTTCTCTTCGCAAACTGCCATAGAGAAATCGAGCGCGGCCAGACCGCCCGCTGTAATCAGTGCGCCCCCCGCCTCAGATGCTGCAAGCACAGTGTTTACAGCACACCGGAGCTCTCCGGCTGCCACTAAGTTGCGGCCAGAGCCCAGATCTCATTTTACCCCTAGTGGGGTATCAGAATGGGTGCTGAACACTATAGAGAGAGGCTATTCGCTGCAGTTCGCTCGACGTCCCCGCCTTTACACGGCGCGTGTCGAAACTACGGTAAAAAACGAAGTAGCTCATCTACTTCGAGCCGAAATAGTGAAACTACTGAGCAAAGGGGCCATAGAACCTTTATCTCAGGCTCAGAGCGAAGGGGGGCTATACAGCAGATATTTTCTGGTACCAAAAAAGACGGGGGTTTCAGACCCATTCTAGATCTGCAGCAACTGAACAGAGTGCTTGTGAAGCGCCAGTTCAGAATGCTTACAACCAGGAAAATCCTCGCGCGAGTTTGCCAGGAGGACTGGTTTATGTCAATAGATCTGAAAGACGCTTACAAATACAAATACGTCACAGGCGTTTCTTGAGATTCGCCTTCGAGGGCCAGGCATATCAATACACAGTCCTGCCGTTCGGCCTGTCCCTGGCACCCCGTACATTTACGATGTGCATGGACGCGGCTCTCGCACCCCTGAGACTTCGGGGCATGCGAGTTTTGAACTACTTGGATGATTGGCTGATTCTAGCTCGATCACGCTCAGAGCTCATAGAACACAGAACCATATTACTCGAGCATCTCGAGAACAGTCTCACAGTCAATTGAGCGAAAAGTTTGCTGTCTCCCAGTCAGAAAATTTATTTTCTGGGCACAGTACTGGACTTGCTGTCTATGACAGCGCGCCTGTCGCCGGAGCGTGGACTGAACGTTCATCGCGCCGCAAAATCCTTCTGCGGCGGCACTATAGTCCCGCTCAAAAGGTTTCAGAAAATGCTGGGCCTTATGGCCTCAGCATCTTCGGTACTCCAGCTGGGTCTGCTTCGCATGCGCCCACTGCAGTCATGGCTGAAAGCTCGAGTTCCACCTCGGGCATGGGCCTCCGGTCTGTTTCGCCTCAAGGTCGATCTGAAATGCATCTCAGCTCTGGAACCTTGGAAGGCGATCGACTGGTATCAGTCAGGCATGAGTCTTGGGACTTCCTCGAGTGTGAAGGTGGTGTACACGGACGCCTCCACCTCGGGATGGGGAGCGCTGCTCGAGGGCAGACCGTTCTTTGGCCAGTGGTCAGAACAGGAAAAGCTTCTACACATAAACTGTCTGGAAATGATGGCAGTCGACAACGCGCTGAGGCGTTTTTGTCCCCAAATAAAAGGTCACCACGTCCTGGTCCGATCGGACAACATGTCAGTGGTGGCCTATATAAATCACCAGGGCGGCATCAGGTCCTTTCGTTGAAAGCAGCACATGTGCCTGGTCACCTGAATCTGGGACCAGACAGACTGTCCAGAAACAATGTTCCAGCAGGACAGGGGTGCGCTGGCCCACGTCTGGCCCCGCGGCCCTCTCTATGATTTTCCTCCCATCTTGCTCCTGCCTCAGGTGTTGGAACGAATCAGGGAAAACGGATGCTCAGTGCTGCTTGTCGCACCGCTCTCGACGAACCAGGCTTGGTTCCCAGTCCTGATGCAGCTGACCAGCACGTGCCCCGTGACCGATGAGGAAAGACCTCCTCTCTCAGGCCAAGGGCTCGATATGGCATCCTCTCCCGGAGCTATGGTCCCTGCATGCATGGGCCATCAACAGGTACCCGCTAACCTCCCTGTGAGAGTGTTAAACACGATCACACAGGCTAGAGCCCTGTCTACTAGACGGCTCTATTCCTCAAAATGGTCTGTGTTCTCTGGCTGGTGTCAAGCTGAGGGCTTTTCACCCCTAGACTGCGGGGTTACGGAAGTTCTCTCCTTCCTTCAAGAGCTACTGGATAAGGGCAGAACCCCATCCACGCTCAAAAGTTTATGTGGCGGCCATAGCAGCGTTTACTAAACCGGTGTCTGGCCAGTCACTGGGGAGGAATGACCTGGTTGTACGTTTCCTCAAAGGAGCTAGGAGGCTGAACCCTCCCAGACCTCCTTCAGTCCCCGTGTGGGACCTTTCAAAGGTTTTGGAAGTCTTGAGTTGACACCGTCCAGTCTTGTTTTGACTAAAATTGTCCGTGGGTTATTATTCAGAGTATTTTTTCCCCTGTGATTGCTGTTTGTTACCAACCTGTACATGCCTTTTTGGATTACAAGTTTGCCTCCTGCTTCTGGATTATTCACTGATTCTGACTGAGATAGTGGACTTTGACCTTTGCCTGGATTATACTTTTTGTTTTTGCCTGTTCCTTGTTGGATACTTTTGCCCTGCTTTTCAAGTAAAGCCCTTGAACTGAGTTACTGTGTCTGCCTCTGCAGTCTGAGTCATATACACCACATTGTGGCACCGAGGTAGTTCTTCCCCCTGCTACGCAGGAGACCCGGGTTCGATTCCCAGTCGAACATAACAAGCGGGCGTTCTAAGGGACTAGCTGTGTCAAAACGGATAGTCGAGGCCATAGTGCTGGCTTACACTTCTAAGGGCCTGCAGTGTCTTTTGGGTGTCAGAGCGCACTCCACGAGAGGCGTGGCCTCGTTGTAGGCGTGGTCTAGCGGGATTACCTGGCCCTTACCTTGCATATGTCAATGTAACTTCTTTAAAACTAATTGAATCAAAATGTTTGTATTGTGTTAGTGTAATCAAATTTATTCTTATCCACTCAATGTCAGTAAAGCACTTCAATTCAACAAAATTCTGCCTTGTTACATAAACTACTTAATGTCTTGTTTTGGTAGTTGATTGAGCATTATTGAAGACACCTGATGTTAACAAGCAGAATCACTGATGGAGAAAACCATAATTTTTAAGTCACCGTTATGGAGATGAGTGTTTGCTTTAGTTGGGCTCTTGACCCTTAAATCATTAACTTTAGAATTTGCTTGGCTGCTGTTACTGAGTTATAACAGCTAGATGAACAAATGGTCAGGGTCATCTGATAGTGTTGATTGTGTTTAAACGTAATCATTATTTCACAATCATTTGACCTGAATCACTGAACTAACATTGAGCCCAATTTAGGTTTACTTTATTAATTATAACAGCACTGGACTTGTTCAGCATAATATTTTTGAACTCTTCAATGAAATCCAAATGATCAAGTCAACAAAAAGAAAACTTTGAAAATTCTTTATATAGGCACACACAGACATCAATAATTAGCATATGAGTCTCAGCAATGGTGACAAACAGATCACCTCTGAACATAAGCTCATTATTTATTCATGCAGCAATGCATGATGGGAGCCATGAATGAGTTTTGATTGGTGGCACCCAGAATGCACTGCAACATGCTTTATTATTGTCACCATTGTTGAGATTCACAGGCTGATTATTGATGTCTGTGTGTCTAAAAACTAAATGGAATAAAAATAATAGTTTTTTTGTATATAAGAAACATTTAAAAAAAAACTTAAGATTACATTGTAAAGGATGAAGATATGATGCTGAATAAGGACAGTGCTGCTATAATTAATAAAGTAAACCTAAATTGGGCTCTTATTAGTTCAGTGATTAAGGTCAAATGATTGTGAAATAATGATTATGTTAAAACACAACCTATACCATCAGATGACCATGACCATTTGTTCATCTAGCTGTTATAACTCACGTAAAACAGCCAAACAAAATCTAAAGTTAATGATATAAGGGTCAAGAGCCCAACTAAAGCAAACACTGATCTCCATAACGGTGAATTAAAAATTATGGTTTTCTCCTTCAGTGATTCTGCTTGTTAACATCAGGTCTCTTCAATAATGCTCAATCAACTACCAAACCAAGACATTAACTAGTTTATGTAACAAGGCAGAATTTTGTTGAATTGAAGTGCTTTACTGACATTGAGTGGATAAGAATAAATTTGATTACACTAACACAATACAAACATTTTGATTCAATTAGTTTTAAAGAAGTTACATTGACATATTACAATCATGTTGAATCTACAAATGTATATTGTGTTCATATAAAATATTCAAAGTAGCTCAAGTTTACTTGATTTGATTAGATGCATAATGGGTGCTACGATTAAATCACGTTCATTCAACAATTTATTTGATTAAATCACGTTCATTCAACAATTAATTTTTTTGAGTGTATGAGCCCCGGGTTTCTGCCCTTGGGACTTTGGTGTCGGATCCCAGTACGCACGCCGTTTTACACTGTGTTCCCGGCGTAAGATATTACGCAGTACGAGAGAAACTCTCGTAAGAGAACGTACTCGGTTACTAACGTAACCTCGGTTCTCTCTAGAGAGGGAACGAGTACTGCGTATCTTGCCGTGCTTACAACATGCTCTGGTTCGCTTCGGCAATGAAAAACCAGTTTGTATCAGCCTGTCGAGCTATATTTATAGGTCAAGGCCACGCCTATTTCGGCGGGACGTGACATAGTGGCGCGAAGCACCCCCATTGGATATGGCGTCATGCAGGGCCTCTCTCGATAGGCTGCTGCTGTTGCTGCAGGTCAGCCAATAGGCACGCAAGCCGCCTTGCCTATGTCTGCATGCTGCTGCAACGCGTTTTACATTAATTCAAAATTAAGGATAATTTTTGGCTTCAATATCTTGTGGAAAAGAGGTTTTCCCCATAGCGTAAGATATTACGCAGTACTCGTTCCCTCTCTAGAGAGAACCGAGGTTACGTTAGTAACCGAGTACGTTTTGTTTTTAGATCCTTGCCACGGATGACTTTGTCTTGCACATTATGGACTATGTATTATTACATATGTATTAAATTAAGGCATGACTTCCAATTTACTTTTCAGTTAAACAGCTTAGAGTTGTAAATGAATACAGTACCGCACTTCAAGCACTGAAGCCAGGAGCTTATTTTTAGTGCTTATTCTTTGACAACTCAAAATGCATGGTTCTCTTTTCATTGCCTGAGATTCTTTGCAGACCCCTGCCCCCAATTTCACAAACTCATCAAATCTACACAAATCACCAATTTTGGATTCAAAACGTCAATTGTTCCCAAAAGGTTTTCATCGCTTTGGTAGATTATTGGGTCTTTATTGCCCAGTAATTTATTTATTTAGGTATTTTTATTTATTAACTGGGAAGGACAGAGCAAACAGTCAACTGTCACACTTCTTTTACAGTGTGTTTACCTGTGAGAAAAGTGTGAGCAGGGCCTGATGATCAGGGAAGTCCATGTGTTTGGAGTAGAAGTGATGAAGGCCAGCTATATGTGCTTCAGTCATCTCCCTTTTCTCATTATCCAAATCCTCCATGTCTGTGAGAAGATCAAGATATCATAACATTATCTAGCACTTGTACACATGCTTAAAATCAACACAAAAAAGGCATGTCAACATTTCTCATTCCACACACATTCATATTGTACATTTGGAGACACTAGAGCTGTAGCTGTGAAATACATAATTATATATTTTAAGAAAATAAATAAATGGCAAAACGAAAAATTGACAACATCATATGGTATGTAGTGTGTAAAAACTGTTTAATGAAAACTGTCTAACCTAAAACACAAATCAAAACAGCATAAATATTCACATTATTTACTCTGAAACACTACAATAAACAGACTCAGTTTTTGTTGACTATATATATATATAAATAATGTTTAACCAGTTGCCCGCACACTGAAAATTTTTTTATCAGAACAAAATTGTATTAAAAACTGGCCAGAGAGCAAATGTTTCAGCCCACAGCTTTCTTTAGTGCTCATAGAAAATAATGTTTAATACAATGGAAACCAAAAACAGAAATTTAAAGCGAAATGAAATGTACAAACAAATCTGAGTACTAAAATTGACTATAATAGACAATCAAAAGTCAGAAGTCTTTATAGTTAAAGATGGAATATAAAAAAAATGATAACACTAAATTTAGCACTAGGAATTTATTTTTTTCAATAGTCATATTAAAGGGACCATGTGTAGTTTTTAGGTACTTTATTATCTAAAATCAATATTTTTATTCATAAATATGTCCTCAGTGGTGTACAAATACCTCTGCCAATCATCTGACTTATGCTCGTAAACGAAGAATTTATTATCTTTATATACATGTGACGGGTAGGTCCACGGAGCCTTCCATGTCGTTCCGCCATCTTTTAAAACTATAATAGCAGAGAGGGTAAAAAAGTACTAGGCCAACGCGTTTCCACAACGGGTTTTCGTTCAGAGCCAGCGTCACGTAACTGAAAGCAGCAGAAACGGAGGAGCAGAGCAGTGAGAGGCGCTTGTCACTGCCCCGGCAAGTTTAAAAGGCTGCATTGCACTGTTATTATTCATACTGTAACATTCGTTTGTTCGTTGTGTCAAGTTGCAGTTTGTTTGAAATAACAAACCTGTTCACCCGAAGGAAAACTCGGCGAAGTGCTATTAGAAGACATCCTGTCATAGCTTTTTGGTACATAACAGCTACCGTAGATGCAACACGCATTTGAAAATGTGAGGCGCTGGAGAGCACAATTCGTTTGAATGCAAAATTTCGTTTTCACCGCTGGATGGGAGAAATTCTTACACAATGTATCTTTAAAATTATTTACCGTTTGTTACTTCCCTGACATCTTGAATCAAGGACTGAAACAACACCCATCTTTAAAAATTGAGGAAAATCTGACCACACTAATTAGATGCATTTGTGTGACCAGAAAACTGTGGAAGTTATTTTGTAAAAAAAAAAAAAATTAATAATAATAATAATAAATTAAATTAAATTAAAAAGTAAAAGCACAAAATACAAATTTTCACTTCCAAAACCACAACTGGATGCCACTCATATGTATTGTGTGACAACAATATAGCATACTACTATACAATACAGCATAACATTCATAATGCCTAGTACACTGTAAAAAAAGATTAGTTGACTCAACTTAACTAAGTCAAGTAATCTTGTTGCTTTGACTGAGTTAAGTTGAGTCAACTTATAGTGTCAAGTTTATTGCACTTCAAAACACGAGTTGACTCAACTTCCTGTATCAAGTAATGTGGACTGGAAAACATTAAGAGAACTAAAAAAAAGATGTTGGTTGAACTTTACCATCCAGCTCATCGGGAGCAGCTGGGGTTAGGTGTCTTGCTCATGGACACCTCGACACTTGGTCAGGTGGAACCGGGGATTGAACAACCAACCTTCTGGTTTGTAAACAACCTACATGAACCACTGAGCCACTGCCGCTCAGATGTTATCAAGTTAGTTTACAGAAATTACTAGATTTCAAAAATTTAAGCAAACTAACATCCATGAGAATTGAGAATTGGCCAGTCAAACTTAACACTGACACTCTGGCGGCGCTAGCCAGCTGAATTGACAGCGCTCAAAGTCGACACTCAGAGGCTGTGTTCAAAATCATATCCTATACCCTCATTCACTATTCCCTACATTTGTTCACTAATATAGTCCACTTGACTGAGTGAATAATTCAGTTAATTTTCAGTTAAATAAGTTAATTGAGACCCTGATAAACACCTGCTGTTAACAATCAGAATCACTGAAGGAGATAGGAACAAGAAGAACAGAAAAGAAGACGAAATCAAGATAAAAGACATTAAATCTTAGCAAAAGATCTCAGCAGAGTAAGATTAAACATCTCCACAATCAGCATTACCAGCTTCACTTATTACTAACCAGACTGGCTTTATTTCTGTCAGACGTCTATAGAAGTTCTTATTAAAAGGTGACAGAGGTTTAGATTTCATTTTATTTTCATTTGATGTTACCATAATGGTGATCAGTGATTGCTTTAGTTGGGCTCTTGACCCTTGACTTTTGAACATTAGTTGTTTTTTGGCTGCTGTAGCTGTGTCTTTAAAATACATCAGCTATGGCACAAAGCTGAAGACAACAGGATGACAATGACTGTTTGTTAATAGTCAAAATCATCATATAATGGCCTGATTTACTGATCTCATTTGCTGCCTAAAGTTGTTAAATGGTTTATGTCTTGTAGTTTTGTTGTTGTCATTGTGTTTTTACTGATTGAGATCTATCGTGGATTTGATGTAAAGAAAATAATGATTTTAAAAAGGTTATACTCATTTTGAACTTCTTGATCAGCCAGACACACACAGGCATCAATATTTGGTGTATGAATCTCAACAATGGTGACAATCAACAAAAAAGATAACATTAAATTTAAACATCCCAAAATACGCAACTAAAAGTCAACACAAAACCAAAAGCAAAAATAAAAACAAAAAGTAAAAATTAAAGCAAATAACCAGACAAATCAGCTGCATCATTTATTCATGCTGCAATGCATGCTGGGAGTCATGTTTTTTTTTTTTGGTACCCAACATGCATTGCAGCTTAAAACTTATGATTGTCACCACTGTTGAGATTCATACACCAATTATTGATGCATGTGTGTGTCTGGTTGATCAAGAAGTTCAAAATGTTTTAAGTATAACCTTTTTAAAATCATTTTCTTTACGTCAAATCCACGATAGATCTCAGTCTGTAAATTCACAATGACAACAAAATCAAAACTACAAGACATCACCATTTAACAACTTTAGGCAGCAAATGAGATCAGTAAATCAGGCCATTATATGATGATTGTGACTATTAACAAACAGTCATTGTCATCCTGTTGTCTTCAGCTTTGTGCCATAGCTGATGTATTTTAAAGACACAGCTACAGCAGCCAAAGAACAACTAATGTTCAAAAGTCAAGGTTGAAAAAGTCAAGAGCCCAACTAAAGCAATCACTGATCACCATTATGGTAACATCAAATGAAAATAAAATGACATCTAAACCTCTGTCACCTTTTAATAAGAACTTCTGTAGATGTCTGACAGAAATAAAGTCAGTCTGGTTAGTAATAAGTGAAGCTGGTAATGCTGTTTGTGGAGATGTTTAATCCTCCTCTGCTGAGATCTTTTGCTAAGATTTAATGTCTTTTATCTTGATTTCGTCTTTTTTTCTGTTCTTCTTGTTCCTATCTCCTTCAGTGATTCTGATTGTTAACAGCAGGTGTTTATCAGGGTCTCAATTAACTTATTTAACTGAAAATTAACTGAATTATTCACTCAGTCAAGTGGACTATATTAGTGAACAAATGTAGGGAATAGTAAATGAGGGTATAGGATATGATTTTGAACACAGCCTCTGAGTGTCGACTTTGAGCGCTGTTAATTCAGCTGGCTAGCGCCGCCAGAGTGTCAGTGTTAAGTTTGACTGGCCAATTCTCAATTCTCATGGATATTAGTTTGCTTAAATTTTTGAAATCTAGTAATTTCTGTAAACTAACTTGATAACATCAGAGCGGCAGTGGCTCAGTGGTTCATGTAGGTTGTTTACAAACCAGAAGGTTGGTTGTTCAATCCCCGGTTCCACCTGACCAAGTGTCGAGGTGTCCATGAGCAAGACACCTAACTCCAGCTGCTCCCGACGAGCTGGATGGTAAAGTTCAACCAACATCTTTTTTTTAGTTCTCTTAATGTTTTCCAGTCCACATTACTTGATACAGGAAGTTGAGTCAACTCGTGTTTTGAAGTGCAATAAACTTGACACTATAAGTTGACTCAACTTAACTCAGTCAAAGCAACAAGATTACTTGACTTAGTTAAGTTGAGTCAACTAATCTTTTTTTACAGTGTATGCACAGTATTCAGTGAGTTAGAAATCCATTTCGAACCTAGCCTCTCTGTCAGATGTGTCTAATGTTTTTTCTGGTACTTACGGGCTTCCATATCCTTTAGTAAGAGTAGTTTTTCTGATGGGCTTCTCTCTTTCTGGTCTCTCTGCATCAGCAAAATACAAGTCAAATACTCATTGATTCTGTATCTATAAAATGAGTAAGAAAATCTTTCTTGTGTCTAACCAGCCTGGCGATGATTCTGGCCACCAGTCGCACCGTCTCCGAGGGGCACCAGCTCTCTCCAAACGTACACATGGCATGACACTCCAGCTTGTGCATGGGCCAGTTCTTCTTCTGTTAAATATACACAAAACTGACACATGAAACACTCTATTACACATACACACAAAACACTGCATGAATGTCTATAGTGCTGGGATGTCCAGACTTGGTCCTGGAGGGTCACTGTCCTGAATATTAGGATGTGTTCATTAATATTCTGTTTAATTTTATTTAAATCAATAATTAAAGAAATATTAAATCAATGCATTAACGAAATAATATAAATAACATGAATTAACTAATTAAACTAATTTGTGTGAAAAATCACATAGTGTGGTTTGGTGTTCGTGGTGTGATTGTGGCAAACAACTGTCTAAATAAAATTCAGAGGGAGTGGAGATGCTATATTTAAAATCTAAACCTAAAACAGGGCAAACATGTCAATGACTTGCTGTTGCGCATGAATGCAATGAGGAGTCATTGATGTTTCTGCACTTCATGAACAGACAGTCACTTTGAAGTAGCACCACACCGTTTTTAGTTAAAAATTGATCACTTTTTATGCGTTTTGGCCGTTCTTTTACGCGACAGTGTCATTTTGGGACCTGAAAATGCAAACATTTGAAAACGGGTGCGTTCTCTTACGAGAGTTTCTCTCGTACTGCGTAATATCTTACGCTATGGGGAACACAGTGTAAAACGCCGTGCGTACTGGGATCCGACACCAAAGTCCCAAGGGCAGAAACCCGGGGCTCATACACTCAAAAAAATTAATTGTTGAATGAACGTGATTTAATCAAAGTGCAAGTTTTTGGGTAATTTACACGACAACAATGTACTAAAAACTGAAAAGCTTTTACTTTGCTTTTTTTCGCATACAGACGACAACATTGTCAAAACTATCCCAAATTCACATGCGAAAATGACTAAAAATGCTGTATTATTCATGCCAGGCCAGTAGTTGGCGATGTCACTTCGTAAAGAAACACTATGCGCCTATAGACTGAACATAAAATGCACGTGCACGTCACCGTTTTCACAAATTTGTGTTTTTGTGGTTTACACGGAGACGATATAGTTTTCAAACACTTTGAATCTCGTTTTCAAAAGTTTGTGTTTTCAGGCGCCCCAAAACACTGTTGCTGTGTAAATGAATGGCCAAAAAACAAAACACGTTTTTCGTGTGAACGGCCCTTTTGAAAACTATATCGTCTCCATGTACACTACAATAACGTGAATTTGTGTTAACGGTGATGTCATGCGCATGCATATTACGTGTTCAGTCTATAGGCAATACGTAGTATTTCTTTACAAAGTGAAATCGTCAACTACTGGCCTGGCATGAATAATACAGCATTTTTAGTCCTATTAATTTGCGGTTCGGTGTGAACGGGATAGTTTTGACAACGTTGTCATCTGTATGTCATCCATTTTTAGTAAAACGTTGTTATGTAAACGTAAACTTAAATCGTACTCACACACTCATGTTAACTGTATTTTTTTGGGAATCTATATAGAAAAGACAAACAATCATAAACTTTCATATAGGGAACATTCATACGAGTGGGGCTTAAGATTCATCGTTACAACAGAGTTTATGTGCTAGCTACATTAATTATTTGATGTAAAACTCTTTAGATTATTTATTTAAAGAAACAGACAAGGCCCCCACTAGCTCAGTGTACTCACTGATGTAAATATGATCCACTGTTTCACTGAAATAAAGTCAATCATACCTGTATTCCATTCTTGCCATGTAAGGACTTCGGATCTCAAAAGAATATCTTTATTATACCATAATACATAATTTAAGTGTGTTTATATTACTTTTTTTCAAGTATTTTTTTCTCAATTTCTGAATGTGATACTGCTTTCCGATACCGGTTTACTTCATGTATGCGTTTCCTCCATTATTTTTATTTGTTCCTTTGCCTAATTTGTTTCTTTGTATAGTATGTGTATGGCTGTGTTCGTGTGTATATTTTGTGTGTGTTTTACCTGACAGTTCACATTGCAGTAGAATGCTTTTTTGCACTTTCCACATTTTGCCAGACCTTTTTTCCTGTACATGATAAATAAAAACACAAACAACCACCAATGATCACTAAAACTCTTAATGATAAAAAATGAGTGTGTGTGTGTACATAAGAACAAGTCATAGTTTCATAGCAATGAGTGTTGCATGTGAAAACACTGTCATTATTACTATATGAACATGTAAATTGTTTATTTACACACATTAATTCACTCTGTCTTCAAAGGCCCCTCTGTAACTACGATTCGTTTAGAACTGAGAGAAACTGTAACAGAACACAGTATAACAGCCATTAGACTGAAGCAGCTGTCAGAATGAGTGTGCTACTTTTAACAGACACTGTCACTTACACCCACTGATCCTGGCCAGAGCAAATGTCCTAAGGTTTGACCAGCTGCTTTTAGATGTTGGGTTGTATTTTTAGATGTGTCCTTTTGGAGCTTATCTATACTGTTCGTGAATCAAAATGGCTAATTTTTCGTGACTATAGTAATGTATTTTATATCTCAAAAACTTGTAAAGACCATGCCCCAGGCATGCCTAGCCTATTTCACACCAAAATCTAAAGAAAAAAAGAGGCAGACAAGATTGAATTCAAAGATCTCTCTCTCTCTCTCTCTCTCTCTCTCTCTCTCTCTCTCTCTCTCTCTCTCTCTCTCTCTCTCTCTCTCTCTCTCTCTCTCTCTCTCTCTCTCTCTCTCTCTCTCTCACTCTCTCAGAGTTATGTTGTTATATTGTTATATACTCATGCTGTTAAATCCTGTCATTCATTCAGCTTTACCAGAATGTTCATGTTGTAACAAAGGAGTACATGCCAATTAAAGTTTTTTAGCTGTCAGACATTAATTAAGGAATTTATTAGAAAACAATTATCACAAACGTAGGCTATCATAAAAGTAACAAAGTAGTCAACAATGTGAATAAATAAATGAAATAAAATAAAGCACCAACATGATATGACAACCAAAACTCCGTGTCAGACCTTGTAAAGCACTGTTCACAGATGAGTCCTCTCTCTTTGACTGACAGCACGTATGAATAAGCAGGACAGGAGAACAGCAGTTCACCGACTCCATAAGCTCTGCTCACCCGCAGTCCTCTGCCCTTACCCGGGCTGGCGAACTGTTCAATGCCAGCGATGCCCTCCGCCTTCATCGTGACACGGAAATCTAGTATTTAATGGAAGCCTGCACCGGTTGTCCCATAGACAGTTGTCCGAGTTTTGAGCTTTCTGAGCGATTTTCGTTTTCATTGGACGGACCATATATGAATATTCATGATGAGTTTTCCCAGATATGCGAGATGGTTCTCACTGCGGAACATGAAATCCACGGGGAGGAGTCGGATCCAGATCCGACTCCTCCCACCTTACATACACCTAAACCTACCCAACTCCGCCCCCTGATCCCTAAACCGACCCCTAATCCCTAAACCCAACCCTAATCCTAACCATCTCCACCCCATGGATCTTGATCCGACTCCTCCCCGTGGATCTCATGTACTGCATTGAGGTGCTACTGGAGATATGCACTACAAACAACGCCCCTGCAAATTACGCCTCCCGCAAAGAAACAAGCGTGGATGTCATTGACTAAAACAATATTTTGAAGTCAATTTATATTTATATATTTAATAAATTAAATGTTTGTAAGACTAGCTTATTGCTTTTTGGAATCTTATTAAGTGTGAAATAACAGCTATTATTAAAACATAACATAAATGATACTATCAAATTAAATTAATACTGGTAATTATAGCTAAAAAAATAAAAATAAAATAAACCTACCCCCCACACCTAAACCTACCCCTTCAACAAAAATAAAATTTACCGTAGAGTTTCATAATTAAAATGCATTAAAGATGAACTGAACTGAAAAAATCAACGTTGATAACGTGTTGTTTATGACAATTAAAAGTAAATTACATTAAATATTTTAACTAAAAATATCAATATAGCTTTTTTTTAAGCAGCACAAAAATTGCGTTTGTTACGCTGGCAATTTCGATGACGTCACTGTCATGGTAGGACCCGCGAAGGTATATAGGCAACAGCTGCAGGTCCTATATATTACACACACGAAAATTAGTAATTTAATGGCATGGGTTACGCATTTGAGCATGTGAGGGACAGGCCAGTAGTATCTGACTACCACCACATGGAGGACGACCAGTTTCACCCATACAAAAATGTAATATATGGCCATATGTAGGCTACTTATATTTTAAATAGCATGACATATAATCTATACATATATTTGACTTATCTGAGAACACAATATATGCCTGCAACATATATGAACATTTATGTGTCCAAACATGTGAAAAAAATATTTGAGTTCATCCATATATGATATCACATATCTCTGCATATATTACAGTATAGTATTGGTTTCTCGCATATATGGACAACATTAAGTATAAATATGTGACATACATATTTGTTTCCCACATATTTAATAAATGTATGTAAACATACATGCATGTGATACGGATGCATTGAAATAAGTAGATATATGCATATATACATATATGCGTCTTACATATATTTAACATTTATGTGCATATACGGGAAAATATATGGCACTTACTTGAAAACGGCCATTTTTGCTATATTTTTAAATATATGTTTCATATATGTCTATGTGTTTTATGTGAATTTTGCATATATTCTCATATAGGCAGCACACAGCAAAATCCCCAGTGTACATATGTACACTCTTAGTGTACATATAGGTCCAACTACAGGGTGTTAAAAATGAACACTGAAGCAGTGTTGAAGTTAATGAGATAATTAAGTGATTAATTAAGTGATGATTGGCCATTAGTGGTGACACCTAATGTTAATAAGAAGAATCATTGAAGGAAAGAGAAACAACAAGAACAGAACAAAGAGAAACACAAGAAATACTGACTTCGAGCCATTAGACATTATTGTACTTATTATTGTACTTATTAGGGCCCGAGCACCGATGGTGCGAGGACCCTCTTGGAATTGCTCTGTTTATTATTATTATTATTATTATTATTATTATTCTCCGCAATGAATCGCATTTTTGAGGGCCTAAACATGCACCAAAACTCACGAAAATTTGCACACGTGTCAGAACTGGCGAAAATGTACATCTGATATGCGTTTCAGAATTGGGCGGGGCAAAATGGCTCAATAGCGCCACCTATAAAGGTTCAACGGAGTGCGCCTCCAGCTACGTTTCACGTACGTGTACGAAATTCGGTACATACATGTAATGGCCCAATACCTACAAAAAAGTCTCTTGGAGGATAGCCCTAAACACAACAGGAAGTCAGCCATTTTGAACTTCCTCTCAGATTTTTGTGCAGTTTTCGCCATTTTCAGGCCTCGTACTTTAACAAACTCCTCCTACAGTTTTAATCTGATCATCTTCAAATTTGGTGAGTGTAATCTTAAGGCCTTTGCGACGTTAAATTGCGAAGATCTTGAGTTTTCGTCGAAGGGCGTGTCCTCGGGGGCCTGACAAATTTCGATGTTTCGTCATGAAACAGGAAGTTGCTGTAACTCAGGCAAACAATGTCCAATCTGCCCCAAACTTCACACGTTTGATAAGAGTTCTGTCCTGAACACACATCCATGCTCATATTCAGTTACAGTCATAGCGCCACCTACTGGCAACAGGAAGTGACATGTTTAACACTGTTGTGGACTCCTAATAACATGTAAAAAAGTGCCAGCAAGTGCTAAACATGCTAGCAACATACTAGAAACATGCTAAAACATGCTAGCAAACACTTAGCTAAGTGCTAAAGCATGCTATAACTGCAATTAAATAGGAATTTGCTGTAACTCAGGCATGGAATATCAAATATTCCCCAAACTTAACACGTTTGATAAGAGTCATGGCCTGAACACATCTACATGAGAATATTCAGTTATAGTAATAGCGCCACCTACTGGCAACAGGAAGTGACATATTTAACACTGTGATGCAGTACTAGCAACATATTAAAAATGCCATTGAATTATAAACATGTTATAAACATGTTAAAACATGCTAGAAATTCATAGCTAAGTGATAAAGCATGCTAATACAATGAAACAGGAAGTTGTTGTTACTTAAGAAGGCAATGTCCAATCTGCCCCAAACTTCACATGTTTGATAAGAGTTCTGCCCTGAACACACCTACATGACAATTTTCAGTTAAAGTAATAGCGCCACCTACTGGCAACAGGAAGTGACATGTTTAACAGTGTGATGCAGTACTAGCAACATAGTAAATATGCCTTTGAATTATAAACATGTTAAAACATGCTAGCAATTCTTAGCTAAGTGCTAAAGCATGCTAATGCAATGAAGCAGGAAGTTGTTGTTACTTAAGAAGGCAATGTCCAATCTGCCCCAAACTTCACACGTTTGATAAGAGTCCTGCCCTGAACACATCTACATGACAATTTTAAGTTAAAGTAATAGCGCCATCTACTGTCGACAGGAAGTTACATGTTGTACACTGTGATGCAGTAAGCTACTAGCAACATATTAAATATGCCATTGAGTTCTAAACATTCTAGAAACATGCTAAAACATGCTAGCAACACTTATCTGAGTGATAACGCATGCTATTATCCCCATAATAAAGGACATTTTTGTAACTGACTTTGACATACTCCTATATTTACCTACTTAAATGCACATTGCCCACCGTACTCTGTCTTCCTAAAGCCACCGGGTGGCGGTGGCACGGGTGCGAGGGCCCTTTCAATGCTGCTTGCAGCTTTAATTACCAGTGTATTTCTGTCATACATCTACACACATTCTTATTTATATTGGACAGAAGTTTAGATGGTAATGCTTTATGGAATGTTTCGTTTCATGTCACCATTATGGCGATCAGTGTTTGCTTTAGTTGGGCTCTGGACTCTTTGCTTTTTAACATTAGTTTTTCTCTGGCTGCTCCAACTCTGTGTTTATAAAGCACATGTGTTACTGCAAAAGAAACCATGACATGGGCTGTGTTTCCTGAAAGCATCGTAAGCCTAATTTGATCGTACAGACCTTTTGTTGCAATCGTTCTACGATCAAGTTAGGCTTAAAATTCTTTTAGGAAACACAGCCCAGGTCATGATGGTTATGTTTAAATTATGTACAATCCAATAATGTCCTGATTCACTCAACCAGCATTATAAACTGATTATTATACAAATGTTCTATTCATTTCAGTAGCTAATTCCAGCAGTGCCTTAATAATCTGAAGGTTTTAAAATCCCACACAGATATCAAGAATCTACATTTGAATCTCAACAATGGTGACAATCACACGAAAGATTCATATTGCAGTGCATGATGGGAGCCACCAATCAAAATGCATCCATGGCTCCCATCATGCATTGCAGTATGAATAAAATATACAGCTGAATTGTCCTGTAATTTTCATTGTTTTTCCTGTTTGCATGCTTTTTTTTTTTTTGCTATTGTTTTGTTATGACTTTAATAGCTTGTTTTATGATGTTCAGAGTTGATCTGTGTGTCACTAGTTTGTTTATTGTCACCATTGTTGTGATTTATATGCTGATTATTGATGTTTGTGTGTCTAAACACAAGAGCTCCAGTGCACAAAGATTTTTCAAAATTGTTCATATTGCTGTTGGATCTCAAACTGTAGAATCTCAGGGCTACAATCACCCATACTAAAACGCAACATCAATCATATAGTCAAAGATTTAGACTCAGAATGACATCAGTGAATCAGGTCACTACGTGATGATAATGTCATCATCACAACATATTGTTAGCAGGTTTTCTCATGCAATAACAAATGTGCTTTATAAACACAATGTTGGAGAAGTCAGAGAAAAACTAACAATAAAAAATGAAAAGGTTCAAGAGCCCAACTAAAACAAACACTGACCACCATAATGGTGGAATTAATATAATGAAATATAATGAATTTTTCACCATAAATGAAAAATTATATAAAACATTGCCGTTTAAACTTCTGTTGATTCTCAATAACTTTTGTAGATGTATGACAGAAATAAAGTCACACTGGTAATAATAAGTGCAATAATGTGTAAAGGCTCGAAGTCAGTAGTTCTTGTGTTTCTCTTTTTTTCCGTTCTTGTTGTTTCTCTTTCCTTCAATGATTCTGCTTATTAACATCAGGTGTCAACACTAATGGCCAATCATCACTTAATTAATCACTTAATTATGTCATTAACTTCAACACTGCTTCAGTGTTCATTTTTAACACCCTGTAGTTGGACCTATACGTACACCAGGAGTGTTAATTTAACACTGGGGATTTTGCTGTGCAGACATACATGAGCACTGACATTATATATGTAATTTACATATATTGACATATATTACATTTCTATATGGGCAGGCTCCACCTACAGTACAGGATCGTTTGGGGGGAAGAGACTGGTGTGTATGAAGGTATTTTTGGTGCAAAACAACTGAATGCCTGTGACAGTGAAATTTGTAGTTGTAAAGAATAGCCACACATGTGTATCAGTAAATTTGAAGTCACAGAGAGAAATGTTTTAAAGAGTTGCAAACTTGTAGACTATTGTTTCTCTCCCACAAACACAACACAACAGTTACACCTTCTCAAATTCTTCATTGCAGGTGCACAAATCCTATTCTGAAAATCACAAATTAATAAACTCTTGCACTCGCATTTTTGCTACAGTTGCTGTAGTGAATATGGTGCAAAACACATTTAAACACCCGCATCAAAAAATGTGAAGTCACGGAGAAATTTTGCTCATCCGCAAATCAGTATGTGAATTCATCCAATGAGAGTTGCACACTTGTAGAATATTTTCTCACAAATATCTTGTATATTTTTCTAGCACAAACACAAGTACATAACTACAGCTGCTTGAATCTGCTGCAACGAATCTCAAACACTGTTTTTCGCTTTCAAGTGACAAGTTTCGCACACTCTCCCTTTTGCACCATATATCTCGTGAAATGTGGAGCAAAAGTGACTTGTGCATCTGTAGAGGCAGTGGGCAGAGCCTACATGAATATTCATGAGTTTACCGAGCATGCGCATGGAACTGCTCATTTTAGTTCACTCAGAGGTTCACTTCACTCCTCGTTTCTCAGCAGGTTTAATGGGTTATTTCAAAAAAGGTAAATATAGTTTCAGCGCGAACTTAAACTACAATTGTGTATCGTTTCGTAAAGTTCATAATGTTTTTATTAATTTGCACGTTTTGTGCATTCGTCAATGACTGCAGGCATTCACTTCGTGTAGGCCTATATAAAGTACAGCAAACTTCAACTCGTAGCCTATAAATTGCACCTTGCGAAGCTTTAAAACTGTGTCTTTTACTAATTGTTATCATTTGTTGATTGCAATAAATTAAATAAACCCTCATAAATGTATCTGTGGGGAGAGGGGTGTTCAGAGAAAAAATCGGCAGCTGGCAGCAGGAAGTAGTTGCCACTGGCAGCTGACAGTACCTGCTAATAAAACCGGACGTCAGCCGTTTGTTAAATAATGAAATATATCCACCTTTTTCCTGGTTAGCGAATTTACAAATGATTCATTAACAAGAATGGTCTACCAATGGTTTAACAAGATTTACCATGTTTCTTGTGTTAGGGGATAACAGCTTAAAGACCCAGGACCAGATATGATGAAAGAAGACCAAGAGTCGTGAGGTTCAATCAAATAAGTAAAAATTTACTGAAGAATAGTTTGCAGTTTCATCGAGGAAGTTGCAGGCCAGAGACTCTACCGTACACAAAATCTCACACCAGTTATACCATTTCTAAGGGCATGAATCACATCAGTACATACATGTTGGCTACTTCTGATTGGCTAAGAAAACAAAGTCTAAACAATTCTACACTTATGAATAGATAGGAGGGTAAGTCGACATTAATCAAGATAATTGTCATCCAAGTCCAAGACTTGGTCCGGTGATGACCTCGGAGGTCGTAGAAATGCGTCTCGGGTTCTGTTGTTGCATATCACAAGACCTGCACAGAGCATTCAACACACACAAAAGCACAAGGGAATCACAGTTCCTCCAAAGTTGTAGAGGGCCTGAGCACAGACTACCAAATACTGAAACATTCCCTCCTCAGAAAGTAGTACAGATAATGTTCACTTTATTCATTAAAGAAATACACATAAAAGTACAGTTCTGTGAATCCAATCACGCAAGTCACGTAGTGTTTGACCCCTGTAACCTGTAGTAACTTGGTCAGCAGAAAACAGACTGATGAGGGTCTTGTTCAGACTTGACCTCTTCTATTAGCTTATTAGCAAAGTTAGAAAGAAAGAAAGAATTTGTTAAGTTAAAGATTAGTTAGAAAAAAGAAAGAATAGTTAGATGATTAAGTAGGCTTTTAGACTGGAACTGGTGGATTAAACGAATGTTCTCTCTCCAGCAGCTGACACCAATCACTGCAAAACCCTGGATGGGTGTTTTCCGAGTAAAAGCCTTGCATTTCTCCTCGTTTTCCTCTTCCAACATGACCTAAAGGATTCATAAGAAAATTGTGACATTAATATCCAAATTACCCTTATTAGCAGTACACATGGATGCAGCCACATGAATGACTATTCTTATTTTATTTTGTCATTAAGCACCGAGCAGTGATCACATTTTCATTCATAATGTACAGGTCCTTCTCAAAAAATTAGCATATTGTGATAAAGTTAATTATTTTCCCTAATGTAATGATAAAAATTAAACTTTCATATATTTTAGATTCATTGCACACCACCTGAAATATTTCAGGTCTTTTATTGTTTTAATACTGATGATTTTGGCATACAGCTCATGAAAACCCAAAATTCCTATCTAAAAAAATTAGCATATTTCATCCGACCAATAAAAGAAGTGGTTTTAATACAAAAAAGTCAACCTTCAAATAATTATGTTCAGTTATGCACTCAATACTTGGTCGGGAATCCTTTTGCAGAAATGACTGCTTCAATGCGGCGTGGCATGGAGGCAATCAGCCTGTAGCACTGCTGAGGTGTTATGGAGGCCCAGGATGCTTGGATAGCAGCCTTAAGCTCATCCAGAGTGTTGGGTCTTGCGTCTCTCAACTTTCTCTTCACAATATCCCACAGATTCTCTATGGGGTTCAGGTCAGGAGAGTTGGCAGGCCAATTGAGCACAGTAATACCATGGTCAGTAAACCATTTACCAGTGGTTTTGGCACTGTGAGCAGGTGCCAGGTCGTGCTGAAAAATGAAATCAGATGGAAGCATGAAGTGCTACAAAATCTCCTGATAGCTAGCTGCATTGACCCTGCCCTTGATAAAACACAGTGGACCAAAACCAGCAGCTGACATGGCACCCAAGACCATCACTGACTATGCACAGCAAAATCCCCAGTGTTAAATTAACACTGCTCAGTGTTTATATGAGTCCACACTCTCAGAGTGTTATAGTAACACTGAACCAGTGTTAAAGTTAATGAGATAATTAAGTGCTTAATTGAGTGATGATTGAGCATTATTGAAGACACTTGATGTTAACAAGCAGAATCACTGAAGGAGAAAATTAATGTAAAATGGTCACCATTATGGTGATTGGTGTTTAGTTTAGTTGGGCTCTTGACCCTTACGTTATTAACTTTAGATTTTGTTTGGCTGCTGCAAATAAGTTATAATAGCCAGATGAACAAAAAAAAAGGAGTTCTGATGGTGTTGGTTGTGTTCTAACATAATCATTATTTGACCTGAATCACTGAAAGCATAATTTCTGAGTTAAGGTTACCTTATGTATTAAAGCAGCGCTGTCGTTGTTGAGCGTACCATTTATAGCTTTTTCAATGAAATCCAAATCAATTACAAAAAAAACCTTCTTAAAAATTATTTCAGGTAGGCACACACAGATATCAAGAATTAGCGTATGAATCTCAGCAATGGTGACAAACAGATATTACCTCTGAACATAAGCTCATTATTTATTCATGCAGCAATGCATGATGGGAGCCATGAATGAGTTTTGATTGGTGGCACCCAGAATGCACTGAAACATGCTTTATAATTGCCACCATTGTTGAGATTCACAGGCTGATTCTTGATGTCTGTGTCAAAAAAAAAAAAAACAATTACATGTGAAGAACTTGTTTGGATTATGTTGTAAAAGTTAAAAATAGTATGCTGTACAAAGACAGAGCTGATATAATGAATAAAGTAAATCTTACTTAGAAATTGGGCTCTATATGAGTTCAGTGATTCAGGTCAAATGATTGTGAAATAATGATTATGTTAAAACACAACCACCACCATCATCATATCACCTTTTCTCTATCTGACTGATATAACTCATGTACAGCAGTCAAACAAAATCTAAACTTAATGACTTAAGGGTCAAGACCCCAACTAAAGCAAACACTAATCACCATAATGGTAACATACCAATTACCATTTTTTCCTTCAGTGATTCTGCTTGTAAACATCAAGTGTCTTCAATAATGCTCAATCATCACTCAATTAAGCACTTAATTATCTCATTAACTTTAACACTGGTTCAGTGTTACTATAACACTCTGAGAGTGTGGACTCATATAAACACTGAGCAGTGTTAATTTAACACTGGGGATTTTGCTGTGTGGGTACTTGACACTGGACTTCAGGCATTTTGGCATTTCCTTCTCCCCAGTCTTCCTCCAGACTCTGGCAACTTGATTTCCGAATGACATGCAAAATTTGCTTTCATCCGGAAAAAGTACTTTGGACCACTGAGCAACAGTCCAGTGCTGCTTCTCTGTAGCCCAGGTCAGGCGCTTCTGCCGCTGTTTCTGGTTCAAAAGTGGCTTGACCTGGGGAATGCGGCACCTGTAGCCCATTTCCTGCACACGCCTGTGCACGGTGGCTCTGGATGTTTCTACTCCAGACTCAGTCCACTGCTTCCGCAGGTCCCCCAAGGTCTGGAATCAGTCCTTCTCCACAATCTTCCCCAGGGTCCGGTCACCTCTTCTCGTTGTGCAGCGTTTTTTGCCACACTTTTTCCTTCCCACAGACTTCCCACTGAGGTGCCTTGATCCAGCACTCTGGGAACAGCCTATTTGTTCAGAAATTTCTTTCTGTGTCTTACCCTCTTGCTTGAGGGCGTCAATGATGGCCTTCTGGACAGCAGTCAGGTCGGCAGTCTTACCCATGATTGCGGTTTTGAGTAATGAAACAGGAGTGTGCCCTCCTCCTAAATGAGTCTGTATCCACCAGACTGGTAATTTTGCATGTAACTGAAAGATCTGCAAAAAGGACAAAAGATGAGGTGAGTTAATCATAACATGAATGAAGACTAAATGAAACAAGACTTTAAAATTACATTGCATATACTATGATTATGTAGGTCAGGGGCACAACACAAGATGTGCTGACACTTAGGGCAATGTCAGGCATTCAAACAAAAGCAAGGAACACAATATTTTTCTCGAAAGACAAGAGAAATTTAATTCATTTTAACTTACAACAAACATGTAAAATGCATGTGTGCTTTGTACAATGCTTATGGATGCCATGTCCTCAAAATATATGGCATGCTTTACCTGAAAGTGTTCAGGACTTGACATCACCCCAGTTGTACAGTAGGGACAACTGCCTGTCCCAGAAAAGACGTCATATTTTCCAAAAGCAAAGAGTACACATGCAGTATATACGAGAAAATAACATACCTCAAAATAGCAACACATTCATTCACATATAAAGGTAGAACATTTTAGAAGTCTAATTACATCTTTAACATGGGCAGGTTTTTGCATGTTCTGCTCAAATTAACTTTAGTTAGTAAGATTTAGGGAAAACATTGGCTTCTTACCTGCCATGATTGGCAGTTAAATAAGAGGTGTAGAACAGAGTGTACACAGAGTTAGAGATAGAAAGGTAGTTCTTAAAAGAACTGATTGGTCAAAAAATGCAATAGTAATAAAACAAAAATCAATAAGTGGTTGGATATCAGACAATCCCCTGAAAATTGAAATACACAAAAAAACGATATGGTTAGTGTTGCACGTGTATCATCAAGGCAGATCTTGTCAATAATTCAGCATTACCTTTATTCTAATCAATAGATTAAGTTAACATGTTAACAAAAGCTAATATTTAATGGTGATGGTAATACTAATAGTAACGTAGTATTTGAAGTTAATGGTAGCCCCTCACAAACCAGGACCACACGGTGCACAAGCTGCATTTCTACAAATTAGCCAATTAAACTAAAGTAGGCACAGATATACTGTCTCTAACATAAAAAGTTCAAATCCAACTTACAAAACAACAATTATTTATTAATCTGATAATTCATTTACGAACTTACCGAGCCAAACACCGCCGCCATTACTGAAAATTCGCCGGCGCCACCATTGACTGCTGTCGCTTGACTTTCAGTTACATGTGTTTGGTTGGTGCTACGTTGGACAATACTGATTGGCTACCACGACTGGCAGGTCCCTCCTAATTTGGCAGGGCTTCCGGCTGTCAATGGCAGCTACTTCCTGCTGCTGATTTTTTCGCTGAACCCCTACTGTCTGTGGGCTAACACTTTTTTTTACAAATACATCCTGGTGTGATTGTTCTTAAATTCTTGTTCATTTAAATAAGCCAAATAATTTAAGACCACACAGAAGCATGAATGTGTTGCTTTAATACTTAAGTACAATTTGGATTTAACAAAATTGTATGGACAAAAGTGGATAAATTACATTCGGTACAACTAGGTTACTGTAAATGAGGGAAAAAAACACTTAACATTATTTTATGGAATATAATAAGCAACCTATTTGATGTTTTAAAAGAATTATATTTACAAATACTGACAAAATAATGTAACACTATTTTTTAATGTTTTGGTTAAGGTGTGCTTGTGCTGGCTTTGATATAATAATATATACACTACTGTTGAATAGTTTGGTATTAGTAAGGTTCTAGGAAGATACCAAGATTACATTTATCTGAAAAACAGTAATATTGTAAAATATCATAAATATGTGAAAGTTTTCTATTTTAATGTTTTTAAAAAATGTATTGTGATGGCAGAGCTCATTACTCTAGATTTCAGTGTCACACGAGCCTTCAGAAATCATTCAAACACTGATTTGCTGCTCAAGAAACATTTCAGATTATGATCACAGTTGAAAATGGTGGTGCTGCTTAATGAAACGTGGAAATCATTATGGAGCATATATTTACAGGATTGTTTATGAATAGCAAGTACAAAAGAACAAAATTTATTTTATTTTTTATTTTTTTTGTAACATTATAAGTGTCTTTGCTGTCATTTGTGATCAATTTAAGGCATCCTTGACCTTGCCTGCTATAAAAGTATACATTTTTTTAAATCATAGTGATTCCAAACTTTAGTCATGCAAATCTTAAGTGATGAAAATTATGAGAATGTCATGTTTTAACATCGATCCAACAAAGTTTAAAGGTTTAATTTTTCAAGAGTTCAAGTCAGAAGTGCACTGTAACAAATTGCTGTAAAAATTACAGCAACTTACTGGCAATTTTGGTTGCCAGTAAGCCTGTACATTTTACAAGAGTACTGTAAATCATAAACTACAATTATACTGTAAAAAATACATCACACCTGTAAAAATAGCAAAACAAGACCAGCTGTGAATTTACAGTTCTTTACTGTATTATTTACAGTATGTTACTGTTATTAATAATGCATTGAATTAAAACCTGAGACAACTCAAATTTGCCATTAAATAGTTATACCGTGAGCTAATTTCATTTGAGTCTACTAAGAAAAAGACTTCATGAGTTAACTAGAAACAATACATTTAACTAAATCCTACTAGACAACAACAGCACACATGAATGAGTTGAATAACTTTAATGCTTCAGCAAATACACAGTCACTACCTTTAAATAAAGCAACATTCAGCTTTACCTCAGTGTGTCTCTGCTCCTCCTGAACTGAAGCACAGGCTCTACTCTTCAACACAATGGTGACAAACCAAACTCAACAGAAACACTTTAAATTGACTGTGAGATTTTTCAGGAAACAACTGACTTCAGCCACAGCCTTAGAGGAAATCCACTGAAGAGAAAAGAAGACATTAAATCTGTGAAGATCTCAGCAGAGGAGGATTAAACAACTCCACAAACAGCATTACCAGCTTCACTTATTACTAACTAGACTCACTTTATTTCTGTCATAATCAGACTTACTGAGAAATAGCTGAGGGTTAGATGTTGATGATTTATTGAAAATATTTAATTTGAAGTTACCATGATCGTGATTAGTGTTTACTTTAGTTGGGGTCTTGACTCTTGGTAAGTTGAACATTAGTTTTACTTTGACTTCTAAACCCAAGTCTTTATAAGACTCATTTGTTATGGTAATAAAAGTCAAGTAAAATGATGTTCAGGTGTTGATGGATGTCTATTGATATCAGCCTTGATAACATCTAGTGGCTGATCTTGATCAGAGTAATTTTTTGATTATGAAATTGAGATTGTAATAGATTTCACCTTACTGATTGGTGTAGTGTTTAGTATGTGATTCTACAGTATGATGATATTCAGTTGTGATTATATCAGGTAATTTGTGTTCAACATATATAAGATTCACAAGACTCTTCAAGCAACTGGAACACACATGTATCAAGAATCAGCATATGAACCTCAACTATGGTGACAAACATAATATAGATAGATCAACTCTGAACATCACAAATCAAGCTACTAAAAAGTCACATCAAAAAACAACAACAAAAATAAAAGCACATGGTAAAAAGAATAGAAAATAAGACAATTCAGCTGCATAATTTATGCATGCTGCAATGCATGCTGGGAGGTCTGTATTAAGGTGATACCCAGCATGCATTGCAACATGAAGCGTTTCATTTGAGTGTCACCATTGTTGAGATTCATACGCTGATTGTTGATGTCTGTGTGTGACTTAATAACATGACGTTTTTTTTAAACTATCTACGCCATATTGTTTTTAAAATCATTCAAATGATAATGCTGTTAAATTGCCTTATGGAAAATCACTATATTAATCAATTATATGGAAAGAACCATATGACTAAGAAGACATTAAACTCTGGGTGAGGTACTAATGATCCGTAAGCTCTTTTGATGACATATCAATACATAGCCATGGTCGCCAGATTTCTTTTCTCTTGGCTTTATTGCTAAAGCTGTTGTGCCTTATAAATTCACAGGTAAAGCAGCCTGAGAAAAACTAATGTTGCATTGTCAAGGGTAACAGGCCAACTAAAGCCAACACTTATCACCATCATGGTGACTACAAACTAAACCATAAATCATCAACATCTAAACCTCAGTTAATTCTCAAAAATACCTTGACAAGTGATGCTGGTAATGAGTTATTTACTCCTCCTCTGCTGAGATCTTTAGATATGTACTGTCTTCTTTTCTTTTCAGTTGATTAAATATATGGCTGTGGCTGGAAGTCAGTAGTTTACTATACAATCTAAGTCAAATTTACTAAACAAAATAAGTTATTTTCTGTGCATGTATTTATGTGACAATAAATGTGAAATGTGAATATATATTTATATGAATGACTGCTCAGGAGAGTAAATGCTGAAATGAAGTGTGATTTTATGTGTTTTTGCACATAATGATATAGTGGAGATCTGTTAGTGTTTAATCTGTTGGGATTTAAAGTGTTTCTGTTGAGTTTTGTGTGTCACCATTGTGTTGAAGAGTAGAGCCTGTGCTTCAGTTCAGGATGAGCAGAGAAACACCGATGTTATGCTGTGTGTTGCTTTATTTAAAGGCAGTGACGGTAGTTGCTGGTGTATTGATGATCTTTTTGTTAAGTTCGTCAGTTCAGGTGTATGCTGTTGTTACCTAACAATTATCTGCAAGAGGATTGAGTTAAATAGATGGTTTGTTAACTCATTTAAATTAATTTTTTTTTTTTTAGTGGACTCAAATGAAATAAAATCACAGTATAAATATGAAATGTCAATTGACCAATTTAAGATAATCGGTTTCCTCAAATTATCAAATAATCATACTGTAAATAATACAATAAAGAACTGTAAATTCACAGCTGCTCTTGTTTTTCTGCTTTTACAGGTGTGCTGTATTTTTTACAGTTAATTGTAGTTTATGATTTACGGTAATCTTTTAAAATTTACAGGCTTACTGGCAACCAAAATTGCCAGTAAGTTGCTGTAAATTTTACAGTATTTTTTTTACAGTGTGCCTCTAATTGAAGCCCAATTAAGAACATACATGTGTATAGAACTTTATGACTTTTAAAACATGTTGTTGAATGAGTGTTTGTTGTGCAACAAAATAGATCATGCATTTGTATCAATGATCATCATTGTGTATCATCCAGGCACACAGTGCAACACATAAGGTCAAAGAAATAACATGACAAAGAGAATCAGTGTAGGGTGCAAAATGTTTATTAGGACACTGATATGGTTGTGGAGTTATTTCCCAGAGATTATTGCCAGAGATGACACAGTTTTAAAGCTTCATAAGGTAAGGTATCAGAAGAGATTAGCAATAAATAAATTAAATGGTAATGGTTAATGCATTTAGGAATATTCTATATCTGCTCTTCTGTTGGAAATAAGTGTTGCTGTAATCATTCAGGTGTTCTGGAATTTCTGGTTTTACAGTAAAAGTGGAACCTGTGATATTTTTTTGTAAATTTATATATTTTTTATTTTTTTTATTTTATTGCAGTGACATTCAACAAATGACAACAAAAGACAGTTCTCTTACGAGAGGTTCTCTCGTATTGCGTAAGTTTAGCTTACGCTACGGGAAAGATTCATCTTCTCGAGATACTGAAGCCAAAAAATTATCCTTAATTTTTGTATACCTGGTCAACGCAGTGCAGCAGCTAGCAGACCTAGAGCAGGCTAACTTGCGTGCTCATTGGCTGCCCTGCGGGCAACTGCTGCAGCCTACCAGTGAGCCGGGCGTGACATCACGCCCAATGAAGGGCGCCCGCGCCTTCATAACGTCACAGCCCGCCAGAATGGGCGTGGCTTTAGCCTATAAAGGAATGGGCTGTAGGCTGCTTCCCTGATTTTTGTCTCTTCAGCGAGCTCTTCGCATCGCTGGATCTGAGAGAAGCCACCGCCGCCGTCGAACAGTGAACAGCCAGCTTAGGACAGCGCTGAGGAAGCCGCCCGTCTTCGCCACCTTCAGCCATCCGTGCGAGCTACGCTATCCGGCGACGTATCCTTTTTGCCTTGCTATTTAGATTATTTTCTAAAAGAGCAGCTAGCGTCTTTTTCAAGATGCCTCGCACTTCCTGCGGCTCGTGTAGAGCCCCGCTCAGCGCCGGAGACCGCCACCTGATCTGCGCTCTCTGCCTGGGCCTGGAACACGCAGAGCTCGCCCTCGCTTCCGGGGGCTGCGAGCTCTGTAAAGCGCTTCCGCTGTCGACCCTGCGGGCTCGATTCGAAGCCTTCAACCCCCCGCCCCTCCTCACCGACGCGCAGCTGCCGCTCACGAGCCTCACTGCCGTCGCATCTGAGGATGAGGCCGAGGGACACGTACTAGCACGCGGCTAGCTCTCTTTACGTTATAAGAGAGCTACCCCGCCCTCGTGTCCCCGTTCGCGCGTCATGCAGAGCCCTCTCGAGCTCTCTGCATGACCCGGACGGGCATCATCTGTGTTAATGTAGGTCCCGTGCCCACTACTCGTGCGCGCGCCCTCGTACAAACACTGTTCCAGTTCTGCTCGACCAACGAGCACGCGGCTAGCTCTCTTTACGTTACAAGAGAGCTACCCCGCAATCGCGTCCCCGTTAGCGCATCATGCAGAGCCCTCTCGAGCTCTCTGCATGACTCGGACGGGCTTGCGCGCCGCCGTCGAAATGTCTCGCCCTGTCAGGCTCCTTAGATAAGGCTACTGCAGCGGTGTATTTGGCAGCCAACGAGCCGGTGATGCAACCCGCTCGCCTGCACACATCCGTTCTCGCGGCGACCCAGAGAAGTCTTAAGTGAGTATATATGAGGTTAAGAATGTAAGTTACGTGCCCGCTCACGAGCGCTCACGCTTACTAATAGACACATCGCCTCCGAAAATACGCGCGCTTCCCGCTAAGGCCGGACCGCCGTCAAAGTTTATTCTCTGTCAGTCCCCTTAAAACAGGCTACTGCAGTGGTTCAATTAGCAGCCAACGAGCCGGTTTGTTTACCCTCTCGCCTGCACACAAACGCCGTCTTCACAGCGACCCAGAAAAATCTCAAAAAGAGTATAATGTCTGGTCCGGCTCATGCCGTCGGTGTTGTAAGTGTAGTGAAGTGCCCACGCCCCCAGTGTTCACCCCTACACATAAGCACTCCGAATCTCGCAGAGCACACTCTCATAAAGCGCAGAAAAGCCGCTCGAGTGTTGAATGTAAGAAATGTGTCCACAGGTCTGTGCCCACTATCTGCCCGCTCTGTTACACGATCAAGAAGCAGGTTATGTATGTAAGTCTCGTGCCCACCAGAGTGTGTTCACGCTTGCTAACACAAACCTCCCCCCGGGCTCCGCCCGCGCGTTTAAGTGTTATCACAAAACGAAGGGCATTAATAAAACGCTCCCCATCCATTATGATCGGGACGTCAAATACACTTGTAAGCCTAGTGCCCGCGCACGCGCTCACGCTTACAAGAAGCTTTTTTCGCCCGGAGCGCTGCTCGCACGTCATAAAGTGAAAAAAGAATGTTCCCCATCCCTTATGATTGGGACATCTTGCATAAATCAGCCGGTTTTCGGTTTTCAGCGAGCAGCCATTGCCCAGAACCGAGAGCGCGCGCGCCGCGTTTTCGGCTCCGGGTCAGTTTCAAACAGCCTTCGCAGCGACGTCAGGGCGGCCGCCCTAGATCGCGCTCAGACAGCCGTCACAGACCGCCGCCTCCCAGAGGGCCTCGGCAGAGAATCACGCTGAAATCTGAGCACGCGAAGCCCTCCTAACAGTAAGAGAGAAAAGACGCGCGTGTCCCGCTGCGGCCGGACCGCCGTCAAAATTCATTTCCCTGTCAGTCCCCTTCAAACAGGCTACTGCAGCGGTTCATTTAGCAGCCAACGAGCCAGTTTATTCACCCTCTCGCCTGCACACAAACGCCGTTTTCACGGCGACCCAGAGAAATCTCAAAAAGAGTGTAATGTCTGGTCCGGCTCATGCCGTTAATGTTTTAAGTGTAGTGAAAGTGCCCACGCCCCAGTGCTCACCCCTACACATAAGCACTCAAAATTCTGTGTCACTCACAGAGCACATTCTCATAAAGCGCAGAAAAGCCGCTCGAGTGTTGCATGTAAGAAATGTGTTCACAAGTCTGTGCCCACTATCTGCCTGCTCTGTTACACGGTCAAACAAACAGGTTATAAACGTAAGTCTCGTGCCCGCCAGAGAGCGCTTACGCTCACTAACACAAACCTTCCCCCGGGCCCCGCCCGCGCGCTTAAGCGTTATCACAAAACGCAGAGCGTTAATAAAACGCTCCCCGTCTATTATGACCGGGGCGTTAGATACAGTTGTAAGTCTCGTGCCCGCGTCCACGCGCTCACGCTTACAGAGAGCTCTATCACCCAGAGCGCTGCTCGCGCGTCAAAATGTGGTAAAAGTTTGTTCCCCATCCCCTATGATCGGGACATCTCACATAAATCAGCCGGTTTCGGCTGTCAGCGAGCCGCCATTGCCCAGAACCGAGAGCGCGCACGCCGTGCTCTCGGCTCCGGTTCAGTTTCACAAGCCAGCAAATGGCGGTCTGAACCCGGAGGCCATTCGCCCTCTAGCGGCTCACATAGCCGCGTGGGAGAACATCCCAGGGATTTCTGAATGGGTATTCATTACAATAAAGCAGGGCTATACACTACAATTAATTCGCCGTCCCCCGCGCTTTCGAGCCCGGACCGCGACAATAGTGAATGCGGAAGTAGCACACCGACTTCACGCAGAAATAGCAAAGCTGCTGTGCAAAGGGGCTATAGAAAGGGTACCGCCTTCTCTAAGCGAGTCAGGCTTTTACAGCCGTTATTTTCTCGTGCCCAAGAAGGACGGAGCCTTCAGACCCATCCTAGATCTGAGACATTTGAACAAAGTGCTTGCGAAAAGACCGTTCAAAATGCTTACGACCAGAAAAATCCTCGTGCACGTTCGCCCGAGGGACTGGTCTATCTCTCTAGATCTGAAGGATGCATATTTTCAGATTCAGATAGTACCCCGTCACAGGCAATTTTTGAGATTCGCCTTCGACGGTCAGGTATATCAATACACCGTCCTGCCGTTCGGCCTGTCCCTGGCACCCCGTACATTTACAAAGTGCATGGGCGCGGCACTCGCCCCCCTGAGAAGTCAGGGGCTGCGTATAATGAACTATCTGGACGATTGGCTGTTGTTGGCACAGTCAGCGACAGAGCTTCTATCTCACGGTCAACTGGACCAAGAGCTCATTACTGCCCAGCCAGTCAATTTCCTTTTTAGGAATAGAACTGGACTCGGTAACCATGACGGCTCGTTTGTCGACACAGCGCGCGCGCCGTGTTCGCCACCTGGCCGCTTCTTTCCAGAAGGGCAGCTTCCTCCCTCTGAAAATTTTTCAGAGGATGTTGGGCTGTATGGCATCAGCTGCAGCGGTGCTCCAGCTGGGCCTACTGCGCATGCGCCCGCTCCAATGCTGGCTGAATGCTCGCGTACCCCCCCCCCCGAGCCTGGGTGTCTGGCGGTCGGAAAATCTGAGTGACTCAGGCCTGCATAGCAGCTCTGCAGCCCTGGTTAGCGGCCAGCTGGTTCCAGCAGGGAGTAACGATGGGAACCGTCTCTCACCGGAAAGTCATCTCAACAGACGCGTCCAACTCAGGTTGGGGAGCGCTGTTCGAGGGCAGACCGGCCTTTGGCCAGTGGTCAGACCGGGAGAAGGAGTTTCACATAAACTGTCTGGAAATGATGGCGGTCGAGAACGCACTGCAGTGCTTCCTCCCGTTCATACAGGGCCAGCATGTTCTTGTCCGTTCGGACAACACATCTGTGGTTTCCTGTATAAACCGTCAGGGCGGTGTCAGATCCAGAAATCTCTGCAATCTGACGGAACGCCTCCTTATTTGGTCTCAGATACACCTGCGCTCGCTGAGGGCGGCGCATGTGCCTGGCCATCTGAACGACGGCCCAGACAGACTGTCCAGAGACAATGTCCCCCCAGGGGAATGGTCCTTGCACCCCCAAATGGTCCAGAAACTGTGGCGCCTATTCGGCAGAGCGGAAGTCGACCTATTTGCGTCAAAAGACAACGCTCAATGCCCAATGTTCTTCTCGAAGGACGAGGACGCGCTGGCCCAGGTTTGGCCCAGCCTCCCGCTATATGCTTTCCCTCCGGTCTCTCTGTTACCACAGGTGATCAAGAGAATCAGGGAAACGCGCCACTCGGTGCTCCTCATAGCCCCGCGTTGGGAGAATCAGATTTGGTTCCCGGAACTAGCACAGCTGTCACTTACAGCTCCGTGGCCGATTCCGGTGAGGGCAGATCTCCTCTCTCAAGCTCGCGGCACGATCTGGCATCCCCATCCAAAGCGCTGGTCGCTGCATGCATGGCTGATCAACAGGTACTCGTTACCCTGCCAGAAGGAGTGATGAACACGATCACGCAGTCTAGAGCCCCTTCCACGAGAAGGCTCTACGCGTCTAAATGGTCGGTGTTCTCCGGTTGGTGCACCGACAGAGGTCTGGACCCGCGGACATGCGGGGTGGCGCATCTGCTCACTTTCCTACAAGAGCTGTTGGATAAGGGAAGGTCCCCTTCCACGCTCAAAGTGTACGTGGCGGCCGTGGCAGCGTTTGCAGAACCAACGCACGGCCAGTCACTGGGGAAACATGAGTTGGTCATCCGCTTCCTTAGAGGAGCTAGAAGGATGAATCCGCCGCGCCCCCCGTTGGTTCCTATGTGGGATCTTTCATTGGTCCTCGAGGCCCTTAAAGCTTTTCCTTTCGAACCACTAGACTCCGTGGGGTTGGAATATCTATCACTGAAAACGTTTTTTCTGACTGCGCTGTCATCAGTAAAACGCGTAGGGGATTTACATGCGCTGTCTGTCAGCGCGTCGTGTCTTGAGTTTGGACCAAATGACTCTAAAGTCATCCTCAGACCTAGACACGGCTATGTCCCTAAAGTGATGGGCACTCCATTCAGAGCGCAAGTTATTTCACTGTCTGCTCTCACAGCATCTGACAGTGAAAGTGATGTGAACCTCCTCTGCCCCGTCAGAGCGCTTAGGGTCTACATTACGCGCACCGCCTCCTTCAGGCGCTCGGAACAGCTTTTTGTTTCGTTTGGTGGGCGCACCAAGGGTTTCGCGTCCTCGAAACAGAGCCTGTCCAGATGGATAGTAGACGCTATAGCGGCCACTTATGCGTCGAAGGATCTGCAATGCCCTCTGGGCATCAGGGCTCATTCCACGAGAGGCGTGGCCTCTTCGTGGGAATGGTCCAGCGGGATTTCTATCCACGACATATGTGTAGCGGCGGGCTGGAGCTCCCCGTCAACCTTTGTCAGGTTCTATAACCTAGAAGTTCCCGCCTTGCAGGCTAAACTGCTGTCAGTCTGAACGAGAGATGTATTCTGCCCAGATCTCCTGCTCAGATTACTCTCACATGACTCAGCTCTCCTGGTTGAGCTGCACTAAAGGGATTATGCCATGTGCCTATACAGACCCCGCGCCCGCGCTGCTCTGTATTCCCTATGTGTGCTTATGTACAAGTGATGGCCCGCGAAATGGCCGGCCACCTTATTCTTCCACTTATGGGGTTCCCCCTAAAGTTCGGGGTCTCATGTGGATGCTTGGCGCGCACGGCGTTGACAAAGTGTTCCCGTAGCGTAACCTCGGTTCTCTCTAGAGAGGGAACGAGTATTGCGTAACCGGCCGTGCTCGCGCCACGAGCGACTTCGCTTCAGTCGACAAAAACCAGGGAAGCAGCCTACAGCCCATTCCTTTATAGGCTAAAGCCACGCCCATTCTGGCGGGCTGTGACGCTATGAAGGCGCCGGCGCCCTACATTGGGCGTGATGTCACGCCCGGCTCACTGGTAGGCTGCAGCAGTTGCCCGCAGGGCAGCCAATGAGCACGCAAGTTAGCCTGCTCTAGGTCTGCTAGCTGCTGCACTGCGTTGACAAGGAAACTGAAATATTCATGTAGGCTCCGCCCACTGCCTCTACAGATGCACAAGTCACTTTTACTCCACATTTCACGACTCACGAGATATATGGTGCAAAAGGGAGAGCGCGCAAAACTTGTCACTTGAAAGCGAAAAACTATGGAATGATATTCTGGACATTATTCAAAAGGAATTGCAAATTGTATTTGCAATTGCGTTTTCAATTTGTGGACGCATAAAATGTGACATAATCCAAACTGCAAATCGCGCATTACCGTTTGCATTTTCGTTTAAGCGAACGCACACTGACTGCCAAATTTCAAATGGAAAAGCAAAGTCCGTTTGCAACTGTGTTTCCCATATCTTACGAGTTTTGGCCCTGTCATATTTAAATAGCAATTTCAATTACGACGTCTGCATTTTCACTTTCTCAGTGTGTAGCCAGCCAAAACTCAAATGGAATACTAATTCCCTGAGTATTTCCATTTCCGATGCCTTTGAAACCTGTCAATCAGTGTCAAGGGTGGGATTATGCTATGGGGCGTGTTTGTGTTGGGAAGTGACGTCACTCACAGTCGACTGTCAAGAGGTGTTTTATCCAATACAAAATTATACATACAACCAAGGCAAATGTATTCATCTACAGTGTCTAATAAGAACGACTAAAAGGCTCAACACAGTTTAAAGGAACACTCCACCGTTTTTTGAAATTGAGGTTATTCACTGTCTCCGATCCGCTATATTTAGATAGGTGGACAAATGCATTTTTGTCTCAGTGCATGCATTGTCTTAGTCTGGCAGTGTTCTGTTCAACATAGTTTTCTATGTCAGTGGCTGCAAAGATAAAGTTGACGATGCAGACTCGCCATCTTCGCATGTAGTGAACGCGCCTATAGAGAGAAATGCACACTTCATATGAATTAGCCTACATAAGCAGAGAGCAGACAATTTCTTTTAGTTTTTAGTTTTCTTCAAGCTTTCTATAGATATACTTATCAGGTATGTGAGACAAGTATCTAATAGGCCTACGCTGAGTTTTGGTTCATTTATGAGACGCGCTCCAGTTCACGCGTGGGCGCCTCCATGTCCTGATTATATTGTCTACTATATTTGCTTCTTATTTATTAATCCAGGCAAATTTGTTGATGAAACATTGATTAAAATGAAGATACAATTTATACAAAACGAAAATCGCACCCCCCCCCCCACCACATGCACGCACACCAGAGCATGTGAGCAAAGCAGAGCGGTGTGACGCTTAAATATAAGTTAAAAAACTTAAACATACGTTTCATATTTATGTTTAAATAATATAATGTTATTTTTTTTTAATTTAATCTATGTTGATTATATGAAAAGGGAACCGCAAGAGACGAGTAAGATAGGATCATAAGATGCCCAATATATCAGAAAACATTTGGAATGGGTCAGACATGATTTTGACTTATTAAGTTGTGTTTTGTAGAAAGCCTTTCTTTAAAGTGAATTTCGTTTTGTATAAATTGTATCTTCATTTTAATCAATGTTTCATCAACAAATTGACTGCATTAATAAATAAGAAGCAAATATAGTAGACAATATAATCAGGACATGGAGGCGCCGGCGCGTGAACTGGAGGTCGTCTCATAAATGAACCAAAACTCAGTGTAGGCCTATAAGATACTTGTCTCACATTCCTGATAAGTATATCTATAGAAAGCTTGAAGAAAACTAAAAACTAAAAGAAATTGTCTGCTCTCTGCTTATGTAGGCTAATTCATATGAAGTGTGCATTTCTCTCTATAGGCGCATTCACTACATGCGAAGATGGCGAGTCTGCATCGTCAACTTTATCTTTGCAGCCACTGACATAGAAAACTATGTTGAACAGAACACTGCCAGACTAAGACAATGCATGCACTGAGACAAAAATGCATTTGCCCACCTATCTAAATGTAGCGGAGACAGTGAATAACCCCTATTTCAAAAAACGGTGGAGTGTTCCTTTAAGTGTTTTGAGCCTTTTAGTCGTTCTTATTAGACACTGTAGATGAATACATTTGCCTTGGTTGTATGTATAATTTTGTATTGGATAAAACACCTCTTGACCGTCGACTGTGATTGACGTCACTTCCCAACACAAACACGCCCCATAGCATAATCCCACCCTTGACACTGATTGACAGGTTTCAAAGGCATCGGAAATGGAAATACTCAGGGAATTAGTATTCCATTTGAGTTTTGGCTGGCTACATACGCGACGCTGAGAAAGTGAAAATGCAGACGCGGTAATTGAAATTGCTATTTAAATATGACAGGGCCAAAACTCATAAGATATGGGAAACACAGTTGCAAACGGACTTTGCTTTTCCATTTGAAATTTGGCAGTCAGTGTGCATTCGCTTAAACAAAAATGCAAATGGTAATGCGCGATTTGCAATTGCGTTTGGATTATGTCACATTTTATGCGTCCACAAATTGAAAACGCAATTGCAAATACAATTTGCAATTCCTTTTGAATAATGTCCAGAATATCATTCCATAAAAAACAGTTTGAGATTCGTCGCAGCAGATTCAAGCAGCTGTAGTTATGTAGCCTACTTGTGTTTGTGCTAGAAAAATACACAAAATATTTGTGAGAAAATATTCCACCAGTGTGCAACTCTCATTGGATGAATTCACATACTGATTTGTGGATGAGCAAAATTTCTCCGTGACTTCACATTTTTTGATGCAGGTGTTTAAATGCGTTTTGCACCATATTCACTGCTGCAGCAACTGTAGCAAAAATGCGAGCGCACGAGTTTATTCATTTGTGATTTGTAGAATAGGATTGTGCACCTGCAATGAAGAATTTGAGAAGGTGTAACTGTTGTGTAACAAGTTTGCAACTCTTAAAACATTTCTCTCTGTGACTTCAAATTTACTGATACACATGTGTGGCTATTCTCTACAACTACAAATTTCACTGTCACAGGCATTCAGTTGTTTTGCACCAAAAATGCCTTCATAGGTGTGGGCGCGGGCGCTGCCGGAGCATGGACACCAGTGATCGCGGGTTGATCCAAAATGAGCGGGTGCCTGCGGTCACCTGCGGTTACCCGCGGTTACGAGTCATCCAAAAATATTTTTAATGATATTCGGGTCACGGTCGGTCGGGTCGTTTGAAATAAAGATTCCAATTAAACCTTTGCAATATAGCCTAGTACTAGACACAATTTTCTATGAAATACATAGGCCTACACTTTATTGGCTGAATAACTGGCACGAAGATGACGCACAAGCTCAGTATGCCTGTTCGTGGTCAGTCAATAGTGTGGTGTCCAAGTTTGTAAATAAAGACTAAATGGCAGCGTCTGATATATTTGTATAGCGATTTATTCAGGAGTGCCGTGAGGCCTCTGAGCTCGCGCTGGCCATGCGTATTACGTGTTCAGTCTGTAGCAGTGATGCGCAGGTCAATGTATAAACAACCCGCACCCGACCGACGTTTTCAACTAACCGCCCGCAACTCAGACCGCAAAAAATAAGAAGAAAATATTGTACCCGACCCGCTTCCTGACCTGTGACTACGTTTACATGCAGCCAATTTTCTGGTTATGGTCGGGTTAAGGTCACTATTCGGGTTTCTGAAACATTAGGAATAACCCGTTTACATGCGTGAGCAGAGAGAGTTACTCCTGTATACATGGAATTGCAATATCCCGATGTAAACGGCGACGCACGGTTAGCGTCTGGACGTACGGACAACCTTAAGACGCAATATAATTTCCGATTCTTCTTCCTGTATCCAAAGACAACAATAACAGCAGCAGCACGCGGATAATTAATAGTTCGGGGCAGATAGCGATCGCCTTTGTTTGCGCTTTGGTGCTGGTACTGACCTCGCTCCAAAAGTATGCTGTGCTGCGTCTCGCCATGTTTACTTCCGGTATACTTCACGCGGGTTTTTGTATGCGCCGAGAAGTTTCTCTACTCAAAAGACCAAGATTCCTTGCGAATAGAACATGCGCAGAACACAAATCATTATGCAAATCATTATGTTTACATGACCAAAAATTCGGGTTAGAAAAGGGGTACCCCAGGTATCATATCCCGGTTTTTAAAAAATCCGGGATATGAGCATATTCGGGTTTTTGCCGGTGTTTACATGGCCGTGCGTGAACGGGTTATTGCTAATATCCCGGTTTTGAACGGGTTATTGGCTGCATGTAAACGTAGTAAGTGTTGTGCAAGTTACTTCCAAACTGTAATACATTATACATTACTTGTTACTGTTATTTAAAAGTAATGCATTACCTTACAATATTACTGTCTCAGAATTGCAATGCGTTACATTATCCTGTATTACTTTTGAGTTACTTTCACCAAAATAGATATAGGCTACAGTAGTAGAACTTAATATTCTAAGGCTGCATGTCCATGATGTCATCGTCGTTAGAGATTCGCGTTTTTGTTGTTTACACAGAGACCGTTTTCAAAAACTTGCACTTTGAAACCTGTTGTCAAAACTTTACATTTTCAGGCACCCAAAACGCTGTTGTCGTGTAAACGAACAGCCAAAATGCATGAAAGGTTTTACGTTTTTTGTTGAAAACGGTGTGGTGTAAACAGCCCCTGAAACTGAGGGGGCTTTCATTCTGGCAGTTTAGTTCGGAACGGGGCACGGTTCGCATGAAAAATCGCTAATGTGAACGCTGTCATGGGACCCGGGTGCACACTGGGGTATCGAACTCGAGACTACCTGGAGGAGGTGGTCTGAGTTCGGTTGCCCCCGAACCGTGCTGCGGTTCGCGTGTATGTGAAAGCAACACGGACTCGGGTGCGCACTTTTTCAGGAAGTAAAGTATCCTGCGCATGCGTTTTAGCCAATTATGATGTATTTAGTTAAATAAAACACACTTAAGGGATGAAGATTTACCTTGGATACGAGCAAGAGTGAGTCTGCAGTGTATTCACGCATAGTGCGTGCAATCAGGGAAACAAATTAATGGAAATCCACTGTCTCCTCAAAAGAGTCCATTTGCAAGCAGCGGAAAGACAGCTTATGTGACACACACACACACACACACACAGTAAACATGTGTTGTTTACTCAGCTATGCATAATAGCACCAAATTAATAAAAAACACAATATATTGACCCGCGTCGTGTTTTCTATCATGCTCCGAGCACGTTTGCAATGATGTAAGATGCACGCAAACGCACCAGAGTTCGATAGAATGAAGTTGAGTGTGAAACCAGACCAACGTTGAGGGGGGCGCCGGGAACAATTGCGCTCGACCTCGGACCGCAGCAAACGAGCCCAGTGTAAAAGCCCCCTCAAGCAGTGTTGGAGTTTATAGGATAATTAAGTGATGATTGATCATTAGTCATGACACTGAAGGAAAGAGGAACAAACATTTGAAGTCACCATTGTGGTGATCAGTGTTTCCTGTGGGCTCTAGACCCTTGACTGCTTTGTTAGTTTTTTCAAGCTGCTTTAGTAGTGTGTTTAGAAAACAAGTATCAGAGGAAAAAATAAGTTAAAGGAATGTTTTAGGAACATCATACTAACATTAAAAAAAAGCCTTTTAATGTTGTCAGCTGGGAGCTTGCAGCTACACTCTGCAAGACATTGGTCCTCTATGATTTGGCACCCCTGTTGTAGGGTAACAGGAATGTATGGTTACACTGGCAAAATAAGACTAAGGGAACATAGATAACTCCCAACCGTTTCGCCTGTCGCCTGATTTACAGCTTAAGTGATTTTTAGGTTTATTCTGTAAAACCAGATTGAAACAAGGCAAACAAGCTTTTTAAATCTTTATTACAAAATCAGTGTCATAACTTTAGTTTGCGGCACAGATAAAAATGCTACCTTTATCTGTTTAAAGATATTTTTTTTTTGTATTTTTTTTTTTTGTATCTTGTCAGTAACTTAACAAGAAGGAATTAAAATAAGAGATCAACCACACAAGCTGGAGCCATTTTCAGTTTCAATATGTCTTTTTCAATTTCAGACATATAAGATTACAAAACCCTCTCACAAAATGGTTGGGATCAGCAATAACAGACACTTCCATTTGCTCTTGTTGGCTTTTTGAGATGACATTTTTTAGCTATGCTACAGTCATCCAGGAGGGACTTAAGACACTTAGGACTGACTCCACTCTGCTTACATCTGGTTTAGTGAGACATCCTGATAAAGCTGTACAAGGGCCAAGTACACACACAGTCTGATTGAGGAATATGCTGATGAATTTGCTGATAGCAGAGGCATTTCCAGCTGTGTCAGCCTTTTTATCTCAAACAGTGTGCACAATGTTTTCTATGTTGTGAGGTATAGTGCTGTAAAGCAAGCACAGACAAGGGGGCAAGACTACTCTGTTTAGCATATTAAGCTGCACCCCAACAAACCGCAAAAGAAGGGAAAGAAAAATTTAAACTTGCTCTTTAGAAAAACGCCTCTTTTACTGATCTTTCAGTAGTATACATTTGCATATTGAGTTCTATATTTTGAAATAATAATCCATGTTTTGGTTACCACAGAACAAATAGAAAACCTTCGAGCAGGAATACAAAAGGTACATAAAATTAATGATAAAAATTATTTCACCTTAATTCTGTTCACCCTTCACATTCAATGAAATATACACACTAAAAAATTTGAATTTCTCAAACCATGACTGTGAGACTGGTCCACAATAATAGGCTGCATGGACTAGAGTTACACTTTAAAGGCTACCAAATGATAACATTAATAAATAAAATGTTTTTTTATATAATACGTTCAATTGTGAAAAGCCAGAAAAATACAATAAAAAAAACAAGCAGGTAAAATTCTGCAACTCAAATTAATAGTATACATTAAAAAAAGTTAGAAAAGCATTTTAGTGATGTTTTGTAACATGTTACTCATGTAGAAGTTCCTGAAGATGACTGGATGATTTAAATATATCTGGAACCTCAGAGTCCAGTTTGCAGATGACTTTATAAATGGCCTTCTTCCACGATGGATCCGCATCTCTACAGGCCACTATGGCATTGAAGAACTCACGTAGCGCAATCTGAGTTACCTCCAAGAAACGTTCAGGGACCTGCAGAAACACAAGGGGAGATGAAGTTAAAGATGAAATTAAAGTGTTGATTTTTAGTCAAATATTGTTTACATGCACCTTCATAATGCAATTCCTGTATAATCCAATTGGCAATGCTGTGATTTAAACTTTAGTGTAAACAGAATACTGCAATTATGTTAATGTGATTATGCTCATAATCAGAGTAAACATAACATCAATAAGATATGTAGAGCACCATGATTTTAATCACATTACACAGTGTTGTGGAAAATATGCAATTGTCCTGTTACAAGTAGGCCTTTTTGTCTGTAGAACACTTCTGTATTGCAATCAACCACACTTGAAACTTGTTTATTAAGAAAGTGGTTTATGAAGAAAAACTACACAGGAGTCATTGTAACTTGTTTATTAAGAAAATGGTTTAGAAAGGATAACACTGCAATTGTTATTGTAAAATGGTTTATTGAGAAATGTGTTATAAATAGAAAACCCAGATAGCAACATTGTTTCGGCCCAGATCCGGCCCACAACTGGCATTTGTGGAATACTGATCTGGCCCACATGCAGCGTAGAATGACGGCCCTTGGGTGGACCGCTCCTGTTTGCCGGATCTGGGCCAAAAGCAGGCCATAGCAATGCCGCATGTCAGCCAGAGCAAAGAAATAAACCAGAACTGGACCTTATCGGAGCCACAAAGTCTGTGTGTATTAAGTATGTAGTCATCTCAGCCTTAATAAGCCTGTTAACAAGCAGAATCACTGAAGGAAAGAAGAGAACAGAAAAAGAGAAAATACCACACTTATCACTAGGGGTGTCACGATTCTCCAAATCCTCGATTCGATTAAATTTTCGATTCTAAGGTCACGGTTCGATTCGATTCTCGATTTTTACATTTATTTTTTTAAAGCCGAAACCGGCCAATCAGGATGCTCTCTGTCTTACATGCGCTTCATGAGGCACATACGCAAGATCTCTCGCTCTCTCCCATGCCCGCGCTATACGGTTTGGAGCACAGTTTTTTCTGTCTCGCATGCGCGATTGCGCGCTCTTGCTCGCTCGCTCACTCTAGATTCCGGGAGATTAACTAATTTGCGGGCATCAGGGAGCCGCTATCAATATGCAGGAGACTCCAGGAACTTCCGCGAGACTTGGGATGTCTGCAAAGTAAACTGTGGCTTTTTTGAAGCGCGAACGTTGTCAACATAACTCACTGGAAATCCAAAAAACTGACACACCTGCGACTTCGATGAAAGAGGAGGGGGTTCAAGTTCTGTTGATGGGTCTCCTGCATCTGCAGTTGCCATGCTATCTTTTGAATGGCTGTAGCTAAGTTAGAGGAGGTTGACCATAGACTCGCAGCTTTTCAACACGCGTGTTTTTTTCCCGCTTGGCACGCCGACCGGACGTGACATGGGGGCGTGGCAGTATTGACGATTCCATTTTTTAATTCGATTGATTCTAATTTTTTTTAATTTCGATCAATTTCGATTTAAGATCGAAATCGTGACACCCTTACTTATCACACAAGGAAACATACCACACTTAATGTTTTAAGCATTCATTAAAAAGCATAGTGAGAAACAAAACATGTATTAGAAAGAGCTTTGCTAAAGAAAGAAGAAAAATGCAAGCATTTCCATTGAATGTCTTAAAAAGTCAGAAGAAGGACAAAGAGTCGAAAGGCTTTATATAGACAGCTCCGAAAGGAATGTCCAGAACTTATGACAGTTCAAGACTTCGGATTGGATAAAGACTAATGAATTATGAGGGGATTTCCAAAGATGACAACCTCAAGAATTCAGATGGTCTATAAAAGGCTAAAAGGAGAAGATGAAGGCAGACGCTGATTCTTAGAAATGGCCTCTCCCGTGTTAGATGCCACCCAGTCAACACGTTGATCTCACAGTGATCTCTCCATATGATCACAATGTGAGGTCACAGTGAGCTAAAAGTGTAACCGCAGAGTGCACTCACTGTGGCTCCAACTTCATTAAAAGATAATTCTGAATAGTAGCATGTCGCAAAAGGTAACAAGACACAAAATAGCCAATGGCATTTCACATCAAACCAGATATAACAGCTCTTGTTGGCCCTTGGGTGGCTCACTCCTGTTTGCCAGATCTGGGCCACAAGCAGGCCATAGCAATAGGCTTGTTTGACATGAGCAAAATCTGCGCAGAACCGATCACCAGTGATCAGCGCGTAATGCATGCCGGTTAGAAATTTGTCCGAGTGTGGTCCGCTTTGCTCAAATGTCATGTTGACGTGTGTCAAAAAACTCTCGGATTCTGCAGTCGTGCGCAGTTGCTCTCCACCGACTGCGCTGTTCAAAAGCATGATGGGAAACGACTTGCTGACGACACAGCTTAATGTTGATTGGTTTAAACAACCGTGATGTATTGTTCTCTTTTAAAATGTTTGATTTTAAAACTCGGATATCATGTTTTATGTGTATATGTACTCTCGGACAGTGCGATCTCTATGAGTTATGCAATGTCAATTTATTATAAAAAATAAAAAAAACACATAGCCTATGTCTGTATTAAAGAAAAAATGATTGATAAACACTTATTTGGAATGGAATTAAATAGCAAGTACTTGTTATTGTCTTGTTCATTAAATTTATTTTCATATAAAGGCAACAGAACTTAAATTACATCCAGTTTATTAGCAACACTGTGCACGAGCGTGAATTCCGCGATATCCATCATTGATCTCGCAGGTGTCAGATCCACTGCGAGAAGCGAGAACTGTCCGGCTTGCCTGCGCTTTTTTCACTCCTCCTCTCACTGCAGCCGCCTACTCTCGACTACATTTCAGGTGAGGCAAGGCGCATCTCAAACAAGCCTATTGCCACATGTCATCCAAGAGCAAAATAATTAAACAGTGTGACAGTGTGTTTGTCAATCACATTTGTAGTAGCAAAGAAAGCTAAAGTGAAACGAGATCAGATGATGATGGTTATCTGTTGATGGCTTTATAATCAACATGAAATAGACTGATTCACTGATCTCTTTTGAATCCAACAATTGTGTTGTATGATTAACATATTCACACCACAAATCCTGCGCAACTGCAGCATGAAATCCAGCAAAATTATAACAATCAGTTAAAAGATTTTAACAACCATGAGCAAGAAAAGTTAATCTAAGATAAGACACGCAGACATCAAGAATCAGCACATGAATCTCACTAAGGGGTATTATGGTGATTATCAACAGGTAACCATCATCACCTGATCTCATTTCACTTTAGTTTTCTTTGCAAAGATGTTTGACAAACACACCGTCATAGCAGGCAAGAAAGATAAAATATATAATAAGAGTTAAGAGCCCAACTACTGGAAACACTAATAACTGTTATGGTGACTTCAAATGAAACAATAGAGTTAAACCCCTTTTAATTCTCAATAACAAATTCTGTTGACGTTTGACAGAAATAAAGTCAGTCTGTTTAGTAATAAGTGAAGCTGGTAATGCTGTTTGTGGAGTTGTTTAATCCTCCTCTGCTGAGATCTTGAGAGATTTAATGTCTTCTTTTATCTTCAGTTGTTTTCATCTAAGACTGTTTCTGGAAGTCAGTTGTAGTGCATGTGTTTCTGCTCGTCTCTTTTTGTGTTCTCTTCTTTCCTTCAGTGATTCTGCTTGTTAACAGGGTTAGTAAGGCTGAGATGACTCCATATTTAATATACACAGATTTTGTGGCTTTGTCCAGCGAGCCCTACTTGCATCCTGCGGTGGACATCCAACCCCGCCCACAAGTGTGATGTCAGAAGCCACTCCCATGTCCAATTTGTAGGGTAGGTTTTAGGTGGGTTTCAGTATGTAGGTTCTAGATTAAAAGTTTTTTTTGGGTGTTAGGTTACAGTGATGGGTAGGTTTAGGGATCAGTGTTTGGTGTAGGCAATCAGTACTGTGATTGACATGACCTATGGACATGAGTGTGGCTTCTGACATCACACTTGGATGGGCCGGGTTGGATGTCCACTGCAGGCTGCAGCGAGATGCTTCTCGAAAGATGCAGCGAGCCCTACTTGGAGTAATCAGCAATAACACATGAACAGTTTGTCCATGGTGGAAAAAATAGGATTTAAGCCCATACGTTTTTATGGTGCATATTTCTAGACTCCTTTAACCTTAGGTAAAGTAAGTCGAATCTGTCCTAAATCATAAGCATTTGAATGTTCATACTCACAATCCATAGATCAAAAGACTTCTCTGTGGTCTGATCAGCTCACTTTTGTAGAATTCAAAGACTTTTGGCAGGCAAGCTTCTTATATAGTTGTATTATTTACAGGTTAACTATTTTACATATAAAGTACTAATATATAAAAACAAGACAAAACAACATCAAAAGTAAATCGTTTACAAGCGTTTTCCTGTCAGAGGCTTCAATGACATGCCCAGCCCAGTCAACACATTGATCTCACAGTGATCTCATCATGTGGTCACAACGTCAGCAATGGGAGGTCACAGTGAGCTAAAACTGTAACCTCACAGCGCACTCACTGTGTGATCATACAATGGCCACAATATGAGCTCATCCTGGCAAGAAATGTTATTGTTCTATGAATGTTTTGAGAGCATTATGTTGTTCTTCTAATGTTTTCTGTAACACCATAATGGTGACATCAAACCAAACTATTAATTTAAATAAATGATCAACATCTAAACCTCTGTTAATCTCAATAATAACTTTTCCACACATGACAGAAATAAAGTCAATCTGGTTGTAATAAGTGAAGCTGGTAATGCTGTTTGTGGAGTTGTTTAAATGTGAAGAGACAGCAATCACAGAGCAGCAAGATTTTCAGAAACCTTAAGTTTCACCATGTTCCTCACGGTTATTATATGGCTGCAGAAGACTTTGAATGAAGTACAAGCAGTAATGCGTAATACACTGCATGCCATGCCACACCACACCACATCACATCACATCACATTAATTCAAACACATTGTTTTCTATGAGCGTACACACACCAGCAGTGCTCAGCTATAATTGTTCTAAGAATGTTTTCCTTAACATTCTGTTTCGTTTATGTGAACGTTTTCTCAATGTTAGTGGAATGTTTTTTTAAGGTTAGTATGATGTTCCTGAAATATTTTTCAACTTAATTAATATTAACAACTCAACATTCTACACAGTAAAGTCCTCAAAAACGTTACTTAAAGCAACACTATGTCGTTTTTCAACCTTCATTATATATTTCCAAGACCCTTGAGATGGTACATCGACTTACAATAGGTTGAATGACACGTCTGCTGTAGCAGTGTCTGTATCGCTTTTACTGGCACTATGTAACTTCGGGTTTCGGGTAGTAACCCGAGCACAAAAAAAACTACAAAATTCGACTGCTTTACGGCATACGTCACTTCCCCCACCACCCCAACTTCCTCAAATTCTGACGTGAGAGCCCAACTAGCGTTTGATGCCGGGCCGTCTGTATGTTGTTGTCATGACCGAGGCAACAACTAAAAGGAAGAAGGCAAAGGTTTTGTCAGAGGAGACTAAAAGAAGAAAAAGGGAGAGTGACAAATTAAAAGACCGGACGAGGATCACTATTGGAGGGAGAGCAAGACAGTTTGAAGACGGTGACAGCGCGCGCGACCGTCTCTCTCTCTCTCTATGCTCGTTCTTTCAGTAACATGCACCCTCTCACAAGCGCAGCAGTCAGTCATCTATAAAGTGTTTATAAATTTATAAATAAATCAGGGAGTCAGGGAGCTGACTACCGCGCAAAATGTAAAAGGCTGAATAACATGGCCTGGCCATGTTACGGAATCTATCTGGTCCTCCATTTATCTTCATGAATCAAGTAATGCTAGTAGAGTAGCGAATTATCAATCTGGTAGCTACACTAACATGCTAGTTTACGATGGTTATAATAAATAATCTTTCAGGATAACTATCCTAATGTCTGCAGGCTGATAATCATGTTTGTTTATTTATTTTTCTGGTGAAAGTGTCTTGCCTCAGGCTATAATGCAAATCGATTTTCAAATTTGCAGATTCATCTATGGTAGCTTGATATTATAATATTGACGATATATGGCTATTACCTACCACACAAACATTGAATTGAATTAGCATATCCGTTATGTAAAACAGTAGACAATAGGCTACTATAATGACGCTGGCTTGTAAACGTGAGCTACGCGATCTTTTGACGTTTGAAAAAAATAAAACCCATGAAATTATATTCATATGACATGCTGAAATATATGCCAATGTACCTGGGATGAAGACATTTCACACACAACGCTGGCAGTCTGCCCGCGAGAACTCAAGACAGTATCGGCTTGTCAACAAATGCACACGTGTATCCCCTGGTGTAACCATGACAGATTTTACGACAGTAGTAGAAGACAATACTGTTTCCCAACTGTAGGGGGACCCCGAGAGCAAAAACCGCAAAAACGACATAGTGTTGCTTTAATACAATGGAGATTGTTATAGAGATGTGATACACAGCAAAATCCTCAGTCAGTTAACACTACTCGATTGTCTATATGGGTCCAATCTAAAGTGTTAAAGTAGCAATGAAGCGATTGCATTTAATTTAACTTTATTTCTGCCAACTGTCTACAGAAGTTCTTATTGAGAATCAACGGAAGTTTAGATGATGTTTTATTGAATGTTTTATTTAATGTCACCATTATGGAGATTAGTGTTTCCTTTAGTTGTGCACTTGGGCCCTTAACTTTTTCAGCAATTGCAATTGCAATTGCATTGTGCAATTGCAATTGCAATTGCAATAGTGTTTTCAGAGAACATATTAAGGAAAGATATAATGGAAAAGCAGGTTGACATGTTTATTAATGGCAGTGAAATGAGTGCATTCAAGTGATTCAATAATCTGGTTTTCCTGTAGTTTTGAGATTTAATTAAATAATTATGAAGTTGGAGCATTAATGAATAGGGGAAAAAATTTAGCCAAACAAATTCAGCCTTCAAGATCTGTTTGATCTTCCAAAAATGCTTCATCTTTCTTGTAAAAATTGAGACACACTTAAACATCAACACTCATCAAACACCAACAATGGAGACAATCATAAAAAAAAATATTCATATATAAATAAGATAATTCGGCTGAATAACTGGAGTTTCTGGAGTCATGAATGCACTGCAGCATGAAACACGTCACCATTGAGATTCATATGCTGATTGTGGTTGACGTCTGTTTGTCTAAATAACTCCATAGTTAATAGATTCTTGCTCATGACACAATTTCAACATTTTTCAGAATATCTGATGGTCGCAACAGCGCTGGATATCACTCTATAGTACAACATGGTCAGTAGCACAATATTAGGTGTACTAACGATAAAACACTGATTAATTCTGATTAGTGATTAGTGATTAGATGCGTGCACTAGATTTATTTAACTCGGCCTCCTGTCCACTATCTAGCTGGGATAATTTAGATGCAGCCCTGGTACTTCACCAGGCAAGGTCGCTGTTACTGAAGCTTTGAGTAATGAACCCATTTTCAATACAATTCTTCTAAGTGGTTCAGTGCTACACCAAAGCTTCATTTGCCCATCACTAATTCAGACATTTTCAGCGTTGTAATGTGGACTGTGAAAACATAGGCATTTGAAAATGATGACGCATGTCTGTTATGTGCTATTCACTTTTACACAGTTACTAAATTATGTTACTTTTTACAGTCTTCATATCACAGTCCTGCACATATGACGGATAATTTACTCACATTTGCTGTCCTGCGGCAATACATGAGAGCAGTTGCGTTTTAGAACAAACATATAGTGGTGAGTGAGTGCGACCTGGATACATCAGTGAATGGTGAGATATTTTGCTAAATAAAATTATCCTGCCAAAAGAATTGCATGATAACTTTATGTCTTGTTCCATCTGTATCATCTCCGTGAGCTTTTTATGCCAGTTTACACATGCACAGTCAGGTGACTTTAGTGTTTTCCAATGTTTCAGTGTGGACAAGACTTTTGGAAAATGCTTGAAACCACTAATGTGGACAAAGAGCATTCTGAGATGAAAAAGCAGTTTTCAAATGTATCTAGATTAATGCAAGTCATAGTCTTAACTGCACAGCTCTCACTAACTGGCCTCTGTAACAGCCATGAACACTGAACAGTGTTAATGAAACTATGTTATGACGAAGTAACTGGATTAGAGTATCTCTGAAACGGCAAGGCTTGTGTGTTGCTCCCGGTCAGCAGTGGTGAGAATTTACCAACAGTGGTCAGGGGAGGGATAAACCACAAACCGGCGACTGGTTGTTAGGTGGCCAAGGCTTATCAATGCACATGGGCAACGAAGGCTATCCCGTCTGGTCTGAGAGAGCCTGGTAAACCAAAACTTGAAATAAACGGTAAAATTGTCCCTCAAATCTGATTGGTCAATTGGAATGTTGTTCCAGGATCAACAAAGATGTTCTTGGCGAAATCATGTTCACCAAGCTGACATACAGACCCAATACATGCAAATGCATCCAGCTGTATTTTGTGAATAAAGCTCAATCTATAATGAGCCTAATTAAATTTACATAGAAAGGGGACATTTTTGTTTGGAAAGGAATGTTAATGACTTTATTTATGTTTATTTGAGTCAATAATGTCAGAATTGTCATTTTTGGGTGAATTGTTCCTTTAAGAATAGTTGACAAAACTCTGGAGTTGACCTTGTTAAGAGTACATAGAACAGTTTTTTGACTCAGTCTTCTGGGAACATGTTTTTATTTGATCTGTACTCCCCAAACACACACTGACCATGAGAGATAGAGGAAGCGATATACTTGAAGGATCCATGAACCACACACACACACGCACACGCACACACATGCATACACTAAACTGCTCTGTTTAATCCATAACCAACCAACATGGGAATGCGGTTCAGAACACTTCCCATGTCAGCTGGGAACTGTACAGGTATACTGCAATCTCTCTGGTTGTTTTGAGGGCTCAGAAAAGGCCTCTCTGAAAGCAAGGCTTAAAACTGAGCAGCCTTGATGAAGGGTAAGTAAACACATTGAACTCTGGCCTTGAGTCGAGCCTTGCGTTTCACTTTCACACAGTGTCATGATGCCATGTTTTTCAGGGTGCGTGTGATGAAACGGTTCCGTATCACAAAGTTAAATAGTAGCCATTACAAAATGAAAATATGTTCCCATATATTTATGATCAACATATTGTATTGTACACTGTTAGACCTTACCAGGTTTTTTTTACAGTAAAATACTGGCATCACTGTTGCCAGTAATTTACTGTTAATTGTACAGTTCTTTACTGTAATCTACAGTATGTTACTGTAAAAATACCATGCACTAATTTAAAAAAACAGTCCCACTTTATATTAAGTGGCCCTAATACCTGTGAACTTACATGGTTACTAGATATGTACTTAGTATGTAACTACAGTGTAAATACACATTGGTACATAGTATTTACAACTGTAATTTTTGTGTAACTACACATATGTAACAACCCACGGAAAGGTATGTGTAAGTACAACTGTGTAACAGGACATTGGTAACAACACTTTTTCCACTACAGTAAGTACACATGTGTAACAGGCATTATGTAACTACATTTTGTAACAACAATATGTATTCACACAAGTTGTTCCACTTCCACACGCAGTCTTCCATACTGTAGTCACCAGTTAAGAACACACTGAAACCATGATGATTCCTATGTGTATACCATGTATTTACTACATGACCGGCAGGACTTATGTTGAATTACAGCTAAAGTTTTCCCTTGTGGTACCAGTGTACTTACACACTGTAAAACCCAACAAGTTAAGCTAACTCATTTCATTTGAGGAAACCGATTACATCAATTCATTTAAGTTTATAAAAAACAATAGTTATGAGTACTCTGAACTTATTTTATTTGAGTTCACTAAAACAATAATATTTCTTAAAACACAATTAAACTTTACACTGCATTTAATACTGTATATAGCTGAAACTTCACTTTATTGAGTAAAAACAGTGAAATGACAAACTTTAAATGAACTCAGAGCACTTGCAGTTACTGCTAGCTCACAAGATCACACACAAAGTCAAATCCAATGAGTTAAGCTAACTCATTACATTTGAGGAAACCGATTACCTCAATTCATTTAAGTTTATAAAAAACAATAGTTATGAGTACTCTGAAATTATTTCAGTTGAGTTCACTAAAAGTAGATATTGCAGTCAATAAATTAAGTGATTAATTAAGTGATTAATTAAGTTATTGTTGAGCATTAATGATGAACACCTGCTGTTAACATCACTGAAGGAAAGAGAAACACAAGAACTACAACTGACTTCCAACCACAACATTAGATGAAATCAACTGAAGATAAAATATGTTTAAATCTCTCAAGATCTCAGCAGAGGAGGATTGAACAACTCCACAAACAGCATTACCAGCTTCACTTATTACTAACCAGGTTGACTTTTATCATCCGTCTACAGAAGTTGTTATTGTGAATGAACAGAGGTTTAGATGAAGATGATTTATTGAGTTTCATTTAAAGACACCATGATAGTGGTCAGTGTTTGCTTTAGTTGGGCTCTTGACCCTTGACTTTATAACACCAGTTTTTCCTCTGGCTGCTGTAACTGAGTGTTTATATAAGACATTTGTTATTGCACAAAAGCCAAAAGAAAATTTTGTATTGATGATGATTTATGGAATGATGAATCAACATTTGGTGTCTTGATTCTCTGATCTTTTCTAGAGAGTAATCTCTGATAAACAGGTGATATATAACTTGTAGTATTCATTATAAAATAACTGTGATTCTGCTGCAAGGCCCTTTCAATCAGATTTTAAAAACATCTATGGTATCATGACTTATACAGACATCAAGAATCAGTATATGAATCTCAACAATGGTGACCATTAAAAAACGATTCATGCTGCAATGCATGCCGGGAGCCATGGATAAGGTTTGTATTATGGTAGTACCCAGCATGCATTGCAGTATGAATAGTTTTTTTAATGGTCACCATTGTTGAGATTCATATGCTGATTCTTGATATCTGTGTTAGTTTTGGTAATGAATCACATTTTCTGGAAAATCCTTCATACTATCTGAAATTCATAACATTGCTAGTTCTTATGTTGTAGAATCTATTTTCAAATACAACTAATAATATAATCAGAGATTAGACTCTGAATGAGATCAGTGAATAAAGTCATTAAGTGATGATTGTTATCACCCGATCATACTTTTCCTTGACTATTATGCCATAACAAATGTTTTATAAACACTCAATTACAGCAGCCAAAGAAAAACTTGTACTCAAATGTCAAGGGTCAAGAGCCCAACTAAAGCAAACGTTAATCTCCATCATGGTGACCTTAAACCTTGTATTTCTTGTGTTTCTCTTTCCTTCAGTGATTCTGCTTGTTAACAGCAGGTGTTAATCACTAATTAACAATCATCACTTAATTGATGATTAATTAACTTAACTATACAATTATTATTCAATTATCATTCTGGGATCTAGAAATGTTCTATAACTCATTCAGTTTGAGTTCTGTTTCAGTCATTCAAGACACTTCAAGTTTCGGTATTATTTGAGTGCAGTGACCTCAATTTAATTGAGTAAATAGTACTGTTAGGTTTTACAGTGCATGGTAACTCCTCAGGAACTCTGCACTTGATACAATGTGTTAAACTGTCATAACTTACATGTATTATGCAAAACCCAAACCTCTGTGCAACACTGTATTAACAGTGTACTTACATGGTAACTCCTCAGGAACTGTCCACTTAATATAAAGTGTAAAATGGTCATAACTTACTGTGTATTATGCAAAACCCAAACCTCTGTGCAACACTGTATTAACTGTGTACTTACATGGTAACTCCTCAGGAACTGTCCACTTAATATAAAGTGTAAAATGGTCATAACTTACTGTGTATTAGGCAAAGCCCAAACCTCTGTGCAACACTGTATTAACAGTGTACTTACATGGTAACTCCTCAGGAACTGTCCACTTAATATAAAGTGTAAAATGGTCATAACTTACTGTGTATTAGGCAAAGCCCAAACCTCTGTGCAACACTGTATTAACAGTGTACTTACATGGTAACTCCTCAGGAACTGTCCACTTAATATAAAGTGTAAAATGGTCATAACTTACTGTGTATAATGCAAAACCCAACCCTGTGCAACACTGTATTAACAGTGTACTTACATGGTAACTCCTCAGGAACTGTCCACTTAATATAAAGTGTAAAATGGTCATAACTTACTGTGTATTATGCAAAACCCAAACCTCTGTGCAACACTGTATTAACTGTGTACTTACATGGTAACTCCTCAGGAACTGTCCACTTAATATAAAGTGTAAAATGGTCATAACTTACTGTGTATTATGCAAAACCCAAACCTCTGTGCAACACTGTATTAACAGTGTAAGTTACTTACATGGTAACTCCTCAGGAACTGTCCACTTAATATAAAGTGTAATTGTTAGGGTCATTGTTGTGTACCACAGTAAATGCAAAACACAAGGTTACGTAGTGGATAGTAAACTCTGAAATATAAATGTGATAGTTATGCTGGGATATTACGGCATAGCACTTTTAACGATTTACTCTTTATTTTAGATTTTTTTATTTGACATTGTAGTGACCTATTTGCCTTTACAGTAAATTACAGTGTTCTGTAAACAATAAACAAGAATAGCCTACACTTTAAAACCTTAAAAATACCTTGTTTAATCGTTTAAACATTTTGTAGTATTTAGTTTATTTACCGTGAGACACAAAAAGCGTTTTCTCCAATAAAACACAACATAAATTCACAAAAAAACATCAATTGTATTAGCCTGATGTAATCCAAATCTTTAGAATCCATACGTTGTTTGCAAGAAACAGATCCAAATTCAGCCCTTTATGATCTTCATCTCCATTTCTCAGCAGCGACCGCCAACGTCAAATCCCGCGCTCAGGCGCGCTGGTGATGAATTCAAATTCAAAAAATGCGCCTTCAAGAAGCGTTACGACATGTTTTACGGCCGTGATATCAAACGCTCATTGGCTCTCGCCTGCTTCGTCACAGATTGCGACATGCCGTGTTTCAGTCGGTGTAGTACATTTGAAATGGAGAAGCGCGTGCGCCTTCACAGAGCGAACCGAAACCGGATTAACATTTTCATGGATTAATAATTTATATTCTGATCTGTACCTCATACACAACTATTATAATACTGCCAGAGAGGACTGCGGCTGCAACGCATCATCATGTGAACGACTTTTGGTACCGGTTTTGACATTTTCGCAATAAACAAATTATTGTGAAATTTATAACGTTACTTGTCTGTCTGTTATATTTTTATTTTCTTCATAAGTGTAGCCTACGTAGTTTTAAGGAATGGTTATGGGTACACTGTAACAAATTGCTGTAAAAATTACAGCAACTTACTGGCAATTTTGGTTGCCAGTAAGCCTATACATTTTACAAGAGTACTGTAAATCATAAACTACAATTATACTGTAAAAAATACATCACACCTGTAAAAATAGCAAAACAAGACCAGCTGTGAATTTACAGTTCTTTACTGTATTATTTACAGTATGTTACTGTTATTAATAATGCATTGAATTAAAACCTGAGACCACTCATTTAATTTGAGGAAATTTGCCATTAAATAGTTATACCGTGAGCTAATTTCATTTGAGTCTACTAAGAAAAATACTTCATGAGTTAACTAGAAACATACATTTAACTAAATTCTACTAGACAACAACAGCACACATGAATGAGTTGAATAACTTTAATATATCAGCAAATATACAGTCACTGTCTTTAAATTAAGCAACATTCAGCTTAACCTCAGTGTTCCTCTGCTCCTCCTGAACTGAAGCACAGGCTCTACTCTTCAATGGTGACAAACAAAACTCAACAGAAACACTTTAAATCCCAACAGATTAAACACTAACAGATCTCCACTATATCATTATGTGCAAAAACACATAAAATCACATAAAGTAATTCACATAATTTTACTTTTTTGTTTAGTACATTTGACTGTGAGATTTTTCAGGAAACAACTGACTTCAGTCACAGCCTTAGAGGAAATCCACTGAAGAGAAAAGAAGACATTAAATCTGTGAAGATCTCAGCAGAGGAGGATTTAACAACTCCACAAACAGCATTACCAGCTTCACTTATTACTAACCAGACTCACTTTATTTCTGTCATAATCAGACTTACTGAGAAACAGCTGAGGATTAGATGTTGATGATTTATTGAAAATATTTCATTTGAAGTTACCATGATCGTGATTAGTGTTTACTTTAGTTGGGCTCTTGACTCTTGATAAGTTGAACATTAGTTTTACTTTGGCTACTATAACCATGTTTTTGTAAGACTAATTTGTTATGGTAATAAAAGTCAAGTAAAATGATGTTCAGGTATTGATGGATTTCTATTGATATCAGCCTAGACAACGTCTAGTGGCTGATCTTGATCAGAGTAATTTTTTGATTATGAAATTGAGGTTGTAATAGATTTCACCTTACTGATTGGTATAATGTTTAGTATGTGATTCTACAGCATGATGATATTCAGTTGTGATTAAATCAGGTAATTTGTGTTCGACATATATAAGATTCACAAGACCTTTCAAGCAACTGGAACACACATGTATCAAGAATCAGCATATGAACCTCAACTATGGTGACAAACATAATATAGATAGATCAACTCTGAACATCACAAATCAAGCTACTAAAAATTCACATAAAAAAACAACAACAAAAATAAAAGCACATGGTAAGAAGAAAAGAAAATAAGACAATTCAGCTGCATAATTTATGCATGCTGCAATGCATGCTGGGAGGTCTGTATTAAAGTGATACCCAGCATGCATTGCAACATGAAGCGTTTCATTTGAGTGTCACCATTGTTGAGATTCATACGCTGATTGTTGATGTCTGTGTGTGACTTAATAACATGATGTTTTTTTTTAAACTATCTTCACCATATTGTTTTTTAAAATCATTCAAATGATAATGCTGTTAAATTGCCTTATGGAAACTCATTATATTAATCAATTATATGGAAAGAACCATATGACTAAGGAGACATTAAACTCTGGGTGAAATGAGGTGCTAATGATCTGTAAGCACTTTTGATGACATCATCAATACACAGCCATAGTCACCAGAACTCTTTTCTCTCAGCTTCATTGTTAAAACTGTTGTGCCTTATAAACACACAGGTAAAGCAGCCAGAGAAAAACTAATGTTGCAATGTCAAGGGTAACAGCCCAACTAAAGCCAACACTTATCACCATCATGGTGACTACAAACTAAACCATAAATCATCAACATCTAAACCTCAGTTAATTCTCAAAAAGACCTTGACAAGTGACGCTGGTAATGAGTTATTTACTCCTCCTCTGCTGAGATCTTTAGATATGTACTGTCTTCTTTTCTTTTCAGTTGATTAAATATATGGCTGTGGCTGGAAGTCAGTAGTTTACTATACAATCTAAGTCAAATTTATTAAACAAAATAAGTTATTTTCTGTGCATGTATTTATGTGACAATAAATGTGAAATGTGAATATATATTTATATGAATGACTGCTCAGGAGAGTAAATGCTGAAATGAAGTGTGATTTTATGTGTTTTTGCACAAAATGATATAGTGGAGATCTGTTAGTGTTTAATCTGTTGGGATTTAAAGTGTTTCTGTTGAGTTTTGTGTGTCACCATTGTGTTGAAGAGTAGAGCCTGTGCTTCAGTTCAGGATAAGCAGAGAAACACAGATGTTATGCTGTGTGTTGCTTTATTTAAAGGCAGTGACTGTAGTTGCTGATGTATTGATGATCTTTTTGTTAAGTTCGTCAGTTCAGGTGTATGCTGTTGTTAACTAACAATTATCTGCTAGAGGATTGAGTTAAATAGATGGTTTCTTAACTCATTTAAATTAATTTTATTTTTTTAGTGGACTAAAATGAAATAAAATCACAGTATAAATATGAAATGTCAATTGACCAATTTAAGATAATCGGTTTCCTCAAATTATCAAATAATCATACTGTAAATAATACAATAAAGAACTGTAAATTCACAGCTGCTCTTGTTTTTCTGCTTTTACAGGTGTGCTGTATTTTTTACAGTTAATTGTAGTTTATGATTTACGGTAATCTTGTAAAATGTACAGGCTTACTGGCAACCAAAATTGCCAGTAAGTTGCTGTAAATTTTACAGTAAATTTTTTACAGTGTAGGTTTAGGGGTATGAGTAGGATTAGTGGCTCAAAATATATTTTAATGCTATTGTTAATAAAACTATGAGAGGTTTGGGTTTGCTGAGATGGTCTCTGTTATGACCGTTTTACACTTTATATTAATTGGACAGTTCCTGAGGAGTTACCATGTAAGTAAGTTACACTGTTAATACAGTGTTGCACAGAAGTTTGGGTTTTGCATAATACACAGTAAGTTATGACCGTTTTACACTTTATATTAAGTGGACAGTTCCTGAGGAGTTACCATGTAAGTAAGTTACACTGTTAATACAGTGTTGCACAGAAGTTTGGGTTTTGCATAATACACAGTAAGTTATGACCGTTTTACACTTTATATTAAGTGGACAGTTCCTGAGGAGTTACCATGTAAGTACACTGTTAGTACAGTTGCACAGAGGTTTGGGTTTCGCATAATACACAGTAAGTTATGACCGTTTTACACTTTATATTAAGTGGACAGTTCCTGAGGAGTTACCATATAAGTACACTGTTAATACAGTGTTGCACAGAGGTTTGGGTTTTGCATAATACACAGTAAGTTATGACCGTTTTACACTTTATATTAAGTGGACAGTTCCTGAGGAGTTACCATGTAAGTAAGTTACACTGTTAATACAGTGTTGCACAGAAGTTTGGGTTTTGCATAATACACAGTAAGTTATGACCGTTTTACACTTTATATTAAGTGGACAGTTCCTGAGGAGTTACCATGTAAGTACACTGTTAGTACAGTTGCACAGAGGTTTGGGTTTCGCATAATACACAGTAAGTTATGACCGTTTTACACTTTATATTAAGTGGACAGTTCCTGAGGAGTTACCATATAAGTACACTGTTAATACAGTGTTGCACAGAGGTTTGGGTTTTGCATAATACACAGTAAGTTATGACCATTTTACACTTTATATTAAGTGGACAGTTCCTGAGGAGTTACCATGTAAGTACACTGTTAATACAGTGTTGCACAGGGTTGGGTTTTGCATAATACATGTAAGTTATGACAGTTTAACACATTGTATCAAGTGCAGAGTTCCTGAGGAGTTACCATGTAAGTACACTGGTACCACAAGGGAAAACTTTAGCTGTAATTCAACATAAGTCCTGCCGGTCATATAGTAAATACATGGTATACACATAGGAATCATCATGGTTTCAGTGTGTTCTTAACTGGTAACTACAGTATGGAAGACTGCGTGTGGAAGTGGAACAACTTGTGTGAATACATATTGTTGTTACAAAATGTAGTTACATAATGCCTGTTACACATGTGTACTTACTGTAGTGGAAAAAGTGTTGTTACCAATGTCCTGTTACACATTTTTACTTACACATACCTTTCCGTGGGTTGTTACATATGTGTAGTTACACAAATATTACAGTTGTAAATACTATGTACCAATGTGTATTTACACTGTAGTTACATACTAAGTACATATCTAGTAACCATGTAAATTCACAGGTATTAGGGCCATTTAATATAAAGTGGGACCAAAAAAACTATTTCAACTTTAAAAATCAAGTCCCACAACTAATTTCACTTGCAGAAACCGACTGCCTTAAATTGACCAACTGTCATTTTAATTGTATTAACTAAAATTTATAACGCACTAATAATGTGAACAAAGTAAAAAAAAATGTAAATAAAGAGATTTCCACTGGACCAGCAGTTACACAGTCACTGCATGTTAAATAAAGCAACATGCAGCATATCATCAATGCTTCTGGATCTTCTCCTGCACTGAAGGACAGGCTCTACTCTTCAGCACAATGGTGACCCAAAAAACTAAATTTTACATTAAACTCCCGGCAACAGTGTTGCCAGTATATACACCTGTTTTATAACTTACAGTTTATTACTGTTAAAATACATTTTGTGGGTGTGTCTTTTTATCTTACACTGTTAACCCTTTCAACCCCACAGGAAAATCAGCACTATAAAGAGTAAAAGGTAACATTGACGCAGTGTTGCAGTGAGATAATCAAGTGAATATGTAAGTGTTTGTTGAGCCTTAGTGATGAACACCTGCTGTTAACAAGCAGAATCACTGAAGTAAAGATGAACACAAGAACAGAAAATAGAGAAACACAAGAACTACAACTGACTTCCAGCCATTACACATTATTACACTTATTATTAACTAGTATGACTTTATTTGTCATACATCTACAGAAGTTGTTATGTTTAATTGAAAATGTTTGGTTTGAAGTTACCATTATAGAGATCAGTGTTTGCTTTACTTGGGATGCTGACCCTTGACTTTTTATCATTATTTTTCTCTCGCTTGAATTGTGGTTTTGCAAGTAATGCTTATTTTGTGAAAGTAGTTTGTTCAATTGCATATGATGACATAGTCATCAAATAACCTGTTCATTAACTAATCTCATTCAGAGTTTAGTTATGTATCAAAAGTGATACATTACCACCCTTGTGAATACAATGAAGATTTATTTTAACACATCATGCACAACCAGAGAAACAGAGCTACACTATCTTGTAGGAACACAGAGATATCAAAAATCAGCACATGAATCATGAATCTCAACAATGGTGGTAATATATATATTTTTTTTATTCATGCAGCAGTGCATGCTGGGAGTTTTATACTATCCTGGAACCCAGCATGCATTGCGACATGAAACTTTTGATTGTCACCATTGTTGAGATTCATATGCTGATTGTTGATGTATGTGTTTGTCTCAAAATGTTATAATGCACTACATGATTTCAATATTCTTCAGAATAACTGTTTAAATAAATATTGCTGGATTTCATGTTGTAGATTCACAGATAAATGTTTAATAACTATGAAATACCCATAAATTCAAAACTTATACACAGAATGACGTCAGTGCATCAGACATGTCCAGGATGACTATTAGTGATGGGAAGTCCGGTTCTTTTCAGCGAATCGGTTCTTTCAGACAGTTCGTTTCAATGAACCGGTTCAAAAAAACGGTTCACCAGTTCTTTTACGTCATCACGTAATGACGTCACTTCTATCATCCCGGCGGATACAAAATACTTTAAATTAAAGGCATTTGTAATCTTAACTTCAGTTAAATAATAGTACTCATCGTCATAATCATCTTGGATACGTTTCTTACTTTTACGTTTTGCAAACGAACCCTGTAGATGTGCAAACGCGGATGTTTTACATGTCTTAAAGATATAAAGTGCATAAATGGTCTTCATCATTTTATTTGTTATTAAATAAACTTACATTTCGCCGAATTCGGCCCCTCATTTAAGTCCTCGGTTCACTCGTGCTGCGTGCTCATGTATCAGCACATCATCAGTTGGCCGAAAGAAAGTTCTGTTTAGAGACGGTGCTATCACGCATGCACAGTATCTCCAGCTCATCGGTTCTCCGTATCGAACATGTCCAAAAGAAACAGTTCTCGGTTCTGTACTGGTGATTCAAGAACTGCAACAACCAGTTCTTGACTCCAGAACCGTAGCATAGGCCATCGATGCATGTCTCCAGAATGTTTAATACACTGTAAAAAAAAAAAACGTAAAAAAACGGTCAATGACTGGCAGCTACGGCTGCCAAACAAAAACCATAAAAATAAAGTAAAATTTATAAAAATATGAAATTTAAATGAAATGCAAAAAACTTTTACATAAATTTTCCATACATTTTTTACAGAAAAACAGTGTTATTTTACAACTATTTCCTGAATTATTACGATCAAACACCTTCATTGTAAAAAAATCCCATAAAAAAACAGTCAAATGACTGTCAGCAACAGCTGCCATACAAAAACCATAAAATGAATGTAAAATATCTTAATTTAAATAAGCGCAAAATACTTTTACAGAAATCTTCATTAATCTTTTTTAACAGAAACACAGTTAAAACACAGTTACTTCACATTTATTTTCTGATTTATTTACTGAAAAACACGCAATTAATTACATGCATGATTTGCTTTGACTATATACGTCATTACATCAGCAACTACACAGTTACTGTCAGTTAAATAAAGAAACATGCAGCATTTCATCAGTATTTATTTGCTCATCCTGGACTGAAACTCAGACTCTACTCTTCAACACAATGGTGACACACACGAAACACACCATACAGAAACCCTTTAAACCCCAACAGAACATTAAATACTATCAGATCTCTAAGGATCTCAGCATCTTCACTTATTACAATCCAGACTTTCTTTCTTTCATACTAACATTATTATTGAGAATTAACAGAGGTTTAGAAGTTGAAGTTTTATTGAAAAGAATAAAGTTTGATTTCACCATGATGGAGATCAGTGTTTGCTTTAGTTGGGCTCTTGAACTTTTAGCTTAGAACTTTCATGTTTCTCTGGCTGCATTAACTGTGTGTCTCTGATGCATATTTGTTGTGGTAAGAGACTAAGCGAAACTCAGATCAGATAATGTTGGTCACTTTGCAGTGATAATAGTCATCATGTAGAGTCCTGCTCCATTGATACCATCTGAAGTATAATATCGGATTATGTTGTTAAATATTAGTTATTCATTTTGCATGACAAAGCTTCTATAAAACATTATCCAGTGCTGTGATACTCAGATTTTATGAAGTCATTATACAGAAATATTTGACAGGGTCATATAGACTCACTCAGACATCAAGAATCAGCGTATGAATCACAACAATGGTGACAATGAAAAAAAAAACTTTTTTCATATTTTCTCCAGCATTTATTGCTATGACAAACGTCAAACGATCAAATTGCTATTTGATCATAATAATGCAGGAAATTCCTGTGAAATAACAGTGTTTTTTCAGTTTATTTAAATTAGCATATTTTACTTTAATTTTATGGTTTTTGTTTGGCAGCCGCAGCTGCCAGTCATTGGCCCCTTTTTGTACGATTTTTTTTACAATGAAGGTATATAATCGTGAGTATTCAGGAAATACCTGTAAAATAACAGTGTTTTTCAGTTTATTTAATTTAGGATGTTTTACAGTTTTTTGGGGAGCTGACAGTCATTTGACCATTTTATCATTTAACTGTTTTGTTTCTGTTAAATTACAGATTATATTTGTAATTTTACATACATTTTTATGTAATTTAAGAAAACAGAAAAAATACTGTATAAAAAATACAATCAATTTTCTGTATAAAAAATGTGAATTACTGTAATTTGTCATTAATGTCAATAATAACATACCTAAAATAACAGCTGAATTTTTATTTTAAAGATATTATTTGTAATTTTACAGTGTTTTGAGTACAATTTAAAATTAAAGAAAATGATCGTCAAAAAATCACAGTTATTTTCTGTAAAATTAGGATCTTTTTTTACAGTGTACGTTATGTTTTAACGCATTATAAACATTTACTAAGCAGTGCACCATTAAAACCTTGGCAAGAGTTTACATCAAAGAGTTATATCAACTTACTTAGAAATTAAATAGCTGTTCCTGAAAATATTATTTTAGTATAATAATACATGTTTAGTTTGGCAGTTTTACAATCCATTCATTGTGTTTCCAAACTTTAAAATAATACAGTAATAATAAAGTAATTATGTGATCAACATGTTTCCAACATGTTTTATTTTGTTACACTTAGCCTACTGATGTTCAACTAAATACTTAAAGGAGCCGTATGTAAGATTGTGGCCAAAACTGGTACTGCAATCCCTTTCAAATTACTGTAGAGCGGTGTATCCCCTCCCCCTCCTCCCTGACTCGAGGTTGCCAGATAGGCTGCAGGATCCAGCAGAAACGTATACAGGCTGCTACAAGAAGCTTTTTCTGTTAATTATGTTTATGCTTCAAATGAGAGATGTTTTGCAAAGTAATTATATATCGCAAAAATGTACTAATGGCGATTAGTCGATTATTCGCGCTAAATGAATGGTTATTGTCATGGTGCAATGAGCAGAAACTGATTTTTGTAAATAATTGGAATCTGTTTTGGGAGCGACCAAGGCTCTTCAGCACTGATGGCTTACACCCAAGTAGAATCGGGGCAGATCTTCTGTCGGATAACATCTCCAAGATGTTAAATACCATTTGACTAGTAACCAAAAATCCAAATCACAGTCTCTACTGCACCAATTTAATTGATATTAATACTAGTGTAGAACATTGCATAGAAACTGTGTCTATTCCTCGTTTACTAAGATCAAATACTAAATCTACTGCGGGATCTAGAAAAAATCTAATTGTTATTAAAACAAAAAATCTCGCTATTAGTGAACAAAAACAATTTCTAAAGCTAGGTCTTCTAAACATTAGATCGCTCACACCTAAGGCGGTTATTGTAAATGAAATGGTCACAGATAATAATTTCGATGTTCTGTGCCTTACTGAAACCTGGCTTAAACCAAATGATTATTTCAGTCCAAATGAGTCTACTCCGCAAGGATACTGTTATAAGCATGAGCCCCGTTTGATCGGTCGTGGTGGCGGTGTTGCAACAATCTACAGAGATATCCTTAATGTTACTCAGAAAACTCGTCATAGGTTTAATTCGTTTGAAGTGCTAAATGTTACGCTCTTAGATGTACGAAAAAAATCTCTAGCATTGGCTACACTGTAAAAAAAGATCCTAATTTTACAGAAAATAACTGTGATTTTTTTTGACGATCATTTTCTTTAATTTTAAATTGTAAAACAAAACACTGTAAAATTACAAATAATATCTGTAAAATAAAATTTCAGCTGTTATTTTAGGTATTGTGACATTAATGACAAATTACATGAATTCACATTTTTTATACAGAAAATTGATTGTATTTTTTATACAGTATTTTTTCTGTTTTCTTAAATTACATAAAAATGTATGTAAAATTACAAATATAATCTGTAATTTAACAGAAACAAAACAGTTAAATGATAAAATGGTCAAATGACTGTCAGCTCCCCAAAAAACTGTAAAACATCCTAAATTAAATAAACTGAAAAACACTGTTATTTTACAGGTATTTCCTGAATAATCACGATTATATACCTGCATTGTAAAAAAAATCGTAAAAAAAGGGTCAAATGACTGGCAGCTGCGGCTGCCAAACAAAAACCATAAAATTAAAGTAAAATATGCTAATTTAAATAAACTGAAAAAACAGTTATTTCACAGGTATTTCCTGAATAATCACGATCAAATACCTTCATTGTAAAAAAATCGTAAAAAAAGGGTCAAATGACTGGCAGCTGCGGCTGCCAAACAAAAACCATAAAATTAAAGTAAAATATGCTAATTTAAAATGAAGTGTAAAAAACTTTTAAATAAATTTGATGTCACCATGATTGGGATCAGTGTCTGCTTTAGTTGGGGTCATGACCCTTGAGATTTAACTTTTTCTTTTCTCTGGTTGCTTTAACTGTGTATTTGATACACGTTTGTCATAGCAATAAATGCTGGAGAAAATATCAGATGATCTTGATCATTAATTGATGATGTTATAGTCATCATATGATGATCTGATTCACTGATGTGACAGTCATATCTCTGTATATGATAGCTTAGATTACGGAATGTGTAGGTGGAATTTAGCTTTATACAAAGTCTTTAATTAATGTCATAATTTTTCACATGACCCTTGGAATACTGTCATATCAGTATTGTAACAATCTGCATTTAAAAAAAAAATATATATATACTACACAAAAAAAGTTTTGTCATTTTTTTTTAGTTGTATAGAGACATCAAGAATCAACATATGAATCGCAACAATGGTGACAACCAAAAAAGGTTTTTTTTTCATTGTCACCATTGTTGTGATTCATACGCTGATTCTTGATGTCTGAGTGAGTCTATATGATCCTGTCAAATATTTCTGTATAATGACTTCATAAAATCTGAGTATCACAGCACTGAAGAATGTTTTATAGAAGTTTTGTCTTGCAAAATGAATAACTAACATTTAATAACTTAATCCAATATTATACTTCAGATGGTATCAATGGAGCAGGACTCTACATGATGACTATAATCACTCTTACCACAACAAATATGCATTAGCGACACACAGTTAATGCAGCCAGAGAAACATTAAAGTTCTAAGCTAAAAGTTCAAGACCCCAACTAAAGCAAACACTGATCTCCATCATGGTGACATCAAACTTTATTCTTTTCAATAAAACTTCAACTTCTAGACCTCTGTTAATTCTCAATAATAATGTTAGTATGAAAGAAAGAAAGTCTGGATTGTAATAAGTGAAGATGCTGAGATCCTGAGAGATCTGATAGTATTTAATGTTCTGTTGGGGTTTAAAGGGTTTTTGTATGGTGTGTTTCGTGTGTCACCATTGTGTTGAAGAGTAGAGTCTGAGTTTCAGTCCAGGGTGAGCAAATAAATACTGATGAAATACTGCATGTTTCTATATTTAACTGACAGTAACTGTGTAGTTGCTGATGTAATGACGTATATAGTTAAAGCAAATCATGCATGTAATGAACTGCGTGTTTTTCAGTAAATAAATCAGAAAATAAATGTGAAGTAACTGTGTTTTAACTGTGTGTTTCTGTTAAAAAAGATTAATGAAGATTTCTGTAAAAGTATTTTGCACTTATTTAAATTAAGATATTTTACATTCATTTTATGGTTTTTGTATGGCAGCTGTTGCTGACGGTCATTTGACTGTTTTTTTATGGGATTTTTTTACAATGAAGGTGTTTGATCGTAATAATTCAGGAAATAGTTGTAAAATAACAGTGTTTTTCTGTAAAAAAATTATGGAAAATTTATGTAAAAGTTTTTTGCATTTCATTTAAATTACGATATTTTACTTTATTTTTATGGTTTTTTTTTGGCAGCCGTAGCTGCCAGTCATTGACCGTTTATTTATGATTTTTTTTTTTACAGTGTACCGTATATAGACCTCCAGGGCCTTACGCCAATTTCCTAAAAGAGTTTGCTGACTTTCTATCAGATCTTTTGGTCAACGTCGATAAAGCATTAATTGTTGGAGATTTTAACATACACGTAGATCATTTAAATGATGCGTTAGGGGCTGCGTTTACAGATTTATTAAACTCCTTCTGTGTCAAGCAAAACGTCACCGGACCAACTCATCGTCTTAATCATACACTCAATTTAATTATATCATATGGAACCGATCCAACCGATATAGATATCATTCCACAAAGTGATGATGTCACTGACCACTACTTGGTAACTTGCATATTACGCACTGCTGTAATATGTCATGCTGCGCCACGTTATCGACCAGGTAGAACAATTCGTCCATCCACCATAGATCATTTCTCAAATAGCTTATCTGATCTGTCTCAGCTGCTGCCTGAACCCAAACAAACAGATGAATTAGACGAACTAACTAGCACTATGAGCACCATTCTCTCTAGAACATTGGATATTGTTGCACCCATTAGATTAAAAAAGGTCAGAGAAAAAAGTATAGCACCATGGTACAATAATACTACGTATGTTTTAAAGAGAGAAACCCGTAATTTAGAGCGTAAATGGAAAAAAAAAACTAATTTAGAGGTCTTTAGAATCGCGTGGAAAGACAGTATGTCACTTTATAAAAAGGCACTTAAAACGGCCAGGGCTGAGCACCTCAGCAAATTAATAGAAAACAACCGAAATAATCCAAGGTTTTTATTTAATACCGTGGCTAGACTAACAAATAAACAGACGTCGTCTGAACAAAATACCTCGTTACAGTTTAGTAGTAATGATTTCATGAACTTCTTCACCGAGAAAATTGAAAGCATCAGAATCAAAATCGTAAATGTTCGATCTTTGCTCGCGCCTTATAATTCGGCCGCAATTATCACCCCGCAAGAACAATTACAATGCTTTACAACCATAGAACAGTTAAATAAACTTATCACTTCATCTAAAACAACAACATGTTAATTAGATCCTATACACTCAAAAAAATGACTCTTTAAACTTACTCAATTTAATTATGGACAGTGGTTCCACACAAGCAAATTATTTTTTATTAACATTAATGGAATTTGTTGAATCTATGTAAGCTCCTTGTGTTGTGACAACACAACTGAATCAGAAAGAATCTATGTGAAATAGTAATGTCCAAACAAATCAACGGAATTGCTTCCCTGTAACTGATACAGACTTAACTGAACCGATAGACTTTCATCGAACCTTCGTACAAGGTTAAAAACTAGTTCAAATGTGGCCATTGTGGACATATTTTCAACATCATTTATGGTCTCATTTAGACAGAATTACTTTGACTATTGCTGTCAGATGATCTTAGTGAGAATTAACAGAAGTTTAGATGTTGATGTTTCATTTGAAGTGTCACCATTGTGGTGATCAGTGTTTGCTTTAGTTGGGCTCTTGGTCTCCTCAATTTTTGCTTTAGCTTTCTTTGTCTGCTGTATCTCTGTGTTTGTATAACACAATCGATGTTGCAAAGAAAGTCAAGATTAAGTAAGATCAGGGGTTATCAGCTTCATTATGATGTTGATGATGAACGCTTTATAAAACATTCATCTAATGTTATCAGACACTTTCGCATTTCTAGCCGCCACCATGTGGATCTGCAATACTGGCACCAATAGCATTTTTATGATCACTTATTTAGAGGTGGATAAAAATGATGTGCATACGATGTTCAGAGCAAACATATCATGTTGTCACACACAGACATCAAGATTTTACATATGATTCACAACAATGGTGACAATAAAAAAAAAATGGTCATGCTGCAATGCATGGTGGGTAGCTTTCATAGTTCAAAACTAATCATTGATTCCCAAGCTTTTTTGTTTTGATTGTCACCGTTGTTGTGATTCATATCCAAAATCATGACGTCTGTGTGTGACTACATAATACATTTGCTCAAAACATTATGTGCACATGCTTTTTATATGTTAAAAATATTTATTATTCTATTGGCACCAATATTGCACTTCCACAAGGTTGGTAATGCCAAACATAAATACAATTTTAAACTCAACATTTGAAACTTGATTTGTGATCATTATGTAATTATCAACATTGAGCTGATAACACCTGATCTAACTTTTTCTTGGCTTTCTCTGCCACAACAGTTGTGTTATACAAACACACAGTTACAACAGCCAATGAAAGTTTAATGTAAAATTTACAGGGACCAAGAGCCCAACTAAAGCAAACACTGATCACCACAATGGTGACACTTCAAATGAAACATCAACATCTAAACTTCTGTTAATTCTCACTAAGATCATCTGACAGCAATAGTCAAAGTAATTCTGTCTAAATGAGACCATAAATGATGTTGAAAATATGTCCACAATGGCCACATTTGAACTAGTTTTTAACCTTGTACGAAGGTTCGATGAAAGTCTATCGGTTCAGTTAAGTCTGTATCAGTTACAGGGAAGCAATTCCGTTGATTTGTTTGGACATTACTATTTCACATTGATTCTATCTGATTCAGTTGTGTTGTCACAACACAAGGAGCTTACATAGATTCAACAAATTCCATCAATGTTAATAAAAAATAATGTGCTTGTGTGGAACCACTGTCCATAATTAAATTGAGTAAGTTTAAAGAGTCATTTCTTTTAAGTGACAGGTTAAGTTAATTGAATGCAATACAATAGTGTTTTGGTGGTAAAAGAAATATATGTGTGTTACTTTAACAAAACATACTTGGGTAAAAATAACAGAGCCACAAAACCATTTTTTTGAGTGTACCAACTGAACTACTGAAAGAAGTGTTACCTATAGTGGAAGAGCCTCTTCTCAATATTATTAACTCATCTTTATCTTTAGGTCATGTTCCAAGAACGTTCAAGCTGGCAGTTATAAAACCTCTAATTAAGAAACCACAATTAGATCCAAATAACCTAGCAAATAACAGACCCATTTCGAATCTTCCATTTATGTCAAAAATATTAGAAAATGTTGTGTCCGCTCAACTCGGCTCTTTCTTGCAAGAAAACGACATCTATGAAAAGTTTCAGTCTGGATTCAGGCCACATCATATCACTGAAACTGCGCTTGTTAGAATCACAAATGATTTACTTTTAGCTTCGGACCAAGGCTGTATCTCAGTACTAGTTTTACTTGATCTTAGTGCTGCGTTCAATACTATAGATCACACAATACTCTTAGATCGACTACAAAATTACACTGGTGTTCAAGGACAAGCATTAAGCTGGTTCAGGTCATACTTATCTGACCGCTACCATTTCGTCTACTTAAATGGAGAAAAATCGATTATAACTTCGGCAAACTATGGAGTGCCGCAGGGATCTGTGTTAGGCCCTTTATTATTCTCAATATATATGCTGCCACTTGGTAATATTCTAAGGAAACATGGAATTAGTTTCCATTGTTATGCTGATGACACTCAAATATATATTTCATCACGGCCAGATGAATACGCTAAATTATCCAAATTGACAGATTGTGTTAAAGATATAAAAGATTGTATGACGCGTAATTTTCTTTTATTAAATCCAGACAAGACAGAGGTAATACTTATCGGTTCTAAAAACCGTCCACAAAACCTTTCACAGCACGACTTTAACATAGTAGGATGCCCTGTTACTTTATCCGCTACAGTAAAAGACCTGGGTGTTACATTAGACTGCAACCTGTCTTTTGAAAAGCATATTTCATATGTTACAAAAACTGCCTTTTTCCACCTTAGAAACACTGCTAAGCTACGTAATATGCTATCAGTCTCTGATGCAGAAAAGTTAGTTCATGCATTCATGATGTAGGGTCTGGACCATTCAGACACACACTAATTATTCATATTCACTATATTTAATCAATATAAAGGTCTATGAAACTCTCCCCCAAAACTAACCTCACAAATGAAGTTACTTTGTCAGCCGGGTGTCCGGTTACAAAACACTTTAAGACTGATAACAGACTTTTACGACCTCAAAGGAATGTGGCCACATGCGCCACATGCTCAAGAGAGAGAGACAATCTTTAATTAAATAAACTTTGCGGTATTACTCTGATCTATGAAGGAACATGCCTCACAGAAACTGTGAATTTTACTGTCTCATGTACTATTAGGTATAACAACATGGTATGTTTGATTGGGGTGTATGTGGTTGCACAATGACCCAACTGTCAATATAACTTCACCTGTATCATTCTTCCTACCTAATTAATCCTCATTTAATGACACATACTTTGATGTACATCACCTTCTCTTAGAATGCAATTTGAATTTGTTATGTCTATTTGAGCTTGAATGAACAGTCTAAGCACGCTGGGGACAAAGACCATAAATCAACTAAGAGCCGCTTCCCCTCTTGGACATGTCACCTTATTCATAGGTCCATTCAAACCTTAGGGGTGGTTCTTTTTCAGACTATATCAGAGACAGGCAACAGTGACCGCCCTCTCTTGGTTTTCCATCCTGCCGCAAACACTGTCTCGGGTGATACGGGGAAACCCCCCTCCCCCCTCCATGGGGGCCAAGAGGCCTTCCAGCAGGCCTGGATCCCAACCAGATCCGGCCTCATGGAAAAGAGAGGAGACTCTCTCACAAAGAACCAAAGACAATCTCAGGAGTTTTGGAACAAAGACTCCAACCAACAACGACTCCAATCACCCATCCTTCCGACTTCCTCACTTCTCCTGGGTACTCGGCGTGGCCTCAACAGAGTCCCAGGCCTTGACCAAACCAATCATGCGTTCCTGGAGAAAGAGAACGCTCAACCAACTTCCACTTGACACTGCCGGAACCATCAACGACTTCAATTTTCAACAACTTCAAGAATTGTTCCCATTACAAATGCAAGTATTCAATTCAATGAAATGTGAAAATGAAATTCTGATGGTTCTTCTCATAGACCCTCTTCCGGTTTCCAATTTCATCCTATCACTAACCTATTTATGTATTCATGTGTGTATGTTGTTTAGTTTATTTATATTCATATAAATATCTATATTTAGTTAATAAAACTTGTACATAATATGTATTTGCTTCTGCTTTGTTTGCAATACAATGTCACTTTATGATCACGGTTTTTGCTACTGGCTCAACGTGCGGTATATGCGAAGAAATTATTATTCTTCTGTGGCCATGGAAGATACCCTTTTCTTAGAATAAATTAATAATCAAAAGAGTTCGTTGGACGAACTGATTAATTGATTGTAATATTAATTCAGCCACATCAAGTTAATCCAATTAACTGACCCAAATATTTATAATCAATAATAACAAGATATTACTGATTATTAATATTTCCAAAAAAGCTGAGTTCCTTACATATATGGTGGAGAATTTTAAGGCATCGTATTAAACATTGTATGCAAGCAGACAGTAATCAATCATATGCTGTCCCATAAGTTGTTATTAACATCTCATACATACGCACAAGTATCTGAAATCAGCAAAACTATAGCCTGAATATGCCTTCCTACGAATGGCAGAAAGTTTCTCAAATGCTATAATGCATATTTAAATCGTACGATAAGAAACTCCTGATATTAGCGAAGAAATCCTAATTTCAGATAGAAGTCGAGCGTACGTTAAACCTTCTCTGACGGAGAAATCTCAGATTAGCCGCGCGTATAAATGGTACCAGAACAATTTAATCTGATTATGGACGAAGAAAACTCCATTCTCAGCATTTTGAAGGTGATCTGAGCGATGCTCCTCAGTCACCAATCAAGGCCTTGTTGTTCGTTACTTCATTGTATTCATATTAAACCGCCGAAGCGCTCATATGAAACAATCGCGTCGAATTAGTGGTATAAATTCTAGCCTAACTAACTAGTAGGGTAATTTGCCATTGTCTGGGAAAGAACGGTGCTGTTTGATTTGTGAAAGAGTCACTCACATGCAACGTCATGTGCCTAAGCGAGAGACCCAGTGCAAACTTTCAGCACAGCTCGTCCGCTGCTCCGGCCGATCTGTGTTGTTGGTTGGCATTGCGTCCAGAACGCGAGCAGGCGTTCCTATCTAGTTTTTCTGACAACAGCACCAATCTCACAGACCCTCGTGTAAACAAGCGACGGTTGTAGTAAATAGCTCCCTCAATCCTAACTTACACGCATAACTTACAAGTAAAACCCTCTACCTCGAGTTTTAGCACCGCCTAAAAACTTAGACACTTTAGAGCGTAAAGTGTAACCTTAAACCAAAGACTATAGATTTTGCGTGATTTGAACACGAGTAATGAGAGTCAAAGCTCTTCGAGGCTTTGAATCAAAGGAGTCACAAATGATTCTTTGTTTGAAGCGCCCTCGCTGGCGACCCCTGCTGGTCAAAACAGTGGAAGTGTAGCGGAAACTCAAATCAACGGAACACCTTTTTCAAACCAATCGCAAAGGTTTTATCAAAAGGTGTAATCAGGTAATGGCAATCCGCGAGCTACCTAATATCGTTTAATATGAGGTGTCTTTCAAGGCACAATATCCTAGTAAACTGTAGGGCTCATTTAATGAAAGCTTGACTTGAAAGTCAATCAGACCCTTTATCAAATGCGTCATTAAATGTGTACAAATCTATAAAGTGATACAAGATCACATAGAGACCAGATACACACTGGTTCACGAACCGTTGAAATTTAAAACAATTTCGAAACAGCTATTACGCGTAACGAAGCCCAGTTTAATAAAATCACGTGACCTTAGCAGTGATACCCACTCCGAATGATTTGAGACGAATGATTCACCCTGGTGTCAGAGCTTCACGAAGCACGTCTCATAAGAGGGTTAAACCACTCTCTTCTCTCTCTCTCTCTTTCTCTCGCTCGACCCCTTCCTCTTGGTTTCACTTTCAGATTGAAACCCAGATACTGTGGTTTTCATTTGTGTTTCTTTTATTTCGACCCAAACCTACCCCTATCGTATTCTGTGTCTTCACACCTGTTGAGCCTGAATATTCCTATTCGGTTAAGTTGAATTTAATTAAATTTGCGATTTAATTAAATCAATTTGCTTATTCAATTTTCACTCTAGTTACCAGAGCTATGAGAACACTCGATGTTTAATTTTTATTTTTTGATTTTATTTCAATTTATTTATTTACTTTTGTTTCAGCCTGAATTCTTATATTCAGCTAAATAAAGCTTAACTAAATTTGGAATTTAATTAAATTACTTGATATGCTTCCCTTTCCCTTTTAGTTTCTTAGAGCTATAAGGACGTTCTTACTTTACCTTTACCTTATTTTAGATCACTAGTCACTATCCTCATCTTCTCTCTCTCTTTAGGATTACAATATCTAGCCACTGTTGTTTCCTTAGCGATTTACACAGGTCATTAATATCCTACTTCCTGTCTGTGTTTACCCATCCTCACTCCTTAGCACCAAGCTAAGTACATGAAGTACGGCTAAACACAAACGCACAGTAGGCCCCAGACAGAACTGGAAACACTTCCCGTTGCTTCTTCTTCTTCTTTTGGACCTTGAGATGTTTGATGTGTCCCTGCTAGCTTGGTCTAACAGCAGCATAACCCATAAGTGACTCCTGTTTACCTATGTCTCCTAGCTAAACCTAAATAGGTAAAACACTCATTTCTTCCTCTTCTTTTCTGGTTTCATCCTATTGTTGTATTTTGGTTTTGCTCTATCTGTTACTCTCGTAGCACAACATGTGAGAAGAACCATCAGCATTTTTGAGTAATAGGTTATGACATGTAAGAGCCCAGTCATCAGTCGATGCTGCTTAAAGCACGTCAAAGATACTCAAATTTTTTTTTTTTGTGTGTGCTCCCCAACACTAAATTTTAGCTGCTCCACATAGCCGTTCTCCCACACAGATAGCTCACCACCTCTGTAGAAACTTGCATTTGCCTTTGCCATTTCTCTCTTGTGTTCCCACAAGTGTGCCAGTAGGCCTCAGACACCCAGCCCTGCCACCAGGACCACCTGGAGACCCGGCAGAGCAGTGTCATGGACATCCTTTAGCCGGAAGCAGGCAACGACCTGCCACGGCAGAGAAAGGAACAGTTAGACGACAACGAAAGCGGACGTCCGGCCTGAGCCACCTAGAGCTGACCAGAATCATCTTCTCCTTGGCCGCGCCCCCGCAGGCCTCAAACAGGAGGTAAATGAACTAATGCTGCCAGCCACAGAATTCCACAGAGAACAAACCCTGCTCAGCGTGAGAGGACACAGGACCGATGCAAGGACCCTGACAGAGCAGAGCAACTGAAAGAGATCATCAGTTTTCAGGCGGACGACAGCTCTGAGCACCTGCAAACCGACGGGTAAAGAACTGTTTCACTCAAAGAACTTAAAGAAATGGTTGAACTCAAAGAGAGCTAAAGCCATCAATGTGCAGCGGAAGTCCGAACACTGACTTAGCGATGCTGTAACATTATTGACGCACTCCATGTGGTCCAAAGAGAGCTGCAACAGTCTAACCCACTGCAAATGGACCACACAAGGAAGACGTACCCTGCTGACCTTCACATCAGCAGCGTAAGCTTCCCCAGCCCTGCACAAAGGGGGGAGGAGCCAAAGCCCTCGGCTTAACACTTCACCAGCCAGTGTCCTGAGAGCCCCTGCAACTGCAGGAGGAAAAGGTAACTCAGACAAACCCTGAAATGGCACATGAAGTGACACTCAACAATATCAAGTGAAAGGTCAGAAACATCCCTGCCAATCTACAAGACATTGATTTTCACCTGCAGTCTCCAACCGGTGTGGCACACCAAGACAGACTCCATCTGATCTGGACACATCCAGCCCAGCTGGGCCCTGGCCAGACACCAAGCAGGACAGACCTAGAAGGGCCTGTGCTACCACCACCGACTCCGAACGAGTTTTCTGTGGAACTTACAACGAACCTGTGACGGAGGAGGACACCAGCGTCAAGAAACTTTTCCTCCAAAACCAGTTAGTCACCATATTTTCACCTGGCCCCACGCAATGCCCACTCAACGATGCGTGACCTGATGCAGAAGGCCTCTAACACAGAAGGCCTCCTCAGAAAGGGTTCCTAAGACCCCATTGATTCTGAACTGCAAAACCAGAAGGCACACAACATGAACACAATGCAAGACTCTGCATTAGTAAAACTAGAATTTTACTGATATAAAGAAAATCTTGAATGGACGTGTAAGCCTCACCTGCCAACAGACTATGCACGACTCTTTTGAAACAAACATTTGCTACATGCTGGTTGAATTGGCACTGCTAAACATTAGTTTCCATGACAATGAAGGGTTACAGGAAACACTAGCTCCAAATAGGGCATACGTCACCTTGATGCCAGAGTGTAGGAAAACCACCTGAGCTTTAAACTACTGTTAACCTACAGGCGTGCATTTGACCATTGCGGTCCATATGGAACACAACATGCGATACGCATTTTGATCACTGGTTGCTGGCTTGTCTAAATGCAGATAAAACGATAGCTGGAATTGACATCTCTACTGTAAGTGAAAGAGTCTTAGATTTCCAGCTGGTATCAGTTAGTTCAGCATTAAAGCGTAAGTCTGTTTGACAAAGGAATCTCATCTCAGCAGCTTGTAAACTGTACCGATATCTATCCTGCTTTGGTTAAAGAAATCCAAATTGCAGTATTGCTAAACCTGTTTCTGACAAAGAAAGCTCAGGACAGTGTTATATATACGTAGACCTGGGTGATGCTCCCCTTTCTACAATGAAAAGGCCTTACAAATTATTGTTAGATTGATGTAATTCACCTAAAATTTTAGCTGCATCTACAAGCAGAGAGCTACCTAGCGATCAAAACTGTTCATTCGCTGAAAAGTCAGCATTTATGCATGAGAGGGACGTAATTATATAGGCTTAGACAAGCTTTGACTTACAGCAAATCTATTTCCTTACTCTGTAAACAAATAGAATAAGTTGTGTAAAGTAAAGAGAAGAGTTCCATGAGTAAAATTAGCAAATGCCAAAACACATTTGCATTTTACTGAATGTAACATCAAGTTCTTGAAAGACTTAAAGTATAGGCGCCCCCTTTTAACCCGTTTAAACATGCATAACTCAGTAAAATGTGCAGACATTCTTCAGGTACTGTTGAATTGTTCTGACATGCTCTGGTTCCCATGACAACAACTGGTCACAGGAAGTGCTAACTTGTGATGTCACTTTGTAAACAAACCAGCCTAGGTGGCTAAGCTAACCTAACCTAGCATTCATCCAGCTTAGGCTAAGCTAAATAATAACTTCTACAATTAGCAGTTAGCATCATTCACTTGAAGCCTTAATTACAGCTTTTGTTTACACAGTGCAAAGTATTCTAGAATACCTTCTTTAACCCCAGTTAGGGTTTCTAATTCTTCACTTTCCGTACTTTCAGTTCTTCTCAGCTAAATTTCACCTTCACTAGTTAGGCACAGTCCTGGCTGAGCGCTGTAGGCTAAATTTGCAGATGCCCTGTCAATTAAACTTAAGTTTAACTACATGTAAACTGTGTAGCTAGAGAAGAATTCGTATAGTAATGAGAATTTCCATCAGCATGTTGATTAAACCTTTGGAGGGACACATACAGTGTGGTCTTGAACACGCAACCGCTGAAACCCACTATGGAGTGTTGGTCCAGACAAATCCAAAGTTTAGTCACTAGTGCTACTGATTATTCTCACATTCAGATCATTACCGCTGTTTTGATTACTTTATTTTTTTATTTTTTTATTTCCACTTTGATAATAATGGCAGTCAGCTATTCCCTTGTCTATTCGGTCATCTATATGATTTAATTCCATTTCCTCTCTTGTTCGAATGTGGTTCCATTTCCCATTGGGCCCAGAAAGGAAACAGAGACACCTTTATTTGTGATTGTGTTTATTTTCAACAAGTGCACTCATTTTTGTGACCCTGCAACACAAGTAATTTCAACAATTACTAGGGCATAACTATAGTCCTGAGGATTGATAATAAGCATAATTTGAATAGGAAAGCTGTCTCTTTTCCTCCTATCCTTCACTTCGTCAAGCCGTAGTGAACCACCATTTAAGTCCAGAGAAATAATTTAGTCATAAGAACCATCTTAAGTCATTTATTTCATCTCGGCTATGCCCTTTCCAGGAAACACTCTAGGAACCACACAAGTCTTAGCCTTCTAACATCCACAGGTAAGATGATAAAGATACAAGAGACACATCACTAGCTAGATACACATGAAGCACCTAACTTTATGCTACATATCTAGCGAACCCATTAAACAGTGGTTCTGAACTTTTAGGGTCATGCATTAGTCTCTCACCACAAGTGTGCCAAAGTGTCACAGAGCCTCTGCTTAACCTGACCCCAACCTTCCAGCTTACCAAAGACTATGACAAACCAATGGACACTATGAGAAACCACCTCTAACCCCTCCAACCACCCACGAATGCCGTCTGCACCCACCGACAACCGGTGCCCCAGACAACTGAAATCAACAAGCACACGCTGCGTTCACAGGACAACACTCTGTGTTATGCACCTGATGACATCGCTGCGCCAAAGCTTGTGGTGCCACAGTGCAAAAGGGGGGGTCATGCCAGTGTATGCCCATGACGCGCAGCACCAGAACACCGAAGCAAGTGGCATACCGGCGTCCTCGAAGCGGAAAGACTGTCCTAGCCAACAAAGGACGACAGTCGCTGAGATCTTTCCTCCCTTTCTCTCTCCCTCTCCCCTTTGTCTGTTCCAGGATGCTGCTGTGGTTAGTCTTCCTGTGCCTCCAGCCAACCAGAGGACAGCCGCAGTCGGTCATCTCACCAGGTCCGGTATCAGGCAGCGTCCCGAAGGAACAACCGGGACTCCTTATCACCAACTGCAGGACCCACACCCAGAGAGTGTATGTTCGACTCCACTTCCTCGCCCACGCTGAGGCCAATGTCGAACACATGCTCAACCAACTTGAAAAAAAACCTGTGACACAAGCAGAGCTAGATGGACACAACCGCCGCTGCGTCGGAACTCTGTTAACATTGGCATGTCCAGTGCCAACGCACTGAACCTAGCCACCGTGAGACAACGTGTGGCTGAATTTCAAACTGAAATCCCACAGCTAAAAGGGCAACTCACAACACAGAGTGCCTCCCTGCCGTCCATCGGCAAGACATCGAAGGGAACTGTGGTAATTATCAACACCCACAGCGTTCGGCTGAACCAGACAGTAAACTCCATGAAACAGCTGTTTACTGTCTTCCAGAATGACTTTACTCAAACTCAGCTGGTCTGCAGTCTCTGATCCAAGACACACGCTGCCCTGCTGAGGCCAAACCTGAATCAAAGCTGGAAACCTCATCCTTCTTCAAGAACCACAATTTCACCCTAACTCCAGAATGACAGGTGATGCCCAGTCAAGGCACCTTCTGCCCCAACACCTGCTGCAGAGACCTGTACTGGGCTACTGTCCACATCAACAGCCGTGGAACGACCACCGCTCCAGAAGACGTGAGCCACCAGAGGCCACCATGGCCTTCCAGCCTTCTATGACAAAGGTGTGTCTGATCTCTCAGAACTTTCAACTTCGATCATGGTTGTCCTTGAGGGGGACAACAATGGTCGAAAAGGGGGGATGTAGGGTCTGGACCATTCAGACACACACTAATTATTCATATTCACTATATTTAATCAATATAAAGGTCTATGAAACTCTCCCCCAAAACTAACATCACAAATGAAGTTACTTTGTCAGCCGGGTGTCCGGTTACAAAACACGTTAAGACTGATAACAGACTTTTACGACCTCAAAGGAATGTGGCCACATGCGCCACATGCTCAAGAGAGAGAGACAATCTTTAATTAAATAAACTTTGCGGTATTACTCTGATCTATGAAGGAACATGCCTCACAGAAACTGTGAATTTTCATGTACTATTAGGTATAACAACATGGTATGTTTGATTGGGGTGTATGTGGTTGCACAATGACCCAACTGTCAATATAACTTCACCTGTATCATTCTTCCTACCTAATTAATCCTCATTTAATGACACATACTTTGATGTACATCACCTTCTCTTAGAATGCAATTTGAATTTGTTATGTCTATTTGAGCTTGAATGAACAGTCTAAGCACGCTGGGGACAAAGACCATAAATCAACTAAGAGCCGCTTCCCCTCTTGGACATGTCACCTTACTCATAGGTCAATTCAAACCTTAGGGGTGGTTCTTTTTCAGACTATATCAGAGACAGGCAACAGTGACCGCCCTCTCTTGGTTTTCCATCCTGCCGCAAACACTGTCTCGGGTGATACGGGGAAACCCCCCCCCTCCCCCTCCATGGGGGCCAAGAGGCCTTCCAGCAGGCCTGGATCCCAACCAGATCCAGCCTCATGGAAAAGAGAGGAGACTCTCTCACAAAGAACCAAAGACAATCTCAGGAGTTTTGGAACAAAGACTCCGACCAACAACGACTCCAATCACCCATCCTTCCGACTTCCTCACTTCTCCTGGGTACTCGGCGTGGCCTCAACAGAGTCCCAGGCCTTGACCAAACCAATCATGCGTTCCTGGAGAAAGAGAACGCTCAACCAACTTCCACTTGACACTGCCGGAACCATCAACGACTTCAATTTTCAACAACTTCAAGAATTGTTCCCATTACAAATGCAAGTATTCAATTCAATGAAATGTGAAAATGAAATTCTGATGGTTCTTCTCATAGACCCTCTTCCGGTTTCCAATTTCATCCTATCACTAACCTATTTATGTATTCATGTGTGTATGTTGTTTAGTTTATTTATATTCATATAAATATCTATATTTAGTTAATAAAACTTGTACATAATATGTATTTGGTTCTGCTTTGTTTGCAATACAATGTCACTTTATGATCCCGGTTTTTGCTACTGGCTCAACGTGCCGTATATGCGAAGAAATAATTATTCTTCTGTGGCCATGGAAGATACCCTTTTCTTAGAATAAATTAATAATCAAAAGAGTTCGTTGGACGAACTGATTAATTGATTGTAATATTAATTCAGCCACATCAAGTTAATCCAATTAACTGACCCAAATATTTATAATCAATAATAACAAGATATTATTGATTATTAATATTTCCAAAAAAGCTGAGTTCCTTACAATGACCTCGAGACTAGATTACTGTAATGCTTTATTAGCTGGTTGTCCTGCATCTTCAATAAACAAGCTACAGTTAGTCCAAAATGCAGCCGCTAGAGTTCTTACTAGATCAAGAAAATATGATCATATAACACCAATTTTATCATCACTTCATTGGTTACACTGTAAAAAAAGATCCCAATTTTACAGAAAATAACTGATTTTTTGACGATCATTTTCTTTAATTTTAAATTGTACTCAAAACACTGTAAAATTACAAATAATATCTGTAAAATAAAAATTCAGCTGTTATTTTAGGTATTGTGACATTAATGACAAATTACAGTAATTCACATTTTTTATACAGAAAATTGATTGTATTTTTTATACAGTATTTTTTCTGTTTTCTTAAATTACATAAAAATGAATGTAAAATTACAAATATAATCTGTAATTTAACAGAAACAAAACAGTTAAATGATAAAATGGTCAAATGACTGTCAGCTCCCCAAAAAACTGTAAAACATCCTAAATTAAATAAACTGAAAAACACTGTTATTTTACAGGTATTTCCTGAATAATCACGATTACGATTACACATCAAATACCTTCATTGTAAAAAAAATCGTAAAAAAAGGGTCAAATGACTGGAAGCTGCGGCTGCCAAACAAAAACCATAAAATTAAAGTAAAATATGCTAATTTAAATAAACTGAAAAAACAGTTATTTCACAGGTATTTCATGCATTATTATGATCAAATACCTTCATTGTAAAAAAATCGTAAAAAAAGGGTCAAATGACTGGCAGCTACGGCTGCCAAACAAAAACCATACAATTAAAGTAAAATATGCTAATTTAAATAAACTGAAAAAACAGTTATTTCACAGGTATTTCCTGCATTATTATGATCAAATACCTTCATTGTAAAAAAATCGTAAAAAAACGGTCAAATGACTGGCAGCTGCGGCTGCCAAACAAAAACCATAAAATTAAAGTAAAATATGCTAATTTAAATAAACTGAAAAAACAGTTATTTCACAGGTATTTCATGCATTATTATGATCAAATACCTTCATTGTAAAAAAATCGTAAAAAAAGGGTCAAATGACTGGCAGCTACGGCTGCCAAACAAAAACCATACAATTAAAGTAAAATATGCTCATTTAAATAAAGTGTAAAAAACTTTAAAATAAATTTGATGTCACCATGATTGGGATCAGTGTCTGCTTTAGTTGCGGTCATGACCCTTGAAATTTATCTTTTCCTTTTTTCTGGCTGCTTCAACTGTGCATTTGATACGCGTTTGTCATAGCAATAAATGCTGGAGAAAATAGCAGATGATCTTGATCATTAATTGATGATGTTATAGTCATCATATGATGATCTGATTCACTGATATGACAGTCAAATCTCTGAATATGATAGCTTAGACTACAGAATATGTAGGTGGAATTTAGCTTTATACAAAGTCTTTAATTAATGTCATAATTTTTCACATGACCCTTGGAATATTGTCGTATCAGTATTGTAACAATCTGCATTTTAAAAAATATATATATATACACTACACAAAAAAAGTTTTGTCATTTTTTTTAGTTGTATAGAGACATCAAGAATCAACATATGAATCTCAACAATGGTGACAACCAAAAAAGTTTTTTTTTTCATTGTCACCATTGTTGTGATTCATACGCTGATTCTTGATGTCTGAGTGAGTCTATATGATCCTGTCAAATATTTTCTGTATAATGACTTCATAAAATCTGAGTATCACAGCACTGGAGAATGTTTTATATGGCAAGCCGTTTTAACTTTTATTCATTTTCAGGATATGAATTCTTGATATCAACAATTCAGTTTTCACTAGTTAAAATAATAGGTATTGATATCAGGAATTAGATTTCTACTAGTAAAAATGGCAATTTTTGATATCAGAAATTACATTTCCACTATTAACAATGCTAATTCTTGATATCCACAATTAAATTTTCACTAGTTAAAATTATAATTCTTGATATCAGCAACTGAATTTCAACTAGTAAAAACTATAATTCTTGATATCTGTAATTGTATTTTCACTAGTGAAAAGTCTCCATTGGCTGCCATTCAAAATCAATTGTTGATATCAAGAATTGATTTCTTACTAGTTGAAATTCCAATTTCACATATCAGAAATACAATTCTTACTAGTAAAAACCTTTATTTTTGATATCAAGAATTCAATTGTCACTAGTTGAAATGTCTATTCTTGATATCAACAATTGAATTGCTACTAGTAACAATGTTCATTTTTTATATCAATAATTCCATTTTCACTAGTGACAATGTTAATTTCTGATATCATGAATGTAATTGTTACTAGTAAGAAAGCCATTTTAGATATCTGAAATTATATTGATATCAGAAATACATTTTCAGATATCAAAAACTAACATTTTTACTAGTAGCAATTAAATTGTTGATATCAAGAATAGACATTTCAACTAGTGACAATTGAATTATTGATATCAGTAATTCGCATTTTTACTAGTAACAATGTAATTATTGATATCAAAAATTATATTTCTACTAGTAAGAAATCAATTCTTGATATCAACAATTAATTTTGAATGGCAGCCTATGGTGACATTTCACTAGTGAAAATACAATTACAGATATCAAGAATTCAATTGTTGATATCAATAATTATATTGTTGATATCAAGAATTCTATTGTTGATATCGACAATTAAATTGCTGATATCAAAAATGTAATTGTTGATATCAACAATTGAATTGTTGATATCAAGAATTCATATCCTGAAAATGAATAAAAGTTAAAACGGCTTGCCATAGTTTTAAAGAAGCTTTATCATGCAAAATGAATTGAAACACCAGAGAAACATTAAAGTTCTAAGCTAAAAGTTCAAGACCCCAACTAAAGCAAACACTGATCTCCATCATGGTGACATCAAACTTTATTCTTTTCAATAAAACTTCAACTTCTAAACCTCTGTTAATTCTCAATAATAATGTTAGTATGAAAGAAAGAAAGTCTGGATTGTAATAAGTGAAGATGCTGAGATCCTGAGAGATCTGATAGTATTTAATGTTCTGTTGGGGTTTAAAGGGTTTCTGTATGGTGTGTTTCGTGTGTCACCATTGTGTTGAAGAGTAGAGTCTGAGCTTCAGTCCAGGATGAGCAAATACATACTGATGAAATGCTGCATGTTTCTTTATTTAACTGACAGTAACTGTGAAGTTGCTGATGTAATGACGTATATAGTCAAAGCAAATCATGCATGTAATGAACTGCGTGTTTTTCAGTAAATAAATCAGAAAATAAATGTGAAGTAACTGTGTTGTAACTGTGAGTTTCTGTTAAAAAGATTAATGAAGATTTCTGTAAAAGTATTTTGCACTTATTTAAATTAAGATATTTTACATTCATTTTATGGTTTTTGTATGGCAACTGTTGCTGACAGTCATTTGACTGTTTTTTTTATGGGATTTTTTTACAATGAAGGTGTTTGATCGTAATAATTCAGGAAATAGTTGTAAAATAACAGTGTTTTTCTGTAAAAAATTTAAGGAAAATTTATGTAAAAGTTTTTTGCATTTCATTTAAATTACGATATCTTACTTTATTTTTATGGTTTTTGTTTGGCAGCCGTAGCTGCCAGTCATTGACCGTTTTTTTACGATTTTTTTTTTTTTACAGTGTACCTATAAAGTTCCGTATTAAATACAAGGTATTGCTTTTGACTTATAAAGCTCTAAATAGTCTATTTAACGGATCTTCTATCGCCTTACAATCCATCGCGCTCTTTAAGATCACTAAATTCGAGGCTTCTGGTCATTCCTAGGATATCCAGATCCACCAAAGGAGGCAGAGCATTTTCACATTTAGCTCCGAAGCCCTGGAATAGCCTTCCTGCTATTGTTCGTAGCTTAGACTCGCTCTCCCAGTTTAAAACTAGACTGAAGACGCATCTATTTAGCCAGGCATTCATATAATTTTTTTATCTTACAGTTACTGTAAATTCGGCCTCTAGTTCATAAACGCCAGAGGAGAACTGGCCCCCGACTGAGCCTGGGTTCTCCCAAGGTTTTTTTTTCTCCATTGGGTCATCTGATGGGGTGTTAGGACACCATTAGGTCACTGGATGGAGTTTTTCGGTTCCTTGCCACTGTTGCCTTTGGCTTGCTCAGTTGGGGATATTCAAATTAATTAACCAATCATACCATTGATCAGCTCTACCAAACTTGGATGTCTTTTTTCCAGTAATAAACAAACATTGTTAAGTTGTTTTGATTGATACTGTGAAGCAGCTTTGATACAATCTGTATTGTGAAAAGCGCTATATAAATATATTTGACTTGACTTGACTTGACTAGCCAAATATAATCGTAAAGATGTACGCTCGTATTTGACAGTACATTGTTAGAACAGTAGCTGTTAGTCTAACTTGTAACGGTAGGTATCTGTCATTAACGTAAGTACAAGCACAAGCCTCTGTCACTGTGTGTAACCGATATCAAAGATACAGCTATTCATTTAGCTGAAGCTATAAGTGAAAGCGACCAGCTGTATTTTTTAACTTACCCTGCAGTACACGTCCATAACGCTAAAATATGTGATGTGAAAGATTACATGTCGTTCTATTATTTTTGGCTGTAGAACTTGCATGATAAACAATAATGGGCGTGCTAATGTGGTTTTCCTCAGCGTCTCAGCATAATGACAGAGAAACGGGCTCTGATAATGCATTGCTAATGTTAGCAATGACGCCTCGCCGTTTTTATTACCCAAACAATTCCTTACCTTTTCAATTCGATGACCCACCTCCTCCATATGAGTTAACGTAACGTTACTTTGCACGAACATGCATAACTTTGTTCGACTGTCATGAATATTTGAAATGTCCATTTACATCAAGTAAGTTAGCCAAACATAGATGAATCTTACCTGTCCAGAAATTCTTCTCCGTTTTCAGCCGTCTCCATCTTTCAAAGGCATCTCCTATACAGATCCTTGTTTTATTTCGGACTTTGTCACAAAGTATTTCGGATTCATTTGGTTTCGCAACGTTAGACATTTTTTTATCCGATTCCGACACGTTTGTAGCTGCAGCTGTGGTAACTAGAGCAGAGCTGGCAATCCGGATGCCGCAACACTACTGACTTCATGTTTGGTAGATAGGTGGAGGGTGGCGCATCAGACCAAAACACAACATGACAACATAAACATCAGTTGAGGGCTGCAACTTCATTTTTTAAATGACAATATCCTGGCCGGACTACTGTTTTCAGTGATATAAGTATTTGAAATGAACATGATTTCTTAATGTCTAGTGACATATCAGGGCCATTTTATGATTAATTTAAATAAATGTCTTACATACAGCTCCTTTAAAAGACGTACATTTCGTCCCTCAGAAAAAATTGCACGCATGCTCAGCTCATCAACTCATCAGTTCTCATTATGTCGAATGTGTCCGAAAGAAACAGTTCTCAGTTCTGTACTGGTGATCCGAGAACCACTGTACCTGTGCGTTCGGTAGTACGCGCATGCGCAGTATCAGCTGCTCGTGCTCATCACTTCTCTCAGCACCAACATGTCTCAGTTCAGTGAACTGTTGGAGTTACTGGAGTAAAATATACTCTGGGATATTGGTTTATTTCGAGTCAGAGGGACTGTCAGGCATGTCTGAAAGTGAGTAACTTTAGTAACTTGTGGATCAGCACTGACGCAAAACGCGAACTGTTTCAAACGATTCAGTCCGATTTAGTGTACTGGTTCAACCGGTTCACTAAAAACAACCGGTTCAAAATAACAATTCGTTCACAAACCAGCCATCACTAATGACTATGGCATCATCCCAACAGCAAAATCATCAAATCATTTTTCTCTTGACTGTTTCTCATCATAAAAAATGTGTTTTAAAAACTCACAGTTACAACAACCAAACAAAAACTAATGTTAAAAAGTCAAGAATCCAACTAAAGCAAATACTGATCTCCATCATGATGAAATTGTATTATTTTCAATAAAACATCAACAACTAAATATCTGTTAATTCTCAACAAGAACTTTTGTACATGCATGAAAGAAATAATGTTAAACTGGTTTGTAAACTGGTTTCACACTCAGTGTGGCTGGAAGTCAGTTGTAGATCTTGTGTTTCTCTTTTTTCTGTTCTTGTTTCTCTGTCCTTCAGTGATTCTGCTTATCAGGTGTTCCTCAGTGTCTCAATTCACTAATTTCTTTTCATTCACTCTGTCAAGTGGACTATATTAGTGAACTAATGTAGGGAATAGTGAATGAGGGTATAGGGTGTGATTGGGAAAACAGCCTCTGAGTGTCGAGTGTCTTGAGCACTGTTAATTTACAGTATATTCCTGTAGGCTATTTTTGTTTTCTACGGTATATTACTCTTTTAATTGAAAATGGTATGATATTGTCAGAATTTGGCCTTTTTTACAGCAAGGGTTAACAGTGTATAAATATACTGAAAAAAGCATTAAATCATTTATTGACATATTATATGTGCCATATAGAAGACCCAAGAAACATTGAGCATGTTGCTGCTTTACTAAAAACACATTAATCTATTGCAATGAAGTTTGTTAACTTCTTTAAAGTTGATGTTTAATAAATACAATTAAATGCATAGTCTATCATTGTCTCAACAATCTTTTGCATGTTTATATATTATTATCTTACTACTTTGAGTAAAACATCATTGAGAAATTTAAGGCAATTGTTTTCCACATTTTCAAAGTACACTCATTTAATGACATTCTACTGTGTGAATATATTGTAAATATATTTTTTATATATATGAAAAGCGGCAATTTCTTATGTATTATTCAATATATTGTAATATGTAACACAATATACTGTATTAACGCAATATATTATTTCATATATTTTTCAGTATATGTACACTATATATTATATTGATCATAAATATATGGAAATATATTTTGGTTCCGTAAGGGTACTAACTGTTATGTTTTCTAAATTGTTGAGAGGTGGTTAGGTTTAGGCACTGAGGGATGTTAATTGCTTAAAATGATCTATGTAACAATAATGTAACAACTAGTAGAAATTTAGTGGTGGTGACATAGAAGTCATGCGTCTAAGGCAAGGATGGGCAAACTCTGTCCTGGAGGGCCACAGCTCTTCAGAATTTAGCTCCAACCCTGATAAACTCTCCTGCCTGTAGCTTTCTAGTAATCCTGAAGACATTGATTATCTGGTTCAGGTGTGTTTGATTAGGGTCCCAGATAGATAGCAACCGTCAAAATAATGTTAATGTGTCAATGTTAACTGCATTGAATCACAATCGCTACTGCTCACGCAATTGAAAAGATGTTTAAAATTCATCCATAAATCAATGGTAATGGCATTGAGTTAATGTTACAATGTGTTGTTGGTTCAACATCATGCTTGCACTCTCAGAAAATGAAACACAACAATTACAACTGACTTAAAGTCATACAGCCTGAAATCAACTGCAAATATATAAGACAATAAATCTCTCAAGATCTCAACAGAGGTTGAGTAGTTGATGTTTTATTGAAAATATTTTTTCACCATTATGGTGATAGTTGGACAGTTTGACTCTTGGGTTTTATGCATGTCTCTGGTCTTTGTAACAGTGTTTTATCAAAACATATAATTTGTTATAACGAAAGCCAGAAACATAAATACTCAGGTAAAACAGTATTCAGCAACATTAAAAGTAGAATAGTTTACTATTTTTACACCTGAGGAAAAATTATCTGTTATCAATAGATTATATTCACTGTCAATACTTTCTTGCAACAGATCAAATGTTCCAAATTTTGATTTTTAAATACGTAGTGGGAATTTTTAGACACACAGACATCAAGAATCAGCATACAGGTTACGAATCTCCCAGCTTGATAATATCTATGCGTCCTCCCCATCCCCTAACATATATAAGGATCGTCTCTCTCTTCAGGCTGAGTTTGATGTTCTCTCTACTAAAGAGGTTGAGGAGCTCTTATTTAAGGCTAAATATTGTTATTATGAATCTGGGGATAAGGCGACCAAACTTTTGGCCCATCAGCTTCGACAGGCTTCCTCTCAGCAGATTTCACAAATTAATACTCCTTCTGGCGTCACTACCGATCCTAAAAAAAATAATGATCAGTTTAAACAGTTTTACTCTTCTTTATATACTTCTGAGGTTGGGTCTGATCTGTCTGCCCTGGATAGTTTTTTTGACTCACAGGAGTTGGTTAAGGTAGATGCTGATATTGCTGAGCAGTTAGAGGGCCCAATCACCATAGATGACTTAAAACGGGCAACATTTTCTATGCAGTCTGGAAAATGTCCAGGCCCGGATGATTTTACAACGGAGTTTTACAAGACCTTTTTTGACAAATTAGCACCAGTTTTAATAGAAATGTTCAATGAATCTCTTACTCTTTCTAAATTACCTCAGACTCTAAATCAGGCATCTATATCATTACTCTTAAAAAAGAATAAGGACCCTCTGTCCTGCTCAAGTTATCGCCCAATTAGTCTTTTATCTGTAGATATAAAACTTCTGTCAAAATTATTAGCTATGCGACTGGAATCAGTTTTGCCTTTAATAATCTCTCCTGATCAGACAGGTTTTGTCCAGAACAGACATGGGTTCTTTAATCTCAGACGACTTCTCAATGTTGTTTATAATCCTTCTACGTCAATGGGGCCAGAAGCCGTAATCTCATTAGACGCGGAGAAGGCTTTTGACAGAGTGGAGTGGAACTACCTTTTCTTCGCTTTGGAGAAATTTGGTTTTGGCCAAGAGTTCATTTCTTGGATTAAGTTGCTCTATTCATCCCCTATGGCTTCAGTCAGAACTAATGACACCCATTCAGAGTATTTCCCTTTGCATCGCTCCACTCGTCAAGGCTGTCCTCTGAGTCCTCTTTTATTTGCGGTTGCTATTGAACCTCTGGCTATTGCGCTTCGTTTAGAGCCACGCATCACTGGAATTACAAGATATGGTTTTGAACAGAAGGTCTCCCTCTATGCCGATGACTTATTACTATATGTGTCCAATCTCTCTATCTCAGTTCCAGCTGCTCTTGACATCCTTAGTTCATTTGGTCAGATTTCAGGCTATAAACTAAATTTGGACAAGAGTGAGCTGTTTCCTTTAAATCAAGGTGCCCAGAATGCTGCTCAGGGTTTCCCATTCAAAATTGTTCCATTTGGCTTTAAATACCTTGGTATCCGGATTTGTGACCGATTTAAAGATTTGTTTGATTATAATTTTGCCCCTTTGTTAGATCAGATACGGATGGACTTTCAACGGTGGACACTGTTGCCTCTTTCCCTTGTGGCCAGGGTCAATTCGGTTAAGATGAATATCCTTCCCAAATTGTCTTATCTCTTCCAGTGCATACCTATCTTTTTCCCTCAGTCTTTTTTTCACAAATTAGACAAATCAAGCACTGAGTTTATCTGGAACAGGAAGGTCCCTCGTTTGCGAAAGGAGCTGTTGCAGAGACCTAAGACCCTTGGGGGCTTGGCCCTTCCTAACTTGAGGTTTTATTACTGGGCTTCCATCCTTAGAGTAATTCAGCTTTGGATTTCGCTGGAGGGGGCACCAGTTTCTCCTACATGGCTGAGTATGGAGTTGTTTTCTGTTAAACCTGCTTCGTTGACTGCTCTCGTCCACGCTCCTCTTAGCTTTTCTCCCTCCCCATTTTGCAATAATATCTTAGTTAAATCCACTTTTAAAATTTGGAAGTAATTTCGACGCTATTTTGGTCTACAGAGTTTCTCTTTTCTAGCACTTTTATCAGCTAACCCTGTTTTTCACCCTTCCTTAATCGATGGGGCCTTTTCTTTGTGTTCTGACTATGGCATCAAGGCATTTAGGGACTTGTATATTGCTGGTACATTTGCATCCTTCCAGCAACTCTCCGAGAAATTCCATTTGCCTAGGCAGCATTTTTTTAGATATCTTCAAGTTCAAAGTTTCACTCGCAATCTTAGCCCCAACTTCCCAAATCTCCCAGTTCATGTTTATACAATCTTATCTATTCTTTGCAGCTTACCCCGCAGCATAAAATTAAAACCCAATGGGAGAAGGATCTAAGGGAAGGGATCTCGGAGGATCTGTGGGAGGCCATTTTGCGTCGGGTTCACTCCTCTTCAATTTGTGCTAGACATGGTCTGACCCAGTGCAAAATTCTACATCGCACTCATCTCACTCGAGTTAGGCTTTCTAAAATCTATAATGATGTCGATCCCATGTGCATTAGATGTCGTCAGGCTCCAGCTACCCATGTCCATGTGTTCTGGTCTTGCCCTTCACTACATAATTTTTGGACGCAGATATTTAATTCTATTTCTGTTTGTACAGGGGTTCAATTTGACCCAACAGCATGTACCGCTTTGTTTGGGGTTTTGCCTCCTATTTTGCAGCTTCCTAAATATAAAGCTGACTTTGTAGCCTTTATCTCCTTATTGGCTAGACGTTTGATTTTATTGAGGTGGAAGTCTCCTGCACCGCCTTCTCACTCGTCTTGGATCAGGGACATCCTTCAGTTCGTGAAGTTGGAGAAAGTTAGGTGCTCGATACATGGTTCTCTTGCAAAGTTTAATAAAACCTGGGGTCCATTTTTTGCACATGTTGAGGGATTGACTTTTACAGCTATTCCAGAGTAGCCACCCTGATTGTCTTCTAATTGTGAGTTTTTTCTTGTGGAATTTGTAGCATGCTGGGATGTTTTTTATTTATCTCTCTGTAAGTGAACATATTGGGCTTTTATTTAGCAGTGGGTGACTGCTTTTTGGGTTTTTGGGTTTTTTGTTTTGTTCTGTTCTGTTTATTTGTTTTTTTTGTTTTTGTTTTTTTTTTCTTTATTTTATTTTAATTTCTTGTTAGTTGTATTGGACACTGTTTTGATTCCCGAATTGTTACCTCTTGATTTTGTTATGTCACTGAAAAAATCAATAAACAAATGTTAAAAAAAAAAAGAATCAGCATACAAATCTCAACAATGATGACAAGCTCCATGCCGCAATGCATGCTGGTTTTATACTATGGTGGCTCCCAACATGCATTGCAGCATGAAGCATGTCACCATTGTTGAGATACATATGGTGATTTGTGTGGCTTTAAATCCGTTATAGCTGTTGTGTTTCATTTACTGAGAGTGTAAACAGGATGTTGAATTAACATCACTTTGTAACCAGTGATGGGAATAACGGCGTTATAAATAACGCCGTTACTAACGGCATTACTTTTTCCAGTAACGAGTAATCTAATTGATTACTCTTCTCATCTTAATAACGCTGTTACCGTTACTGCCAAAAAATGCGGCGCGTTACTATAACTGATGAAGCTGTTTTTTTTTTTTTCATCAGACCAACTAGATCTCTGAGCGAGAGGCAAATACTTTTTTTACTGTTCTTCCTTGGTTAGTGGGCAGAGCACGAGACAAGCGCATAAATGCTGACGATTGGCTATAAGGTAGAGTAAAATGTCATTGTAAGCCAATCAGAGGTAGAGTTGGGCGGGTGTTCGAAAGCACGCATAGTAGTGATGGGCATTCGGCTCTTTTGACTCAGCTCACTGAAAAGAGCCGGCTCTTTTGGCTCACAAACGGCTCTTTAAATGACTTTGACTATAATATTTCAATTTGTATTACATAATTATTTAATTTCTATAGGCTAAATTTGTAAAAATAGAGTCGGCTCTTCAGATATGCGAGCCAGCTCCCAACGTTCACCTAAAAGAGCCGGCTCTTAGAGTCGGCTCATTCGCGAATCGCGAACGACCCATCAAAAGCTCATTCTCGAACGAGTCGATCCATCATCACTAACGCTCATTCGCGAACGACCCATCATCACTAACGGCTAACGCTCATGAATTGCGAACGACCCATCATAACGCATAGTCGGGCAGGACAGGACACAAGGAACAACACAAGCCAGTCAGTCAACGAGAGACAGGTATGGCGACGAGCTTAACAAGCTTAATTTAATTTTGCCCAGTTGTGGCCTGTTGAGGGGCAATAAATATCAAAATTCCAAAACATCTATTGTGTTATTTGCATTGATCCACTATATAAACATAATATCTACATACATGGCGTTTGATTGGAGGCTAGTCTCACTTTGTCCCACAGCAACATTTTTTTTTTAGATGCGTGTACAATGTTTCATGTTTCTGTTAATAATGTATTGTATTAAGTGTCCATTTCATTATAATATTCAAATTTATCATAAATAATTGAACATGCACATGTATTTTAAGTTCCGTTAAAGAGGGGTAAAGGTGGGGTCACATTTGAGCATTTCAAATTTAATTTTACTTGAAAGTAACGCAATAGTTACTTTCATAAGTAACTAGTTACTTTTAAAATTTGTAACTGAGTTACTAATTTAGTTACTTTTTGGAAGAAGTAACTAGTAACTGTAACTAATTACTTTTTAAAAGTAACTTGCCCAACACTGTTTGTAACAATGATTCAATGCCATTACCAATGATTTTTTGATGAAATCTTAAAACCATTGTTTCTATGGTTGCTATCTATCTGGGACCCTAATCAAACACACCTGAACCAGCTAATCAATGTCTTCAGGATTACTAGAAAGCTACAGGCAAGAGAGTTTATCAGGGTTGGAGCTAAACTCTGCAGGACAGTGGTCCTCCAGGACAGTGGTCCTCCAGGACAGAGTTTGCCCATCCCTGCCCTATTCCCTCATTTACTATTCCCTACATTAGTTCACTAATATAGTCCACTTGACTGAGTGAATAAAAACAAGTGAGTTAATTCAGACACTGATGAACACCGGCTGTTAACAAGCAGAATCACTGAAGGAAAGAGGAACAAGAAGAACAGAAAAAAATATTAAATCAACTGAAAATAAAAGACATTAAATTTCTGAAGATCTCACCAGAGGAGGATTAAACAACTCCACAAACAGCATTACCAGTTTCACTTATTATTAACCAGATTGACTTTATTTCTGTCAGACGTTTACAGAAGTTCTTTTTAAAAGTTGACAGATATTTAGATGTGTCATGATTCACGTCTGTGTTCCCCTGTCTTGTCCCATGTTAGCAGTTACCTGTTATGTTGATTAGTCTCCCCAGGTGTTTCTTATTAGCCACACCCCCTTGTTATCTTGTTTAGCTTGTTTGCCTGTGTATTTAAATCTCTGTGCTTCAGTTGTTGTTCGTCGGTCGTTGTTTGCTGTTGCTTGTAGCTGTCTCCATGTTCCTGTTTTGAGTTCCTTTGTTTTGCCCTGGATGACCTGTATGTTTCATTAAAAATAGTGCTTGTATTTGGATTCTCTCTCCGCTTCGTCATTGCCTCACCGTAACAAGATGTCATTGTATTTTCATTTTATGTTACCATGATGGTGATCAGTGTTTGCTTTAATTGGGCTCTTGACCCTTGCGTATTGATTTTTTTTTTTTTTGGCTGCGTCTCTAAAATAGATATGCTATTGTAAAAAAGCTGAAAGAAAACAGGATCAGATGACAGTAACTATTGTTAATGGTTACAATCATTAACTAGCGGCCTGATTCACTGATCTCATATATTTGTGTGTATATGAGTGATGTTTTGTATTTTTGATTAAGGGATAACCGTGCTTTTACAGATCAAAATATATTGAAATTTTAACTATTAGAAAATATGAAGGACTTTAAAAAGTTAATGCTTAGTGCAGTTTGAAAATCTATATCAGCCAGACACACACAGACATCAAGAATCGGCGTATGAATCTCAACAATGGTGACAATCAAAAAAGTTTCATGCTGCAATGCATGTTGGGTACCAGCCTAGTACAAAAAAAATGTGCATGACTCCCAGGATGCATTGCAACATGAATAATTTATGCAGCTGAATTGTCTGGTTATTTTCTTTAATTTGTAGTTTTTGCTTTTATTTTTGCTGTTGGTTTTGTGTTGACTTTTAGTAGTGGGTTTTGTTATGTTCAGATTTGATGTTATCTTGTTTGTTTATTGTCACCATTGTTGAGATTCATTGGCTGATTCTTGATGTCTGTGTGTGTCTAACTGAAATTGTAGTTCAACATTTTTTTGTGAGCTTGAAAATCATTATGTATGTTGTAAAAACTGCCAGCAACACCTGATATCACTTTTGTTGGCTTTGTTTTTGTTTTAAAAACGAACAGTTACAGCAGCAAAAAAAAAAAAAAAAACTACTGATAAAGTCAAGCGCCCAACTAAAGCAAGCACTGATCTCCATAATGATAACATCAAATGAAACAAAACAACATCTAAATCTCTGTTTATTCTCAATAGGAATTTCTGTAAACGTATGAAAAAATAAAAAAAAGTAAATCTGGTTAGTAAGTGAAGCTGGTAATGCTATTTTTTGAAGTTGTTTAATCCTCCTCTGGTGAGATCTTGAGAGATTGAATGTCTTCAGTGGGTGGAAGTCAGTTGTAGTTCTTGTTGTTCCTCTGTCCTTCAGTGATTCTGCTTGTTAACATCCGGTGTTCATCACTAATGCTCAAACATCAGTTAATTAATCACTGAATTATATCATTGACTTCAACACTGCTTCAGTGTTACTCCAACACTCATTTAAAACTGAAGATTTTGCAGTGGGGTTAAAAGGGTTAAATTAAATTATATACTTTCATATAACTTAAATTGTAGTAGCAATGTTACTTAAATATTTTGTGGCAACTGATTGCCTTGTTTTTTTTTAAAGTTTCTTCTACTCAAATATCTACATCTTACAACTTAGATGTAAACCCGAATAAGTTGGCAAAACTCAAATAATTTGAGGTAATCAGTTACATCACATTTTTAAGTTAAGAAATGTAACGTTTAAGCAAGCAGAACTTGCAGATTTTTATTTTGTAATCACACATTTTTATTGTTCTTACCCTGAAATATGAGTAAGCTAATTCCTACAAAACTTAAAATTAACATGAAATCTCAACTTAAATATTTTTAGTAGTGGAAGTTTGGTTAGCTTTAACAAGCCAAATCAAATAATGCTACCTTGCTAATTGGCGACACAATACTTTGATAACATTTGCATTGCATAGCACTTGATGAATGAGTACAGCAGTTTAAATAATTTATCATACACTGTTCTCAAACCAAGCTCATGCTCCACTCGTCACCGTGATGGTAACTCAAAAGAAAAAGAAAGTTCTAAATACTCTAATACTTAATTGAACTAATTTGAATAATTTAAGTTGGCCCTACTCAAACCAATTAATTATTTAGAGCATTAGGGTTTTAAGTGACTGTTCTCATAGTCAGTAGGTGAGAACATGAGAAAAGTGGAAAGAGAAGTCCCTCCTTGAACTGCCACCTTATCGTGGTGGAGGGGTTTGAGTACCTGAATTATCCTAAGAGCAATGTTGTCCGGGGCTATATGCCCCTGGTAGGGTCTCCCAAGGCAAACAGGTCATAGGTGACGTGTCAGACTAAGAGCGGTTCAAAAGCCCTTTATGAAGAATAAAAAATCAAGGACCGAGACGTTGCCTGGCATGGTGCAGCAGGGTTCCACCCTGGAGCCAGGCCTGTGCGGGATCACCTCCATGCACAGCTTGGGCTCTGGAACCACACTCCTTGAGAGACGCTAGACTCTCTACCACTCTGGAGTTGCCCATGGTGAGAGGCGGTGGGCTGGTGTGGGTTTGGTTATAGCCACCCAGCTCAGCCGCCATTTGTTGGAGTTCACCCCGGTGAACGAGAGGGTCACTTCCCTGCGCCTTCGGGTTGGGGACAGGTCTCTCACCGTTGTGTGTGCCTACAGACCGAACGGCAGTGCAGAGTACCCGGCCCTCTTGGAGTCTCTGGGAGGGTTGCTGGAAAGTGCTCCGACTGGGGACTCCTTCCTTCTACTGGGAGACTTCAACGCCCATGTGGGGAGCGACAGTGACACCTAGAGGGGTGTGATTGGGAGGAAAAGCCCCCCTGATCTGAACCCGAGGGGTGTTATATTATTGGACTTCTGTTCTAGTCACAGCTTGTCCATAACGAACACCATGTTCAAGCATAAGGGTGTCCAAGCATGTTCAAGCATAATCAGTGCACGTGGCACCAGGACGCCCTAGGCCGGAGGTCGATGATCAACTTTGTAGTTGTCTGGCCATATGTCTTGGACACTCGGGTGAAGAGAGGGGGGGAGCTGTCTACTGATCACCACCTGGTGGTGAGTTGGATCCGATGGTGGGGGAGGAAGCTGGACAGACTCGGCAGACCCAAACGTACTGTGAGAGTCTGTTGGGAATGTTTGGCCCAGTCCCCTGTCAGAGAGATCTTCAACTCTGACCTCCAGCAGAGATTTGACCGGATCCCGAGGGAGTCTGGAAATATTGAGTCAGAGTGGACCATGTTCTCCACTTCCATTGTCAACGCGGCCACTCGGAGCTGTGGCCGTAAGGTCTCCGGTGCCTGTCGAGGCGGCAATCCCCGAACCCAGTGGTGGACACCGGAAGTAAGGGATGGCGTCAAGCTGAAGAAGGAGTCCTATCAGGCCTGACTGGCTTGTGGAACTCCTGAGGCAGCTGACGGGTACCAGCAGGCCAAGCTGACTGCAGCCCGGGTGGTTGTGGAGGCAAAAAATCGGGCCTGGGAGGAGTTCGGTGAGGCCATGGAGAAGGACTATCGGTTGGCCTCAAAGAGATTCTGGCAAACCATCTGGCGCCTCAGGAAAGGGAAGCAGTGCCATACCAACACTGTTTTCAGTGGAGGTGGGCAGCTGTTGACCTCAACTGGGGATATCGTCGGACGGTGGAAGGAATACTTTGAGGATCTCCTCAATCCCACCAACACGTCTTCCATTTAGAAAGCAAAGGCCGAGGGCTCGGAGGTGGACTCGTCCATCACCCAAGCTGTCGTCACCGAGGTAGTCAAGAAGCTCCTCAGTGGCAAGGCACCGGGGATAGATGAGATTCGCCCTCAAGTCTCTGGATTTTGTGGGACTGTCTTGGCTGACACGCCTTTTCAAAATCGCGTGGGTGGTCCCTCTTTTCAAGAAGGGGGACCGGAGGTTGTGTTCCAACTACAGGGTGATCAGACTTCTCAGCCTACCCGGGAAAGTCTTTGCCAGGGTACTAGAGAGGAAGCTCTCGATTTACCGGTCGATCTACGTTCCTACTGTCACCTATGGTCATGAGCTGTGGGTCATGACCGAAAGGACAAGATCCCGGATACAGGCGGCCGAAATGAGCTTTCTCCGCAGGGTGGCTGGGCGCTCCCTTAGAGATAGGGTGAGGACCTCGGTAATTCGGGAGGAGCTCAGAGTAGTGCCACTGCTCCTCCACATCGAAAGGAGCCAGCTGAGGTGGTGGGAGGTGTTCCGGGCACATCCCACAGGGAGGAGACCCCAAGGAAGACCTAGGACACGCTGGAGGGATTATGTCTCCCGGCTGGCCTGGGAATGCCTCGGTATTGGAGGAAGTGTCTAGGGAGAGGGAAGTCTGGGCGTCTCTGCTTAGATTGCTGCCCCCGCGACCCGGCCCCAGATAAGCGGAAGAAGATGAAAAGAGAAGTAAAAATGGTTACACTTGAACTAAAAGTAATTTTGCAACTGCATGTCAACTAACTCAATAATTTGGAACTGCATGTCAACTAACTCTCAGAGTATTAGTAGACTGTTAGGTTAGGGGTTAGGGTTAGTAGAAAAAGATGATATGTAGGTACATGCAAAGTTACTTATATAGTCAGTAGAATGTCTGTTGGGGGACCATCACAATAAAGAGTTAGCAGATATTAAGCAGACAATCAAGTTGAAAGTTCCTTATAGGTTGTACACTATCGTAATAAAATGTTTCCGTAAAAACATGCAAAGGTACATTGAAATAGATCCAAAAGGTCTTTATCAGTCCTCTGTTAGATGAGTATACAGTATGGCCCTCATATATCCGTGGTGATATGTGACCATCTCTAGCAATGACTGAGACTGTGTTCAAATGAGGATCCTAAGGGATCTTGGAGCATGGCTAAACTCAATCACACCTCTGAAACTGAAGCGTGTTGTTTTTCATTGCACCACAGAGACCTTGATTGCTCAAGGTCAGAGGTGTGGATATCCCAAAGACTGTGTTTCACCCTCAGGTAAAAGTGTAGAACAGTTAAAAGAACACATTGATATCACTTTAGAAATCTGAATCCTGAATTCAGCACAATTAATCACTGAAAATGGAACAAACACTGAAAAAGGACAGTCAGCAAGCTTGACACTTTTCAATAACTGCTAGATATGTTTTACCACATTGTGACTATGATAAAACCTATAACTTAAAGGTATAGTTCACCCAGAAACCAAGGCTCTTTAACTGGGGGTCTGCAGCTATACTGCAGGGGAATCATAGTTTTTTTTCAGTGCTGAGTTCTGAGCGCTTGTGAATCATCTCGTTAACAAACAAAGTGTGGACACAATATGCACAATACTCCCCGTTCCATTGTATCTATTACCATCTCTTCCTTTCTACAGCCAGGTGAGTAAATGATGACAGAATTTTATCTTTTTTTTGTGAACTGTCCCTAATATCATATTACATAATAAAAATATTTCATATTTTCATTCTTTAAAAAAAATAATAAATAATATATATATATATATATATATATATATATATATAATGCTATACTTAGAGTTATATTACCTTGGCAGTAAATTACAAAGAAATAAATTAACACTTTGCATGAGTGTGTCTAATGCAACGGCTGAGGGAGTGACGGCAAGTCATCACATCATTCATTACATTCATATCATTCTCACTTCTGACTCTCTATATTTTTCCCCTCTTTCAGAAGACTGTGGAAACACTATCATTGTTTTTTGTTTCTTGCTATCGAAGCAAATTGGAATGTACCCAACTATGACGACTTCCACTTCTGAGACCCCCGGAAATGTGAAAAGGGTCTATTAATGAGGTCTTATTAGGGCCCAAGCCTTGAAAAGGCGAAGGCCCTATTGTTTTCCTAAGGATTATTAGGGCCCAAGCCCTGAAAGGGCGCAGAGCCCTATTGTTTTCCTTAGGATTATTATTAGGGCCCAAGCCCTGAAAGGGCGGAGAGCCCTATTGTTTTCCTTAGGATTCTTTTTTTTTTTTTTTGGGCACTATTCGGGCACTTTTGGGGCCCTTAACGTGCCCGAAAACTCTTGAAACTTTGCATGCCGGTCAGAACCCGCGGCCATCAGGGTCGGGCTGAAGATGGTACCCGGGCGTGGCAGGGGGGCTAGACAGCGCCCCCTGGAACGGGGTCCGAAAACTTGGTCCATAAATCAAACACGCTTGCATGTAAGAATATGAAACTCGGTACACATATAGATCTCATCGGTTCATATATACTTCATACTCTTACTTTTTACCCCAGCCCAACAGGAAGTCGGCTATTTAGGGTTGTTTGTAAAACGCATGCAATGGAATTTAAAGTACTTCTCCTAGAGAATTCAAAGAAATGGCACAAAACTCGGTCAGCATGAAGTCAATACATTGAGGATGAAAAATTGCCAGGGGATTTTTGATATCTCGAACGGTTTGGCCGTGGCGAGGAAACGAAATTATGGCGAGAAACGTGAAACAGGAAGTGTGTTATAACTTCAGCATACATTAACTGATCTTGATGAAACTTCAGCAGTGTGTTCACTGTAAGAGGCCGATCACATGGATGTGACTATTGTGAGTCAAAGTCATAGCGCCACCAACTGGCAGCAGGAAGTGTGTCACTTTCAAAATGCTTTGAAATCACCCTCTTATTTTTACCCGATTTGCTTCAAACTTCATCTGTATAATGTAAACACACGCCAGATGTAGACCTGTGAAAGGATTATTTAATATCTAAGATAATGTTGCCTTGGCAACGCATCAAACTTTAATATTCTTGTTTGATGCTTTTGAGACTCTTAGCATGCTTGAAATTGCATGAAACTCGATAGACACATCACATTTATTAGCCAGTAGACATGTGCAAAGTTTCAGAAACGGGTGTGGTGAGGTGCTCAGTAGCGCCACCTTTAGTCAAAAATGGGGTATTAGTTTTACCTACAGTAACAAAAATCGGTATGTATATTGTTCTCGAGCCGGACAACTTTCTAATTTACAGTCATTAGCTCCGAACAACACAAAGTCAGATATTTTGGTATGAATGTGATTTTCAGGAGAATTTTCTCCCTCCCTCTCCCTCTGTCTCTGTGTGTGGGGTTTGGGGAATTTGACTATTATTTTAATGGTGTTCAAGGTTTCAGGGGCTTTTGGGGCCCTTAACGTACTTGAAAACTCTTGAAACTTTGCACACAGGTCAGAGCCCACGGCCATCAGGGCCGAGCTGAAGCTGGTACCCGGGCGTGGCAGGGGGGCTCAACAGCGGCCCCTTGAATGGGGTCCCCAAAACTTGGTCCATAGATCAAACATTTGGCCGTGGTGAGGAAACGAATTTATGGCGAATAATGGAAACAGGAAGTGTGTTATAACTTCATCATACATTAACTGATCTTGATGAAACTTCAGCAGTGTGTTCGCTGTAAGAGGCCGATCACATGGATGTGACTATTGTGAGTCAAAGTTATAGCGCCACCAACTGGCAGCAGGAAGTGTGTCACTTTCTAAATGCTTTTGACAAAAGTTGGGGGGGGTTAGTTTTATCTACAGTAACAAAACTCGGTATGTATATTGTACTCTTCGAGCCGGACAACTTTCTAATTTACAGTCATTAGCTACGACCAACAGGAAGTCAGATATTTTGGTTTGAATGTGGATTTCAGATTCTGAGTTTTTAGCTACTCCTCCTAAGTAGTTTATTTTATTCACGCCAAACTTTTTCAACATGATGAAAATACATTAAAGATGCTAAATTGTGAACGGATATTGAATATCTCAAACGGTTTTGCTATGGTGAGGGATTAATGTAAAAAAAAAAAGAATCAGGAAATGTCTCATATCTTTCTAAAATGTAACTATACACCATTTATTTTTATATAAAATTATACAAATATTAGAACTAAACCCATTTTATTCATTTTTTTCAATTAAAGAATTATGTTTAAGTTTAAAAACAGCCAGAATGGTTTAGTCAAAAAAAAAAAAAATATTCCAAATCATACATAGTGCTATACTGCCCTCTTGTGTTCAAAATCAGGTAGGCCTATTTTATTTATATATAAATATTAGGGATGTTACTATGGGAATATTTTCCCACCGGTTAATCAACGTGTGACACCGCTGGGAGCTTTAAAATCGCTAACTTGGAAGTGGAAGTAAAATACGGACATCCGCACAAGACATTAATAATGGTGCAGAGTAGAGCGAGCTTTTTCAATTAATTCCTATGGAAGTAGGAATGAACTAAACAACGTTCACTCTGTTCTGCTCGTTCCTCACCGTGGGCGCGCACAGTTATGAATGCTCATGCAGCCGTGAGCATTTTAGTTTAATTTTAAAATTAGCGCCATTTCGGGTGGATGTATTACTTTCATTTATTTAACAAAAACACAATGTTGTTTTTTATTGCGAGTGTACACAAATATAAGTAAACACTTTGCAGTTTGAATGATGTCCTGTATGAAGAAAATGACGGAGTATGTTTTTATGTGTAACACACTGTTCAATTGCGCTGAGCCACCCACACACACACACACATTCCAGCATTGCAATCTTGACATCGCAAGCCTGTTCATTTATACATATGTGCTATATATATATATATATATATATATATATATATATATATTAGATCAATATATATGTTTTCCTTAAAATTTTTGAAAACCTATGCAATATGATGGATGTCCAAAAGATGGCACTCACAGACTGTTTTTAAATGGGGTTGGATAAATATCTTTTTGCTTTTAAACTGTGTGTGTGTGTGTGTGTGTGTGTGTGTGTGTGTGTTTGTGTGTGTGTGTGTGTGTGTGTGTGTGTGTGTGTGTGTGTGTGATTGTGCCTTGGTGTCTGTTAGTGACAAGAGTTTAACCCTTGTTCAAGCTTAAGTTTAAGACCTTGTCTTTTTGGATATATATATATATATATATATATATATATATATATATATATATATATATATATATATATATATTAAATTATATTATTATTTTTAATAATATATATACATATTGTTTTTTCTCCAAAATATTCATATAACCCATATATGTATTTAAATGTATTGTTTGCTTTAAATTAAATTAAGATTGTATATTTGGTAATTTAACCTAAATGAATTTAAAATTAATGTGCTATATTTCAGATTAATACAATCAAAGTTTTCCTTCATTTTAATCAACACTAACTTTATTCTCATCTGAATTATAAATAACTTATTTCTGTATAAAATAAAAAATCCCGAATAATCCAGACCAAACAGAGCGCACTATTCCTACAACATCATCAGTGCTGAAGCGGAACTACCAGAGCCTTCGGCAGATAGCGAGCAGATGCAGCATATGTGTTGTAATGAGGCAGGGTCAGGCCAGGGGGATCCATTTGCAGCTTTTTATTAAGAATGGTCAAGACAGAAAGGGTGAGCAATGGCAAACAGGGCAGAACAGAAAAGGCAGAGACAAACCAGGTTGACAGGCAAAGGGCCGAGGCAGGCAGCAAGAATCAGAGTCCAATAAACAATCCAGAATGGGCCAGGCAGAATGTAGTCAGCAACGGTAAACAATCGGTCAAATACAGAAATCAAACATGGGAAATGATGGCCGGGTAAAATCAATATAAATGGCTATTGTGGTTCACGATCATAGGCCCTGTCCCACATGGAACACTTCATATGAATTTTCAGTCTTGTGTACTTATTTCATGTGTCCGTAAAATCCATGAGACCGTCTGTAGGGTGTCTCCTTTGTCATTTTAGGTTTCAGAAGGATGCTCACGCATACTTTGTGGTTGATATGTGCCCTCTATGGGCACTTTTGCAGAGCCCACACTGATGCAAGCTCTACAGCACACTTCTTTTCGACAGTCAAAGCAGGGCTACGTTTTTGTACGTCGTGCACAATAACCCTAAAGGCACCAGGGTGGCGGTGTCACCGGCTTCTTATATATATATATATATATAAATATAGCTGCGAGCAGCAATGAAGGGCCAAAGCCGGCGACACCGCCACCCCGGTGCCTTTAGGTAACTAAAGGCACCGGGGTTGCGGTGCCACCGGCTTGGGCCCGTAATCGCTGCTCGCAGCTATATTTATATATATATATATATATATATATATATATATATATATATATATATATATATATTTATATTTATTCTTTTTATTATTGTCTTACTACCTTTTGGGCACTTTTGGGGCCCTTAACGTGCTCGAAAACTCTTGAAACTTTGCACACGGGTCAGAACCCGCGGCCATCAGGGCCGGGCTGAAGCTGGTACCCGGGCGTGGCAGGGGGGCTCGACAGCGCCCCCTGGAACGAGGTTTGAACACTTGTCCATATATCAAACACGCTTGCATGTAATAATCTGAAACTCGGTACACATATAGATCTCATTGGGCCGAACAACTTTCGTGCTCTAAGTTTTACGCCAGCCCAACAGGAAGTCGGCTATTTAGGGTTGTTTGGAAACGCATGCTCAGGAATTTAAAACACTTCTCCTAGGGAATTCAACCAATCGCCACGAAACTCGTGTGCATGAAGTCAAGACATTGAGGATAAAAAATTGTCAGGGGATTTTTGATATCTCGAACGGTTTGGCCATGGTGAGGAAACAAATTTATGGCGAATAATGGAAACAGGAAGTGTGTTATAACTTCAGCATACATTAACTGATCTTGATGAAACTTCAGCAGTGTGTTTGTTGTAAGAGGCCGATCACATGGATGTGACTATTGTGAGTCAAAGTTATAACGCCACCAACTGGCAGCAGGAAGTGTGTCACTTTCAAAATGCTTTTAAATCACCCTCTTATTTTCACCCGATTTGCTTCAAACCTTATGTGTATAATGTAAACACACACCAGATGTAGACCTGTGAAAGGATTATTTAATATCTTAAATACTGTTGCCATGGCAACGCATCAAATTTTAATATTCTTTCTGGATGCTTTTGAGACTCTTAACATTCTTCAAATTGCATGAAACTCGACAGACACATCTCATTTATTACCTAGTAGACATGTGCAAAGTTTCAGAAACGGGCGTGGTACAGGGGCTCAGTAGCGCCCCCTTTTGACAAAAGTGGGGGGGTTAGTTTTTTCTACGGTAACAAAACTCGGTATGTATATTGTACTCTTCATGCCGGACAACTTTCTAATTTAAAGTCATTAGCTCCGACCAACAGGAAGTCAGATATTTTGCTTTGAATGTGGATTTTTCAAGCATTTTCTCTCCCTCTCTGTCTCTCTCTGTGTCTCTGTGTGTGTGTGCGTGAGATTTGTTTTTATTCTTGTTTTTCAAGGTTTCGGGGGCTTTTGGGGCCCTTAACGTGCTCGAAAACTCTTGAAACTTTGCACACAGGTCAGAACCCGCGGCCATCACACAGCAAAATCCCCAGTGTTAAATTAACACTGCTCAGTGTTTATATGAGTCCACACTCTCAGTGTTATAGTAACACTGAACCAGTGTTAAAGTTAATGAGATAATTAAGTGCTTAATTGAGTGATGATTGAGCATTATTGAAGACACTTGATGTTAACAAGCAGATTCACTGAAGGAGAAAATTAATGTAAAATGGTCACCATTATGGTGATTGGTGTTTAGTTTAGTTGGGCTCTTGACCCTTACGTTATTAACTTTAGACTTTGTGTGGCTGCTGTAATTCAGTTATAATAGCCAGATGAACAAAAAAAAGGAGTTCTGATGGTGTTGGTTGTGTTTTAACATAATCATTATTTGACCTGACTCATTGAAAGCATAATTTCTGAGTTAAGTTTACCTTATGGATTATAGCAGCACTGTCATTGTTGAGCGTACCATTTATAGCTTTTTCAATGAAATCCAAATGATCAAATCAATTACAAAACAAACCTTCTTAAAAATTATTTCAGGTAGGCACACACAGATATCAAGAATTAGCATATGAATCTCAGCAATGGTGACAAACAGATATTACCTCTGAACATAAGATCATTATTTATTCATGCAGCAATGCATGATGGGAGCCATGAATGAGTTTTGATTGGTGGCACCCAGAATGCACTGAAACATGCTTTATAATTGCCACCATTGTTGAGATTCACAGGCTGATTCTTGATGTCTGTGTCAAAAAAAAAAAAAAAAATTATATGTGAAGAACTTGTTTGGATTATGTTGTAAAAGTTAAAAATAGTATGCTGTACAAAGACAGAGCTGATATAATGAATAAAGTAAATCTTACTCAGAAATTGGGCTCTATATGAGTTCAGTGATTCAGGTCAAATGATTGTGAAATAATGATTATGTTAAAGGGGTGATGAACTGAGAAATTAAATTTTCCTTGAGCTTTTGATATCTAAGAGGTCATCATATTATAAGAATTTCCTGTAAATTTCAGAACTGAAAACGTCCTTGTTAGTCCAATAAATGCTTTTATTGACACCAGGCTCAGCAAACGACTCGTGGGGAACTATGACGTCAAAGAGGATAAAACACCACCCCCGCTGAAGAAGATCAACGCCTACTTCAACACGGCTACTTTAGCCCCGCCCACCGATTCGCGCATTACACGCATAGCGAAATAACATGGGCCTACCTCGTGATGACAAACAGGATCGAGCTACCGAGCAATAAACATGACATTTACAAAATATTGTGCAGTGCCTGGTTGTGGAAGAAGACAGTCGCTGCATAAGCTTCCTCTGGATTCCAATAGGAATGCTTGGTTAAACTTTATTTTTAATGACGTTCCAGCTGATGTGGGTAAAACATTGTTCGTTTGTTCGCTTCATTTCACTAAGGATTGTTTTGTAAACAAGACACAGGTCGAGACTGGATTTGCAGAGCGATTAAGATTAGAAAACGGTGCTGTGCCTTCTATATTGGATCCGACAGGAATGGTGCAACACACTTATGTGAGTAAAATTTTTATTTAAAAAATAATAATAATCTGATAGGCTAGTATTGCATTGTTACAGATCGTTTGATATCTAATAATTATGTGTACATATGTATCAGTCTAATCGTTACTGACAAGTGAGTTGAAACTCCTTATAATATGCAAAACTGTTATCCACTCACAGCAGTGGCCGTTTACTTCCAAGTGAACGTCATAAGTTGACCTCAAACAACAATATAACATTTTTTAAAAAGCTAGTACATGACCCCTTTAAAACACAAGCACAACCATCATATCACATTTTTTCTATCTGACTGATATAACTCATTTACAGCAGTCAAACAAAATCTAAACTTAATGACTTAAGGGTCAAGAGCCCAACTAAAGCACACACTAATCACCATAATGGTAACATACCAATTACCAATTTTTTCCTTCAGTGATTCTGCCTGTAAACATCAAGTGTCTTCAATAATGCTCAATCATCACTCAATTAAGCACTTAATTATCTCATTAACTTTAACACTGGTTCAGTGTTACTATAACACTCTGAGAGTGTGGACTCATACAAACACTGAGCAGTGTTAATTTAACACTGGGGATTTTGCTGTGCAGGGACGGGCTGAAGCTGGTACCCGGGCGTGGCAGGGGGGCTCAACAGCACCCCCTGGAACGGGGTTTGAAAACTTGGTCCATATATCAAACACGCTTGCATGAATTAATATGAAACTCGGTACACATATAGATCTCATCGAGCCGAACAACTTTCGTGCTCTAAGTTTTACGCCAGCCCAACAGGAAGTCGGCTATTATGGGTTGTTTGGAAAACGCATGCTTTGGAATATGAAACACTTCTCCTAGAGATTGCATCCGATCGTCAGCAAACTCGGTGTGCATGAAGTCAAGACATTGAGGATGCTAAATTGCGGACGGATTTTTGATATCTCGAACGGTTTGGCCGTGGCAAGGAAATTAATTTATGGCGAGAAAAGAGAAACACAAAGTCTTATAACTTCTGCATACATAAACTGATCTTGATGAAACTTCAGCAGTGTGTTCGTGGTAAGAGGCCGATCAGATGGATGCGACTATTGTGAGTCAAAGTTATAGCGCCACCAACTGGCAACAGGAAGTGTGTCACTTTCCAAATTCTTTTGACAAAAGTGGGGGGGGTTAGTTTTACCCACAGTAACAAAACTCCGTACGTATATTGTTCTCATCAAGCCGGACAACTTTCTAATTTACAGTCATTAGCCCTGACCAACAGGAAGTCAGATATTTTGGTTTGAATGTGGTCATTTTCTCTCTTTCTGTGTGTCTATGTCTCTGTGTCTGTGTCTCTCTGTGTGTGTGTGTGTGTGTGTGTGTGTGTGAGGGGGGAGGGGGGCTAGATAAACCATTTGTATATATATATATATATAAATAAATATAGCTGCGAGCAGCGGTGAAGGGCCCGAGCCGTTGCCACCGCCACCCCGGGGTTGCGGTGCCACCGGCTTGGGCCCGTAATCGCTGCTCGCAGCTATATTTCCTTATTATTATTTATTCATACAAGTACGGTGGCCCTAAAGGGGCATGATTATGTAAAAAAATATATGAGATGGGAGGAAAAGTTATATGTCTGTTTTTTTTTTGTCTCGCAAATGTTTTGCATTTGCTCACAAAATGTTTTGTGTTCCCCCGAGAACACAAAAGTTTCACAGGGGAACGCAAACATTTTGCGAGTCAATGCAAAAACATTTAAATATATATTTTTTCCTCCATCTTCAATTGCATTTTCAAAACGCTGTTGTCGCATAAGTGAACGGCCAAAACGCAAAAAAAGTTTTCCGATTTTATTTGAAAACCATGTCGTATAAACACCACCTTAAAAGGCTTTGTGCATAGGTCTGTTGTTTTGTTCCAGATGTCTTCATTGCACAATGTTTGCAGTAAATAAACACTGAAAAATTAACATTTTCTCTGTGGTGTGAATTTCTAGGGTATTAATGACCCATCCTGATAAAAACAACAAAGAAAACATGAATAATTGGAGAAGACAGTAATTAAATAATTAAAATCAAGCGTTTCATTTTTATATGTCTATGTGGTGTTTATAAAGGGACATTGTGTAGGAATTTCTCCCATCTAGCGGTGAAATTGTATTTTGCATTCAAACGAATTGTGCTCTCCAGCGCCTCGCTTTTTCAAATGCATGTTGCATCTACGGTAGCTGTTATGTACCAAAAAATCTATGACAGGATGTCTTCTAATAGCACTTCGTCGAGTTTTCCTTCGGGTGAACAGGTTTGTTATTTCAAACAAACTGCAACTTGACACAACGAACAAACAAATGTTACAGTATGAACAATAACAGTGCAATGCAGCCTTTTAAACTTGCCGGGGCAGTGACAAGCGCCTCTCACTGCTCTGCTCCTCCGTTTCTGCTGCTTTCAGTTACGTGACGCTGGTTCTGAACGAAAATGCGTTGTGGAAACACGTTGGCTTAATACTTTTTGACCCTCTCTGCTATTATAGTTTTTCAAGATGGCGGAACGACATGGAAGTCTCTGTGGACCGATCCATCACATGTATATAAAGATAATAAATTCTTTGTTTACGAGGATAAGTCAGATAATTGGCAGAGGTATTTGTCCACCATTGAGGACATATTTATGAATAAAAATATTGGTTTTAGATAATAAAATACCTAAAAAACTACACATTGACCCTTTAATATGCTTTAAATCAAACCATGTGCAAAGTGTTTTCTCCTTAAAACTCCAGTGAACCAAAGAGAGTCTCAAAAACACGTTTTGAAATCGCTGGTGTTTCTGACGTCACAAACTACCCAATTAGATCAACGTGTGATCGTCAACAGGTAGATCTCTGAGCTGCTGTGAGTGAGTGGAGGCAGGGCTCATTTGCATATTCATAGAACCACATATACTAAATGAGCCAAGCGTGTAGAGTTACATTCAAGCTATTTTAAGGCATGAAAAAAAAAACAAGGGAAAACTTTTCAAATTTGAGATTTTGGTGATCAAAAATTTGTTTTAAGTGATAAATATGAATAAACACTATATGCTGTTTGTGTAGGTCATGCCATCAGCAAGTCAGACAAATATGTCATTAAATTCAAAGATTGATGAAAGGGGTGGAGAAAAGGAGGAAAAAAAGACTAGAAAAAAAAGGAGTGAGTGAGACAACAAATCCCATTAGCATAAGCACAGAGTCAGAAAATAGATTCCCAAAGCTGCGGATCTGTAGACGTGTAAGGCTGCATCAGAAATCACATTCTTCCCCACTATATAGTAGGTGAAAAACACTATGTGACAAAAGAAGTATGTCTGAATTCACATCACAGTACTCATAAATAGGCAAAAAGTATCCGGATGACCTACAACTTCCGGCATGATTCTGAAGTGTGCATACGATGGACAATTTAATATCCCATGAGGCAATGGGAGAGGATTTGTGAATGACTGTGAAGCAACACAACTGATGCTGGTAGGTCATATTATGACAGTGACCCACTCAAAAAAATGATGTGTTGGCTTTACTTAACTTTTTTATGTAAACATGTTCCACTGGTTCCACATAACTGGGTTTCGTTAAACAAACATAATTTGTTCATGTAACTTCAACATCATGGAAGTCATTTTAACCGATCCAATTAAACTCTGAGCTGAGTGTTAAATGAACACTGAAGCAGTGTTAAAGTTAATGAGATAATTAAGTGACTAATTGAGTGATGATTGAGCATTATTGAAGACACCTGATGTTAACAAGCAGAATCACTGAAGGAGAAAACCGGAATTTCAGGTCACCATTATGGAGATGAGTGTTTGTTTTAGTTGGGCTCTTGACCCCCACATTATTAACTTTTTATTTTGTCTGGCTGCTGTATCTGAGTTATAAAAGCCAGATAATCAAATAGAAAATGAGATCTGTAGCTGTTGGTTGTGTTTTAACATAATCATTATATCACAATCAGTTGACCTGAATCACTGAACTCATACAGAAGCCAAATTCTGAGTTCAGTTTACCTTATGGATTATTGCAGCACTGCCGTTGTAGACCATACCATTTTTTTAGCCGTTTCAAAGAAATCCAAATGATCAAATAAAAAAAATAAAAACTTCTTCAAAAAAACTTAAAAAAAAAACATTTGTATGCAGGCACACACAGACATCAATATTTAGCGTATGAATCTCAGCAATGGTGACAAACAGATCACCTCTGAACATAAGCTCATTATTTATTCATGCAGCAATGCATGATGGGAGCCATGAATGAGTTTTGATTGGTGGCACCCAGAATGCACTGCAACATGCTTTATAATTGTCACCATTGTTGAGATTCACAGGCTGATTCCTGATGTCTGTGTGTGCCTACATAAACTAATTGTTTTTTTTTATTTTTTATTTTTATTGATTTGATCATTTGGATTCCATTGAAAAGGCTAAAAATGGTTAGCCTGGGAAAACCCAGACAACTTCCGGCAAATTTAGATTTGGTCTGAAAGTTAGTCTGGCAAAGAGCTCATTCAAGCCCATTTCCAAATCCGTCGAAATCGAGGCACCAATCAGAAACCTTGGGGTGGGCTTTACACGATGACGACAGCGCTAGCTGAATCGACTGCAGGGCGGGATTTCCACTGAAGTGGTTTGGGGGAAAAATCACGCGCTGGCTGCGCAGCGACGGTGAAGCAGATTTTGTTGCCTAGCTGCTACATTACAAAGATGGATGCCGCCGTGGATCATCACTCGTCCGAATCAGCTATCGCGTCTGTTTTAAGCGATTTGAACGTTTCCTTTTAGTTAAAAACCGAGCAAAGAATAACACTCGAAGATGTATCTCCGTCACTCTGCATACGTCATCTCCTTCTGATTGGTTTTAGGTCTAACCAGAAAAATTTGAGCGACGTCCATTGGTGACGCCCCTCTGGAAATGATTTTTCTACGAAGCTTTGCCAGACCCTTACTCAGTTACAACTGAGAATGGTCTGGTTTTAACCAGGCTAAAAAATGGTATGCTCTACAACGGCAGTGCTGCTCTAATCCATAAGGTAAACTTAACTCAGAATTTTGGTTCTATATGAGTTCAGTGATTCAGGTCAAATGATTGTGATATAATGATTATGTTAAAACACAACCAACATCATCAGATCACCTTTTCTATTTGATCATCTGGCTGTTATAACTCATGTACAGCAGCCAAACATAATCTAAAGTTAATAATGTGGGGGTCAAGAGCCCAACTAAAACAAACACTGATCACCATAATGGTGACATGAACTTCCGGTTTTCTCCTTCAGTGATTCTGCTTGTTAACATCAGGTGTCTCCAATAATGCTCAATCATCACTCAATTATTCACTTAATTATCTCATTAACTTTAACACTGCTTCAGTGTTCATTTAACACTCTGCTCAGAGTTTAATTGGATCGCTTAAAATGACTTCCATGATGTTGAAGCTACATGAACAAATTATGTTTATTTAACGAAACCCAGTTATGTGGAACCAGTGGAACCTGTTTACATAAAAAAGTTAAGTAAAGCCAACACATCATTTTTTTGAGTGTACACACATCCATTCTAAATAGAAACATTCTTTCTTAGCACTCGCAATTTAAGTACTTATTCAAAATAAGTATCAACTCAAGAGAGTATGTGATTTCGTATTGTAGGGTATGAGCGCAGAATCATGAATTCATTATTTCTTAACACAATAAACACACATTAACGGAGGGTTTCTAAAGCCCCAACCTATGACTCTTCCAATTCTAAATCTTCCCTTAGCGCCAGCCAGTCTGGAGGGTAGATTAATTTGTGACACCTTTACAGCGTAATGAGTCCCAACAGAGATCCTCGCGCAGCCCCGGTTTGCTCGCGAGCCAACATCAAAGAAGATCGCTATCTCCAAATCCCCCCCAGAGAGGGAAGGAATGCCAGATGCGCAAATGGACAACACACACACACACACACACACACACACACATATATGCATCTCTAACAGTAAAACCCAGAAATGAGTGATTCTGAAATGTAAACATGATGTATTCCTGTATGTTTGAAGTTTATACTGTATCGAGTCTATCTAGGACTGTTAGTTATGTAGTTGAACCTTGCGGACTTCTATAAAGGTCTAAGAGTTTATATATATCCTTGTATGCGTAACAAACACAGAGTGATTGGTATCAAACGAAATCGTTCAACTTGCTCGAGCCAAATATATGTAAGAAGTTAATGAAAAAAAATATTCTACTATGTTTTTCCCATCTTTGTAAGTGAAAGGCCAAACGCTCGTCCTCCTAAAACACGCGAATGAGGTCATCAGATTAAGACAAAGGGAATATCTGGCGCCAAAAATCTGTGAGTTGCTATTGGTCTTTGCTCCCAAAGAAGGGGGCGTTAAGTTTCACTTTAAAAGATGTGAGAGGGCTCTTCTTCGCTCTCTTTCGTGCTACTCTTCCTGTGTATGTCCTGCGACCTAGTCATCTCATTTTATCTTTGGTTTTATTTTACGTTTAACTTATTTGATGCTCAGTTCTCGTCGGCAGACCGAACGCAGCATATTACATTTTGATACAAGTCCTTTATCCTCTGGGTGAAAGGACTCCTCCACAGCATAACCTTAAGACTTTCGAATTTCTCGCGAGCTAACACGCTCTCGAAACACCGAAAGGACGCATCCAGCTCACCAACTACGAGGACATCCACACCCACACACGCTTGCGTGCCCAGCGACATAAAGGTCCCGTGCAAGTATAATTCAATCCAAATTCAAGCGCGATAAAGTGTGTATTTTCCTTGTTGGCTCTAAAGGTTCAACTGTGGTAACAATCTTAGTTTTCCTGTCCTCTACTTTTCTTTCTTACTGTTTTTGCTTTTATTATTCGATATATTCATTGTTAAATGTAGTTGTATTTTCTAGTACATTTGTATTAAACCCATTATACTCTTGATTGTCTCTGTTTGTTGGCCACGGAACAAAGCCTCTTTAATGTATGATCTAAAGCTACGAGCTGATACTGTTAAAGTTAACTAATTTGATTAGTAAACTGATACTAAGGATAAACCTTTTTGAGAATTGATAACGAATATCAAACAAGCAGCTCGGTGGACGAACTGACTTGGGATAACAGTTACAGTTAACTCTATTAAGGTATTCTGTAAATTAATATAGCCACCTGCACGTGAATTATATACTTAATTAATTACAATTCGTTGTGTTAATTAACTATATATATCTGAAGCAGACGCGTGAGCTATATAATCCCTATTTGGGTGATTTGTATGTATGATGATCTAGTTCGGACCTGTATTCCATCACTGTTGATTCTAAATTAATAATTGTTGGATACTTATTCCCCAAACCTGAGCTAAATTCCTTACATATTATGGTGGAGAATATGCGAGCACATTTTAAGCTTTGTTTGTGAACAACTAATGCAGTGTCAATTTTGTGTATTGTGTTGTTAATTTTGTATTCGAGCGCGCCGCCGCAGCGCGACCTCCCTAACGAACTAAGGCACAAGCCGATTGTCAGTTCAGCATTCACGGCGGCTAAATATATGTTAACATTTATTTCGCCACCGTGAATTACTAAAGTAAACTGCAGTTCCATAATATTGGAATTTGTCCCTGTAAAGACAAAGGCTCTTTGCGCATTTTGATATCAAAACCGCCTGCAGAACTGAACGTTCTCTCAGCGCGAGAGTAAACCTGACCAGAGCGAAGTTCCTCTCATCAATAGTAAAAAGGCCTGATATTATAATCGTTAGATAAACGATAACTCTTGGTTGAAGATTGACCTAGCTAATCAATCAAAACCAAAAACATTTAAATCAGAGTGCTATTGTGATTAAATGTTTACGAGAGCCGGACAACAGAAGTAGAATTCCTGTGTCCATATTTATGAGTAGTGTAAACCTGCCCATAAAACCTGCCTTTGTGCAGTATAGCACCGAAAAATCCGCCGAGATTTGAAATTGTATGTTTGTGATTTGCACAGAAAACCTAAGAGCGAAAACTCTCTCAGAACTGAAATCACACCGAATGCAATTCCGCTGACAAACGCTGGAGGGCAACCTTTAAGTGTTTGCTAGTGTGAACAACCCACACCCTACGACGTCATCTTGCGTGACCACCAGTACGCCCTCGTGTGGACAGTAATCGATAAGTCAGCCGTTTCTCAATTCATTCGCCCTGCAACTTAATTTCCTTGTGATTGAAATCGTGCGGTCTAATTCCCAATACTTAGTTGCATTTACAGCTGGCTTGTAATAGCATTATGGGATATTAGATTTCTTGTTTTCTTTACATTCGATTCTACATTGTAACGTTACAATTATTTTGAAGTTTGGTGCAAACAAGATTTGAATTAAAACTTCAACTTAAAGTTTCAGTTCAGCCACTGATATCCACTTTTAGAAGGGAGTGCGCCTCCTCGTGGTGCTAAGTCTACTTACCACCCTTTTTGCTTTCATTTTCTGTTTTGAATTTGGTCTATATCCCTCTGTCCTTGTGGCTTTCATTTTTATTTTAATCTTTAATATCTCTCTTATCACTGATATTTTACAGTAATCTGATTATTATCAAGATATAATTCGGATCGTTAACTCCTTTTTACACGCTTATTTTAAGATTGGTTCAAACAACTTTGAATTTAAGTTAAAATTAAGGTGTCTAAGTCAACCAGGTTAACCACAGGGAGGAAGTGCGCCCCCTTTGTGGTGAAATACCACTACTGCGGTTTGTCTTCTCCTGTGTTCATCCTGCTTGGCTTATTTCGACTTTTCTCTTTTGATTATCTCATAATTATTAATGATACCTTACCGTTATCATTTGTAGTTATCGGATATTATTCTGATTTTCCTTAATTCTTCTTGCATGCTTATTTAAATTTGATTTAAACTTCTTTGAATTTAAATTGAATTAAGTTTGTCTGTTCAGTCAGGTGCATCACCACTGAGGAAGTACGCACCCTGGTGGCACCAACACGCCACTACAGCCTGCCTCCTCCTGTGTTCCATCTGGTTTTCTTTATTTTCTATTTTTCTCTTTTGGGGTTAGGTTATTTTGGTAAAATACATCATTATCATAATTTCCCTTTGTTTATTATTAATTAGTAAAACATTTGACTCTTATTGCTACAAAAAAAAAATCAATCCATTTGGTTTGAACAAGAAATCCTTAATCCACTTTAAGTTTCACTTGTTTAACCTTTGTGTATTTGTAGGTGGCATTCACTAGAGTACTGTGGTGAGTTGCGGCATTCTCTGATTGGCACACCGCAGGTGAGGTTACCCGACCGGCGGTACTGACGCTGGCCGTGTGTGAGTTTCGGACACTCCCGAATCCCGTACCATTGCTGCGTCACGCAACCGCGACATCAGCAATTTGGCACTCCAATAGGTGACGTCAACCACGTCAGTCGACACACAAGGCAATTTTGGAATAATTACCTAAACCGGGGCCTATAGAGGGGCCACTCTTTTTGAGGGTTCTAGGGAAAATCCACTTTGCCGTGCCGTCTGGCGATTGACCACTTCGGGGTGCCAGTTGTGTTTAAAGTCAGGTTGTTTGAGGGGGCGCAGCAGGGTACAGGGAGACAACGGAGTTGCCCGAGAACACGGGCGGTCAAGTGTTGGGAACCGTCGGAGGGGTGACTGAGCCACGGGGTCCCGCCAGAGTGGCCTCAATTCACCGCAGGTAAACTAAATTTAGTGAAACACATTCCGCTTACTATAAGCCACAGAATACTAGATATCTCCCGGATAGTTTAAGTATTTGGCCCATCTCTTCTCCAAGCCACACCATCGTCCTAGGGTTTTCTTCCCCGATAGCCCTCACTCACCTGTTGGCCCCATCTTAAACCCTAGCAGCAGGCTCAGGCCTCCTTATCCCCTGTAACACTTCGTGTGTTATCATCCGTTCCATTTCCTTATAGACCTATTAATTTTTCTTCTTGTTATTTCACTTCAACTTTCTATCTCACTAATTTTCCCGTTCTGCTGTGATTTGTTCCTTTCAGTTCATCTAGACACAGAACCTTTGGGAGACACCAAGGAGAAAGCTAAATCATAGATCAACAATCTTGATTTAGCCCCTGCGCTGACCTGCACAAATTGTCCCCACCTAACTGTTTGCATCAGTTAGCTAAAATTCTCATGGACGGCATAAGCCTTACTAGCATAATTCGTTAACCATAGAACGAGCTTGCACTGGTTTCTTTGTGTGTGTGTGTGTTCTGTATTCCTCTCGCCTACAGTGAGCAGCATGTCCCGTGCCTCCAGTCCCGCAGCCCACTGGGACAACCTCGACGCATGGCTGACAGCCATGACGGCTACCTTCCTGCCCAAGGACGCCGGCGACTCAGAGCCCCGGAGCCAAGAGCAGTTGGACGGCGACTTGGACAAACTAATGACACACGATCCCACCCAGAGCTACAACTACAAAGACTGGGCCAGAATCGTGGGAAACCTCGCTCACACCCTTGTCGACCAGGCACGGCTCAGCGAAAGAAACGTCATCGACCTGGAACAGGAGGCAGCAACGCTGAGGCTCCAAGCGGAGGAGGCCCGGAGTGACCAAGCCAAGACCCAGAGTCAGCTAGATCAGCTCCTACTCGAGACCGAGGATCAGCGCAAGGAAAAAGAGGAAACGGACCCAGAGCTACAAAAGGAAGTGGAAAGACTTCAAAAGGCCCTGTCTGACCTTCGTCGGGACACAGACCGAAGAGAGAAGTTGGAGAGAAAAACCAGAGAGGAACTCGATGGACAAATCCGACAAGGTGAAGCTCTTCTTGAAAGAGCAAAGATTGAACTAAAAGAAAGAGACGCTAAGGCCAAGGCCTGTGAGAAAAATTTGAAAGCGGCCCGAGTTGAAATCCATGAGCTTCACCAGCACAGAGGGGATTTAAAAGATGAACTTGACATTGTTCACAGAGAGTTAAAACACTCTTATAGACTGCAGACTGACCGGTCAGAGGAAACGCACACCACTGAGTTTCCCCTGACCTACCGGCCCACACCTTTCAGCCAAGAACTCAGAGCTGAAAAGGGGGGCGAGAGCCCACCGTTCAAGACATCACCAACCAGCCCACGAGGACCCTCGTCAGCAGCAAGGGAGGGGGGGCCTTTCCAGCCAGCCACTGACCACGGCATGGCCCCAAAAGAACTTGACAAGCTGGCCCGAAACATCCCTACGTTCACTCCGAACCCTGCAGGAGGCCATGATGTGCATGCCTACCTACAAGATATAGACTTTCACTTGCACACTAATCCCAATGTGACCACATGGGACAGATTGTACCTGCTCAGAATTACGTCTAGTCGTGACGTCCGCAGCTTCCTAGATCGCCAACCAGAGACTGTCAAATCCGATTACCAGCAGCTGCGGCAGGCTTTCATCAGGGAATTCTCTGATCCAGAGACCGATCAAGGACTCATCGCTGCCATGGACCTCAAACAGGCCCGACAGGAAACTCCACAGGCCTACTACAGCCGCATCCGACGAGCCTACTTCGGTGCACGGAACGAACCCGGGATGGAAGAAGATTTCAATTTCCGAACTCTATTCCTCCGTAACCTGAATCCCACGGTGAGCCATCACTTAGGGGTCCTGGCCTGCCCTCGGAGCATGAGTACCCAACAGCTGCGAGACTTGGCCCATAAAGCTTTCACCAAGCAAAAGATTGCTTCTGAAAAGACTGTAAAAAATCCATCCATTTGCACTGTCACTGATCAGCGCTCCGAGCTGGCACTAGAGGCCGCCCAGCAGCACCACAACAACAGACCTTTTAATAACGAGTCAAGACCGTTCCAGGCCAATAGAGGGCAGCACAACCGTGATGGTGCTCGCCCTAAGCACCAGAGCGGACGCTCTGAAAGATTCTACGGCAGCCCACGGCCCTCCCACAACCAAAAGGGTGGAGCCACGTGGGAAGCCAGCAGACGGCCCAGAAAGAGCCGAACCCCATCAACTAGAACGTCCAGCCCAGACAGCCCGCAGCGAAATACCTCTCGGCATGTCCCAGGCAAGTCCAAGTCCGAGCCTACCTCAAAGAAAAACAGTGACGCCACGTCGGAATCCGCAGAGATCCTGAAAATTCTGAAAGAGCTTATCCATAAGAAACCTCACAAGGAAGACAAAGAGGACAGGCCAGACTCCTCATGACTAAGAGTAAGACCTGAAACCAACACCCTTCCTGACCGCCCTCCTACCGAACCAAGCACCCAAAGCCCCGCTCTTCAGACACAGACTACAGAACCAGCTGTCACATCACCAAGAGATAGTGTCATCCACTCGGTGCAGTTAACAACCGCACCCCCTGAAGCGGACAACACAATTTGTCACACCAGTGACCAAACCCCTCAGATACCAGAAAGTGCTGTGTTGGTTGTGTGTCTCTGCAACGAGCCACAAGAGACCGACACTAACTGCTTATCGATCACCACACAAGCCCAGACACCAAAACTCCTGGGTAATCTGATCGAAAGGGGCGTGGCACGCAAAATATACCTGGCCATCACTTTGGAAAACGAGGTGAGACTCGAAGCCCGGGTGGACACCGGCGCAGACCTCACTTTGATATCAGCTGAACTTTTCAAAAGACTCAGATTTGAAGCTAAGAGACAAAATCGAACTCTAAAATCTCAGAATTGTGTGCTGAATGTGCAGTCATACAGCCAAAATGACATCCGGCTTGAACAAGTAGCTCCCATTCATTTAACGATTGGTCCTATGAGTCTGGTACACCCTGTGTACATCTCACCGATGGACACATATCCCCTCCTCATCGGCAAAGATCTGCTAGACCGTTTCGAGCCCCTGCTGGACTTCAGACAGCTGAAGATTTGGGCTCAAGTGCGGGAACCTCTCCCCTTTCAGCCACCCAGGTCACCTGAGCCAGACTGCCAGGTCACAGAGGTCACGGGAATTCTCGCAACCTGCCGCAAAGACACAGCCTCAGCACCAGAGCGAGATTCAAGTTCGCTACTCTGCACATTCCAGCTCACCAAAGACTCTGAGCCCTTCTGCCCCAAGGTCAAAGGCGACGTGCAGTTGAATAAAGTAACCACTACTGACATCATACTTGCACTATGGGCAGACAACTCAGCCATCAGTGTATCACTATTCAATGCCCTCACTGAACACACACCAGACCTTCCGTCTGCCAGCAAGCGCACCCGTTTCCCTTTGAACTCATGCCCATCAAACATGGTGACCGCCAAAGGCATCTGCGCTTTGAACTTGCAATGGAACCACCGGTGCCTGACCCATTACTTCCTGGTCCTTCCGGACCCGCCCCATGATGTCTACATCGGTGCAGACATTCTGATTCGCCTCCAGGCTCATGTAGACATTATTAACCCCTTAACTGTCACCCCCCCTTTTATCGCATAGACATAAAAATCATTATCCAAACTTAAATGGTTGTAATTCAAGAATGCTTTGGAATATAGACCTATGGTTGGTCTTGTTTTTTTCCAGACATTTTCCAGATTATTGTAGAAGTGTAGAAATGATTAAAAATGAAACAGAAAAAAAGTTATATAAGTATAAGTTTATGAAATTATTTAATGTAAAAATATAATTATTAATATTTTATGAAAACAAACTGAGGTTTCTACCAATCTTTCATAATTTTTAATGTTTATTGCTATTTCAAAATAAAAGCCTAAACACGCCTAATGAATATGAAATATTCTTGTTGCAAATTGATAAATTACTGCTCATCTGTAATTTATTTTAGAAAACAGCCACCATATATGAAAACTAGAGATTTCAAGCTTTCAAATGATATATAGTTTGTCAATATTACTTTAGGTTTTTACTAAGATATTATTGTTTTAAATATATAGTGACAAACGTCCCACCTGTGGGACGGTGACTAATGAGGTATTGTGGGCCCCACTGACTTTACAGCCAGTCATTGTTCCAACCAACACTGAGAACCTCATGTCAGGCCAGACCATTCCAGAGGTCTGCACCTTAGTCAACGAACAGGAAACTGTCGTACCAGCGTATACCAAAGGGGTCGCTGTTCGGCTCAACATACGATGTGGCCAAAACCTAAACCACACACTGGGTTTCTTTCATCCCTCACCCGAAGGCGTTGAACTTGGACTCACGCTAGAGGCCACACCCCTCACTGAAGTGTCCTCCCGTACAGTCTACATCCTTTTCAACAACTGCATGGCGAAAGACATCACCATTCCAAAAGCCTATCGGGTGGGGTGGCTAGTGAGCCACAACTTTCCTGACTTTGAACTCACATTACCAATCATTGGGCCCCTCCCATCCTCAATGATGCCCGAAGGGAACACCGACAACACAGTGTTCACGACACCCTTCAAGATCATCTCCATCACTTCGGTCATGCCGGTGGACAAAGACCAGGTATGCAGAACAGAACTGACAGATGACCAACACCTGGCAGTATACACAGTCTCCAAACAGCCTGCCTGCGAGACTGATGAAACTGCTGCACCTCTGCCTGCCAACATGACAGACGACACACCAACTGAGGAGCCGTACCCAGGATTTGAATCTCAAGTTCAGCAAATTCTAAAAGACGCTGACGCAATTAAAGATGATGCAGACCTACAAAGACTCAGACAAGTCCTTTACAAGTTCAAAGCATCCTTTGCCAAAGACTCTTTAGATTGTGGTCTCACCAAACTCCACACCGTGCGCATCCCAACGCACCCTCAAGCTCCTCCCACTTTTGTCAGGCAGTACAAGATCCCCATCGCATCACACGAACCGGTGCAAGAGATCATCGATTCCATGCTTGAAAAAGGTGTCATCCGTCCATGTAACAGCACCTATTCTGCCCCGATCTGGCCCGTGATCAAACCAAACGGCAAGTGGCGACCCACCATTGACTACAGAAAACTGAATCAACAGGTGCCACTGTCGCGATGGCCCATGACCCAGCTGGAACAAGAAATACCCAGAATCAGAGGTGCCACAATCTTCTCTACACTTGATGTGGCCTCTGGATTCTGGACCATACCAGTGCATCCAGAAGACCAGCACAAGCTAGCTTTCACGTTCGGCAACAGACAATTCACTTTCACCAGGTGTCCGTTCGGCTATGCCAACTCACCTGCTGAGTTCAACATCTTCCTGAACAAAGCATGCCCAGATGCCAGAATGAGAGGTAACCTCATCTACGTAGACGATGTTCTAATGAAAAGCAAAACAGTGGCTGACCACTTAAAAGAGATAGACTATGTTTTGAACCAATTGTCAACTGCCGGCGCCAAGATCGCTCTCCACAAAGGACAGTGGTGTCGAACCAAGGTCAACTACGTAGGCCTACTGATTGGGTCACAGGGCATCGAACCTCAGTCCAACCGCATTCAAGCCGTCCAAAACATCAAACCACCCACCAACATCTCAGAACTGCGAAGTTTTCTAGGGGTGTGCAATTACTCACGGCAATTCATCGAGAGCTACTCAGACATTGCAAAACCTCTGACAGCCCTTCTTAAAAAAGACTGCCCATTTGTCTGGACTGAAGTTCAAGACAATGCCATGAATGAGCTGAAACATCACCTGTGCACAGCCCCATGTCTGGCTTACCCTGATCCACAAAGAGAGTTCTACTTAGAAGCTGGATTCTCCAACCACTGTCTCAGCGCTGGCCTATACCAACGCCACGATCAAGGCAAAAGAGTAGTCGCGTATGCCAGCAAGACACTCCTGCCACCAGAGACTAAATTCCCAGATTGTGAAAAAGCTCTGCTCTGCACCGTATGGGCCATCCAAAGATTCTCCAACTACATTGGAGCCCAGAAGGTTATTATAGAGACCTGCCACCAGCCTGTCATGTTCCTCAACAGCCAACGTATCAGAGATGGCGTGGTCACCAATTCACGCATTGCCACGTGGTTAATGGCCCTCCAGGGGCGCAATGTCGAGGCAAGATATGCTCAGAATCACAAATCTGCACTAGGCAACGGCCTGGCAGCCTGCCAAAACTGCTCTGATAACACACCAGCTGCGACGGTGGATGTAGAAGAACCCCAACAGCAACAACTGACCAGTCACAGGTACTTTGAAGAGAATGCGTGCCAAGGTATGCCCACAGCCTACGTCGATGGATGTTCCTACAACCACGAGGGCACTCACCAAGCAGGTGCGGGCGTGCTATGGGTAAATGACCAGCCATGCCCACCACAACACTTCAAGTTGGGCCCGCAGTCATCACAATATGCTGAGGTAGCAGCCATTCTCATAACACTGCAAATCGCATCGACACATAACATCAGAGAACTCCTTATCTGCACAGACTCTAACTATGCCAGACTCAGTTTCACATGCCACCTTCCAGGCTGGAAACAAAATGGCTTTAAGACTTCAAATAACAAACCTGTCACACACCAACACCTGTTCCAGGCATGCGATGACATCACAAGAACACACAACATGATTGTCTACTGGAAAAAAGTGAAAGGACACTCAAGGCAACCGGGCCTTGACAAAGACTTGAATGATCAAACTGATGCTCTAGCCAAGACTGGCGCACTACATGGCAATCTCTGGTCACCCCCAACCAACCCACCCACTGTGAACGTTGCAGTAATAACCCGTAGCAAACAAACCTTTCCTGCAACAGTGCCAACCTCACAACCTCTAACGCTAGCTCCACAAATGTCAAACAACGACATAGCGAACATGCAGGCCTCTGATGCATCCATACAGGGTATTCTAAACCACCTCTCAGACCCCTCCAACCACCCTATCGCACTGTCTGAACTCACAGGTAACCCGTGCCTCAGACGTCTACATGACATCAAACACATGATGCGTGTGACACACAACATTCTGTGGTATGCACCTGATGACATCACTGCGCCAAGGCTTGTGGTGCCACAGTGCCTAAGGGGGGTCATGCTGATGTATGCACACGACGCACCATGTGCCGGACACCACGGTACCAGGGCCACTTATGAGACTCTGAAGCAAGTGGCATACTGGCCCCGCATGCAGAAAGATGTTGCAGAATATGTCAGAGAATGCCTGGTCTGTTGCCAGTTTCAACCAGCAAACCCAAACCACAGAGCTCCACTGCAACGCAGAGGAGTCACATTTCCATGGTCAGACCTCCAAATCGACTGGGTAGGACCTCTGCCCAGGTCAACGAGGGGCAACAAGTACTTCCTCACGGTCGTGTGCCAGTTCACAAAGTGGGTAGAGTGTCTTCCGGCACCCAACGACACTGCCCAGACCACGGCATACCTCATGATGAACCACATCTTCTCCAGGTTCGGACTGCCATTGAGAGTCAACTCAGACAGAGGTACTCACTTCACAGCTGAGATTATGCAGCAGATCTGGAAACTCCTGGGAGTTCAAGCTCAACTACATGTCAGCCATCATCCGATCTCATCTGGCCAAGTGGAACGTTCGAACCGGACCGTGGTCAGTATGCTGAAAAAGTATATGTCTGCCAACCAGAAAGACTGGGATGTGAAACTCCCGCTGGTGTTAATGGCCCTCAGAGCCACCCCGCAGGACTCAACTCACGTGTCTCCCTTCGAACTAATGACTGGGCGGCAAATGACACTGCCACTGCATCTGCTGTATCAGCCAGGAGACTCCAACCTAGTGACAGCCTGCACCACTCACCAGTACCTCGACGAGCTACACCAACACCTGAAAGCAACCTTTGCCTTCGCCCAACAACAGCCTCAAAAGAGTGCCGAAGGCCAGAAAGCATACTATGACCGGAAAGCGTCACACCAGGAACTCGACATGGGCGACAGGGTCTGGTATTATAGCTTCACACAATCATCCCACACAGCCTCCCATCGGCTGTCAAAGAAATTCCTGCCCCACTGGACAGGACCTCATGAGATCGTTGACAAACTCTCCCCGGTGGCGTACCGAATCCAACTAAGCCGGGGACAGAAAGATCCAGTTTTCAAATGGGTCCACCGCAATCAAATTAAAAGACATGTGGCTGCGGGCAGGGAAAGGCGGGGAGGGGCCAATGCAAACTAACCTGATTACCGTCCCAGGAGCGAAAAGACTGTCCTGTCCAACCAAGGACAACCCTCGCTGACCTACTGCCTCTCTTTCTCTCCCTTTCTCCCCCCCTCTACCCTTTTTGCTCTCACCAGGATGCTGCTGTGGTTTGCCATCCTGTGCCTTCAGTCGACCAGAGGACAGCCGCAATCGGAGATCATCTCACCAGGTCCGGCATCAGGCATCGTCCTGAGGGAACAACCGGGACTCCTGATCACCAACTGCCGGACCCACACCCAGAAAGTATATGTTCGACTCGACCCCCGGAATGTTTACAGAGCACATTACCCCAGCGCAGTAGCCCAATAGAGTTGGGCCGGTGCCCGATGGACAGAGGACTCCCTCACTCACGCTGAAGCCGATGTCAGGCACATGCTCAATCAACTTGAGAAAATGACTGTCACACAAGCGGAGCTAAGTGGACACAACCGCCGCTCCAAACGGTTCCTTGGAGCTTTGCTCGGAGCCGCCGCTGCCGTCGGAACTCTGTTTAACATCGGTATGTCTAGTGTCAACTCAGTGAACTTAGCCACCGTGAGACGGCATGTGGCCGAAATTCGAACTGAAATCCCACAGATAAAAGAGCAACTCAACACACAAAGTGCCTCCCTTCAGACCATCGGCAAGACTTTGAGGGGAACTGTGGTGGTTCTCAACACTCACAGCGTCCTGCTGAACCAGACCGTGAACTCCATGAAACAGCTGTTTACGGTTTTCCAGAATGAGTTTGCTCAAACTCAGCTGGTCACAGCCCTGATGGCGGACATGCTGCGGGAGGTGAGCTCTTCCATTGACAGCCTAGCCATGGGAAGGATTCCACCGTACCTGATACCCTTAAGCCTTGTCCAAACGGTGCTGGCTTCCGCCGTCACCACGCCAACTGACCCTCTACAAATACACCTCGCCTACTCTCTGGGCAGCGCCATCCCACTCTACGTCGACCCCGACCAGAGGGAAGTGGGTTTTCTCCTGAACCTACCCATCATAGAGTCAAGACGAATCTACAGACTCAAGGACATTGTCAATGTTGGGTTTTGGAAAGATAACACCCACGTCAAGATCCGCACTCCCGACGTAGTGGCCTATCACGACAGTGACCCACAGCTGTACCTGGCCCCCAACCTGCACATGTGCACGTTGACTAAAGACATTCATTATCTCTGCCCTAGCAAGCCCTTCCTAAGAGACAACACTGATGGAATCTGCGGGTTGCGACCCATGGCCAGCGACACCCGGTGTCCTGCCGAAGCCAAATCTCGCACTCAAGTCACCGAGACACGAGCAGAAATTGTAGGTGACAGGTGGCTCGTTAACACTCTGGTGCGCACGGCTACTCTCACCTACGACCAGCACGACACTGCCACCCGTGTCACCCTGCTCGACCAGAGCATGTGGATTCGGGTACCAAAAGGTGCCATCCTCCACCTAGATGATCTGGCTTTGTACCATCTTCCAAGCAACGAGTATGAATCAGAACTGGAAATCCCCTCCTTTTTCAAGAACCGTAACTTCACCCTGGATCCCGAACTGAAATCGGGGATTGAAGAAGGGGGATCCCAGCTAATTGACATTGCTCCCATCGATACAGCCCTCCAGGCACTGTCTCGACTGCCCATCCTGACTACCTCACCTGTTGTCCAAGCCTGGACCGCAGCTGACACCACGCTGTGTATCTCTATGATAGTCAGCCACATCCTATCACTAGGCTTGGCCTTCATCCTGTACAGGAGGCTCAACGAGATGCGAACATCGACAGCCAAGCTCACAAAAGCCGTGTCTGGAGGTTTCCGACGGAACCCCCGGAAAGAGGGGACCACGCCAGAGGCCGCTTTGAATCTCATCGAGCTGAGCCCTCAGCCTCAATAACCACCTGCTACAAGACCCTCATGATTCACCTGCCATCCGCCATTGTGATGATTGTCGTCCGATGATGTCTCCACAGAGACGTCATCCGACGAAAAGGGGGACTGTAGGGTATGAGCGCAGAATCATGAATTCATTATTTCTTAACACAATAAACACACGTTAACAGAGGGTTTCTAAAGCCCCAACCTATGACTCTTCCAATTCTAAATCTTCCCTTAGCGCCAGCCAGTCTGGAGGGTAGATTAATTTACAGCGTATTGAGTCCCAACAGAGATCCTCGCGCAGCCCCGGTTTGCTCGCGAGCCAACATCAAAGAAGATCGCTATCTCCAAATCCCCCCCAGAGAGGGAAGGAATGCCAGATGCGCAAATGGACAACACACACACACACACACACACACATATATATGCATCTCTAACAGTAAAACCCAGAAATGAGTGATTCTGAAATGTAAACATGATGTATTCCTGTATGTTTGAAGTTTATACTGTATCGAGTCTATCTAGGACTGTTAGTTATGTAGTTGAACCTTGCGGACTTCTATAAAGGTCTAAGAGTTTATATATATCCTTGTATGCGTAACAAACACAGAGTGATTGGTATCAAACGAAATCGTTCAACTTGCTCGAGCCAAATATATGTAAGAAGTTAATGAAAAAAAATATTCTACTATGTTTTTCCCATCTTTGTAAGTAAAAGGCCAAACGCTCGTCCTCCTAAAACACGCAAATGAGGTCATCAGATTAAGACAAAGGGAATATCTGGCGCCAAAAATCTGTGAGTTGCTATTGGTCTTTGCTCCCAAAGAAGGGGGCGTTAAGTTTCACTTTAAAAGATGTGAGAGGGCTCTTCTTCGCTCTCTTTCGTGCTACTCTTCCTGTGTATGTCCTGCGACCTAGTCGTCTCATTTTATCTTTGGTTTTATTTTACGTTTAACTTATTTGATGCTCAGTTCTCGTCGGCAGACCGAACGCAGCATATTACATTTTGATACAAGTCCTTTATCCTCTGGGTGAAAGGACTCCTCCACAGCATAACCTTAAGACTTTCGAATTTCCCGCGAGCTAACACGCTCTCGAAACACCGAAAGGACGCATCCAGCTCACCAACTACGAGGACATCCACACCCACACACGCTTGCGTGCCCAGCGACATAAAGGTCCCGTGCAAGTATAATTCAATCCAAATTCAAGCGCGATAAAGTGTGTATTTTCCTTGTTGGCTCTAAAGGTTCAACTGTGGTAACAATCTTAGTTTTCCTGTCCTCTACTTTTCTTTCTTACTGTTTTTGCTTTTATTATTCGATATATTCATTGTTAAATGTAGTTGTATTTTCTAGTACATTTGTATTAAACCCATTATACTCTTGATTGTCTCTGTTTGTTGGCCACGGAACAAAGCCTCTTTAATGTATGATCTAAAGCTACGAGCTGATACTGTTAAAGTTAACTAATTTGATTAGTAAACTGATACTAAGGATAAACCTTTTTGAGAATTGATAACGAATATCAAACAAGCAGCTCGGTGGACGAACTGACTTGGGATAACAGTTACAGTTAACTCTATTAAGGTATTCTGTAAATTAATATAGCCGCCTGCACGTGAATTATGTACTTAATTAATTACAATTCGTTGTGGTAATTAACTATATATATCTGAAGCAGACGCGTGAGCTATATAATCCCTATTTGGGTGATTTGTATGTATGATGATCTAGTTCGGACCCGTATTCCATTACTGTTGATTCTAAATTAATAATTGTTGGATACTTATTCCCCAAACCTGAGCTAAATTCCTTACAGTATGCATCCTTGAGTGTGTGCTGATAGTATGGCATGTGTCTGGTTTCAGTTGATGATGTAAGTTTTAAGTTCACAAGTAGCATGATTTTCCATTTCAGTGGATAAACACAGACTCATAAACACACACACACTTACAAAGGTAAAAGTCAAGGCGGTTGATTTGTGTGTAAAATTTGCATGGCTTGGCACACTTTCCCTAAGCAAAGTTAATCAACCGTCACATCTCTTAGACACCTACTGAGAAAATCCTTAACATGCAAAACATGTTCCCTTCCATGTCTTCACACACATACACACTCATGAAGCATGCGACGGAGCTAACAGTAGATTTGTACATTGATCTCTGCACTATTTGCAAATTCCTTATTTATTTATGTAAATAACAGTATTGATGCAGTTCCTGGAACCAGAACAGTGTGTGTGTGTGTGTGTGTGTGTGTGTGTGTGTGTGTGTGTGTGTGTGTGTGTGTGTGTGTGTGTGTGTGTGTGTGTGTGTGTGTGTGTGGGCGCATCAACAGGAAAGAAAAATGAGATCACTGAGATCATTTAATATATTGTATCTTTAATATGACATAATTGATATGTGCCTACTCTAAGTTGACAAAAGAGCATGATAGATGGAGAGATTTTGTTGCAGTGAGAAGGAGAGGGTAGATTTCTATCACATGACTCCAGGAGTCATGGCAGGACTCCTGCCATAGGAACACTCAGCATTGGCAGGTCACCTTCCCCTATAAAGACACTCAAACAAACCCTTTCGCAGCACTTCTTCTCCACTCTGCTGCTGCAAAATAACGTCTTCTGCATTCTCCAGCAAAGACTTTCCATTGTTTTTTATAAAAAGCTAATTCTGTTGGCGATATGAGTCCAAAAGCTCCGGTTACATGTTTCGCTCCTTTTTGAAGACTTTAGTTTTGTGTAATAAAAAGTTATTTTTTACTCTATTGAAGGGCTGTGTCCATAAATCCCTAAATAGCGTCTTTATGTGTCTTTATGAGTGAGATGTATGAGAACAAAATAATTTTTTTTTATATAAACTTTCAAGATAAAATACACTTTTTTGATACAATAAATCCATTCAGTATATTGCGATTGCAAATCAAAACTGCACAAAATGTGCAAGCGTGCGAATTTGAGCACAAAATTGCATTTTGAAGCAATGTTTTAAAAGCACAACAAAGCCACAATGGTTACACTCGTCAGGAAATTTTATTTGAATAATTATTTTCCTTATTTTACTCTCAACATTACAAAAGTTGACCAAACTTTTTTACGGCAATCCATGTTTTCACTGTTATGGTAGGGGGCACTATTATGCATCTTCTGAAAGAGGACAGAATCTCCTGATCATAACACAGGCGAAGAAGAAGCAGAAACAAGCGTTTGAAGCATTGCTTACGCATGTAAAATAATACAATCATCAAACATTAAACAGCATACAAATCAGCACTGCCTAACGTTACCCGATGAAATGTCAACCCAGGACGAGCTATAGGACTTTGCAATTTTGGGCGTGTTGATGGACTCGATCTACTCCATCTATGTTTTGATCATCGTTCTGAATTCGATCTGGATGAAGTCTTAGACCAAAAGAAGATTTTTTTATCTTTCAAATCACCCACATTCAAGTGTTGATATAAAAAGAATGCATGAAACTAGAATAAAATGTTTTTAGTTTAAATGCAGAGGCTCTGTTAAATTTTTATTTTGATATATTGCATGTTCAGATATGCATAAGCAAATATTCTGGGGGCCATGAAAATTGTGTGAAAATTATCAAAAATGCTGGAGCTGGCTGGCGACAATTTTGTTTAAAACGCTGGCGGGGAAAGAGTTTATAAACATCACAATGATCATCATTGTGATGAGCCTGTGTATGTGTTTGTAAGTGAGCACATACCTCAAAATCGTTGGCCTTATTGTAGTGCATGTTAAGCACTTTGTAGAGCGCCGAATCACAGCTCACTCTGATGTCATCCGCTGCCACCACACCGTCATTTATGGCCTGCCGGGCAAACTTCTCAATCTGGATGTAGTAGAACTCTCTGAAGTTACTGAACCACTTTATCAGCTGAGATGTGATGCACCTGTTAAACTAAGACACACATAATGTTAAATAATGAGTTACATTAGCTTTTAAATAATCTATCCGTCTGCACTCACCTTCACATCTGAGAAGTACATCTTGAGCATGCTGGAGCTTGGGTACCTGGTGTAGAAGAACATCAGTTTGGCCTTCTTCAGGTGACTTGGGGACAAGCCCTCCTGGATGTGAGACCAGCAGTGAAGGAAAATAAGCCCAATGCTAAGGCAGAAGATTTGCTTGACATTATCGTCTCATCACTCAAGGTGTCGGCTCGTCACGTTCAATAAAACATGAAAAACACCACACCAACATATTTTACATCAGAAACTTATTTTACAGGCAAAGCGAGCAACGTCTTTCCCTATGCCCTGATCCCAACCTCCAGATGTCAAAGAGATAAATATAGTATTTGCATATCACCTTCAAATGTGTTTGTAACCTTCATTTTACCAGGGACTGAACACAAATATAGTGGTAAGGGCTTTGGGAGGATCTTTTGGGCATGGCATAGGAATGTTTTCCATAGGTGACAATAATCTGACCCGACACTCTTAAAAATAAATTAAGATTACGGTTACACTTTATTTTACAGTACGTGTACTTACAGTGTAGTTACCCAAGCAAGTATAGGTTATTACCCATTTATTGTATTTGCTAGTGCATTGTGTGTACATGTAGAAGAGGACTGTGAAGTAAAGATTGCAGTAGTGAATCGGGCTAAGGCTTTTTTATACTCATTATTGAAATTTGTTGAATTTCAGAGGCTGAGCGAGTAAGTACATTCCAGTTAAATTTTAATTAATAATTTATTACTATTAATAAATTATTAAGTTATTGTAAGTTTGTAAATTTGTAAGTTAACATTTCTTAACTGGGGACTGATGCACACTGATTCAAAACATGTTTTAAGACGTAAATAGTAACCTAAATTAAGTTCAAATCAAAGTTTTTTTTTTTTTTACTAATGAAAATTTCTGATGCTTGATGTTATTAAATATATTATAAATCTACCAAGGTCTACCATGTTAGATGTTTGAAGGGAAACAAACAGTCTGGCTAACTGTCTGATCTTTCTGCCAACACTGCAGATTTTCCTCCATACTTTCAGCATCCACCAATAATCAAGATAAGAACACATTGAAAGTTCAAACTGTACTGCGTGTGACACTCCTTCTGTTGTCCTGCACTGACCTCTGCCAGACAACGAAATTGCTGACTGGACAAATTCTCCAGACAAAGAGGGCCGAGCTGCCTCTTTTAAGGCCTCTCTGAGCTCTGACATCAGCGCAAAGCATTTTGTGTGACTGTTAAACAAAAAACCTCAACCTCTGCCAATAGAACAGTGGACAAACAGAGGAGCTTTCAAAAAAAGCCAACAGCAAGCAAATCCATGTTGTTTACATGTTTATCTGATTCAGAACTTAATATAACCATATCGCCAATCCACCTAATTCATCTGTATAATTGGGCAAACTACATTTCAAAGTCACAGTTTGAGCCTGCAAAATTATTTTGTACATGTCCCAGTCCCAGACCTCTGTTTTGAATCAACAGCATTGTGAGCTACCATGTTGTGGTTACCATTATGCTGAAGAGTAGCGCTGCCAATTGTGATTTTAACTTTGATGTAACTAAATGTGTATTGTATAAAATCATAATTTCTCACAGAAGCAAAATTGGCCGATCATCAGAGCAGGTGCGTATGTGTTGAATGTGTCTATCCTGAGCTTTATTGGAAATTGTGTGCTGGATCAATGTAACTCAATTAAGTTAAAACAGCATTCCCTTTACTAAGGCCTGATTGATATGTCAACCTCACAGATCCATATCACTTTGCCAAGTTACTTCAGTTATTTCAAAGAGGCTGCTAGAACCAAAACCACAAAGACATCAGCCAAGCAAATAAATGACACACAATAGAATAAAAAAATGGCAAACTATTTCCATTTTTTAGACAAAATAACTTTTTAATTACCTATGTAAAGCACAATATATCTTTCTCTTGCTCTCTCTCTCTCTCACGCACACACTCACACTCACACAGTCATTCTCACACACAGAAACTTGTTGTCAGAGCTGCCCCACAACTTTATCAATAATAAAAGTGAACATGTGTAGTTGTTTCTTTAAGGTGTTTCAACCTATACATTTTTTTTTGTAAACTAATTTAGTCAGGATTATGTAACGTAACATAGGGGAATGCTTTTTTAACTTAATTGAGTTACATTGACCCAAAATACAACTTCCAATACAGCTCAAGACGTACACCTACGCCACACCTACATAGAGCAATATAATCATGACTCATGTCTGCTATAGGACATCTGCTCTGAAGGACAAAGAAAATGAAAAGAGTTGTGTTTGACTGCTCCTTGCTAATAAACATAAATTGCTTATGAAAAATTATGATTAAAAGTTTCTACACACAAGTTGCATCATAGTGAAAATCACATTTGACAGCGCTACTCTGCAGCACAATGGTGACCACAACATTCAATAACAGAAATTCCTCTAAATGTCCAACTGAGATATAAGCATTAACATAAACTACCAACATCTTTCCCTTTACTGAAAAACACATAAAATAACACTTAATACCTAAATTTACTCTCCTAATGCAGTACCTTGCAAAGCATACTGGGAACTGCAGATTCACTGCCTTTGATCGTAGATCGTAAAGCCTTTGCCACCAATGGTCTCTACGATCAACTTAGCTCACAATGCTTTTGAGAAATGCAGCCCTGGTGGATCTGTAGTTCCCAGAATGCTTTGCAAGGGACAACATTCGGAGAGTAAATGTAGGGATTCATTTTTTTTTTTTAAGTGTTATTGTATGTGTTTTTCAGTAAAGGGAAAGATGTTGGTAGTTTATGTTAATGTTTAATATTCAGTTGGACATTTAGAGGAGTTTCTGTTATTGAATGTTGTGGTCACCATTGTGCTGCAGAGTAGCGCTGCTGCTTAGGATGTGGACACTCAAACGATCATTTCGTTGATACTACTTATACCTATCTATTGCTATTTGGTCGTCAAATGTATTGATCATGTTAATAAATAACAATACTTACTGGAAAATTAAGTTTTAGAAATCAGCTTTACAAGTTAGTTAAAACCAACATTAAAAAAATTTGTGTAAATTAATATGACCTAAACCAACTAAATTGTATAGACACAACTAAACTGGTTTATTTTGAACTAACTAAATTAAATTGTGTGTAAAGATGATTTCAATTAAATTGAGTACGGTTAATTAATTATTTTTTGAGTGTATTTACATCAAGGTGGAAAAAGACTTACATCATATAAAACAAAAAAATATTATATCAAACTTATTAAGTAATTTGACCTAGCTGGAGAATCAGGTTATATCTACTTACAGTTATTCTTCAGTAAAACTTTACGGTAAACCTTGTTTTTTTTTTCAGGTTGGTTGAATTTTGTTATAATCAGTAATCTTAAATCATTTAATTCATTTCAACAAAACCAGTTATTGTAGATATTACCACATTAAGTACATTGTCTAAGGCTATGTTTAAACGGAAACGATCTGAAGAGAAAACGCAAAAGTGGCGTTGCGTTATCACTTTTTATTCTGTGTTTAGACGAGCGTTATGGGGGGGAAATATGCGTGCATATGGTGACACAAAAGTGTGTGAAATTCAATGTAGTATGCACTCCAGGTGGCTAGGTGGCAATGTGAAGCACTGCCACACAACAACACCAAGTGCACGTGCCTGCATACAACCTTCCTTCTACTTCTCTCCCTAGTAGCGCAAAATCAAAACATGGCGAAGCGAACAGCAAAAAGACTCTTGTACGTTTATCAGAGCTGCTAGGGCAACTTGAAGGTCCGACGTATGGAAATAATCCGACATGTTGGTTGTTATTTACCTGTACTGGCGCATGCCCGTGACGCAAACACGTACGTGACGAGAGCCACCGTGAGCAGATTTGTGTTTTTACCCTTTAGACAGGAACGCGACGGTGGAGCGTTTTTAAGATTTCCACTCTGGAGGGTGGTTTCACTTTTTTGCATTTTTAAGCCCCAAAAACGCTGTTGCCGTGTAAACGAAAGGCACATCTGATAAAATATTTTTACGTTTTCACCCACGAGCGTTCTCGTGTAAACAGGGCCTAAGTCAGTGTTTCTCAACCCTGCTCCTGAAGGACCCCCAACACTGCACTTTTTCTTTGTCCCCCTAATCAAACACACCTGATTCAACTCGTCAGCTCATTATCACATGGGGATATATGTGATAATGAGCTGATGAGGTGAATCAGGTGTGTTTGATTAGGGAGACAAAGAAAACGTGCAGTGTTGGGGGTCCTTCAGGAGCAGGGTTGAGAAACACTGGTCTAAGTAGAACTGACAACAAATTGTTTTCAATGTAAGCTCCATGATCATAAACCAAATTCAACTGCATTGTCCCATTTGGACACAATCCAATCCCAAAATTCTACATCCAAATCTGAAGCCATTCTTTCTATTGTTCAATAAAACAAAATATCCATGAAAAGAAAAGTACATTTACTTCTATGCTACTTGGCTACTGATTAACATTAACATGGATGACATCAGGCAAAAAGCATAGTAATTTCAGAGATGGAGTGAGTAAGTACATTTTGATTGTTTGAGACATACATATTCACTAAGTCAATTGTTATGTCATGTTGACTTCAAGACCTAACATGTTGATTTCAAAACTAACTGCTTTAAAATTGTCTTGAACTAGAAAGGCATTTGGGGCAGATGTTCCTTTACACTAAATGAAAAACTATGGTTACACTTGTAAACAAGAGAAGCATGAGAAAAAGTGATTGGTACAATCTAAATCACCAAAGAAATTAGCTTTCACTACTATGAAAAGGATATTATACTCTCTGAAAGTAGCGAGATGTCTGACAGTGGAATGAGTTCCCTACATTCAGACTTGATGAGTGACAGCCCTTCAGCAGTGCTTTCTGAGTAAACTGGTGAGCAGGAACGGTTATGCATCAGATGGTGACTGGAAGTCATTCTTTTCCGTAAGCTGGTGGTCTCCCTTGACAGATCCATCAAATCAGGAGATTCTTTACTAGAGTATCCTTTTGATGAAGCACCAAGAGTGCTCTGAAAGGAGTAACCCATGAGAGGAAGCGGAAATGGATGACGGAATGATGAGGAGATGATGCCTGTGTTTCCAGAAAGAGAAGAAGTGTGTAGGCAGGGATGTGGGTGGCCACTTTGAGCTCCAAGATCTGTGGACTGGTGGTGTTCAGATACAGACTTTTGTACCACCAGTGGTAGTGCCTCCGTCTGGTCATTGGCACTAGGAAGAGGGATTCCAACAAAGGAGTCAAATGGGCTGGGAAAGATAACATCACCAAAAGACTGCAGCCTCCGATTAGCAGTGTGGAAGTTGTCCCCGTTAAAAGCAAAGTGGTCCTGGGTTGCTGGAAGTGATGGGAATACTTGTAACAGTGGCCGTGGAGGTTTTGAAAAAACATTCACCACGGTGTCTATCACTTGAAACATGGCAGAGTTTAGCTCCTGCTTCAGGGTTTCTGCCAGATGCTTGCCTACTTCGTGCATAGACATCAAACCTTTGCTCCTCAAAGAACTCTCCTGTTTGGCCATCTCTCCATCTAGCAATACTTGTTCACTGACCAGGACCCTTGCCTCATCTAGAACGCATTCCGGATCCAAGTCCGCTATCACATTATCAGTTCGATCAGCCACATTTCTTTGAATGAGGTGTTCACCGATACTGCCATGACCAAGCATTGCATCAGATCGTGCACTGTCTTCTGAGAGATTCCCTCCATCTGCTTCAGAATCTGTGCTGTCATAGATCTGGAAAAATTTCTCCTGAAGCTGTCTCAGCTGTTTCTGCAGGTCTTCCAGCTGTAGTTTCAACTGCCTGCGTTCTTCAACCTTCTGCTCGTTATGTGTGAAAACCAGCTGCTGAAAGCTCTGCTGCTGCTGCTGAGGTAATTTTTGTTTCCTCTTGTTCTCACGATAGCCTTCTCGTGGGCTGAAGAACTGAGCAGGAACCTCGGTTTCTCCCTCTCTATCCCGCTCACAATCTTTTCCACTGGGAATAGAGGGTGTCATCGGATTTGGTGAGTGGTTCATTCCACGAATTATGTTCTCGACACGTGCACGCTTGGCCTGAAGGTGCTCTTCATTTAGCCGCTCTGAGTCCAAGTGAGTCCCTGCGATTTGTTCAAATGGTGAAAGACACTCTTTAGCACTCCCCTGGGATGAGCTGCTGCAAGTGTCCTCCTGTGGTGTTTCAGGTTCTGCTTTCCTGGGGAACATTGGCTCCCTGCCTCCTGTTCCTCTCATTGCCTTATTGCTGTTCAGTAGCTTGGTGATGATAGTAGCACCAGAAAAGGGTATCATGTTGTCTTCATATGAGCTGGCCCTTTTAAGCAGTTTGCGGAGAACATTTGACTTAGCCTCACCTGAGTCCCGATGCTTGAGATGAGCCCCTTGGCATTCAAGCACATCCTGCTTCCTACTATGATGGGAGTTCATGGCATCAATGTTGACAGTAGATTTGGCTGCACGAGTGACAGTGGTGACAGCAGAAGCTGTATGTGTTGATGTGGCTGCTGAGCTAATCCTCTTCACCCGAATGTCCACTCTTCTTCTCTTGGTCTGTAGATTTAGATGGAACTCTGTGTCATGGGCTGGCATATATGGTACTGCTGTTGACCCATTTCCCACAAGTCTGAACTATCAAACCATTATCACTGCCACCTACTGACAGAAAAACATTATATTTAATATAAACACTATTAGGAAGGGAAGAGAATGAATACATTTAGCAATAATTAGGAGTTAGCATTACAGGCTAGGCCAGGCCAGTACAGTACAGTTTTTTCCCTCGTAATCCTCTTTCTATACTTTGTGCTTTGTTTAGCCAGAGTAAATGTGACTTCAATCTTCCTATTTGGCCACCTATTTTTCTTCCACTTCTGCAGTTATCTTTCTCTAGTTGCATTCACTCATTTCCCAAAGTCATCTTGAATGTTCAATTGTCAATATAACTGAAAAATTTGAACATAAATCTATGTAGATTTTCCTAAAACGTTTTAGTTTTAGTTTTTGTTCCACATGGTTGGGCACTTGGAACATTTATATTAATCTAATTTTCTTCCAATTGATGAAACAAGAAATCACTGTTATTTGATTTCAAAGGAAATAAAGTTATATATATATAATCACACTCAAACTGTTTGGACTTGATTTTCAGTTCGCACCAATTCCCTTAGTTTGTTGTCATGGATGTTAATTGATTTGTCATTTGGTTCAGTTGTGTGCCCCTCACACTGTAAAAAAAGATTAGTTGACTCAACTTAACTAAGTCAAGTAATCTTGTTGCTTTGACTGAGTTAAGTTGAGTCAACTTATAGTGTCAAGTGTATTGCACTTCAGAACACGAGTTGACTCAACTTCCTGTATCAAGTAATGTGGACTGGAAAACAGTAGTTAAGAGAACTAAAAAAAATGTTGGTTGAACTTATGTTGGTAAATGGACTGCATTTATATAGTGCCATCCAGCTCGTCGGGAGCAGCTGGGGTTAGGTGTCTTGCTCATGGACACCTCAACACTTGGTCAGGTGGAACCGGGGATTGAACCACCAACCTTCTGGTTTGTAGACAACCTACATGAACCACTGAGCCACTGCCTCTCAGATTTTATCAAGTTAGTTTACAAAAATTCCTAGATTTCAAAAATTTAAGCAAACTATTATCTACAAAGAATCTACATGAGAATTGAGAATTGGCCAGTCAAACTTTGACACTCTGGCGGCGCTAGCCAGCTGAATTAACAGCGCTCAAAGTCGACACTCAGAGGCTGTTCAAAATCATATCCTATACCCTCATTCACTATTCCCTACATTAGTTCACTAATATAGTCAACTTGACTGAGTGAATAATTCAGTTAATTTTCAGTTAAGTTAATTAAGACCCTGATAAACACTTGCTGTTAACAATCAGAATCACTGAAGGAGATAGGAACAATTAGAACAGAAAAAAAGACGAAATCAAGATAAAAGACATTAAATCTTAGCAAAAGATCTCAGCAGAGGAGGATTAAACATCTCCACAAACAGCATTACCAGCTTCACTTATTACTAACCAGACTGTCTTTATTTCTGTCAGACGTCTACAGAAGTTCTTATTAAAAGGTGACAGAGGTTTAGATGTCATTTTATTTTCATTTGATGTTACCATAATGGTGATCAGTGATTGCTTTAGTTGGGCTCTTGACCCTTGACTTTTGAACATTAGTTGTTCTTTGGCTGCTGTAGGTGTGTCTTTAAAATACATCAGCTATGGCACAAAGCTGAAGACAACAGGGTAACAATGACTGTTTGTTAATAGTCACAATCATCATATAATGGCCTGAGTTACTGATCTCATTTGCTGCCTAAAGTTGTTAAATGGTTTATGTCTTGTAGTTTTGATGTTGTTGTCATTGTGATTTTACAGATTGAGATCTATCGTGGTTTTGATGTAAAGAAAATAATGATTTTAAAAAGGTTATACTCATTTTGAACTTCTTGATCAGCCAGACACACACAGGCATCAATATTTGGTGTATGAATCTCAACAATGGTGACAATCAACAAAAAAGATAACATTAAATTTGAACATCCCAAAATACGCAACTAAAAGTCAACACAAAACCAAAAGCAAAAATAAAAACAAAAAGTAAAAATTAAAGCAAATAACCAGACAAATCAGCTGCATAATTTCTTCATGCTGCAATGCATGCTGGGAGTCATGTTTTTTTTTTTGGTACCCAACATGTATTGCAGCATAAAACTTATGATCGTCACCACTGTTGAGATTCATACACTAATTATTGATGCATGTGTGTGTCTGACTGATCAAGAAGTTCAAAATGTTCTAAGTATAACCTTTTTAAAATCATTATTTTCTTTACGTCAAATCCGCGATAGATCTCAGTCTGTAAATTCACAATGACAACAAAATCAAAACTACAAGACATCTCCATTTAACTTTAGGCAGCAAATGAGATCAGTAAATCAGGCCATTATTTGATGATTGTGACTATTAACAAACAGTCATTGTCAACCTGTTGTCTTCAACTTCATGCCATAGCTGATGTATTTTAAAGACACAGCTACAGCAGCCAAAGAAAAACTAATGTTCAAAAGTCAAGGGTCAAGAGCCTAACTAAAGCAATCACTGATCACCATCATGGTAACATCAAATGAAAATAAAATGACATCTAAACCTCTGTCACCTTTTAATAAGAACTTCTGTAGACGTCTGACAGAAATAAAGTCAGTCTGGTTAGTAATAAGTGAAGCTGGTAATGCTGTTTGTGGAGATGTTTAATCCTCCTCTGCTGAGATCTTTTGCTAAGATTTAATGTCTTTTATCTTGATTTCGTCTTTTTTTCTGTTCTTCTTGTTCCTATCTCCTTCAGTGATTCTGATTGTTAACAGCAGGTGTTTATCAGGGTCTCAATTAACTTAATTAACTGAAATTTAACTGAATTATTCACTCAGTCAAGTGGAATATATTAGTGAACAAATGTAGGGAATAGTGAATGAGGGTATAGGATATGATTTTGAACACAGCCTCTGAGTGTCGACTTTGAGCGCTGTTAATTCAGCTGGCTAGCGCCGCCAGAGTGTCAGTGTTAAGTTTGACTGGCCAATTCTCAATTCTCATGTAGATTCTTTGTAGATATTAGTTTGCTTAAATTTTTTAAATCTAGTAATTTCTGTAAACTAACTTGATAAAATCTGAGCGGCAGTGGCTCAGTGGTTCATGTAGGTTGTCTACAAACCAGAAGGTTGGTTGTTCAATCCCCGGTTCCACCTGACCAAGTGTCGAGGTGTCCATGAGCAAGACACCTAACCCCAGCTGCTCCTGATGAGCTGGATGGTAAAGTTCAACCAACATCTTTTTTTTAGTTCTCTTAATGTTTTCCAGTCCACATTACTTGATACAGGAAGTTGAGTCAACTCGTGTTTTGAAGTGCAATAAACTTGACACTATAAGTTGACTCAACTTAACTCAGTCAAAGCAACAAGATTACTTGACTTAGTTAAGTTGAGTCAACTAATCTTTTTTTACAGTGCATACGCTTATTTCACACAGCCGTTATTTTGAAATCGAAAGCGAGGCTCCGGTGGGAAGAAAACCGGAAGTGTCGCCTTTAATATAGGAGAGTCGTGAATGCGAAGGCGTATTGTTGTGACCTGAAATTCCGGTTCTCTTATGAGAGTATCTCTCGTACTGCGTAATATCTTACGCTACGGGGAAAAACTCTTTTCCACGAGATATTGAAGCCAAAAATTATCCTTAATTTTGATTTAATGTAAAACGCTGTGCAGCAGCATGCAGACATAGGCAAGACGGCTCACGCGCCTATTGGCTGCCCTGCGGCAACAGCAGCAGCCTATCGAGAGAGGCCCTGCGGGACGTGATTCCCAATGGGGGCGCTTCGCGCCCATTTCGTCACGTCCCGCCAGAATAGGCATGGCCTTGGCCTATAAATACACTCGACAGGCTGATACAAACTGATTTTCATCTCTTCAGCGAAGCACTACTGCATCGCTGGATCCGGAGTGAGAAGCCGCGCCGTCTGAGTGCAAGCCTACAGCGGGACGTGCCTTCGAGTCTGAAGCCGCTGGCCTTCACCTCGCCGCCTTCAGCCGCCGTACCTGCTACGCTTTCCGGCGTTGATATCCTTTTTCACTGCTAGTGTGTGTTTGCCGCTGCGACTCACACTCTCTCTATTAATTCTAAAAGAGCTAGCGTCTTTTTAAAGATGCAAAAATCAGTGAGGATTGGGCGAGCTCTGTGGACCTCCCCCCCGCTGTTCGCGAGCCTTCTGGAAGAAGGGCTGGCATTGAGTCAGAGTTGATGCGTCTGCTCTCTCAAGCCGTCGAAAACCTCGGCCTCGACTGGGAGGCGCCCGCGCAGCCCCCGCACAACCGACTGGATGGATGCTTCCTCAAGAAGGACCACGCCCCATCACAGTCCAGACCCGCGCCTTTTCTTCCTGAGCTTCACGAAGAAGTCGCGAGGTCCTGGAACGCCCCCTTCTCGGCCAGGATGCGTACCTCTGTCTCTGCTGCATTCTCCACTGTGGACGGTGCGAAAGATAGAGGGTAACTTTCTCTTCCTCCTGTGGAAGCCGCGGTAGCAACACATCTCTGCCCGCCCTCTGCTGGACGGCGAGCACAGACGGTGTTGCCATCTAAAGCCTGCCGAGTGACGTCAGCCATGCACGGTCGCGCTTACACCGCCGCCGGGCAAGCTGTGTCGCCGCTACACACAATGGCCATCCTGCAGATCTTCCAGGCCGACCTTCTCCGAAAAATGGAAGAGGAAGGCGTGGGATCGATCAGCGTTGCGGATTTAAGGAGCGCTACAGACCTGGCTCTATGCGCCGCTAAATCTGCTGCACAGGCCGTTGGGCGAAACATGGCCTCTCTCACCGTGGCTGAGAGACATTTGTGGTTAACGCTGTCTGAGATGACGGACTCGGAGCGCTCTGTGTTTCTCGACGCGCCCATTTCGTCAGCGGGCCTCTTCGGATCTGCCGTCAAAGATTTCGCGGACAGATTCCAGGAGGTTCAAAAGACATCGCAGGCTATGAAGCACTTCCTCCCGAAGCGCTCTAGCTCCGCAGCAGGTCGCTCGAAACAGCCGTCTGCCCGGAGCTCACAGCCACAGCCCGCACCCCCCGCCGCCGCTTCTCACCGGTTCATTTGCCCGCTTGCCTGCACACAAAAGCCGTTTTCACGGCTACCCAGATAAATCCAATAAAGAGTGTATTTTCTGGTGTCCCGGCCAAAGCCGATGGTGTTATGAGTGTTGTAAGAATGCCCACGTCTCAGTGCCCATTCCCACACACAGACACAGCCCGCCACAGTTCAGGGCTAGCACAAATAAAATCGACTCATGTCGATTGTGCAAACGTAGTGAATGTGCCCACGACACAGTGTCCACAAACACTACACAATGTGTGTCCCACGGTTTCTGTAAAAACGAAACCAACACACATTCAGTCAGCACAAGCTGACAGTGTTTTCAGTGCAGTAAATGTGCCCGCTGTCCCGCGCCCACATTCTCTCACAGACACGCTAAAACCCACAGGGTTTGTCCCGCTCGCTCTCTCTCCACAATCTGTCATAGAGAAACCGAGCGCGACCAGGCTGCCCGCCGTGATCGGCGCACCCCCCGCCTCGCACACTTTAAACACAGTGTTTATGTCTCAGCACACCGAAGCTCTGCAGCCGCCGCTGTGCCGCGGCCAGAGCCCGGATCGCATTCTACCTCTAGCTATTCACGCAAATGCGTGGGCAAAGCTTCCCGGGGTATCAGAATGGGTGTTGAACACTATAAAGAGAGGCTATTCGCTGCAGTTCGCTCAACGTCCCAGCCGTTACAAGGCGCGTGTCGAAACCACGGTAAACAAAGAAGTATCTCATCTACTTCGAGCCGAAATAGCGAAACTGCTGAGCAAAGGGGCCATAGAACCTTTATCTCAGGCTCAGAGCGAAGGGGGGCTATACAGCAGATATTTTCTGGTACCCAAAAAAGACTGGGGTCTCAGACCCATTCTAGATCTGCGGCAATTGAACAAAGCGCTTTTGAAGCGCCAGTTCAAAATGCTGACAACCAGGAAAATCCTCGCGCAAGTTCGCCAGGGAGACTGGTTCATGTCAATAGATCTGAAAGACGCCTATTTCCAAATACAGATTGCGTCACGTCACAGGCGATTCTTGAGTTTCGCCTTCGAGGGCCAGGCATATCAATACACAGTCCTACCGTTCGGTCTGTCCCTAGCACCCCGTACATTTACGAAGTGCATGAATGCGGCTCTCGCACCCCTGAGACTTCAGGGCATGCGAGTTTTGAACTACTTGGACGATTGGCTGATTCTAGCTCGATCACACTCAGAGCTCATAGAACACACGACCACATTACTCGAGCATCTCGAGAGACTGGGTCTTACAGTCAATTGGGCGAAGAGTTCGCTGTTTCCCAGCCAGAAAATTTATTTTCTGGGAACAGTGCTGGACTCGCTGTCTATGACAGCACGTCTGTCGCCGGAGCGCGGACTGGACATTCAGCGCGCCGCGAAATCCTTCCGCCGCGGCTCTATAGTCCCGCTCAAAAGGTTTCAGAAAATGCTGGGTCTCATGACCTCAGCATCTTCGGTACTTCAGCTGGGCCTGCTTCGCATGCGCCCACTGCAGTTATGGCTGAAAGCGCAAGTGCCACCTCGGGCGTGGACCCCTGGTCTGTTTCACCTCAGGGTTGACATGAAATGCGTTTCGGCTCTGGAACCGTGGAAAATAGCCGACTGGTATCAGTCAGGCGTGAGTCTGGGGACTCCCTCGAGTGTGACGGTGGTGTCTACGGACGCCTCCACCTCGGGATGGGGAGCGCTGCTCGAGGGCAGACCGTTCTTTGGCCAGTGGTTGGAACGGGAAAAGCTTCTACACATAAACTGTCTGGAAATGCTGGCAGTCGACAACGCGCTACGGCGTTTTTGTCCCCAGATAAAAGGCCACCACGTCCTAGTCCGGTCGGACAACATGTCAGTGGTGGCATACATAAATCGCCAGGGTGGCGTCAGGTCCCGAAACCTTTACAGGCTGACGGAACGCCTCCTGGTCTGGGCTCAGCACAACCTGCTTTCACTGAAAGCAGCGCATGTGCCTGGTCACCTGAATCTGGGACCAGACAGACTGTCCAGAGACAATGTCCCAGCAGGGGAATGGTCGCTGCACCCGCAGACGATCCAACTGCTGTGGAGACATTCGGCAGAGCGCAGGTGGACCTGTTCGCGTCCCAGGAAAACGCTCACTGTCCGGACTTTTTCTCCAAGAGCAGGGATGCGCTGGCCCACGTATGGCCCCGCTGCCCCCTCTATGCATTTCCCCCCGTCTCGCTCCTGCCTCAAGTGCTGGAACGAATCAGGGAAAACGGATGCCCAGTGCTGCTCGTGTCTCCGCTCTGGACGAACCAGATTTGGTTCCCAGTCCTGATGCAGCTGACCAGCACTGCCCCATGGCCTATACCGGTGAGGAGAGACCTCCTCTCTCAGGCAAAGGGCTCGATTTGGCATCCTCGCCCGGATTTATGGTCCCTACACGCATGGGCAATCAACGGGTACCCGCTAACCTCCCGGAGGGAGTGCAAAACACGATCACGCAGGCTAAAGCCCCGTCTACTAGACGGCTCTACGCCTCGAAATGGTCGGTGTTCTCTACCTGGTGTCAAGCTCAGGGCTTTTCACCCGTAGACTGCGGGGTTACGGAAGTGCTCTCCTTCCTTCAGGAGCTACTGGATAAGGGTAGAACCCCATCCACGCTCAAAGTATACGTGGCGGCCATAGCAGCGTTTGCAAAACCAACATCTGGCCAGTCACTGGGGAAAAACGACCTGGTCGTACGATTCCTCAGGGGAGCTCGGAGGCTGAATCCTCCCAGACCCCCCTCAGTCCCTGTGTGGGACCTTTCTATGGTTCTGGAAGCCATGAAAGGTGCCCCATTCGAGCCGATCCATTTGTCAGACATGAAACACCTGTCTTTCAAAACGGTATTTCTTGTGGCTCTTGCTTCAGTGAAGCGCGTAGGGGACTTACAAGCGCTTTCAGTAAGCGCGTCATGTATGGAGTTTGGGCCTAATGACTCAAAAGTCATACTCAAACCAAGGCACGGGTACGTGCCCAAATCCCTCAACACACCGTTCAGGGCCCAGGTTATTTCCCTGTGCGCCCTCCCGGTGAATAATGAGGAAGAGGATGCTAATCTCCTCTGCCCCGTCAGGGCGCTGAGAGCTTATGTGTCCCGCTCGTCTGTCTTCAGACAGACCGAGCAGCTCTTTGTTTTGTTTGGCGGGCGCTCCAAGGGACTGGCCGCATCAAAACAGAGCCTATCCAGATGGATAGTTGATGCCATAGCGCTGGCTTACACTTCTAAGGGCCTGCAGTGTCCTTTGGGTGTCAGAGCGCACTCCACGAGAGGCGTGGCCTCGTTGTGGGCGTGGTCTAGCGGGATTCCCTTGCAAGATATCTGTATGGCGGCAGGCTGGGCCTCGCCGTCTACATTTATAAGGTTTTATAACCTAGAGCAGGGGTGTCAAACTCAGTTCCTGGAGGGCCACACCCCTGCAGAATTTAGCTTCAACCCTAATTAAACACACCTGATCAGTTAATCAAGTCCTTCAGGCTTATTTGAAAACGGCAGGTGTGTGTGTGTTGAAGCAGGGTTGGAACAAAACTGTGTAGGGCTGTGGCCCTCCAGGAACTGAGTTTGACACCTGTGACCTAGAGGTTCCCGCCTTACAGGCCAAGCTGCTGTCGGTCTAGAATTCAGTACTATCTGCCCCGCTGCGCCGGCGCAGAATGCTGAGTTTTGCTTGGGCATCGCTCACTGATAGATAGAACAGTTCCATGGGTGTTGAATAACCCATACTTATACCCAGTTCAGGCTGAACACGTTCACCCTGTCTGCGTGAAACACTGTTAACATAACTAGCTCCTGTGGGATGCTATTTCATGGGGAATGATGCTTGTAGCCTCTCTTCTCCAACTCTCTGTGAGTCTACGGTGATTATGCACTATATGAGCCCCGGGCTACTGCCCTTGGGACTTTGGTGTCGGATCCCAGTACGCACGGCGTGTTGCATTGTGTTCCCCATAGCGTAAGATATTATGCAGTACGAGAGATATTCTCGTAAGAGAACGTACTCGGTTACTAACGTAACCTCGGTTCTCTCTAGAGAGGGAACGAGTACTGCGTATCTTGCCGTGCATTCAACAGCGCTGGTTCGCTTCAGCGATGAAAAACAGTTTGTATCAGCCTGTCGAGTGTATTTATAGGCCAAGGCCACGCCTATTCTGGCGGGACGTGACGAAATGGGCGCGGAGCGCCCCCATTGGGTATCACGTCCCGCAGGGCCTCTCTCGATAGGCTGCTGCTGTTGCCGCAGGGCAGCCAATAGGCGCGCGAGCCGTCTTGCCTATGTCTGCATGCTGCTGCACAGCGTTTTACATGAAATCAAAATTAAGGATAATTTTTGGCTTCAATATCTCGTGGAAAAGAGGTTTTCCCCGTAGTGTAAGATATTACGCAGTACTCGTTCCCTCTCTAGAGAGAACCGAGGTTACGTTAGTAACCGAGTACGTTTTCTCCTTCAGTGATTCTGCTTGTTAACATCAGGTGTCTTCAATAATGCTCAATCATCACTCAATTATTCACTTAATTATCTCATTAACTTTAACACTGCTTCAGTGTTCATTTAACACTAAGCTCAGAGTTTAATTGGATCGCTTAAAATGACTTCCATGATGTTGAAGTTACATGAACAAATTATGTTTGTTTAACGAAGCCCAGTTATGTGGAACCAGTGGAACCTGTTTACATAAAAAAGTTAAGTAAAGCCAACACATCATTTTTTTGAGTGTACAAATATTTCACAATATTACTGTTTTTGCTGTATTTTGGATCAAATAAATTAAGCCTTGGTGAGCAGAAGAGACTTCTTTTAAAATATTTAAAAAATCTAATAATTTCCCATCATTAGTCTGGTATCAGTGGCTCAAACCTCCGTTACTAACTCTAAAATTACATTTTGGAATTAGCAACGGAGGCATGGGATTAGATGCGTAAGAAATTAGTCCTACATACAAGAGCGTTTTAATGGCAAAAACTTGACAAACGTCTTGAAGTGCATCATCTGAACATGTTTCGAGGTGTGGTAACTGTAGTATAAGCGGAATAATTGACTTCAGGCCGTTGAATTATGTAAGGAATAATTGACGACAGGCCGTTATTTATTAATTCAATTCGTTTTAATTAATTCGTTCATTCTTTTTTTCTATTATTGACAGTAGATAACCTAATGAATGAAACACACAAAGCCCTTTTAACAAGTACCTAGGCCTATCAATAATTATTTATTTGTTATATTATCTGGAATAATTACGAAAACCTGTGCAGCAGGACTATCAATTTATTTATATATTCAGTTTAATTTTATATTTATTATAGATAGGCCTATATACTTTATTTATTAAAATTAAACTGTATGTGTGTGCCCATTGATTGTGAAGTTAGACATCGAAAATTGCAGATCAAGCGCATGCCTGGGGCTGCATGTTTTTTCTTGTGAATTGTATCCTATTTTCCGTTATTACAGTTAACTACGCGCAGTGATATGGAACTGTAATGTGGTCAAACCTGCCTGAAACTGCCGTTTTATAAAATAATGCACACCCCAGGTGGTAATGCGGTCACAACACGAAGCGGAGTGGCCGTTACACCTCGGGTGTGCATTATTTTTTAATAATTCAACGGCCTGAAGTCAATTATTCCGCTTAAACTATAGTTACCACACCTAGAAACATGTTCAGATGATGCATTCCAAGACGTTTGTCAAGTTTTTGTCATTAAAAAGCTCTTGTATGTAGGACTAATTTCTTACGCGTCTAATCCCATGCCTCCGTTGCTAATTCCAAAACGTCATTTTAGAGTTAGTAATAGAGGTTTGAGCCACTGATAGCAGACTAATGATGGGACACACTTACGACTTGCTGAAACATTCGAAGACTGACTGTTTCCATCGACTGTAGCAGGTCTTAAACACCGACTGTGAACACAGACTGAACGAGCTGAACACGCGTTTGGGCATGATCAGTCATAAGTATCAAATTACATTCATAACTGACCTTAGAGTAAGTGTGTCCCCGGCTTTATGCAGTTATTAATGCAGTTATTAAAGAGAGAGAGAGAGAGAGAGAGAGAGAGAGAGAGAGAGAGAGAGAGAGAGAGAGAGAGAGAGAGAGAGATGTTGCAATAATGAGACAGAAAAGCATGTGCGTCAATATTATTATTTATTTATTAATTCAATTCGTTTTAATTAATTCGTTCATTCTTTTTTTCTATTATTGACAGTAGATAACCTAATGAATGAAACACACAAAGCCCTTTTAACAAGTACCTAGGCCTATCAATAATTATTTATTTGTTATATTATCTGGAATAATTACGAAAACCTGTGCAGCAGGACTATCAATTTATTTATATATTCAGTTTAATTTCATATTTATTATAGATAGGCCTATATACTTTATTTATTAAAATTAAACTGTATGTGTGTGCCCATTGATTGTGAAGTTAGACATCGAAAATTGCAGATCAAGCGCATGCCTGGGGCTGCATGTTGTTTCTTGTGAATTGTATCCTATTTTCCGTTACTACAGTTAACTACGCGCAGTGATATGGAACTGTAATGTGGTCAAACCTGCCTGAAACTACTTTAGCCGTGCCTTTCCCTGAAAATAATTGCACACCTTAGAACGTTCTCAACCAATCAGAATCAAGAATTTAACAGTCCTGTAGTATAATAGAAAAATAATGCACACCCCAGGGGGTTATTATTTCTAAATAGTATTTTTCTAATAATTCAACGGCCTGTCGGCAATTATTCCTTACATATGTGTGAGTGTACACAGCTTAATAATTTTTAAAGGTTACACTTTATTTCGATAGTCATAGACATTCTACTAACTATACGTAACTTTTCAACTACATTTCAACTAACTGTCATTAGAGTATTACACCGTAAAAACTAATTAGTTCAGTTTATTTAATGTGCAAACTCGTTGCCTTAATTTAATTAAAGGGTAAGTTCGGTATTTTACACTTAAAGCCCTGTTTTAAGATCGTTTCTGATGAAATAGAACGGTTAAGATTGAAATTTGGACAAATGCTGCTGTCCCGAGAATTTTCAGTTTTCTGTGGTAGCACCCCCCCCCCCCATCTCCACAATGGTTTCATAGGGGCACTGGAACCAGTGATGCGCGGGTTGATCCAAAATGAGCGGGTGCCTGCTGGCACCCGCGGTTACCCGCGGTTACGAGTCATCCAAAAATATTTTTAATGATATTCGGGTCGCGGTCGGTCGGGTCGTTTGAAATAAAGATTCCAATTAAACCTTTGCAATATAGCCTAGTACTAGACACAATTTTCTATTAAATACATAGGCCTACACTTTATTGGCTGAATAACTGGCACGAAGATGACGCACAAGCTCAGTATGCCTGTTCGTGGTCAGTCAATAGCCGCGTGTGGTGTCCAAGTTTGTAAATAAAGACTAAATGGCAGCGTCTGATATATTTGTATAGCGATTTATTCAGGAGTGCCGTGAGGCATGATTTTGGCCTCTGTGCTCGCGCTGGCCAGTGGAAAAGCGGCTAATGTGAAGATGGCATGAAGAAGACTGTACATTCGCGAGATGGACGTATGGGCATTAGGCTACTCTATTTGTTCGGTGTTTTCTTTCTAAACAGTTAGGCTATGTTTATGTGGTATTTTTCATGCTTTCATCACGCAATCATGTTTTTGATGCGGTGGTGACGCGTTCATGTAACAACATGATGAGGGTGGCGGCGGCGCTGCCGATAAAGCACCTAAAAGCTGTCACAAAGAACCGGCAAAAGCAATGAATGATTATGAATATGTCAAATATAGCAAGGAGACATTTTAATTGTTTATTAATAAAGATGAAGTTGACGTTGCTGCCTCGCGATCTTCGCAGTATAAATGCGCCAGAGAGAAATGCACATTTCATACAGATAAGCAGAGAGCAGTCCGTTTTCTTTCGTTTTGAATTGTTCTGTTTACAAGTAGACATTTCAATATAGATTGAAATATATTTTTCAGGTCTGTGAAGTAGGCTACCTTATACGCTGAGTTTCGGTTAATTTATGAGACGCGCTCGCGCAGGCGCCTCCGTGTCGTGATCTATTGTCTGATATTTACTTCTTATTTATTAAATCCAGGCAATTGGTTGATGAAACATTGGTTAAAATTAAGATACAATTAGTACAAATCGAAATTCACTTTAAAGAAAGGCTTTGTGTCTTCTGTTTGAGGTCTCTGTGAAAGTTTTAAAACAGTCTTTAGTGCCGCTTCAGAGCGGTCGCGTCCGTAAAGGAGAACTGTCACGTCCTTACATTGTTTTTTCCTCATAAATGCGAACACGAAAAATAAAATAAAATGAATATTTTATGTTCTGTGGAGAGCCAACCCTTCTTCATCCGGTGGGTAGTATTACTTTTGATTTGCGCAGTGTAATTCACAGAATTACAAAAAAATCTTTTGCCTCCTAAAAGTTATTTGTTTTGTCACGCATGAATGCCTGTGTATTTCCCTCATATTAAATATAAAACGCATGTGTAGACTGATATTTTTCTAATGTCTGGACTCCTTTAAGGGGTAGCCTATGGATGAACAGACGTTTCAATATATTGGTATGCTATTAAATGCATTTTCTGAGAATTTATATTTCAAGTTTTGACTGCAAATGTCACGTCTATAACGCTGGAATTCCCCAGTTTTAAATAATTTATCCTCAACTAGTTTTGTGGTGCAGGTCTACGTATTTTATAATGTTAACTTCAAAATTCAAATAATACTGATAATAATTTAAAGATGTGGTAGCATTGGATCTGGACGGGAAGTAACTCTTGGAGTTGGAAGGGGTGTGTCGCGATTCTGCAGGTTCGTGGATCTGAGTGCCGCGATTTCGGTTTCATATCGCATATCGTTACAGCCTTAGAATGTTAAGCTCTTCTACTGTAGCCTATATCTATTTTGGTGAAAGTAACTCAAAAGTAATACAGGATAATGTAACGCATTGCAATTCTGAGACAGTAATATTGTAAGGTAATGAATTACTTTTAAATAACAGTAACAAGTAATGTATAATGTATTACAGTTTGGAAGTAACTTGCACAACACTTACTACGTTTACATGCAGCCAATAACCCGTTCAAAACCGGGATATTAGCAATAACCCGGTCACGCACGGCCATGTAAACACCGGCAAAAACCCGAATATGCTCATATCCCGGATTTTAAAAACCGGGATATGATACCTGGGGTACCCCTTTTCTAACCCGAATTTTTGGTCATGTAAACGCGTATCGCAGCATATCCCCATAAACACCGGCAAAAACCCGAATATGCTCATATCCCGGATTTTAAAAACCGGGATATGATACCTGGGGTACCCCTTTTCTAACCCGAATTTTTGGTCATGTAAACGCGTAACGCAGCATATCCCCATAATGATTTGTGTTCTCCGCATGTTCTATTCGCAAGGAATCTTGGTCTTTTGAGTAGAGAAACTTCTCGGCGCATACAAAAACCCGCGTGTAGTATACCGGAAGTAAACATGGCGAGACGCAGCACAGCATACTTTTGGAGCAAGGTCAGTACCAGCACCAAAGCGCAAACAAAGGCGATCGCTATCTGCCCCGAACTATTAATTATCCGTGTGCTGCTGCTGTTGTTGTTGTCTTTGGATACAGGAAGAAGAATCGGAAATGATATTGCGTCTTAAGGTTGTCCGTACATCCAGACGCTAACCGTGCGTCGCCGTTTACATCGGGATATTGCAATTCCATGTATACAGGAGTAACTCTCTCTGCTCACGCATGTAAACGGGTTATTCCTAATGTTTCAGAAACCCGGATAGTGACCTTAACCCGACCATAACCCGAAAATTGGCTGCATGTAAACGTAGTCACTGACTACTTTAAAAAAAATGCGGGTCAGGAAGCGGGTTGGGTACAATATTTTCTTCTTCTTTTTTGCGGTCCGAGTTGCAGGCGGTTAGTTGAAAGCGTCGGTCGGGTGCGGGTTGTTTATACATTGACCCGCGCATCACTGACTGGAACAATCATTCATAAAACGCATTAAACTTTAGTTTACGAAGACGTGAAACACACCGAGTGGTCTGGGGTGTTCACTGATATGCTCACACAAAAATTGCTGCAACAGATGCTTTCCAACAGGTTTTATCGTAGTTTTTGTCCTGACTTAAGTCAATGGAGTTGGACAAAAACTACGATAAAACCTGTGCTAATACAGAAACCGAAAATTCTCGGGACAGCAGCATTTGTCCAAATTTCAATCTTAACCGTTCTATTTCATTAGAAACGATCTTAAAACAGGGCTTTAAGGATAAAATACCGAACTTGTCCTTTAAGTAAGCATAACTTAATTACATCAAGTTCTTCTTACTTAATCTATTTAAGTTTTGTCAACTTAATTCTATCTGTGATCTGAGGAAGTGTACTCCCAGAGTGCATTGCGGCATGAATAAATTAATTGCTTTGTTTTACCATTTTTGGCTTTATTTTACCTTTAAAATTGTATTTGCTATCGTTATTGGGGTTATACTGACAAGAGACAGCAAATAAAATTGTAATGGTCTAATTAATTAAATTAATTAAAAAAAAACTTTGCTAAAAACGTTACCATTGTTGTGTGTGACTCAAGCAAAATTGCAAGATATTGTCACAAATATAGAGGGAATATAACAACCCAATTAAAAGTTTATGCCATAAGTGTTAGCAATAAAAATGTTGAAAAATCACTATTAAACATGAAATATAGTTATGTTATACATCATTAATACATTCATTAAGAACATGGAAATAATTTAAGTATAAAACATATATAATATTTATTACTTCACTTCCTTTGAAATCATATATCTGTGATTTAATGTTGCATCACTGCATCAATTGGTAGAGAGTCACAATAATATAAATGAAGTTCCAAGTGCCCAACCAAAGAGAACACTAATCGCAATAATGGTGAGAAATTTTAGGAAATCAACATGAATTTATGAGTCAACTTATGTGACGTTCTCCCAAAATATTTAGGTTGTATTGACAATAACATTCAAGATGACTAGAAAATGAGCGTATGCAGCTAAGAAGAACGATGACTGCAGAAGTGGAAGAAATCAGTGAAAAGTCTATTAAGAATTGCCCCACATCAAAAACCATTTCCCCCGCCTGCTTTTTTTTTTTTATTATTTATTTATTTTTTGCTTTGCAAAATGGTACTCAAACCAGTCAAATAATGTTTAATAGTGTTTTCTGAGCAATTAAGGCATAGCATGCAAACAGTACAGATTACTAAAAAAAATTAAGTAAGTTCAAAACATTATTGGAGATTAAGTAAAGTTAACTAAACAATAGTTAGTAAGAACAATGTTAGATTTTACGGTGTAGTAGGCTGTAGACTGTCAGTAGACTGTTAGGTTATGGTTAGGTGTTAGGGTTCGGGTTAGGAGAACAAGTTGACTTGTAGTTGCTAGCAGATATTAAGCAGACAGTCTACTAATACTCTAATGACAGTTAGTTGACATGTAGCTGCAAAGTTACTTATAGTTAGTTGAATGTCTAAAGTGGACTATCAAAATAAAGTGTTAACTTTTTAAAAAATAATAATTTAAGAAATAATAATGAAACATTATGCCAAAAGGCTTTCCTCTTAAGAATGAACTTTTTTACTTAAAAACAATTTCATAGCCTAGGGAATTCAAGTGCAAAACTGCTTTAAAGCACTTTTCAATAAAATAATACACGAGGGATTTGATCTATTAGAAAAATATCTTCACTTCATTGACCTATCATTGTTTATGTGTATGAGTTAATTTTACACCATTGTCACATTATCAATTCAGATAAATACAGAACAATTCATCTTAAATAGCCTACACCGCAGCTTTCCAAATGAGCAAAACTACAACCATATCAAAATCAAATGTTTCTGATGAAACATCGAACTGCTCTCTTTAAATTCCGCAGATGAGGACAACGAGAAAAAGTATTAGGCTACTAAACCTCTGGTCAAATAGCCACAATCATTGCGCTTATAGGCTATTGCGTTTCCAAACTCTAAAAAAAAAGAAAAGAAATATAATTTAGCCTACAATTTTCAGCATCCCAAACTCGAAATATCTTTAAAATAAACAGAGCTTGTGAAAAAGAAAACAACAATCGCGTAAAAATCCAAAAGAAAAAAACAGTTTAAAAGTATGAAGTGAGAGAAGACGGTGCGTGCTTTCAGAGGACTCCGCTCAACAAAAATGTGAACGTCAGTAGATTGCAACTCATTCATTGTCATACAGGACAAAAGGGTCACTTACCTTGCATATGACTGGAGAAAAAGCTGCTGTGGTTTGTGAGATGACAAACAGAATATGATATCAAATCTTCTAGTAGGGCGAAGATATATGGTTGAAGCAGAAATTGAGCGATAATGACGGAAGAGTTGTGCAAGCTCTCCTCCAGCTGTAGAAGCGCTTAAAGACACGGATGAAGCAAACAGAGACTCCGCGTCATTAAATCAGTGTGATGTAACGCCGAACCTACCAATAAGAGCAATGAACCCAGCGGGATATTCCAATTGTGTATTCAATTGACTAAATAAGTCATTCCACCTGAAATAACTAACTTTTTAAATTTGAGTTGAATCTAGTAATCTAAAACTTTGAAATTACTTAACCTATTTTAATGAGTTTAAGATGAGTTAATGATTTACTGATTTATCATGATTTAAAGATCACATAAGGCAAAACAGCTTATAAGAACATCCATTGCATGCATGGGAAACTGCTCCCTTCTCAAGTTCCTCTACTATTTGTCTGCACCATGGTGTGTTCATGAATAAAATAATTGATCTTTAATCTAAAATCTTTATGTGGTGAAAGACAAAAATATGAGGAATGATAACATTTCACAGTAATAATGTCAAGATAATCAAAACACAACTTTAAATTGATTTTTAGAAAAAAAGGGCACACCTTTGAAATTAAACTCTACATTCAGTGTTCAGACTACACTATAACAGGCAATCATATTTGTCCTTGCTTATCTTTTATTGGTATCTTTTTTTCTTCATGTTGTTTTGCTAGCGATGTGGAATTATTCCATATCATACAAATTAACTATTTAAAAAAAATTAAGTACCAGGTTCAAAATGATTGCTCAGAACAACCAGATCAAGATCTGACAAATACAAGTTCTGTTATGAAAAGCTTGTATAATCAGACAGAATAACTGTGTTTATAGAGGAAAAATATTTATTCTAAATATAGATCATTAGGTTATTTTGAACATGGAGAAAAGACCTTTGGAACAAGCAGCTGGTAATCATGCCAGTTTTGCCCCAAGGGAGGCTACCAGCCACCCCGGCCCTATCACTTTTCTCATTACAAGAGAAAACACTATCATTACATGAGAAAAGACTGTGTGAGAGAAAAACAGAGAGTCTGATGTGCAGCACACTTAATGGCCAACTAGCAAACACTGGAGTGCAATGACATGCAGGCCACTAATCTGAGAGGGTCATCATAGCATTGATTACTCAGGATTATAGTGACCCTGTCAAAGCACAGTCACTGTGATTCTATCTATCTAAGTAGGTAGGCTATATATGTATGTATCTATGTATCTATGTATCTATGCATGCATGTATGTATGTATGTATGTATGTATCTATCTATCTATCTATCTATCTATCTATCTATCTATCTATCTATCTATCTATCTATCTATCTATCTATCTATCTATCTATCTATCTATCTATCTATCTATGCTTAGCGTCGATGTCCTCATCACCCTGTCGGGGGTTTATTCTCAGATAACAACTGGCTGGATGTACATTATCCCTTACATATTGAATAATAAGGAATTCCCACTTTTCATATTTTGAAAAATATAGTATTAAAAATTATGTATTTACAATACTGTATATTTACAATGTAAAAACATGGAAAACTATTGCCTTAAACTTATCAAGGATGTTTTACTCAAAGTTGTAAATACAAAGATATAAGAGTGTTTGGACAATAATATACTATATGCATTTATTTCTATTTATTAAACTGAAACTTCACAGAAAATAAAACATCAATACATTAACCAACATCACTGCAACAGATTTATCCTTTTAGATAAAGCAACATGCAGCATAATGTCACAGGTCGGGGTAGACGCTGAACTAACCGGCTGTCCCCCTGGCGTGCACACCACCGTGAGGAGCTGCACCGCAAGACACAGCAGGCAGGACAACAAATGGTAAGTATAAAAATCTCTTTATTTACTTTAAAACCTCTCTTTAAAACAATTACTGTAGTCTCTTCAGCGTTCTCTTCAACAGGATTCGAATGGAGGAAGGAGTGGATATGTTTCACAGCTTTAATGTATTCTTCACTAGACTCAGACAAAGAGAAAGAAATTAGTATACTTCACAGCTTTAGCTGGCTCTTCACTGGACTCAGGCAGAGAGAAGGGAGGTGAGTACACTTCACAGCTTTAGCAGGCTCTTCGCAGGACTTAAGCAGAGAGAAGGAAGGTGAGTACACTTCACAGCTTTAGCAGGCTCTTCACTGGACTCAGGCAGAGAGAAGGAAGGTGAGTACACTTCACAGCTTTAGTGGGCTCTTCACAGGACTCAAGTAGAGAGAAGGAAGGTGAGTACACTTCACAGCTTTAGCGGGCTCTTCGCAGGACTCAGGTAGAGAGAAGGAAGGTGAGTACATTTCACAGCTTTAGCGGGCTCTTCGCAGGACTCAGGTAGAGAGAAGGAAGGTGAGTACACTTCACAGCTTTAGCAGGCTCTTCCCTGGACTCAGGTAGAGAGATGGAAGGTGAGTACACTTCGCAGCTTTAGCAGGCTCTTCACTGGACTCAGGTAGAGAGAAGGGAGGTGAGTACACTTCACAGCTTTAGCGGGCTCTTCGCAGGACTCAGGCAGAGAGAAGGAAGGTGAGTACACTTCACAGCTTTAGCAGGCTCTTCACTGGACTCAGGCAGAGAGAAGGGAGGTGAGTACCAGTGATGCGCGGGTCAATGTATAAACAACCCGCACCCGACCGACGTTTTCAACTAACCGCCTGCAACTCGTACCGCAAAAAATAAGAAGAAAATATTGTACCCAACCCGCTTCCTGACCCGCATTTTTTTTAAAGTAGTCAGTGACTACGTTTACATGCAGCCAATTTTCGGGTTATGGTCAGGTTAAGGTCACTATTCGGGTTTCTGAAACATTAGGAATAAACCGTTTACATGCGTGAGCAGAGAGAGTTACTCCTGTATACATGGAATTGCAGTATCCCGATGTAAACGGCGACGCACGGTTAGCGTCTGGACGTACGGACAACCTTAAGACGCAATATCATTTCCGATTCTTCTTCCTGTATCCAAAGACAACAACAACAGCAGCAGCACGCGGATAATTAATAGTTCGGGGCAGATAGCGATCGCCTTTGTTTGCGCTTTGGTGCTGGTACTGACCTCGCTCCAAAAGTATGCTGTGCTGCGTCTCGCCATGTTTACTTCCGGTATACTTCACGCGGGTTTTTGTATGCGCCGAGAAGTTTCTCTACTCAAAAGACCAAGATTCCTTGCGAATAGAACATGCGCAGAACACAAATCATTATTCAAATCATTATGTTTACATGACCAAAAATTCTGGTTAGAAAAGGGGTACCCCAGGTATCATATCCCGGTTTTTAAAATCCGGGATATGAGCATATTCGGGTTTTTGCCTGTGTTTACATGGCCGTGCGTGACCGGGTTATTGCTAATATCCCGGTTTTGAACGGGTTATTGGCTTCATGTAAACGTACACAGCAAAATCCCCAGTGTTAAATTAACACTCTGAGTGTGGACTCATATAAACACTGAAGAAGTGTTAAAGTAACACTGAAGCAGTGTTAAAGTTAATGAGATAATTAAGTGAATTATTGAGTGATGATTGAGCATTATTGAAGACACCTGATGTTAACAAGCAGAATTACTGAAGGAGAAAACCGTAATTTTAAGTCACCATTATGGAGATCAGTGTTTGCTTTAGTTGGGCTCTTGACCCTTAAATCATTGACTTCAGATTTTGTTTGGCTGCTGTACCAAAATTATAACAGTCAGATGAACAAATAGAAAAGGTGGTCTGATGTTGTAGGTTGTGTTTAAACATAATCATCATTTTTACAATCATATGACCTGAACTCATAGAGAACCCAAATTAGGTTTACTTTATCAATTATAGCAGGACTGTTGTTGTACAGCATAGTGTTTTAAACTTTTACAAAGTAATCCAAATACATTTTTATACACGTCTCAAATACAATTTTTTTTTTAATCGATTCACTTTTTTTAGACACAAATACATCAAGAATCAGCCTGTGAATCTCAACACTGGTGACATAAAGCATGTTGCAGTGCATTCTGGGTGCCACCAATCAAAACTCATTCATGGCTGCCATCATGCATTGCTGCATGAATAAATAATGAGCTTATGTTCAGAGGTGATCTGTTTGTCACCATTGCTGAGATTCATATACTAATTCTTGATGTCTGAGTGTGCCGACATCAATTTTTTGAAGCTTTATTTTTTTGATCATTTGGTGTAATTGAAAAGGCCAAAAATATGATGCCATACAAGGACAGTGCTGTTATCATCAATTAATGTGAACCTAACTGAGAAATTGGCCTATATATGAGTACGGCGATTCAAATCATACGATTGTGTTATAATGATTATGTAAAACACAACCACCACCATCAGATCACCTTTTCAATATGTTCATATGACTGTCATAACTCACGTACAGCAGCAAAACATAATCTAAAATTAACGATATAAGGGTCAAGATCCCAACTAAAGCAAACACTGATCTCTATAATGGTAACTTAAAATTACGGTTTTCTCCTTCAGTGATTCTGTTTGTTAACATCAGGTGTCTTCAATAATGCTCAATAATCACTCAATTATTCACTTAATTATCTCATTAACTTTAACACTGCTTCAGTGTTACTTTAACACTGCTTCAGTGTTTATATAAGTCCACACTCAGAGTGTTAATTTAACACTGGAGGTTTTGCTGTGTAGTAAGTGTTGTGCAAGTTACTTCCAAACTGTAATACATTATACATTACTTGTTACTGTTATTTAAAAGTAATTCATTACCTTACAATATTACTGTCTCAGAATTGCAATGCGTTACATTATTCTGTATTACTTTTGAGTTACTTTCACCAAAATAGATATAGGCTACAGTAGTAGAGCTTAACATTCTAAGGCTGTAACGATATACGATATGAAACCGAAATCGCGGCACTCAGATCCACGAACCTGCAGAATCGCGACACACCCCTTCCAACTCCAAGAGTTACTTCCCGTCCAGATCCAATGCTACCACATCTTTAAATTATTATTAGTATTATTTGAATTTTGAAGTTAACATTATAAAATACGTAGACCTACACCACAAAACTAGTTGAGGATAAATTATTTAAAACTGGGGAATTCCAGCGTTATAGACGTGACATTTGCAGTCAAAACTTGAAATATAAATTCTCAGAAAATGCATTTAATAGCATACCAATATATTGAAACGTCTGTTCATCCATAGGCTACCCCTTAAAGGAGTCCAGACATTAGAAAAATATCAGTCTACACATGCGTTTTATATTTAATATGAGGGAAATACACAGGCATTCATGCGTGACAAAACAAATAACTTTTATTTGTTGAAGAAGGGTTGGCTCTCCACAGAACATAAAATATTCATTTTATTTTATTTTTCGTGTTCGCATTTATGAGGAAAAAACAATGTAAGGACGTGACAGTTCTCCTTTACGGACGCGACCGCTCTGAAGCAGCACTAAAGACTGTTTTAAAACTTTCACAGAGACCTCAAACAGAAGACACAAAGCCTTTCTTTAAAGTGAATTTCGATTTGTACTAATTGTATCTTAATTTTAACCAATGTTTCATCAACCAATTGCCTGGATTTAATAAATAAGAAGTAAATATCAGACAATAGATCACGACACGGAGGCGCCTGCGCGAGCGCGTCTCATAAATTAACCGAAACTCAGCGTATAAGGTAGCCTACTTCACAGACCTGAAAAATATATTTCAATCTATATTGAAATGTCTACTTGTAAACAGAACAAAACGAAAGAAAACGGACTGCTCTCTGCTTATCTGTATGAAATGTGCATTTCTCTCTGGCACATTTATACTGCGAAGATCGCGAGGCAGCAACGTCAACTTCATCTTTATTAATGTCGTGTCAATTCTTGGTTACAAGTTGTACTGAGCACTCCAGCCTAGATTCACCCAGGACACTCAGAGCACTCCCAAACTGCAGGGGGCAACCATGCAACAAAAGTTGGTGGAACCAAATTTTGGAAAGTGTGCTCTTGGGACCATATTAGCCTGCACACCCACAGGAAGGCATGGCATTGAAATGTTTGGTGAAAGCTCAGTTGACTCTCTCACCCGTTCCTGAGAAAATATACTATGATCACAGCTCCTGATCATCCAAAGACGCAACTGTTAGGACAGAATGAGATTGAATGTGTTGAGTTCAGGCTTCTATATGACTTTTGCTTGGTTGTAACGTGCAATTTAAATTAAATAGTGAAAACTTTACTATGTGAACGTAGAACTTAACAGTTGATAACTACTCTAAGCATGCATATAAGTTTAATTATGGGATTGGTATTTTAATTATTAGAGATCCCAGGTTAATCTGAATGACATTGTTTGGTTTGGTTTGAGGATTCAGTAATATGTATTTATTATTACTTTGAGAAAGTGGTATTGTGATTTATTTGTAACTAATTCATGTTTGTGATTTGTGTATTTTAAAGGTTATCAACCTATTCTGTTCATCCCTGATTTACCAAACCATCTTTAAGAAAATAAAAACCTTAAAGTGAACAGATTTGAGTTGTCCTTTGCGTTCATTGGAGATAAAGCAGTTTTCAAGTCTGAGCAGAGCTGTGATCTTTCAGAAAAAACACGCAAAACTTGACAGTTGATAACCAGCGTGGCAGTGAGAAAAAGGAGAAAAAGGCCTGAAGTCAAGCTGTCGACGCAAAGGAAGAATTGACTGGAAACTCTTCACCATGGCAAAGGAAACTCTTGGGAAAACAGTCAAGCAACTGAAGCAAGAGCGGACCTTAGCTAAATCTGCTTTCACCAAGCAAGCAAACTACCTGAGCAAAGCTGCAGATGGTATGATTAAGCATGAACTTCAAGAGGAGTTCAGCAAGCTCAGTTCCTTGGCAAGGTATGTCAGCGATGCAAATGAGGACTACAGGGCTGGCCTACTGGCTGAAGTGGAAACTGAGGAGGATGAAGAAGTCAAGCTCGACAAGCACCAGCAGGCTGAGCTTGAAAGGACAATGGAAGAGTGCGACATGAGACTGGGGGACATCCGTGAGGCAGGCCAATCCAACCTCTGGCCAAGATATGGTAAAGAGGAGGTAGACTTTGCAATCCAAGAAGCTGAAAAAGCCTGTGACAGAGCCCAAGCAAGCCCCATCACTGCTATCAATAGAGACGGCTATGAACTGCAGCTGGAAAGAGCGAGGAGGCTAATCCATGATGCAATTGTAAGCCTGAAAGACTGGGAAAAATGGATCCCACATGATCAGACAGCAGACCTGAAAGGCAGATTAAAAGACCTGAGAATATTCGGCAGCAACCTCGAGGCCAGAAGTGCAGAATTCCTCACTGCACAAAAAATTGCAGAAGAGGAAAGAAGAGGTCAAGACCAACAGCCTCAACCAACAGCAGTTCCCCAACCAGTGGTGAGAGTAAGGCCAACCAGTCTGCCTAAATTCACTGGGATTAGGAGGAACTTCCATAGATGGAGGAGAGACTGGGAGAGTCTGCAAAAGCAGGGAGAGCCGACTGGATCAGTGGAAGTGAAGAAGTTCCAACTCCTTGACAGTGTGGACGAGAGAATATGTAGAGACCTGGGTTTGTCAACATACAACAGTGCTGAAGACATATTTAGAGTACTTCAAAACAGGTATGGAAACAAGCCAACGATTGCTTTGGAGATAATTGAGGACCTAGAGAGGATCCCTCCTTTAAAGTCACACCAGCCAAGGAAGGTAATTGACCTAATTCAGGCTGTGGAAAAGGCCCTGAATGACCTCACGGAACTTGAAAGCATTGGAGCCATTAAGAATCCCCTTGTGATCAGATCCATAGAGAGCAAGCTCCCAGATAATATAAAGAGGGACTGGCTGGCGTTCATGGTCAATCCAAGAAGTGGAGTCACACCTGACAATCACTTCGACATCCTTCTAACATTCCTAAAGACACAAGAGGACATTCTAGAGAGACTAGACCAATTGGGTGTAAGTGAAAAACCTGAAAAGAAAGCTACGTACCTGGAGAAGAGGTATGCCTCCACAAAGTCCACGAGGAAAGGAGGATGTGTTGTCTGTGGAGATGAGAAGCATCGTGAGAAAATCTTCTTTTGTAAGCAGTTTAAGGAACTAAAACCTGGTGATAAGCTGAATGCTATCGAAAGGCTGGGAGCATGTAGAAGATGCCTCAGATGTCATGCAGAGGGTGATGAATGTACGGACATTTACCTGTGCAGGAACAGAGACTGCAGAAGAGGAAGCTCTTCAGATCACCATTTCTTTCTCTGCCTGAAAGGAAGATTAAAGGGGAAAGAATCTGTGAAAGTGGGAAAACCCAGCTCCAGGAGGCAAACATTCACAGAGGAGCAAGAAAAATTGATGTCTGAGCTTACCCCAGACATGGCAGAAAAAGTCAGGAGAGCCTTCACCAACATGGCTGCAAAATCACACTGCACTGGAAGAAGCCTTCCTGGAGTGATGGACTCAAGCACATGTGAGTTACCAGTTATTCTTATGCTGCTCGAAGTAACCACCAACGCAGGACAGAAAATTGGAACTCTCATTGACTTAGCATCAGATACCAACTACATCACTCATACAGCTGCCAGGAGACTGAAGCTTCAAAGTGAAAAGATCACGCTTGTTGTCCATGGAGTTGGAGGCATGGCCATGAAGGTAAAGACCAAAAGATACTTACTCAAGGTAAGAGTCAAGACACCTAGAGGTACGGAGAGAGCTCATGAGTTGATCTGTTATGGGTTGGATGAAATTGGAAGAGTTCACCGAGTAATCAAAGCACAGCAACTCAAGACGTTCTTCCCCGACACCAACCTGGAAGATCTTCACAGACCAGAACATGTTGAGCTTCTCATAAGCCACCGTGAAGGAAGACTTGCTCCACAGAGAGTAAAAGTAGTAGGAGATCTTGTCTTGTGGGAAAGCTCTTTAGGAAAGACCGTGGGCGGAGCACATCCAGACCTCTGTGAAGTAGTGGGTATGGCCCTGCACAATTCTGAGACTCACTTTGCACGATCGATGAGAATCACAGCAGTGAAGTATCAAGAAATTGCTGAGATGCAAGAATCTAGAGCTGAAACCAAAACCACTGTTATTGGCAGGGAGTTCTTGGACTGGTGGAAATGGGACAGCATTGGTGCGGCCTGCGAACCCATGTGTGGAGGATGCCGGTGTGGGAACTGTCAGCCAGGAGGCAAAGACATGACTCTGAGTGAAGAAAGAGAGCTTGAGATGATCAGGAAATGCCTCAGCTATGTGAGGTCAGATGTGCATAGTCAGGAGCCTCACTGGGACACAAAATACCCCTGGATTGAAGATCCGAGTTCCCTGCCCAACAACAGAAGTGCAGTGGAAGCCACGTTTCTGAGGATGGAGAAACAACTCAAAAGAGAACCAGAGTGGCGTACAGCATACACAACGCAAGTCCATGAGATGGTGGAAAGGAGAGCAGCAAAGAAACTTACTAGAGAGACCATTGCTGACTGGAAAGGACCAGTATGGTACGTCAGTCACTTGGTGGCGCCAAACCCACACTCTGTAACAACACCTGTCCGACTGGTATGGAACAGCAGCCAGAAGTTTAGAGGAATCAGCATGAATGACCTTCTCCTGAAAGGGCCTGATGCACTTAATCCCATCCGAGCAGTGCTACTAAGGTTCAGGAGAGGAGTCCATGCTGCCCTCGGCGACATCAAGAAGATGTACAATTATGTGTGGCTTGAAGACCTGGAGATGCACCTCCATAGATTTCTCTGGAGAGACAGTGAAGATGAAGAAATTGAGGAATATGCTATCACCAGGGTCAACATTGGTGATCGACCAGCAGGGTGCATCGCACAACTGGCCATGAGAGAGACGGCAAAGCTGCCCATGTTCACTCATCTGGAGGAAGAATGGAGAGTCCTTGAGGAGGATTCCTATGTAGATGACATTCTGACATCCCATAATGACCTGGGAAAGCTAGACGGAACTATCAAAAAAGTCGAAGAAATTCTGAAGGCAGGTGGATTCTTCCTTAAGCCGTGGGTCCGATCAGGCCAAAGTGGGAGGCAGACGTCTACATCAGAACATCCAGCATCGTCAGATGAAGTCTTCATTCTCCCCAACCAAATGAGAGAAGGAGACAACAAGGCCCTTGGAGTTGGTTACCTAGTCGAACCAGACAAACTGTACCTCATGACCTCGATAAACTTCTCAAAGAGAAAAAAGAAGATGAGAATCAGCCAAAATCTCGTCGAAGAAGAGGTGAGAAGAAAAACTCCAAACCCATTGACTAGAAGACAACTGCTTAGTCAAGTAGCTAGTTTGTATGACCCAATAGGCCTTGCAACACCTGCCAAACAGAAAGGAGCCATTCTAGTCAGAAAAGCATTTCAAGAAGCTGGAGGCAAAACTCTAACACGAGACACATGGGACACACCTCTGTCTGAAAGACTTAGAGAAGAAGCCATCCACCTGTTTGAAGAATACACACGCCTCAACCAAATTACTTTTCATAGAAGCCTTACACCAGTCAGAAGGATTGGAGAACCCTGGGGAATAACATTTTCAGATGGTAGCGACCAGAGCTATGGAGCTGTTGCATACTTCAGGTGGGAGACCGAGCAAGGAATCCTGGTCCGGCTTGTTGAGTCCAAAGCCAAGCTCACACCACTTGACCAAAAGGGAGAACCAGTAAAAGCTGAGGTCTGCGGTGCTGTGTTTGCTGTGAGACTCAGAAAATACATTGAAAAGCACAGTCGGATGCAAGTTGAACGTTGGCTCCATCTGCTGGACAGTCAAACTGTGCTGGGTGCAATCCAAAGAGACAGTTATGGGTACCATACCTTTTTTGCAAACAGAGTTGGAGAGATCCAGAAGTCCACATCAGTTGAAGACTGGAGATGGATTCCAGGTGAGCAAAACATTGCTGACCTCACAACAAGAGGAGCAACTCCAGAAGACCTCAGAGAGAACTCTGTGTGGCAAAATGGCCCAGAGTTTTTGAAAAGACCTGTGGAGGAGTGGCCGACAAAGTCAGCCAAAGATGTCGCTGCAGATGCTAGAGAAGGTATAAACAAGCTCCAAAGGAAATGTTTTACAGCAGCACTGACCCGAGCACAGGTGGGAAAAAACCAACATGCTCCACCTGCCACTGCAATGCCAATATCCCCAACCTCTATCCAAAACAATGACCTGCAAAGCAGCCCTAGTGGAAAAGGGCAGCAAATCCCAGTCCGGAGGCCACCTTCTGGTTCTTCGGTGGGGAAAATCCTTAACATCGGTAAGTTCAGCAGTTTAACCAGGTTGATAAGAGTCATTGCCTGGGTGTGGAGAGCTGCCACAAAGTGGAAAGAAATGCTGGCCAAGACCTCAACAACAAGCAAAGCAAAGAGGAAGGAGATTCCTTCAGCTCTTGAGATCAAGTCCAGAGTCAAGGAAATTACACTTGCCGTCATAGAGTGTGAGGATGCACTCAGGGATCTCTTCCTTTCGGCTCAAATGGAGGTAACCTTGCCAGACACCACACTCAGCAGGCTTGCTGTGGTCAGAGAGGAAAGCACTGGACTTTTGCTCTGTGGAGGAAGATTCCAAATCTCTGTGGAGGAAGATTCCAAGCCCATAAGGCAAATCATGAAGAAATTGCTGGCACACTCCTCCGGATGAGAAGGAAAGCATGGGTGGTAAGAGGCCGGAAACTAGCTCAGAAGATTGTTGATAACTGTGTAACATGCAGGAGACTAAAGGCCCAAAGATGCCAACAGATCATGAGTGACCTTCCATCGGAGCGAATAACACCAGCTAATCCATTTGAGTATACGACAGTGGACTTATTTGGACCTTACGAAGTGAAGGATGAGGTGAGAAAGAAAGTGAAACTCAAAGTGTGGGGAATAGTCTTCTGTTGCATGGCGTCCAGAGCTATGCACACAGACCTTGTCAGTGACCAGTCAGCTGAAGGCTTCCTGTTAGCCTACCAAAGATTTACGGCACTGAGAGGACATCCGAGGAAATTGTGGTCGGATCCTGGGAAGAACTTTGTCGGAGCCAGACCTGCCCTCAAAGAGCTCTACATGTTTCTGGACCGACTGGAGAAATCAAAGCTTGAAGATGAAGTCTCAAAGCATGGCACAGAATGGAGCTGGAAGATCCATCCAGCAGACTCACCTCACAGAAACGGAGCTGCTGAGGCTGCTGTCCGGATTGTGAAGCGGGCTTTGCACAATCTGGGTGGTAATGGAGTCTTCACATGGGGTGAGTTTCAAACTTTCCTTTATATGGCTTCCAACCTCGCCAATGAACGACCTATTGATGCCAGGACTCAGAGCCGGGAGGACTGTGTAGAATACATTAGCCCAAATTCACTTCTGCTCGGAAGAACTAGTCTCAGAGGCGATCCAGGGACCTTTGACTTTGAAGGCTACTCGTATAGGAGATTAAGAACCCTCCAAACAGAAGTTGACCGGTTCTGGAGGAAATGGAGCCAGTTAGCCGGACCAAACCTGTTTGTCCGGACCAAGTGGCACACAGCTCACAGGAATGTGGCAATTGGAGATGTCATCTGGCTAGCTGACCAGAACGCCTTAAGAGGTCAGTTCAGGCTTGCCAGGGTCATTGGCGTCAACACTGACAGGAAGGGAATTGTGAGGGATGTATATCTCCGATCCTTCCCCAGCTACCCAGTCGCAACTGTGAAGCCCACTAAAAAGATGAAAAAACACTCAACCAAAATACCTGCAACAGTTCTTCACAGGGATGTCAGACGGATAGTTGTCCTGCTTCCAGTTGAAGAGCAGCAGTAGCAACAGGATCTAAAATGGAATAACTAAATCGACACATCACAGTACTGGTGTGACCTCCTTGGGTTGAAGAACCAGGAGGTCAAGTGGGAGGTGTCGTGTCAATTCTTGGTTACAAGTTGTACTGAGCACTCCAGCCTAGATTCACCCAGGACACTCAGAGCACTCCCAAACTGCAGGGGGCAACTATGCAACAAAAGTTGGTGGAACCAAATTTTGGAAAGTGTGCTCTTGGGACCATATTAGCCTGCACACCCACAGGAAGGCATGGCATTGAAATGTTTGGTGAAAGCTCAGTTGACTCTCTCACCCGTTCCTGAGAAAATATACTATGATCACAGCTCCTGATCATCCAAAGACGCAACTGGTAGGACAGAATGAGATTGAATGTGTTGAGTTCAGGCTTCTATATGACTTTTGCTTGGTTGTAACGTGCAATTTAAATTAAATAGTGAAAACTTTACTATGTGAACGTAGAACTTAACAGTTGATAACTACTCTAAGCATGCATATAAGTTTAATTATGGGATTGGTATTTTAATTATTAGAGATCCCAGGTTAATCTGAATGACATTGTTTGGTTTGGTTTGAGGATTCAGTAATATGTATTTATTATTACTTTGAGAAAGTGGTATTGTGATTTATTTGTAACTAATTCATGTTTGTGATTTGTGTATTTTAAAGGTTATCAACCTATTCTGTTCATCCCTGATTTACCAAACCATCTTTAAGAAAATAAAAACCTTAAAGTGAACAGATTTGAGTTGTCCTTTGCATTCATTGGAGATAAAGCAGTTTTCAAGTCTGAGCAGAGCTGTGATCTTTCAGAAAAAACACGCAAAACTTGACAATTAATAAACAATTAAAATGTCTCCTTGCTATATTTGACATATTCATAATCATTCATTGCTTTTGCCGGTTCTTTGTGACAGCTTTTAGGTGCTTTATCGGCAGCGCCGCCACCACCCTCATCATGTTGTTACATGAACGCGTCACCACCGCATCAAAAACATGATTGCGTGATGAAAACATGAAAAATACCACATAAACATAGCCTAACTGTTTAGAAAGAAAACACAGAACAAATAGAGTAGCCTAATGCGCATACGTCCGTCTCGCGAATGTACAGTCTTCTTCATGCCATCTTCACATTAGCCACTTTTCCACTGGCCAGCGCGAGCACAGAGGCCAAAATCATGCCTCACGGCACTCCTGAATAAATCGCTATACAAATATATCAGACGCTGCCATTTAGTCTTTATTTACAAACTTGGACACCACACGCGGCTATTGACTGACCACGGACAGGCATACTGAGCTCGTGCGTCATCTTCGTGCCAGTTATTCAGCCAATAAAGTATAGGCCTATGTATTTCCTAGAAAATTGTGTCTAGTACTAGACTATATTGCAAAGGTTTCATTGGAATCTTTATTTCAAACGACCCGACCGACCGCGACCCGAATATCATTAAAAATATTTTTGGATGACTCGTAACCGCGGGTAACCGCGGGTGACCGCAGGCACCCGCTCATTTTGGATCAACCCGCGCATCACTGGTGAGTACACTTCACAGCTTTAGCGGGCTCTTCGCAGGACTCAGGCAGAGAGAAGGAAGGTGAGTACACTTCACAGCTTTAGCGGGCTGTTCGCAGGACTCAGGCAGAGAGAAGGAAGGTGAGTACACTTCACAGCTTTAGCCGCTCTTCACTGGACTCAGGTAGAGAGAAGGGAGTTAAGTACACTTCACAGCTTTAGCAGGCTCTTCCCTGGACTCAGGTAGAGAGAAGGGAGGTGAGTACACTTCGCAGCTTTAGCGGGCTCTTCGCAGGACTCAGGCAGAGAGAAGGAAGGTGAGTACACTTCACAGCTTTAGCAGGCTCTTCACTGGACTCAGGCAGAGAGAAGGGAGGTGAGTACACTTCGCAGCTTTAGCGGGCTCTTCGCAGGACTCAAGCAGAGAGAAGGAAGGTGAGTACACTTCACAGCTTTAGCAGGCTCTTCGCAGGACTCAGGCAGAGAGAAGGGAGGTGAGTACACTTCGCAGCTTTAGCGGCTCTTTACTGGACTCAGGTAGAGAGAAGAGAGGTGAGTACACTTCACAGCTTTAGCGGGCTCTTCGCAGGACTCAGGCAGAGATAAGGAAGGTGAGTACACTTCACAGCTTTAGCGGGCTCTTCGCAGGACTCAGGCAGAGAGAAGGAAGGTGAGTACACTTTGCAGCTTTAGTGGCTCTTCGCAGGACTCAGGCAGAGAGAAGGAAGGTGAGTACACTTCACAGCTTTAGCAGGCTCTTTACTGGACTCAGGCAGAGAGAAGGAAGGTGACTACACTTCACTTCACAGCTTTAGCGGGCTCTTCGCAGGACTCAGGCAGAGAGAAAGAAGGTGAGTACACTTCACAGCTTTAGTGGGCTCTTCACAGGACTCAGGCAGAGAGAAGGAAGGTGAGTACACTTTGCAGCTTTAGCGGCTCTTTGCAGGACTCAAGCAGAGAGAAGGAAGGTGAGTACACTTCGCAGCTTTAGCGGCTCTTCGCAGGACTCAGGCAGAGAGAAGGAAGGTGAGTATTTTCAACCACATCAACAGGATTTCACAGCTTTTAGCGTTTTCTGCAACTGGATTCAAACAGAGAGAGAGATGAGTATTTTCAACCACATCAATGGACTTTCACAGCTTTTAGCGTCTTCTGCAACTGTATTCAAACAGAGAGAGAGATGAGTATTTTCAACCACATCAACGGGCTTTCACAGCTTTTAGCGTCTTCTGCAACTGTATTCAAACAGAGAGAGAGATGAGTATTTTCAACCACATCAACGGGCTTTCACAGCTTTTAGCGTCTTCTGCAACTGGATTCAAACAGAGAGAGAGATGAGTATTTTCAACCACATCAACGGGCTTTCACAGCTTTTAGTGTCTTCTGCAACTGTATTCCAACAGAGAGAGATGAGTATTTTCAACCACATCAACGGGCTTTCACAGCTTTTAGCGTCTTCTGCAACTGTATTCAAACAGAGAGACGAGTATTTTGACTAGAACCACCAATGCTTCCGCAATTCACTGATGTTAAGCTAGCTGGGAAGCAGCTGTGAAGCGCAAATCACTCGATGTAGTTACAGGTCCTCCAGCGAAATTTCAATCACCATACGATTCCATACAATTCCAGGGACGTCAATTGTTCCATAATCCGGCTAGAGTTCGACACTTATCTCACCCAAGGTGCTGACCTCTTTTTAGCTTCTCCCTTTCTCCTCCAGCCCGTCTTTCTCCTTGCCCGAATCCAAATCTCTCTCTTCTTCTCCCACCCAAATAACTCGACCCCTTGAACTCAACCACAATGCCCTTGTATACTCCCCTATTACAGTGCGCGCCCCAATCGCTGCTCTGTTCTTCTTGCTCCCGCACCTGTTTGTGATTCCCCTCATCAATCCCGTCATTCGCCCATACACCCAGAGCCCGTCTAGGGAGAGCCTGTTCACTCCCTATTAAGCCCTATTGTACCGAATTTTGGTTGTAGTTCCACCAAAGTTCCACTGGGGGGCGATCGCCCTGAGTGCAAAATGAATGGGAGTCTATGGAGCTAGATGGCTAAATTTGTCTCTTTCACCTGATTGCCGCTGAGAAATCTCAGATTTGACTGTAGGTTTTGCAAGTTCAACATGGGTTATAAGTCGAAAGTTGAATGAACGAGTACTTATATCCTTTCGATTTCTTACAGGTTGAGTTGTTGTTGCCCATTACACGCTAGCATTCTGCTAATGAACCCTGATTAGTCAATGAAGGACTGATTACGACCAGAGATACTGCTTGATGGCATTGTAGCATCCGAATGTGTGTTTGTGTATTTTCGGCGTGGTGTTTAAAAACAACAAAACAAAAACTCTTCTAGCACGTGTATTTACCTGTGTCAGCTGTGTTGTCGATGCCTTGAGAGAAAAGAAAGTGCAGAGCGCGAAAGCACCAAAGTGACTGAAGGATTGCCGTAAAGCAGTATCTCTGGTGGTACGATGTGTATGACGTCATTTACATTTTAAAATAGTTTTTAAAGCAAATAAGTGACTCTAAAAAATCTAACACCCAGCAATGAGTAATTTCTTTGCATATCCTTTCGAATACAACATTCAAATTACTAGACAAAAATTTATATCCTGAGAAAAGTGAGGTTTGAGGGGTATAGCTCCATAGACCTACATTCATTCTGCACTCGTCCTGTGAGCGCCCTCATATGGAACCAGAGTGGAACTGCAACCAGTTCAGAAGCTGGAAGTTTACTGCGAGTGAAAGTTCTCTCCTTATTAGACATTCTCTGCATACACCTAGAGGTGGGCGATATATCGTTTAGACGATAATATCCAAATTGTTGTCTGGACGATATGCAAAATTGGGATATCGAATATTTCATAATTTGTACAATCCGACCCCCCAAACATGAAAAGAGCTGAAGGAAGTTAAAGAGAAAACAAATAACGCACACTATAACCTTCTAAACAATTATAATCGTTCCTCAATTGCACGAGAGTAAGCTGCTACTAATTTGCAATTTACAACTAACTGTTACGAAGTTCTTACCTGTGTGTTATGACGTTTCTTAGGTTGAAGCAACAATCCAAAATTGTAAAGAGTAAAGCCAATGTACGATTAATAAAATAGCTGCTAGAAAAGGCAATATATGCGTTGTTTGCGGAAAAATGAAGTCTGAAGTTAAAAAGTTTTTCTTAAATGTCTGTGGCGTCCTCAAGTGGCGAGCTTTGTGATTGCATCATTAGAAAATTGCGTTGTATAATGAGTCCAAAAGATAGAATACATTTTCCCAAGAGATCGGTTCGGTACGCATTACAAACCGAACCATTCCGGTGGTTGGACCATTTTTCCTGCCGACCAAAATCCGCGCTGGAGCGAACACCACAACGTTGCGCAACATCAAATGGCAAATGTAATGAAAGCGGAACTAAACTCATTATTTTGTGCTTCACGGACCGTTTATCAGTTCGGACCGGTTCGGACGAATGTCAGTGCAGCGAGAGCCGATCTTGATTAAGCGACACCGTTACTACATAAGAGATCCAGTAAACAAACAAAGCATTTGAATTCGCCACTGAAGTAATAACATCGCTGCGAGATCTAGTGAGAAGCGTTACAATTTCTCCGTTATTAACTGATCAAACAGCACTGACGTGGAAACCAGGAGAAACATCCTTCCATGAATGAACTAGTTATAGGTTTTAAATCCACAGATCATTCACCATGGATTTAATGTAGTAACACTAACTTGTAACCATGGAAGTTTGGCAGAAATATTAAAATGCTTTCAAGTACGTCACACATCTTTTTCCATCACTTCAAAACTCAAGTGTTAGGCTATATGTTATTTAAATGTTATTTTTAATGTCATGACCAAAACATTATTTGTTCATCCTTCAAAGATTATCCCCATTTATACAACTAAAAGTTTCAAGATGTAGGAAAACTCACACTTATTTAAAAATAATATTTCTTTTAATAAATAGGAAATTTCTATGGCATTTCTTTATTTTTGCTGTATCGAAAATGTACCGTACCGTGACACCACTGTATCGTATCAAACCGAACCGTGAATTTTGTGAACCGTTACACCCCTATTAAAAATATAAAAGAACAATAAAGACTTTATTGAATAATATTTTATTATTTTAAAAGTTTAGGAGTCTTTAAATCAATAATGTCTCATATCTTTATGTACTAGTAATTCTATACAATAATAGGTCAAATGCAGCAAGTCAAAAGACCAACTGAACCTTCTTTGCCAGTTTGCACACATTTCTTTGAAGGATTGCAAAAATATCGTCTGAATATCGATATCGAGATATTGAAAAAATATTATTGAGATATTCATTTTTGTCAATATCTCCCACCCCTACATACACCCGGAACCGGCAGTCTCATCGGTCCCCCGCCGGAAGCACTCCCCGCGGGAAACCAGGGCTCCAATTCAAGTTCTTCCCTGTTCAAAATGCATCACCCGTGACAACAAAATCAGTGTTTCTTGGTCTTCTGCTGGACTGAAGCACAGACTCTACTCTTCAACACAATGGTGACCCACAAAACTCAGACAACAGAAACCCTTTAAATCCCAACAGAACATTACACACTAACAGATCTCTCAAGATCTCTGCAGAGGAGGGTTAATCAACAAAAACAGCATTACATGCCTCACTTATTAATAACAGTTTGACTTGATTTCTGTCATACATCTACAGAAGTTCTTATTGAGAATTAACAGAGGTTAAGATGTTGATGATTATTGAAAATAATAAAGATTGTACTCACCATTGTGGTGATCAGTGTTTGCTTTAGTTAGGCTCTTGACTTTTTAGCATTAGGTTTCACTGTCATTCAACATTGTCATTATGACTAAAAAATCTGTGGATTATTTGTTGAGTTTGTAGTGATGTTATGAGTTACTATGTTATAAGACTCATCTATAGTTTCTCAATATACATTACTGCATGAAAGATGCCACTATTGGTGAGATTCATGTGTTTAAGCATGACAGTAGTTAAAAATATTTTGTATGCAATGTGGTAATAAAAGTATATTATTACCACAACAGCGCAATTATTATAGTGTCACAGTGTTTATAATACAATTGTTAAATGCATTTAATGATCTAACACACTTGATCAGTGATAAATATTGGGATGAGATCGGTGGCTTAGGATGTTTTATGATGATCATGAAATACCACTCTTATGTCTTTGTATTAGCAAATATAAGGCAATAGTTTTCTATGTTTTCATCTAATTACATTTTACAGTGTAAATATATTGTAAATATATTTTTCAATACACACAAAGGGGCAATTCCTTAAGAATTATTCAATATATTGTAATATATAACACAATATGTTCCGTAATGATGGGTATCTATATATCTATCTATCTATCTATCTGCTGTTTATTTTTTTTCATGTTACGAGTGACCTACTCCTATGCTTTGATGTTCTCTATTGACCTTCTGATTGTGTGACAGAAGGTCACCTGACAGTCTACTTCAAACAGTAGGCTACTCCAGCTTTAAATGATATGAGACTGTGGAATAACATAGATAAGAGCGGTGCGTTTGTAGTACACATGCAGTAATTATAGTTGACCTCATGGTGCCTCAGGGTTAAATTGTCTCTCTTTCATTTTGCTGTCTATACAAGAAAGTAAAACAATATCTTAACAATAACAACCACAGGTGAGAATCAATTCAAGCTTTGCCAAAATCTACTAATATAAAACTTTTTGACAGTTACACATCAAGATTACACTCTGGAAAATAGATTAGCTCCAAAATAACACTGATATGAATACATGGTTAGTTCGGTCAAAAATGTCAAATTTGTAATCTGTAGCCTGCATGACTTTCCATCTTCACAAAAGGAGAGTTCATGCAGACTGTTTAGGTGGCTCTTTTCCATTCAGTAAATCTTAGTCACTCTCTGCACACTGAATAAAGAACTAAAAAGTCAAGCTGATTTTTTTTTTTTTTGTAATACTGATTTTTATTATAGATAGATAGATAGATAGATAGATAGATAGATAGATAGATAGATAGATAGATAGATAGATAGATAGATAGATAGGTAGATAGATAGATCACTGTAATTAAATAGTTTAAGTAGGGTATAAACTTAAATTAAACAAATTAGTTCAATCAAATTAACTTTTATGAGATTTTTAGTACTTTTACTTTTGAGTTAACAAAACTGACACATTTTAAGTGTAATTTATTTGTCATTTAATTACTTGTTTCTTTTAATTTAGACAAACTTAAATTTAACAGAAACTGATTTCTATTTCCCAGCATGCTTTGCCTTGACACTCAAAAGGGAGATTAAATGCTAAAATTAAGTGTTATATAAGTTTTTCTATATTAAGTTTTTATGCAAGATTAATGTTAAGTGAGAGATTAAAGGGTAACTAAACCCTAAACCAACTTTTCTTAGTTAATGATCTGTAAGAATGGGGCTTTATTAGTGCTGTTCATTGATTCGAGTAACTTTTTTGACATGTGTTTGTTACTGAATGATTCAGCGTTTTGTACAAATCTTTTGTACGAATGACTCAATGATTCACTAATTAAGGCAATCACTTTCCGCCACCTATAGAGGGTATGCACGTGACGTCACCGTTGGCCGGAGTGACTGCGGTTACGCCCACTAAGTGGCAAAAACACTGAGCGGCAGCATTGGTTTTCAGCGTGAATGCTGCGAAAAAACACAGAAAAACGCGTCTAAAACGGGAAAGAGCTTTGAGACTGACTGTACAAATAGATTTGACAAGAAATCTGAGGTATATTTTTACAGACTACCGAAAGCAACAGAACAAGAAGCAAATAGATCGCTGCAATTCATAGAAACAACTGGACTCCAGGCAGCGAAAGGTGGATTTGCAGTTATCATTTTTGTGTCAATATGCTGAATTTAGTGGTAAAATCATTCTCTATATATTGTATTGTTATATATTGTAGTGACAACTCATCAATCAAATATTTACCACTGTATATTCTGTATAATTTGACATTTTTAAATAAACACTGACAAAAAACTATACAAGTTTTAAGTCTAGACGATATGATGATATATATAACATTGATATAAGTGATCACCTGGATTTAGACCTGCCTATATTGTATTTATATAAAGCGTTCACAGGCAAATTTGCTGTATTTCCCCGGTGTCGAAATCAGGCACATATAAATGTCAGGAAACACGATTCCTGGCTGCATGTCAATATCCATGGATCACTGGATCTTTAGTAAGTTGTAAGGAACACTATATTGAGTCCAATCTTTAGTTTAAACTGATAATCGTTTGTTTTAGTCGCGTTTTCGCAGTTTCATCTATTAAATCCAGTCACGCAGCAGCTCTTCTGCCACTCAGTCCGGTGGAGGGGGACGTGTTCCGGCGGGAAGGTGACGTTAATGCATTCCCTCTATTGGCAGTTTAGTTTCATGTTTAAGTGTTGCATTTTTTTTATTTGTATATTTAAACATTTATTTTAAACATCAATCTCATAACATTATTTATTACAGATGTAATTTTGCAGTGCAAATTATTTAATTTGATGGGTAACAGCCCTATAGTGTCTTATTATTATAACTGAATTTATTGATCAAATGTAAGAATTTGACATGAAAGATGATGCATACATTTAATAAGGTAATACAAATTCTCTTTATAAAAATAAATAACACTCTGTTGTAAATATCACAAATATGAAGATTTAAGTATGTAAAATCTGAAAATATTGCTTCAGAATAAATATATTTACACCACCAAAAAATCCCCCCCTCCCGTACATGGTACAGTACATACAATTTGCTATGTACTGTACCTGATAGGACCCAAGTCCTGCCAAACCCAGAGTACTTACATTTTAGATATGTATTGGTATATAAAAAAAGTTTAAACAAATTTGGCAAAAAGTGTTTTAGAAACACATTGCCTACCATACCTTTAAGATTACATGATCATTTTAAGTTAAATGTATGAATTAGCTTACTCAAATATTTCAAGTTAAGAGTAGTTAAGATTTATGAGTAGAAAATAAAAATCAGCCAGTTCTGCTTACTTAAACTTAAAATTTCTTAACTTAAAATTTTTTATGTAACTGATTACCTCAAATTTTTTGTTTTGCCAACTTATTTGTGTTTATAGATAGATAGATAGATAAATAGATAGAAAGCACATTTCACATATATATATATATATATATATATATATATATATATATATATATATATATATATATATATACACTGTAACAAATTGCTGTAAAAATTACAGCAACTTACTGGCAATTTTGGTTGCCAGTAAGCCTGTACATTTTACAAGAGTACTGTAAATCATAAACTACAATTATACTGTAAAAAATACATCACACCTGTAAAAATAGCAAAACAAGACCAGCTGTGAATTTACAGTTCTTTACTGTATTATTTACAGTATGTTACTGTTATTAATAATGCATTGAATTAAAACCTGAGACAACTCATTTCATTTGAGGAAATTTGCCATTTAATAGTTATACCGTGAGCTAATTTCATTTGAGTCTACTAAGAAAAAGACTTCATGAGTTAACTAGAAACATACATTTAACTAAATCCTACTAGTCAACAACAGCACACATGAATGAGTTGAATCACTTTAATGCATCAGCAATAGAGGTGGGCGGATCGATCCTGAAGTATCGATACTTCGATACTGACGTGGTATCGAAAAGGATCGATCCTCACATAAAAATATCGATCCAAATGTGTATTTTTTTTACCAGTAATTTTTATTAATTTAGCATGCAATTCAGTGCGTAAAATAAGCTTCAAAGAGGAAAAATAAGCAAATGTTAGTGGGTAATTGTGTAGGATAGAACTTTTTCTCCTAGTCATCTGTATACAAGACGAAACCAATCAATCACAGAGAGCGTTCGATGCTGGTGCTTCGCTGAGCTCACAGGCCCAGTGCGTTTGGGAAACGAAGCCTTGCTTAGATGACAGAGAAACAATCGGGAGTTATTTCGCAATAAAGAAACCACAAGTGTACATAACGGTTCAAAATGTTGACGTCAGTAAGATTTTTTTTTAATGAAATTAATATTTTTATTCAACAAGGATCGATGCATTAAATTGATCAAAGGGTTTTACACTGTTAAAAAATATATACTTCATATAAATGCTGTTCTTTCAACTTTGTTCATCAAATAATTCTGCATAAAATGTATCATGGTTTCCACAAAAATATGAAACTGTTTTCAACATTGATAATAATATGAAATGTTTCCTGAGCAGCAAATCAGCATATAAAAATGAATTATCTTCATGACTGGAGTAATGATGCCGAAAATTCAGCTTTGATCACATGAATAAATTACAGTTTACTATGGCAAAGAAAACAGATAGCCTATGTATGTATTTTTGATTAAATGAATGCATTAGAGAATTAAAAATCTTACAGACCCCAAACTTTTGAACAGTAGACTAGTGTACAATAGTACATTTACTATAATTAGGGTAGTTTTGTAAAAGTCACTGACTAATTACAGGTGAGTTGAGAGCACAAATCACAAAATATTTAGTAGTATTGCAAACGTATTCAGATTTAGCATATTAATGATGCATTAAAGTTCATACAAGTTCAAGTGCTTGCTTTTAAAATGAAAAGTATTGGTATCGGTATCGATATCGGCGATACTGGCCCTGTATTTACTTGGTATCGGATCGATATCGAAATTTTCAGTATCGCCCACCCCTAATCAGCAAATACACAGTCACTGCTTTTAAATAAAGCAACATTCAACTTAATCTCAGTGTTTCTCTGCTCCTCCTGAACTGAAGCACAGGCTCTACTCTTCAACACAATGGTGACACACAAAACTCAACAGAAACACTTTAAATCCCAACAGATTCAACACTAAAAGATCTCCACTATATCATTATGTGCAAAAAAAAACATAAAATCACGTAAAGTAATTCACATAATTTTACTTTTTTGTTTAGTACATTTGACTGTGAGATTTTTCAGGAAACAACTGACTTCAGCCACAGCCTTAGAGGAAATCCACTGAAGAGAAAAGAAGACATTAAATCTGTGAAGATCTCAGCAGAGGAGGATTAAACAACTCCACAAACAGCATTACCAGCTTCACTTATTACTAACCAGACTCACTTTATTTCTGTCATAATCAGACTTACTGAGAAATAGCTAAGGGTTAGATGTTGATGATTTATTGAAAATATTTCATTTGAAGTTACCATGATCGTGATTAGTGTTTACTTTAGTTGGGCTCTTGACTCTTGACAAGTTGAACATTAGTTTTACTTTGGATACTATAACCATGTCTTAATAAAAGTAATTAGTTATGGTAATAAAAGTCAAGTAAAATGATGTTCAGGTGTTGATGGATGTCTATTGATATCAGCCTTGACACCATCTAATGGCTGATCTTGATCAGCATAATTTTTTGATTATGAAATTGAGATTGTAGTAGATTTAACCTTACTGATTGGTATAGTATTTAGCATGTGATTCTACAGCATGATGATATTCAGTTGTGATTATATCAGGTAATTAGTGTTCAACATATATACGATTCACAAGACCTTTCAAGTAACTGGAACACACATGTATCAAGAATCAGCATATGAACCTCAACTATGGTGACAAACATAATATAGATAGATCAACTCTGAACATCACAAATCAAGCTACTAAAAAGTCATCAAAAAACAACAACAAAAATAAAAGCACATGGTAAGAAGAAAAGTAAATAAGACAATTCAGCTGCATAATTTATGCATGCTGCAATGCATGCTGGGAGGTCTGTATTAAGGTGATACCCAGCATGCATTGCAACATGGAGCGTTTCATTTGAGTGTCACCATTGTTGAGATTCATACGCTGATTGTTGATGTCTGTGTGTGACTTAATAACATGATGTTTTTTTTTAAACTATCTATGCAATATTGTTTTTAAAATCATTCAAATGATAATGCTGTTAAATTGCCTTATGGAAAATCACTATATTAATCAGTTATATGGAAAGAACCATATGACTAAGACATTAAACTCTGGGTGAATTGAGGTGCTAATGATTTGTAAGCCATTTTGATGACATCATCAATACACAGCCATAATCACTAGAATTCTTTTCTCTTGGCTTTATTGCTAAAACTGTTGTGCCTTATAAACACAAAGGTAAAGCAGCCAGAGAAACACTATTGTTGCAATGTCAAGGGTAACAGCCCAACTAAAGCCAACACTTATCACCATCATGGTGACTACAAACTAAACCATAAATCATCAACATCTAAACCTCAGTTAATTCTCAAAAAGACCTTGACAAGTGACGCTGGTAATGAGTTATTTACTCCTCCTCTGCTGAGATCTTTAGATATGTACTGTCTTCTTTTCTTTTCAGTTGATTAAATATATGGCTGTGGCTGGAAGTCAGTAGTTTACTATACAATCTAAGTCAAATTTACTAAACAAAATAAGTTATTTTCTGTGCATGTATTTATGTGACAATAAATGTGAAATGTGAATATATATTTATATGAATGACTGCTCAGGAGAGTAAATGCTGAAATGAAGTGTGATTTTATGTGTTTTTGCACATAATGATATAGTGGAGATCTATTAGTGTTTAATCTGTTGGGATTTAAAGTGTTTCTGTTGAGTTTTGTGTGTCACCATTGTGTTGAAGAGTAGAGCCTGTGCTTCAGTTCAGGATGAGCAGAATAACACTGATGTTATGCTGTGCGTTGCTTTATTTAAAGGCAGTGACTGTAGTTGCTGATGTATTGATGATCTTTTTGTTAAGTTCGTCGGTTCAGGTTGTTAACTAACAATTATCTGCAAGAGGATTGAGTTAAATAAATGGTTTGTTAACTCACTTAAATTAATTTTATTTTTTTTAGTGGACTCAAATGAAATAAAATCGCAGTATAAATATGAAATGTCAATTGACCAATTTAATATAATCGGTTTCCTCAAATTATCAAATAATCATACTGTAAATAATACAATAAAGAACTGTAAATTCACAGCTGCTCTTGTTTTTCTGCTTTTACAGGTGTGCTGTATTTTTTACAGTTAATTGTTGTTTATGATTTACGGTAATCTTGTAAAATTTACAGGCTTACTGGCAACCAAAATTGCCAGTAAGTTGCTGTAAATTTTACAGTAATTTTTTTACAGTGTATATATATATGTGAAAAAGTGCACCTGAAACGTTTGTTCTTTTTTGTCTATTTTTAATTCACTGGACTTTAAGCAATATGTAACTAAGTGCAAAACTTGTTTTTGCTGTACTTTTATATAAAATTAAAAATAGAGTGTCCAGAGGCTGACAAAACAGACTGAGTACAGACCTAGGCTATATTCTTTATGAAAGGAATCAGATAAATGCTTTTTTTTTTTGTCATATGTTTTTATGTACCAGTTTAAACAAATGTGTTTGAAATGTATTCTGTTTCACTTTTTGGCATAACAGTAGCACAGGTCAGATTCTACCTCACTTTAGCCCAGTGCCACCAGTCTTCGTTCTCATTAGTCTACTTCTTTGTGGTGAGGAGGGCACTGCACACCTTGTCGGAAACACCCACATTAAGCTCTAAATAAACCAAAACATCCTGCTTTTTGCAGCACTCCAGAGGCCCTGAACGAAGCATGTGGCCCACCATCAGGGCTCTGAGCTGGGTCAGGTCGCGTCTCCTTCCCTTTCAGTCATCTCTCAGTCTTTCCTCGGGCACCTGGCATCTGTTTGTATATTGTGTGGTTCACGGCTGTCCTCTGCTCAGGGCTTTAAAGAGGTTTTTTTTCCATTCCAATGACTTCCTGTTCCCTGTGATGTCATAATGGAGGAAAGTCTGTCTTTAAGTGGAGGATGCAAACACCCATTTCCTGTCGTGTGCCAGACCCACTGTAATGGTCAATGTGAGACTTTAATTGTGGCCCTGCAAAGGAAATGTTCCAAATCTGGGACATTAGATAAAGAACATATGTCATGAGATTTTAATGGCTGTTCAGAATTTATGGGTGAAATAATAGCCTTGTGGTCAACTCTCCGGCACATCACAGGTGACCTGAGTTTGAGTACTTTCCAATCCCCTCTCTCTCCTACGTTGTTTCTTGTCAACTCTGTACTGTGCTAAACAAACAAAGCAAAAAAATAAAAAAATAAAATAATAATAATAATTATAGTAGCAAGGCGTTTGGCCTCTTTCCTGAAATGTATGTGCATCTCTTTGGTTTTAGAAGTGTTAAAAGGGATGGTTCAACCAAAAATGATCCCCTGATTTACTCACCCTCAAGCCATCCAAGGTGTACATGACTATCTTACTAGATGTATTTAAAATTATCCTGGCTCTTCCATGCTTTATAATGGTAATAAATGGGGGGGCGAGATTTTGAAGCCCCCCAAAAAATTCATCTATCCATGATAAAAAAGAATCCAGTAAATAAAGGCATTCTGGAGCGAAGCGGTGGGATTTTGTAAGAAAAATATCCATATTTAAAATTGTATTAGCTATAATAACTTAGCAGCTGCTTTACAGAGCATGCAGCCTTACTTTATCTATAAAGAATTATGAATTTGAAATACAATATTGGTAAATCTTTATGATGAATTAACTCTAATAATAGAATAGTTTAACTAACTTAAAATCAGCCAATTGGCTTATTTTATTATTTGAGCTTGTCATTGTTATAACAAATGTTTTTATTTGTCACATTCTAAGATCAGAAATTTGACTATGAAAACAAATCACCATTATGGTGACTTCAAAACAATTATATGACATTGCGTCATAAAAGGTTCATGGCTGTAGGCTACATGCACTGTAAACCCAGATTTTTTTTCTAATTAAACTTACGAGTGATCATTACTTATTCTTTTATGTTTTAACCCGAATCAGTTGACTTTACTCGCAAATCGCGTGGAAACCCGTTGCCCTATACCACTTTTGTTTTTACACAAGCTGAAACTAAACATGTTGAGTTGTATTAACATGGAACCCTAACTTTTTACACAAGCTGAAACTAAACATGTTGAGTTGTATTAACATGGAACCCTAACTTTTAACAAGCAGAATCACAGAAGGAAAGAGAAACGCAATAACTACAACTGACTTCAGCCACAGCTGAGATTAAATCAACTGAAGAGAAAGACATTACATCTCTGAAGATCGCTGCAGAGAAGGATTAAACAACTCAAACAGCATTACCAACTTCACTTATTACTAACCAGATTTACTTTATTTAATTTCCGTTTGAATGAAATCAAGAGTTGTATTTTAAGTCACCATGATGGTGGTTAGTGTTTGCTTTAGTTGGGCTCTTGACCCTTGACTCTTTAATATTAGATTTTCTCTGGCTGCTGTAACTGTGTGTTTATAATGCACATTAATTGTAGCAAACAAGCCAAGAGAAAATGAGATCAGGCGATGTTAGCTGTTTATTGATGATGACAATGGTGTCATCACCCAATAATTGCCTGAATCCCTATTTTATTCAGTGTCTAATGCTTTGATATTTTAGTTCGTGTTTTTCTAATATTGTTTTATTCATAATAAAATCCATTAGATTGTACAGTATGAGATCTATCAGTGTTGTTTATCAAATAATATACTTCGTTTTAAAAAAATATTTAGTGCACAAAAACCTGATGCACACTGACATCAAGTCACAGCATATGAATCTCAACAATGGTGACAATCAAACAAAATATCATGATAATCAGATCAACAAGCTACAAAAAATCCAGCTGCATAATTTATTAATGCCGTAATGCATGCTGGGAGATGTGGTTGAGTTTTGATTGGTGGCACCCAGCATGCACTGCAGCATGAAGCATTTAATTTATTGTCACCATTGTTGAGAATCATACGCTGAGTCTTGATGTCTAAGAAATAATGTAAAGAAAAAGTTGAATGCACTATTTTTATTAAATCCTTTATATTATTTGATTAACAATGTTGGATCTCACGCTGTCAAGTCACAATGCTACTTGACACTGATTCAGATCAGGGATTCAGGTCACAATTGATTACAACGATCACAGCCTCATCAATAGATCTCATTTTCTCGTGGCTTTTTTACTATAACTAGTGTGCTTTATAAACACACAGTTACAGCAGCCAGAGAAAATCTAATATGAAAGGGTCAAGAGCCCAATTAAAGCAAACACTAACCACCATCATGGTGACTTAAAATACAACTTGATTTCATTCAAACGGAAATTAAATAAAATAAATCTGTTTAGTAATATGTGAAGCTGTTAATGCTGTTGAGTTGTTTAATCCTCCTCTGCTGAGATCTTCAGAGATTTAATGTCTTCTTTTATCTTCAGTTGATTTAATCTCAGCTGTGGCTGAAGTCAGTTGTAGTTATTGCGTTTCTGTTTCCTTCTGTGATTCTGCTTGTTAAAAGTTAGGGTTCCATGTTAATACAATTCAACATGTTAGTTTCAGCTTGTGTAAAAAGTTAGGGTTCCATGTTAATACAACTCAACATGTTAAGTTTCAGCTTGTGTAAAAACTAAAGTGGTATAGGGCAACGGGTTTCCACACGATTTGCGAGTAAAGTCAACTAATTCAGAGTAAAGACAACTAATTCGGGTTAAGAGTGTGGCTTTACAAACATTTGACATATTAAATAAATATTCAGTGTCTATTTCAATGTGCAGCAGCTGTTTCCACATAGTATAATGCTCTTTTCACATAATTAAATGTTCTCTAATCCAACCTGTTACATTTTTTTTAATTAGGCTAATGCAATTAACATTTGACTCCTACTGGGCCAACAGCAAGAAGGCATAGGCTGGACCTGCACCATCACTGATAGATGAAGAGGAGATACACAATACTGGAAGAATATTAAAATCCAACAGGAAAAAGAATAACTGTTGCTTTTGTATTTGTAGGAAATAAAGATGACCAAATAAATTGTGAATAATTTGTGTGTATTCAACAGCTGTGGTGGTGGTTACAGCATATATCTCAGACTATCCTTCCATTCCATACAGTAATCTCTTTAAATTTCGGAAGGTGCGATGATGGGAATATGCACTAATGTGCTCTTTCCGATGTTATATAGAAAAATGTGCAATGAATGTACATATTGTAATGTACTGCACTGCAAAAAATGCTTTTCTTACTTAGAATTGTCTTGTTGTTTCCAGTCAAAATATCTAAAGATTATTAAATCAAAATGCTTTTACTAAAAGAAAAACTCTGGGTTTACATAAGAAAACCTGCTCCCGACCAGGTTAGGTTTACAGAGTAAGTTACCATGGTAACTGACTCTGAGTATAAGTTACCTCTCTTTCGGAAACTCCCATTCTGAAACGGAAAACCCAGAGTTTGCCTCATTTCAGGGTTAACATACTCAGAGTTTCCACTTAACCTCCTTTCTGAAACAGGCCCCTGGACATGTCTGATTCTCTAATCTCATCCAGTGTATAAGCTTTAAATTTATGGGTATTTAATATTTATTAACCATATATCTGTGAATCTACAACATGAAATCCAGCAATGTTTCTGTAAACATTTACTATAAAGGATATTGAAATAATATAGTGCATTTAAACATTTTGAACTCCTCCTAGACTCAGACACACACAGACATCAACAATCAGCACATGAATCTCAACAATTCAAAAGTTTCATGTCGCAATGCATGCTGGGTTCCAGGATAGTATCAAACTCCCAGCATGCACTGCAGTATGAAAAAAAAAAAATATATATATATATATATATATATATATATATATATATATATATATATATATATATATATATTGCCACCATTGTTGAGAAACGTGCTGATTTTTGATATCTCTGTGTTTCTGCAAGACAGCGTGCTCTGATTCTTTGGTTGTACATGAAATGTTAAAAAAAAAAAAATCATTGTAACTGATTGCTGTAGTTTCACGGTATTGGTAATATAACACTTTTGATAAAGAATTAAACTCTGAATGAGATTAGTGAATGAACAGGTTATATGATGATTTCGTCATCATAACGCATATAACAAACAGTATTTACAAACCGTGTGCACAAGTGTGGTTTGCAAAAACACAGTACAAGCAAGAGAAAAACTGATGGTAAAAAAAGTCAAGGGTCAGCATCCCAACTAAAGCAAATACTGATCTCCATATTGGTTTACTTCAAGCCAAACATTTTCAATTAAACATCTCAATAACAACTTCTGTAGATGTATGACATAAATAAAGTCATACTGGTTAATAATAAGTGTAATAATGTGTAATGGCTGGAAGTTGTAGTTCTTGTGTTTCTCTATTTTCTGTTCTTGTGTTCCTCTTTCCTTCAGTGATTCTGCTTGTTAACATCAGGTGTTCATCACTAATGCTCAACAATCACTTACATAATCACTTAATTATCTCACTGCAACACTGCGTCAATGTTACTTTTTACTCTTTGTAGAGTGGATTTTCCTGTGGGGTTGAAAGGGTTAAGTGTAAGATAAGAAGTAAACAGTAATAAACTGTAAGTTATAAAACGGATATATACTGGCAACACTGTTGCCAGTAGTTTACTGTAAAATTTAGTTTTTTTTTGGGTCACCATTGTGCTGAAGAGTAGAGCCTGTGCTTCAGTCCAGGAGAAGATCTAGAAACAGTGATGATATGCTGCATGTTGCTTTATTTAACAGGCAGTGATTGTGTAGTTGCTGGTCCAGTGGAATCTCTATATTTACAATATTTTTTTTTTTGTGGTCTAAAATGAGACTTCACAGTAAATCTTTGCTCACGTTATTAGTGCATTATAAGTTTTAGTTCGTATATTTAAAATGGTAGTTGGTCAATTCAAAGCAGTCGGTTTTCTGCAAGTGAAATTAGTTAACTCGAGTTTTAATTTAGTGCATTAGATTACAGTAAAAAACTGTACAATTATCAGTAAATTACAGGCAACATACTGTAAAAAAGCCTGGTAAGGTCTAACAGTGTGGCTCTGGATCAAGCGTAAGGACCCCAACTGGGCAGCAAGGTAAAGATAGACAGTATGCGGTCAGGCTTAGGCCCACCTCAGGGAGAAATACATCCCTGCCATGCAGAGCCCATCAGGGATTTGGAGGGTATGGCATGGAGGGGGGTGTACCTGGGACGCTGGGTACACCGTTGAGCCTTCTGGAGACGTTGTGGGCTTCAATCAACGATGAAGCAGGATGCCCACCTGATGACCCCAATGACATACCTTACCCTCCTTGTCACCACTCCACACCGGCTGCTACTGTCAAGAGTTTCCTACTAAAGGGATTGAAACATCTTGTTCTATTAGATTTACTTAACTTCAACACTGCTTCAGTTTTACTCCAGCACTCTGTAGTGTGGACACACAAGTGTTCATATAAAACTGAAGATTTTGCAGTGGGGTTAAAAGGGTTAAATGTGTCAAATAAAATAGTTGAGCATAATTTAACAGTTATCAACTGTAAATAAATTTACGGCATAAAACTGTAAAAAACAAAAAGCAATTTACTGGCAACCACAGCTGCCAGTAGATTACCGTAAAATCAAGGAAAACAGTCAGATTTACTAAACGAAAGAAGTTAATTTCACTGAAATATTAGTGAAAGTTCATAGAAAAAAGTAATGCAAATTCAATAACTGATAAGGGGAGTACATTTTAAACTGAAGTGTTTTATGTCTTTTTGCACAAGATGATATAGGAGAGATTTGTTAGTTTAATTAATTTGTTGTGTGGGTCACCATTGTGCTGGAGAGTCGAGCTTGTGCTTCAGTCAAAGATGAGCAGAGAAACACTGATGTTATGCTGCCTATTGCTTTATCTAAAAGTAGTAAATGTGTAGTTTCTGATGCAGTGACAATCTTCTTGCTAAGAACATTAGCACATACATGCGTGCTTTTGTTCGCTAAATGCGAACTGCAAAGATTTTAGTTAAAGTCATGTTTTTAATTAATTCACTATATTACACATTATGTGTTTGCAGTTTTATATTAAGAGATATTAATTTGCAGTGGACTCAAATAAAATAAGTTCATGGTACTATCAGTACTATATAAATACTAGTTTTTAAACTCAAACTGTTTGAAGCAATTGGTTTCCCAAATGATATGAGTTACCTTCCATAGTATTTTTATTGTAACATACTGCAAAAAAGGAGAGCTGTAAATTAACAGTGTATTGCTGGTAACCACAGCTGGTAACCACCACCAATGTGCAGCTCCACCTGGATGATGCAACGGCAGCCATATTGTCAAGTCAATTCATGTCACCTTTGTAACAAATTAGCTCTATGAAACATTAATAACCAATCATAACTTGTTATAATTGATTATGAATATTTTGGTCAGTTAATCGGATTAACTTGATGTAGCTACATTAACATTACAACCAGTGGTTAAATTGGGCCGGGGCTCTCCGGGGCGTAGCCCCGGCACATAAACCTGCTCGTGTGCAGTCAGTTGCCTACTGGAAATTAGGCTATGTCACATACAATTTGATGAAAGTGATGCTTTTGAGCTAAAATGAGAACAATCGGAATACGGCCGTATTCTTGTTCAGCTGCTTAATCTCGTTGTCAGTCGACCATGATCGCGCACCGCTTGCGCACGCGCATCTAGGTGACACGGATAAATGTACGCAGTAATATGAATATTCCTGGGAGATCCGTAGTTGCGCAGAATGTGGAAGCGCGCAAAAGTTCCAGAAATGTACAAAAAGTGCCCTGGCCTTGAATGACAAGGTAAGGAAAATAAGACTAAATCAAAATTAAATAACCAAGACTAGGTTGACCATTGATTGATCCTGATTTTTCTCAGGAGATGTTTTGAGCATTTTACTTCAGACACCGGATTATCAGCAAACTGTCAAAAGAACTGCTAGCTGGCTACTCAAAATAAACTAGCAATCTATTCAGTCAGTATTTGTATTTGATCTGTGTGAATTACAGAAATATAAGACTTGCTAGACCTACTTTTAGCTAAAAAAAAAATCGTAAAAAAACGGTCAATGACTGGCAGCTACGGCTGCCAAACAAAAACCATAAAAATAAAGTAAAATATCGTAATTTAAATGAAATGCAAAAAACTTTTACATAAATTTTCCATAATTTTTTTACAGAAAAACACTGTTATTTTACAACTATTTCCTGAATTATTACGATCAAACACCTTCATTGTAAAAAAATCCCATAAAAAAACAGTCAAATGACTGTCAGCAACAGCTGCCATACAAAAACCATAAAATGAATGTAAATATCTTAATTTAAATAAGTGCAAAATACTTTTAAAGAAATCTTCATTAATCTCTTTTAACAGAAACACACAGTTAAAAGACAGTTACTTCACATTTATTTTCTGATTTATTTACTGAAAAGCATGATTTGCTTTGACTATATACGTCATTACATCAGCAACTACTCAGTTACTGTCAGTTAAATAAAGAAACATGCAGCATTTCATCAGTATTCATTTGCTCATCCTGGACTGAAACTCAGACTCTACTCTTCAACACAATGGTGACACACGAAACACACCATACAGAAACCCTTTAAACCCCAACAGAACATTAAATACTATCAGATTTCAGCATCTTCACTTATTACAATCCAGACTTTCTTTCTTTCATACTAACATTATTATTGAGAATTAACAGAGGTTTAGAAGTTGAAGTTTTATTGAAAAGAATAAAGTTTGATGTCACCATGATGGAGATCAGTGTTTGCTTTAGTTGGGCTGTTGAACTTTTAGCTTAGAACTTTAATGTTTTTCTGGCTGCATTAATTGTGTGTCTCTGATGCATATTTGTTGTGGTAAGATTAGAAGAGAAACTCAGATCAGATAATGTTGGTCACTTTGCAGTGGTAATAGTCATCATGTAGAGTCCTGCTCCATTGATACCATCTGAAGTATAATATCGGATTATGTTATTAAATATTAGTTATTCATTTAGTATGACAAAGCTTATATAAAACATTCTGCTGTGATACTCAGATTTTATGAAGTCATTATACAGAAAATATTTGACAGGATCATATAGACTCACTCAGACATCAAGAATCAGCGTATGAATCACAACAATGGTGACAATGAAAAAAAAAACTTTTTTGGTTGTCACCATTGTTGAGATTCATATGTTGATTCTTGATGTCTCTATACAATTAAAAAAATAACAAAACTTTTTTTGGGTAGTATATATTTTTTTTAAATGCAGATTGTTACAATACTGATAAGACAGTATTCCAAGGGTCATGTGAAAAATTATGACATTAATTAAAGACTTTGTATAAAGCTAAATTCCACCTACACATCCTGTGTAACAACTAATACACAGTTAAAGCAGCCAGAGAAAAGAAAAAGTTAAATCTCAAGGGTCATGACCCCAACTAAAGCAGACACTGATCCCAATCATGGTGACATCAAATTTATTTTAAAGTTTTTTACACTTTATTTAAATTAGCATATTTTACTTTAATTTTATGGTTTTTGTTTGGCAGCCGCAGCTGCCAGTCATTTGACCCTTTTTTTAAGATTTTTTTACAATGAAGGTATTTGATCATAATAATGCAGGAAATTCCTGTGAAATAACAGTGTTTTTTTCAGTTTATTTAAATTAGCATATTTTACTTTAATTTTATGGTTTTTGTTTGGCAGCCGCAGCTGCCAGTCATTTGACCCTTTTTTTACGATTTTTTTTACAATGAAGGTATATAATCGTGATTATTCAGGAAATACCTGTAAAATAACAGTGTTGTTCAGTTTATTTAATTTAGGATGTTTTACAGTTTTTTGGGGAGCTGACAGTCATTTGACCATTTTATCATTTAACTGTTTTGTTTCTGTTAAATTACAGATTATATTTGTAATTTTACATACATTTTTATGTAATTTAAGAAAACAGAAAAAATACTGTATAAAAAATACAATCAATTTTCTGTATAAAAAAATGTGAATTACTGTAATTTGTCATTAATGTCACAATACCTAAAATAACAGCTGAATTTTTATTTTACAGATATTATTTGTAATTTTACAGTGTTTTGAGTACAATTTAAAATTAAAGAAAATGATCATCAAAAAATCCCAGTTATTTTCTGTAAAATTAGGATCTTTTTTTACAGTGTACCAAGCAACCTTTCCACAAGGATAGATTGATTTTATTTTTGTGACTTGTGCATACCTTGAAGATAAATGACACAGAGTAGGCTGTGTGTGTGTGTGTGTGTGTGTGTGTGTGTGTGTGTGTGTGTGTGTGTGTGTGTGTGTGTGTGTGTGTGTGTGTGTGTGTGTGTGTGTGTGTGTGTGTGTTGTAGTAAAGAGAGAGAATGGGAGAGGAAGTGTGTGTGAGGTAGACCTGGTCACCACAGACCCAAATCTTCTCAGCTGTTGCTACTGTCATGTGCTGCACACATGTCTCTTCATGTGGCACATTATGTTTGCCACATTGTATGGGTCACTATGTCATAACAAGGTAATACGATGTGTAATCAAGTGATGATTAACAGTAATGTAAATGCTAAATGTCCTAATACCTGTTGATAATACAACTTAACCTTGCAGTTTTTTACATATCATGTAATACTCAATTTCTCCATTTGTTTGCATAAAACTCTCCAGAAAGTGCCATTTAATGGTTTATTTTGCAAAAAACATTACCGGGGGGGGGGGGGGGGGATGGGGGGGGGCATACCCCCGGACCCCCCAGGGAGAGCACCCCCGCATAATAAATCCCAATTTAACCCCTGATTACAACCAATTACTCAGTTCATCCTGTGAACCCTCAATATTGGTTATTAATTAATTAATAGAAATGTACATTTCCAGGGCATGGGAAATGTCTTTCTTACTAAGTACTACTAAGAGCAAGTAGTCAAAATCGATATGATTAGTGACTCCAGATATGAGCTTGAGACACGGACAACTTTACGTGTGATATGAACAAGACTTTATTAACTAGACTAAACATTTAAACTACTCTAAGATACACATACATACATGCACAGTTTACCAAGGGAAAGAGAGCCGAAGCAGAATACAGGAAAGCAAGAAGTTATAGCATTGTTTGAAATTCAGCAGATCAACAGCCTTGAGCAAACCATCAGTTTAGTTCTAACACACCCTTCTTTAAAAGGGGTAAGGACACTTAATGTATCAAATAATGAGACTAAGTTTGATACTTGCATGTCTCGTCCATTTGAATTAAACTGTCCTGATGCAATTTGTTGAGGCTCCAGTTGATCTTTGCTGATGTTGTCTTGATGAGAGAGAGAACCAGTTGAAGTCAGAGGATCTTTGGTGAATGGAAAGACAAGGCCGCAGCCTGGCACAAGCTTTGGGGTCCTTAGAAAACTTCTAATTCAGCATCATCTTCACATCTGGATTGTAGAAAAGGACTAAGATAAAGAGAGAGAGAGTAAGAGAGGGGCTGATCTTGTGATCAGTGATTTTTAAAGCGTGAAGATGTCACACCCTCTGGAGGGTAGCTTAGAAGAACTTGATATTGCAACAGAAACTTTTAACTCTCTTTTCCAGCACTTTAGACACAGTTGCTCCGTTGCGCTTAAAGAAGATTAAAGAAAATATTCCAACACCGTGGTACAACGAGCACACCCGGGCCCTTAAGAGAGCAGCCAGAAAAATGGAGCGAAACTGGAAGAAAACAAAACTAGAGGTATTTCGGATTTCATGGAAGGAGAGCTCGATTGCTTACAGAGAGGCTTTAAAAGCTGCTAGATCTGCTTATTTTTCAACCCTATTAGAAGAAAATAAACATAATCCTAGGTATTTATTTGAAAAAGTGGCTAAACTAACGAAAAAGAAAGCTTCAAGCCCAGAAGTTTCCAAGAAACACAGCAGTAATTTAGTTTAAATCATACTTATCTGACCGTTATCAGTTTGTAGCAGTAAATGAAGAGATGTCTTCGATCACAAGTTCAGTATGGCGTACCACAAGGCTCAGTTCTAGGACCGCTGCTGTTCACTCTGTACATGCCTACCTTTAGGAGATATCATTAGGAAAAATGGAATTAGCTTTCACTGTTATGCTGATGATACTCCGCTGTATATTTCTTCAAAACCTAATGAAACTTACCAATTCACAAAATTAACGGAATGCATAGTTGATATAAAAAATTGGATGACTAGTAATTTCCTACTACTAAATTCTGAAAAAACAGAGATTCTAATAATTGGACAAAAAACCTCCACACGTAATAACCTAGAATACTGTCTAACACTTGATGGCTGCTCTGTTAAGTCTTCGTCGTCAGTTAGGAACCTGGGTGTGCTCTTTGATACCAATCTTTCATTTGAAAGTCACGTGTCTAGTATCTGTAAAACCGCATTTTTCCATCTTAAAAATATATCTAAATTACGTCATATGAAATCAATCAATCAAAACTAACTTTAGCTGGAAATAACATTATTCAAGAACCACTATAAAACCAAACCAATCTCTGTTACCTTAAATTATATGTTTATCTCTGTAAAAAGCTGCTTTGAAACAATCTACATTGTTAAAAGCGCTATATAAATGAGGATGACTTGACTGACTTGACTAGATGTTTCCAAGCAGCATAGAAGTAATGACTTTATGAATTTCTTTACTTACAAGATTGATAATGTCAGGGAGAAAATTATAACTATGCAACCGTCTACTACAGTATTGCATCAGGCAGTGCGTTAGTCTCCTTGAGGAAAAATTTGATTCATTCATTGCTATAGGAGAGGACGAATTTTCTAAACTCGTTAAATCATCTAAATCGACAAAATGTATGTTAGACCCTATACCGAATAAGATACTGAAAGAGATGCTTCCAGAGGTCATAGATCCTCTTCTTAATATCATTAATTCATCTTTGTCATTAGGATACGTACCAAAAATCTTTAAGCTGGCTATGATTAAACCGCTTGTTAAAAAACACAACTTGATCCTACAGAATTAGTCAATTACAGGCCGATCTCGAATCTACCTTTTCTGTCAAAGATACTAGACAAGGCAGTATCTTCACAACTATGTTCCTTTTTAGAAAGAAATGGTATCTGCGAGGATTTTCAATCAGGATTTAGACCGTACCATAGTACTGAAACAGCTCTCATTAGAGTGACAAATGATATGCTCATCATCCGATCGTGGTTGTATCTCGCTATTAGTGTTACTCGATCTTAGTGCTGCATTTGACACTATTGACACCACAACATTCTTTTAAATAGACTCGAAAATGATGTTGGCATTAGTGGAATTGCATTAGCATGATTTAAATCATACTTATCTGACCGTTATCAGTTTGTAGCAGTAAATGAAGAGATGTCTTATCGATCAAAAGTTCAGTATGGTGTACCAGATGTAAGATTCAAGATTCAAATAGCTTTATTGGCATGGTGAAAGAAATCTTTACATTGCCAAAGCATTCATAACACTATACAATATTAATAAAAAAAAATGAATAAACTTTTACATGAAAATAAATATAGCAATTAAAATGTTTAATCTTCTAATATTTATATCAGTGTCTCTAGGTGTATAGTTGGTAAGTCTGTCCTTTTTCGTGGCAGGACCTCACATACCTGGCAGCCAGGTTTGAACTATCTGGGCTTTCTCCTAGCAGGAGTGGGAGTTTGTCCATATTTGATTTCTAATGCAAGTCTTTCTGGTGGATTGTGAAAAGGGGATAGAAAGTGTCCCTAATGTTTGTATATTTGGGGCAGGATGTCAAAAAGTGTAGCTCTGTTTCCACTTGATTCTCTGTGCAGTGAGGGCACAGCCGCTCTTCCTTCGGCAGCCAGGTCTCTGTGTCTGTGTCTGTCTGTCTGTCTGTCTGTCTGTGTGTGTGTGTGTGTGTGTGTGTGTGTGTGTGTGTGTGTGTGTGTTCACTCAGACTGTACATGCTCAGGACTTTTCTCAGTTTAGGGTCTCTCACTTTACTCAGGTATCCTGTCAATTCATTTGTTCCTTTTAGGGCCAAATAGCATTCCAATTTACTCTGTTTGGCTGTTGTGTCTGTCCAATGTTTGAGGTATTTTTCTTTTTGTGTTTTAATAATTTGGTTTGGTCTGGCTATGTTTTTATTGTCAGTGTGTGAAGTCATCTCTAAGACCAATCGTCCGAGGGCGTTTTTCTCTGGCTTTAGCTCTTGGTAGGCCAGGGCTTTGTGATGGAGGGTCTGTTCATCGCTATTTTTTCTTCACTCCCTGATGAAACTTACCAATTCACAAAATTAACGGAATGCATAGCAGATATAAAAAAACTGTATGACTTGCAATTTCCTACTACTTAATTTTGAAAAACCAGAGATTCTAATTATTGGACATAAAACTTCCTCACGTAATAACCTAGAATACCGTCTAACACTTGATGGCTGCTGTTGATGGCTGCTGAAGTCCTCGTCGTCGGTTAGGAACCTGGGTGTGCTCTTTGATACCAATCTTTCATTTGAAAGTCACGTGTCTAGTATCTGTAAAAACGCATTTTTTCATCTTAAAAATATATCTAAATTACGTCATACGCTCTCAATGAAAAATGCAGAACAATTAGTTAATGCGTTCATGACATCTAGGCTAGATTATTGTAATGCTATTATGGGTGGTTGCCCTGCACACTAAATAAACAAACTACAGATGGTCCAAAACGCAGCAGCTAGAGTACTTACCAGAACCAGGAAGTATGACCATATTAGCCCGGTTCTGTAAACACTACATTGGCTCCCTATTACACATCGTATAAATTTTAAAATATTGCTGATTACTTACAAAGCCAGACATCCCAAGTCTCCCGGAAGTTCCCTGAGTCTCCCGCATATTGATAGTGGCTCCTTGATGCCCGAAAATTAGTTCAAATCTCCCGGAATCTAGAGCTCAAGAGCTCCAAACTAGGGATGCACCGATCCGATACTCAGTATCGGTATCGGCTCTGATACTACCATTTTTGTCGGATCGGGTATCGGTTAGACGAGGCCGATCCAAATCCGATATTGTGCGTTTACTATTCTGTGTTATTGTTAAGCTCCACAAAAGGCACAAAAACATTATAAAGCACCATAAAGTTTTCGTGCACTATATTACAAGTGTTCTGAAGCCATTATATAGTATAATGTGAGATAGAAATGAACATTTAAGTCATTAAATTCAAGATCATGTAAACTTTTCCCTCCTCTGCGGCTGTCAATCATTCATAATTCAGCATTCAAACAGCGTGTCACGTTCGGTTACGACAGTCAACACGATGAAACCAGAGAATGTCTAATAAGGGGAGAACTTTCACTCTCAGTAAACTTCCGGCTTCTGAACTGGTTGCAGTTTCACTCTGGTTCCATATGCGGGTGCTAACAGGACGAGTGCAGAATGAATGGAGGTCTATGGAGCTATACCCCTCAAAATCCACTTTTCTCAGGACATAGTATAGATATAGTACATATATATATATATATATATATATATATATATATATATATAATTTTTTTTTTGTCTAGTAATTTGAATGTTGTATTTGAAAGGAGATGCAAAGAAATTACTCATTGCTGGGTGTTAGATTTTTTAGAGTCACTTATTTGCTTTAAAAGTCTTTTAAAATGTCAATGACGCCATACACATCGTACAACCAGAGATACTGCTTTACAGCAATCCTTCAGTCACTTTGGTGCTTTACGTGCTGCTCTGCACCAGAGAATGTCTAATAAGGGACATTAGACGGGCTCTGTCTGCACTTTCTTTTCTCTCGAGGCATCGACAACACAGCTGACATGGGTAAATACATGTGCTAGAAGAGTTTTTGTTTCGTTGTTTTAAAAGACCACGTCGAAAGTACACACACACACACACACACACACACACACACACACACACACACACACACACACACACACACACACACACACACACACACACACACACACACACACACACACACACACACACCCGTAAATTCAGGTAGGCTTTGACAACTAACACAGGAGCACATACGTTACCTTTTTTCGTCCTTGGGAAATGAGAAATAGGACAACCCTTGCCCACTATTAGAACAATTTATCATTGCACACCTGCGAGGCATTTTTCTCCTTTTTCAATTTTTATTGATATTTAGCACTATTGAGCGGGACACTGATTGTTGTTGTTTTTTAAGGTGGCAATACTATACCATATGTATCCTGTATTTCCTAACACAAGAATAACACAAGTACTCAAATTCAATTTATTTTCCGTGTAAATTTTCTGGTCCCGCTTCGGATGCCATCAAGCAGTATCTCTGGTTGTAACAGTCCTTCACTGACCAATCAGCGTTCATTAACAGAATGCTAGCGTGTAATGGGCAACAACAACTCAACCTGTAAGAAATCGAAAGGATAGAAGTACTCGTGCATTCTTGAACTTTCAAAACCTACAATCAAATCTGAGATTTCTCAACGGCAATCGGGTGAAAGAGACAAATTTAGCCGTCTAGCTCCATAGACTCCCATTCATTTTGCACTCATGGGCGATCGCCCCCAGATCGAAATCTGGTGGAACTGCAACCAAAATTCGGTACAAGAGGACTTAATAGGCAGTGGCCAGGCTCTCCGTAGACAGGCTCTGATGAAACTCTCTCCAAGATGATTCAATGTTACAATTATTATACTTGATCTGTAGATAAAGGTCTATGGTTTCGCATAAAACAACTTTATCTTGCTGGACTTTATTGCTGTAACTTAATCATGTTACTTTCTACCGGGTGTCTGTTAGATCACAACACTAGAGTCAGAGCACTAAAATTGTTCTTCACGCGCACAGTAACTGAAATTTAAAACTGTTAAAATAAAAGGCTCAATAAACTATTGCTTAGATAGATACTGTATAATACACTACGCATCAATATGTCTTTCCTTTGTGCTTTGAACTTTTCAATGCGGGCTTGAAGAGCTGCGCGCTGTGACTCCATGTTGCTTCAAGCGCATCATTCTGATGCTTTGTGCCGCACTGTATTGCAGCCTTTCATATCATAATACAGTGATGCAATGAAAGATTATTAATAGCCTTTCTTGTTCTTTCCTATCTATCATATGTTGCTGCCTCATTAAACAGCTGTGGTATACATTTAAAACATGTCTCAATTTTATAGTAGCCTATAGCTATATATAAAATAATTTATCTTTTTGATTTTTGTTATCTTGTTTTTCATGAATGTATTTTACAACAATACAAAGAGCAATGTGTAACGTTTTACCAGATTTAGTGTTACACTTATTGTGTAATAAACACTAAATGTTTTTTTCACTAAATGTTCAGATTTTATACAATTATTGTGCACTCAAGATTTTTCTAGACTAAATTTTACTGCTGAATTATCCACTAATCTAGTTTATAATAGCATTTTTGTCATAGATTATGATCATATATTTTTTTTTGATTTGTTGTTTTTCTTTATAATGAAGTTCTGTATTAAGTAGATTGTGTCTAACACACAAAAGAGTGATTATCAGTTCAACACACAGAGAGTTATATAAATTCTACTTGATTTAAAAAAAAACTGTGCTGATATCGGATCGGTATCGGTCGATACTCAGAATTTTTGGTATCAGATCAGATCGATTCTGAAAAAAATGGTATCGGTGCATCCCTACTCCAAACCATGTAGGGTGCACACGGCCTCACGAAGCGCATGTAAGACAGCAGCATGTAAGACCCCCGAGACTACTGTGCACAAGTGTGACATGCAAAAACACAGCTCACGCAGCAAAAGAAAAACTCCTGTCATAGCATCAGCATACCAACTAAAGCAAACACTGATCTCTATAATGGTATCTCAATAACAACTTCTGTAAATGTATGACAGAAATAAAGCCATACTGGTTAATAATAAGTATAATAATGTGTAATGGCTGGAAGTCAGTTGTAGTTCTTGTGTTTCTCTATTTTCTGTTCTTGTTGTTACTCTTTCCTTCCGTGATTCTGCTTGTTAACAGCAGGTGTTCATCACTAATGCTCAACAATCACTTACATGTTCCCTTAATTATCTCACTGCAACACTGTCAATGTTACTTTTTACTCTTTGTAGTGTGGATTTTCCTGTGGGGTTGAAAGGGTTTACAGTGTAAGACACACCCACGAAATGTATTTTAACAGCAATAAACTGTAAGTTATAAAACAGGTTTATACTGGCAACACTGTTGCCAGTAGTTTACTGTAAAATCTTGTTTTTTGGGTCACCATTGTGCTGAAGAGTAGAGCCTGTGGTTCAGTCCAGGAGAAGATCTAGAATCATTGATAATACAATGCATGTTGCTTTATTTGAAAGACAGTGACTATGTAGTTGCTACTGGTCAAGTGGAAATCTTTTAATCTCTTTATCTCTATGAGTTTTTATGTGGCTTCAAATTAAATAAGTTCACAGTAATACTTTGCTCACGTTATTAATGCATTATAAATTTTAGTTAATACATTTAAATGACAGTTGGTCAATTTAAGGCAGTCGGTTTCTGCAAGTGAAATTAGTTAACTTGAGTTTTAGCACATTTTTACAGTAACATACTGTACATTACAGTAAAGAACTGTACAATTAACAGTAAATTACTGGCAACAGTGTTGCCAGTATTTTACTGTAAAAAAACCTGGTAACGTCTAACAGTGTAGATATTGTTACATTAAGCACCAACACTTCAAAATAATTATATTTGAAGCTAGACTTCTTAGTAATTCTGAAAATATTACTATAAATTACAGCAACACCTCCCCCTTTGCCTTTCATACGAGGTTCAGGTTTATAACCGTAATCTTGTGGAGTGGACTCATTTAAAGTATTGTAATTGTTTAGTTTTAGCCTGGTTTCTGTCAAACACAGCACACCTAGGTTATAGTCTGTAATCATATCATTAACAAAAAGTGCTTTTGAAGTAAGGGATCGAATATTCAGCAACCCGAGCTTTATCATTTATTCATTTGTATTATATCTTTTTTTGTTGTTGTTGAACATCAATTCAATTTTTTACCCTTAGATGGGTTTGGAAGTTTTTTGTATTTCCTAATTCGGGGGACAGACACAGTCTCTATATGATGATATCAAGGTGAAAGAGTCTCTATGTTATGGGATTTATCTGACTTCAGTGACGTGAGACAGCTAGCAGACGGTCGGTTTAGCCAGTTTGTCTGCTTCCTGACTTGAGCCCCAGATTGTCATGTTTGAGCTCTAAGACTATGTGCCATATTACTAGAGAGAAGAGCAGCACCATCCCAATGGGGTTGAATACCATCACTTTTCAACAGGTCAGGTCTCCCCCAAAAACTTTTCCAATTGTCTATGAATTATATATTATTTTGAGGACACCACTTAGACAGCCAGCCATTGAGTGACGACAGTCTACTAAGTATCTCATCACTCCGGCGAACAGGAAGGGGGCCAGAGCAAATTACAGTGCCTGACATAGTACTGGCGAGTTCACACACCTCTTTAACATTCATTTTAGTGATCTCCGACTGGTGAAGTCGAACATCATTAGTGCCGACGTGAATAATAATCTTAGAGAATTTACGATTAGCATTAGCCAGCACTTTTAAATTTGCTTTGACTGGTGTCTCTATTTTCATGTTCCGTGTAATAGAATCGTCAATAACTAGGGCACATTCAACAGGATTCTCAGTGGGTGTTTCATCTATTTGATGTTGTAATCGGAAAGGAAGAGCGGTGTTTTGTCCCTCGACTACAGCGTCTCACCGTCACCTAATTGCTCTGCTGCACGGGCTCTACTACAGCCGGAACCGAACAATGTACAGTGTTTTTTAAACTAATCGCATCCAAAGTAGTATTTAAAGCCCTTGCACTCTTACAATTAACATCAATTAAAGTCTGGATGCGTGTCTCTAGTTCTAAAATCTTCTCCGTCAGCAGTGTTGGACGAAGTACACATACCATGTACTTGAGTTAAAGAAAGATACTCAAGGTAAAATATTACTCAAGTAAAAGTAGAAGTGCTGCCTTTAAACATTCACTTGAGTAAAAGTACAAAAGTATTTGCCTTCAAATGTACTTAAAGGGTTAGTTCACCCAAAAATGAAAATTATGCCATTAATGACTCACCCTCATGTTGTTCCAAGCCCGTAAGACCTCCGTTCATCTTCGGAACACAGTTTAAGATATTTTAGATTTAGTCCGAGAGCTTTCTGTTCCTCCATTGAAAATGTATGTACGGTATACTGTCCTTGTCCAGAAAGGAAATAAAGACATCATCAAAGTAGTCCATGTGACATCAGTGGGTTAGTTAGAATTTTTGAAGCATCGAAAATACATTTTGGTCCAAAAATAACAAAAACTACGACTTTATTCAGCATTGTATTGTCTTCCGGTTTCTCCTTCAGAGATTCTGCTTGTTAACATCAGGTGTCTTCAATAATGCTCAATCATCACTCAATTATTCACTTAATTATCTCATTAACTTTAACACTGCTTCTGTGTTCATTTAACACTCTCACAGTTTATATAATTCAACACTCTCAGTGTTAATTTAACACTCTAAGTGTTAATTTAACACTGTGGATTTTGCTGTGTAGGCATTTCAGAAACTTGACGTTGATTGCGTTTTTAGAAAACTTACAATGTCTGACCTTGAACTTAGCACGTATCCAGAGCACTCTTTACCATAAAACCCACTTTTTGCAACTGCTGTCTAACACAACATACGGTCCCACATCAGTTCTTCATTTAAACAAAGGTCGCTTCATAGGAACTTTAGATCCAAAAACAAAACAATTCCAAATTAGACTTAACCCAGATAGCAACATTATGTCAGCCCACGTTGTTTAATTCTCCTCTGCTGAGATCTCGAGAGATTTAATGGCTTCTTTTATCTTAATTTGATCTCATCTAAGGTTGTGTCTGAAGTCAGTTGTAGTTCTTGTGTTCGTCTCTTTTTCAGTTCTCTTCCTTACTTCAGTTATTTTGCTTGTTAACAGGCTAATTAAGGCTGAGATGACTCCATATTTTAAATACACAGATTTTGTGGCTCAGATATTTGTGGTCCAGTTTTGGTTTATTTGTTTGCTCTTGGCAGACATGTTGCATTGCTATGGTCTGCTTGCGGCCCAGACCTGGCAAACAGGGGTCCGTTCTTTGTACGTCGCTAACTCAGTTAGCTGGATTTGATTGTTGGCGATTTGGCATGATCTTGGATTGTTTGGTTCTTCGACGCTTATCCAGGACTTGCTGTCATAGCAACAGGTCCGTAAGCTTAAACCTGCTCGCGAGCAGGCTTATTTCATGTTAACAGGATTAGATCCCGGCTTTATAAGCGGGTGATACGGGAAGTCTTTTAGCGCAGCGCGATAGTGTACTTTTTGAGAGATATAATTTTTCTCATGACTCGTGAGGATGTCGTTTACATCATGACTCGTCTGAGTAGGGCTTTAATAACAGCACAAACTGTGTGCATTGCCCTGAGATTCTTTGCGAGTGGCTCTTTTCTTTACACTATTGCGGAGAACTTGGTGATAAGTGCTGTCTGTCGTGCCATTCGCAAAGTTTACCTGGCGCTCAAGCTTTTTTTTGTGGCATTTCCAAGCCACTTTAGACCCAAGGTTGTATGGCAGTTTTTTTTTTGTTGTTTTTTTGCCAACGCAGGTAATTTTTTATGACGATCATGCAATCATGACCATGCCGATTAATATGACTTACAGTATCCAAAGTATGACTTATGTCCCTCATGCTTCCCTAATGTGATTGGTGCCATAGACTATAGACCATAGACTACACAGTGCACACATTTTCCCATCAAGGCCTCAATGAAGGGGATTTTGTGAACCGAAAGGGGGATCACAATGTAAATGTGCAGGCAAGTTACTATTGCGATTCTTAATATTCCAGATTAGTATTATTATATCAAATTTAAAAAAAGGCAGTTGACAGACAAAAAACTCTTAGATGGTGTGTGACTATGTTGGAATGACAAATGTGGAAGCAAAATGGCCAGGATCTGTGCATGACTCAAGAATTTTCAGAGATTCACATTTATGCACATTATTTGAACGTGGTAAGGAAAAATATAAATATCAAGCTCACTGTATTGCATACACTTATGCTGATCCTAACAAAACTGCATTTTTCCATTATACAGGTGATTACAACAGGATCCTGCTTGGAGACAGGTGTTTTATAACCCCATTCCCTGACCCAAACCCCAGACCAGTTACAATGCAGCTCTAGCCAGGACAAGGGCACACAATTAAGTGAACTTTGGCCAACTAAAGGGAAGATTTCAGTGTCTGAAAAGTCTGAGGGTTGCACCTGACAGGGCCTGTGACATTGCATGTGCCATATTACACAACATTGCCACCATCAGACAAAATATAAAACATTTAATTAAATGTTTAATAAAAGACAAGACGCTTACTTCTTTGAGTTTTATTTTAATTGTTCTTTGTAAAGAAAAGCCAGTGATCAAGTCATCTTTTGCCTGCAATAAGAGATATTATGCAAGGTTAGCAATAGTACTCTGTGTGAAATAATATATTAGCACTTACTCTGAAGTTCCTTTGAAGCAACTCAATCTCTAGTGCCAGTTTTTTTCTTTAAGTTGTCAAGTTTTTTTTTCAAAATACTCTATCTTCTAGGGGTAGGGGTGGGGGTGGGTTGGGGTAAACCTGTCAACACATGCCTTATGCAACAAACATTGGGGAAAAAATGGGCATTACAAAGTCTTTGCCACATGCTTCAGCCACCACTTGCTTGGGAACAGGTACAAGTGTTGGTGTATTGTTTAAAACTGCACAAAATTTCATTACAATGAGGTACACTGGGGGGAAATGTGATCAATAACTCATGGCAACATATTTTTTTTTACATTAACTACATGTAGTTTCACACATGTACACTTTCACAAGTCAAAGCAATTCATTACTCAAGGTTGAACAGTTGATATGACTGGACCAGCCATTTGGATTATAGGCCTACTTAATTTAATGCAGCAACAAATTATTTTACAGTGTACTAAGATCATTTAAAGTTCATTTACCAGCAGTGAAGGTGTTGCTGCTACTGGTCCCTGGCTGTGGGTCTGAGGAAGAGCTGAACACAGGGATGCTCTTCACAATGGTTTCACATTCAACCCAAGGGCCAGCTCTTCTGCCTGGGTATAACGTGGGGGTGCAGGACCACCACCTGTTTGTTTTTCTTTTTTTCTCAGCCTTTTTCTTGGTTGCTTTTATAAACAGGCAAACATTTATTAACAGTGTCTTTTTAAAAGAGACTTGTATAAGTAGTACAAATTACCATTATGTAGAATATTCTAGTACTTCACTTTTACTTGTTCCCATGTTCTAGTAGTGGATGGTGACTCTGACATTACAATGAACAAAGTTATTAATTATTTAGAAATTATTAAAATACAAAAATATGTAATAAGTGATAAAAACATCTAACATGGTCACTACAAACTTAATTTGTCTGCTACTTTTTGCCAGCCCTCTCTCTCCTGGCTTTTGCACACTTTGAGGTGTTTCCTGGCTAATTAAGATTTCAAATTCAGCATAAGCTTGAAGCAAAAACTCTTGCTCTGCTGCGGAGAAAAACTGAGCGCGCTCTTTGGCCATGGTGAGCAACCAATAGCAGCGTTGCTGATCAATGTTTCTACTATCGATACATATCCCCTTTTAAACCAGCGCATGAACGCGCAATTATCTCAGATAACTCAATCCAGCTATACTAATCATAAACGGTAGGTGTGTTCGAAGAACCCAATTAGCCAGATCATGATTAGCCCGATAATATCATCTTGGATGTCTCATTTGATCTCGGATGTTTTAAGCAACGTACAAAGAACGGACCCCAGGAGTGAGACACCCAAGGGCTGTCATTCCACGCTGTGGGCCAGATCATCAGTCCACATGTGCCGGATCTGGGCTGTCACATTGTTGCTATGTGGGAACTGCCCACATAGCAACATTTTGACATCCCAGATCCGGCCCACATCTGGCACTTGTGGAATGATGATCTGGCCCACATGCAGCGTGGTATGACGGCCCTTGGGTGGCTCACTCCTGTTTGCAGAAACACAAGAAATACAACTGACTTCCAGCCACAGTCTTAGATGAAATCAACTAAAGAGAAAAGTAGACATTAAATTTCTGAAGATCTCAGCAGAGGAGGATTAAACAACTCCACAAACAGCATTACCAGCTTCACTTATTACTAACAGACTGACTTTATTTCTGTCAGACGTCTACAAAAGTTTTAATTGAGAATTAACAGGGGTTTAACTCTGTTTCCTTTGAATTCATCATAACAGTGATTAGTGTTTCCATTAGTTGGATTCTTAACTCTTATTATATCTTTTGTCATTTTTGGCTGCTGTTATAGTGTGTTTGTTAAACACATTTACAGCAGAAAAAAAAAAAAAGCTAAACTGAAATGAGATCAGGTGATGACGGTTACCTGTTGATGGTTTTATAATCATCATGAAATAGACTGATTCACTGATTTCTTTTGAATCTAACAATTGTTTTGTACCATTAATATATTAACATCACAAACCCTGTGTTACTGCAGCATGAAATCCATCAATGTTATAACAATCAGTTTAAATCTTTTAACAAACATGAGCATGAAAAGCTAATCTATGATGACACACACAGACATCAACAATCAGCACATGAATCTCAACAATGGCCAGGGGGTACACGGATGTTCCGCAGGTAGAGCAGGCGATCACAGGCGATCGCAGAACATATGTGCCCACAGAGCACTACCCCTTCGTGGAATCGTCCCAGGCCCCATCCAGAGCTTAAAAATTACATTTATATAGCGCTTTTCTGGGTACTCAAAGTGCTTTACATATGGAAGCCTCATACACCTCAACCACCACCAATGTGCAGCATCCACCTGGATGATGCAACGGCAGCCATACCATTTGCTATGAACAATAGTACCAACTGTCCCTTTGTGCCATCTGGTGGTGATTTCCCAAAATTATTATTGCCTTTATTTTTGTAATTTTACATACATTTGCATGTAATGTGAAAAAAACATAAAAATACTGTATAAATAATACAATGATTTTTCTGTATAAAAAAATGAGAATTACTGTAATGTGTCATTAATGGCATAATACTTCAAATAACAGGTGTGTTGTTCATTTTTACAGATATTGTGTTTAATACAATTAAAAATCAAAGACGATATATTATTATTATTATTATTATTATTATTTTTACCACAGAGTATGCATAATAGAGGTCTTCAGGGGTTCACTTGGGTCCAAAAACCCGAGGTCCGACCTGAGACCCGAGATCTCACTTTTTTTAAAGTTCTTTCTGAATCCGCACTTCTGTGCAATGTTCTCAGTTGCTCCACATTTATAACGTACTCGGTTACTAACGTAACCTCGGTTCTCTCTAGAGAGGGAACGAGTACTGCGTAATATCTTACGCTATGGGGAAACCTCTTTTCCACGAGATATTGAAGCCAAAAATTATCCTTAATTTTGAATTAATGTAAAACGCTGTGCAGCAGCATGCAGACATAGGCAAGACGGCTTGCGCGCCTATTGGCTGCCCTGCGGCAACAGCAGCAGCCTATAGAGAGAGGCTCTGCGTGACACATATCCAATGGGGGCATTTCGCGCCCATTTCGTCACGTCCCGCTAGGAAGGGCGTGGTCTCGCCCTATAAATATAGCTCGATTAGGCTGGTACAACTGGTTTTCATCGCCGAAGCGAACCAGAGCTGTGTATGCACGGCAAGATACGCAGTACTCGTTCCCTCTCTAGAGAGAACCGAGGTTACGTTAGTAACCGAGTACGTTCTCTTACGAGAGTATCTCTCGTACTGCGTAATATCTTACGCTATGGGGAACACAATGCAAAACGCCGTGTGTACTGGGATCCGACACCAAAGTCCCAAGGGCAGTAGCCCGGGGCTCATGTAGTGCATAATCACCATAGACTCACAGAGAGTCGGAGAAGAGAGGCTGCAAGCATCATTCCCCATGAAATAGCATCCTACAGGAGCTAGTTATGTTAACAGTGTTTCACGCAGACAGGGTGAACGTGTTCAGCCTGAACTGGGTAATAGTACGGGTTATTCAACACCCATGGAGCTGTTTTATCGCTCAGTGAGCGATGCACAAGCAAAACTCAGCATCTGGGCTGGCACAGCGGGGCAGATAGCACTGAATTCTATACCGACAGAAGCTTGGCTTGTAAGGCGGGAACCTCTAGGTCAGGGATAGGCAACGTCGATCCTGGAGTGCCGCTGTCCTGCAGAGTTTAGCTCCAACCCTAATCAAACACACCTGAACAAGCTAATCAATGTCTTCAGGATCACTAAGGCTAAAGGCAGGTGAGTTTATATCAGGGTTGGAGCTAAACTCTGCAGGACAGCGGCACTCCAGGATCGACGTTGCCTATCCCTGCTCTAGGTTGTAAAACCTTATAAATGTAGACGGCAAGGCCCAGCCCGCGGCCGTACAGATATCGGTAACCCCACTATACCACGCCCACGACGAGGCCACTGATCGGTGGGAGGCCGATCACGGCGGGCAGCCTGGTCGCGCTCGAATTCTCTATGACAGGTTGTGGGGAGAGAGCAAGCGGGACAAACCCCGTGGGGTTGAGCGTATCTGTGAAGGAATGTGGCCGCGGGGCAGCGGGCACATTCACTGCACTGAGAACACTGTATGCTTGTGCTGACTGAATGTGTGTCGGTTTCGTTTTTACAGAAAACGAGGGACACGCATTGTGTAGTGTTTGTGGGCACTGTGTCGTGGGCACATTCACTACATTTTTGCACAATCGACATGAGTCGATTTTATTTGTGCTAGCCCTGAACTGTGGCGGGCTGTGTTTGTGTGCCCGCACATTTATCTGTGTCGCCGTAAAAATGGCATTTGTGTGCAGGCAAGCGGGCTGTGGTGCCGGCTTGTTTACTGCGAAATACACTGGAACAATCACATTGTTTGGAACTGAACGAGCGAGAAGTTTCGGTGGAGTCTGGCCGCGGCGAGACTTAAACACCGTGGGTCTTAGCTGACTGTATGTGTGTTGGTTTCGTTTTACAGAAAACGTGGCACATGCAGTGTGTAGTGTTTGTGGGCACTGGGTTGTGGGCACATTCACTACATTTAATGCACAATGACATGAGTCGATCTCATTTGTGCGAGCCCTGCACTGTGGCGGGCTGTGTTTGTGTGTAGAAATGAACACTGGGCAGTGGGCATTTTTATTACACTCATAACACCATCGGCTGTGGCCGGAATACCAGAAAATACACTGCTTATATGATTTTTCTGGGTCGCCGTGGAAACGGCATTTTTGTGCAGGCAAGCGGGCCATGGTACCGGCTTGTTTACTGCAAAATACACTGGAACAGTCGCATTTTCTTGGAACTGAACGAGCGAAAAGTTTCGGTGCAAGTCTGGCCGCGGCGAGACTAAATTTTATCTGCTGCGAAACCTGGGATCGAACACGGGTCTCCTGTGCGAAGGCTTTGGGTTTCGCCACTGAACCACAGGGGGAAATGACAAAAGCTTAAAATAGCTCGAGCAGATAAGAGAGCGTCATCACAGTTTGTGTGTGTTGGCGTTTGTTTGCAGGTGTGCGTGTTATACAACAGGCTCATTGCTGCAATATTGACATTTTCAGCCGCTCAAACTAAGAGGAGCTGAGAAATGTTTGAGAAATGGAGATTGGTCCGGCCTCGGCGGGACTAAAAACACACTCTTTCCTCATTTCGCCGGTGACGATGCCCACGGGGGGCGGGGGCGGGGTAGCTTTCTTATAACGTAAAGAAAGCTAGCCGCGGTTTTGATGCTGGCCCGTTTCCCTGACGACTCGCGGGCAGAAGGGGGAGGTCCACAGAGCTCGCCCAATCCTCACTGTCCGACGCCAGGATAGAGCAGCTGGCCTTCACTACAGATCCAGCTATCTCGTCGTCATTAATGGCGAAAGCGGCGGCGCACGGCGGCCGTTGTCCGTCAGCGAGCGACTCGAGTGAAGCTGGTGAAGCTGGCGGGCGAACCGGCGAGCTATCACGGGCTGGAGAAGGCTCGGGGCTGTTTCGTCGACCTCAATGGCGGCAGCGGCGGCAGACGGCGGCCGCTGTCCGTCGGTGAGGGACTCGAGCGATGCCGGCGAAGCTGGCGGGCGAACCGGCGAGCTTTGGCGGGCAGGAGAAGGCTTGGGGCCGCGCTGGGCACAGCGCTTTTACGGCGCGGCGCTACAGCGGGCTGAAGTGCAGGCTCTGAGAATGATGCCAGGCGAGTCCTCAGAGTCACCATCGGCAGTAGCTCACAGTGAGGGCATCCACCGTCGACGAGAGCGAGAGCGGCGAACACACACACACACTTGCAGAAAAGGATATAACGCCGGAAAGCGTAGCAGGTACGGCGGCTAAAGGCGGCGATGCCAGCGACTTCAGACTCAAGGCTCGTCCCGCTGTGTGCTTTTCTCAGACGGCGTGGCTTCTCACTCCGGATCCAGCGATGCGGTGATGCTTCGCTGAAGAGATGAAAATCAGTTGTACCAGCCTAATCGAGCTATATTTATAGGGCGAGACCACGCCCTTCCTGGCGGGACGTGACGAAATGGGCGCGAAATGCCCCCATTGGATATGTGTCACGCAGAGCCTCTCTCGATAGGCTGCTGCTGTTGCCGCAGGGCAGCCAATAGGCGCGCAAGCCGTCTTGCCTATGTCTGCATGCTGCTGCACAGCGTTTTACATTAATTCAAAATTAAGGATAATTTTTGGCTTCAATATCTCGTGGAAAAGAGGTTTCCCCATAGCGTAAGATATTACGCAGTACGAGAGATACTCTCGTAAGAGAACTACCATTTCAGACTCGCTGCTAACAAGATCTTCCACAGATTACGGTGAACTCTCAATCGAAGTGGCATCTCTCACAGCCTCTAGTAAGAAGAAGAAGGGTTTTAAATCGGATGTTTCGAGTTATGTCGACAACTTTGAGGTCAAGTATTCTCAAGCTAACAGGCTAGCAAACTTCATTTGTGACAGTTCATACTCTTATTTTAGTTTTCTGTATAACCTTTTTAGATCTTCTGTTTTTATAGATTCACTAATGTGATTATGTATTATATTAGTATAATAATATTGGATTAGAACTTTCTCATAACTTCGGCTAATGTTTTGGCAAGGTTCTCTCAAAGTTGTGAACAAACTATTCCAGTAACGTTAATAAAATGTCCGTTCAATGCCATCTGGTCTTTAATAATGTTCTCAAAAGGTTAGCACAAAATCGTTATCAATACATAGTTTGCAGGAGTTTTTTTTAAGTTCTCATAATGTTGGGAGAAAACATTCTTACCTAGTCAACACTGTGATCTCACAGTGATCTCATCATGTCGCCACAACATCAGCAATGTGAGGTCACAGTGAACTAAAAGTGTGACCTCAGAGATATTAAAGATATTATCATTATGTAGTGGCCTGAATTCTTCCAGGGACTATTCTCTGATATCAATTTCACATAACAATCAAAAGAATCTGCAGCATTTTAATCAGAATATCTGGAGTTTTGAACATTAAAATAAAATCTGTGTATATTAAAGTTAAAAACTGCTTCAAGGCGACAAACACAAACCTCAAGAATCAATGCGTAAATCTCAATAACGGTGACATGCTTCATGCCGCAAGGCATGCTGGGTGCATCATACAAAACTCATCAGTGGCTCCCAGAATGCATTGCGGCCTGAAGCATGTCACCATTTTTGAGATTCACACGCTGATTCTTGAGGTTTGAGTGTGTCTAAGTGAAAGGAGTTCAAAATGTTTATTTTTTCTACAACTTTGATCTGATCACATTTTCGCATTTTCTTGTCGTAAGAAACAATTATAGCAGCCAGAAAAAACTAACATTAAAACTCCAAGAGTCAAACTGCCCAACTAAAGCAAACACTGATCATCATAATGGTGATCCAAACCATTAATTTCAATAAGTCATCAACATCTAAATCTCTTTTAATCTCAATAAGGACTTTTCCACATATGACAGATGTAAATCTGGTTAGTAATAAGTGAAGCTGGTAATGCTGTTTGAGTTGTTTAATGAAGTTGGAGCCTAACATCAAATGTTTAGACGTCAACCTAATTTTCATTTTCAACCAAAATTTGATGTCTGAGCGATGTTGGAGTCCACGTCCAATAACATTTCTAACTGGGGTGAACGGCAGTGCTGCTATAATCCATAAGGTAAACTTAACTCAGAATTTTGGTTCTATATGAGTTCAGTGATTCAGGTCAAATGATTGTGATATAATGATTATGTTAAAACACAACCAACATCATCAGATCACCTTTCATATTTGATCAGCTGGCTGTTATAACTCATGTACAGCAGCCAAACATAATCTAAAATTAATAATGTGGGGGTCAAGAGCCCAACTAAAACAAACACTGATCAGAGGTGGGCACAAATACATCAAAAACCATTTTGTTACAAAATACAAATACTGGCTCATGAAATGTAACAAAATAAAATACAAAATACTGATGTGAAAAATGTATTTAAATAAAATACAAGTAATTAGTATTTTGAAAATACAAAAATACTCCCACAATAAGCTTAAGTCTTTTTTTTTTATTACTGAAAGGTCAATAACACAAATAGTAGCAATAACACAAATATGAGAAATGTGTAAATTCAAAATGGCGAAGTAGCAAAATAAAAAAGTATGGGCATTTCACTAAATCTCTACAGGGCCTGAAATAGCTCCCTCTGACGTAAATGGCATGTATAGCTAAGTTCACATCAATGGTGTGGTCGGCTGCCCTTAATAGCAAAACGTGTTTGATGTAGGCTACGTAGCCATATTATCACCATTACTCTACTCGTGCCTTAAAGGACAAGTTCGGTATTTTACACTTAAAGCTCTGTTTTAAGATCGTTTCTGATGAAATAGAACGGTTAAGAGAATTTTCAGTTTCTGTGTTAGCACCCCCCCACCCCCCCCCCCCACCCCCCCCCACCTCCACAATGGTTTCATAGGGGCATTGGAAGAATCATTCATAAAACGCATTAAACTTTAGTTTACAAAGACGTGAAACTCACCAAGTGGTCTGGGGTGTTCACTGATATGCTCACACAAAAATCGCTGCAAAAGATGCTTTCCAATAGGTGTTTTACCATTCGTTGTAAAACTGTGGACCTATTTTTCCAAACGCGTCACAACCGTACATTCTTCCGTTGAGAGCTTGAATAATAGACACTCCAGCCCAGTTGGTGGCGATAATACACCTTTGCCAATGTTTGGATAGCGTAGCCTACGATACCGCGACTGGAAGACTACAGAAAGAATACAAACAACCCCATTTCCGTTTCCGGCGGCGGAGTAATACCGTACTTCACAGAACATCCAATACAAGTCAATGGAGTTGGACAAAAACTACGATAAAACCTGTTGGAAAGCATCTTTTGCAGCGATTTTTGTGTAAAAATAACAGACCGAGAATTTTCGTCACAAAATCAAAAATCCATTTTAATCATAATATATATGATTAATCATATTAATCATAATACGTGTGGGTTTGTTTTACACACGAGACTCTAACTGCCCTGACCGCGTATGCCTTTTCCATAGTAGAATCGCGCTGCGTGCGCAATTACTGAAAAACAATAGGAATGATGATTATTTTATACAAAATCAATATCAATATTTCTCATATGTAATACGTTTAAAAACGTGTAAAAACTGCGGATGATGTTATATTGTGAACGCTTGCTTAGCATAGAGATTTCAGTGGAGTTACGACAGACACGCTGTTTCATAATAGGTAGGGCCTATGATGTCCTTTTATGAATGACAACACAGTGCATTGATCTCATGAGGCACAATTATTTTCTCTTTAATGCCGTTCAGTGTGCAGTATGTGTGTATTTCACAAAACACTTTACCTTAATGCCGTTTTTAAGAGTTCAAAACTCATTCGCTTCTTGGAGGGAGCCCGGTCTACAGGGTGTCACGTGATTTTCTTGCATCTAACCTGGACATTGCCATTGCCAACATCAGACCGAAAATATGGCAAAATCATTTACTATGGTGATTTTTCTTAAGTATTTAAGTATTTGAAATACTCTAAATACACTCCCTCAAAATATTTTGTTACAAACTACATTTTATTTTTTCCACACCTGCAAAATACAAATTACAAAATACACTAAAGTAATTAAATACGTATTTAAAATACATTTAATTGAAATACTGCCCATGCCTGACACTGATCACCATAATGGTGACCTGAAATTCCGGTTTTCTCCTTCAGTGATTCTGCTTGTTAACATCAGGTGTCTTCAATAATGCTCAATCATCACTCAATTATTCACTTAATTATCTCATTAACTTTAACACTGCTTCAGTGTTCATTTAACACTCAGCTCAGAGTTTAATTGGATCGCTTAAAATTACTTCCATGATGTTGAAGTTACATGAACAAATTATGTTTGTTTAACGAAACCCAGTTATGTGGAACCAGTGGAACCTGTTTACATAAAAAGTTAAGTAAAGCCAACACATCATTTTTTTGAGTGCGTACAGACGACACCATTGTCAACTCGCATCGACTCGCAAACAAACAGAAAGCAATGTTCAAGTACAAAGGTCAATTTGAGCGAAAATGCAGTGGAGTAACAAATATGTATTATGTTTTACAAATATAAATGAGCCTAGATAATATTTCACAAATAAATACAAACCATGCAACAAATTGCATATAACCTTTGAACAAATACCAAATCTAGTGCATACAAATGCATATTTATCTGTTATGATTGTGAGACACTTGGCTTTTTATGAGATCTCTCGGCTCGATTTTCTCACAAATGTGTCCAGGCAGATTTTCTCCCAAATGCAGTTGAGCAACTTCCTCTTCTAAAACAGTAGATGGCGCTAAGCTAGGGGATTAAGTTAGCGCTAGTCTCCCGGGAGAAGCACTGATTTGAAACGTGTGCTTGCCTTTTTGCCTACAGCTGAGGAAAATGAGCGGTGAACAGGTGAGTTTCTATCTTACTGTATATATAATGTACCTTTATGAGGTTTTCTTTTGCAAAATGTTTATTACATATCTAGACAGAAATCCACATTAGCACTTAGTAGCACTCTACTCTTTCTAGGATAGAGGAATCTATAAGCTGAAAACTATCATATGTTGCTTTTTACATTTTTGTAAAAACGTTACGTCGGACGCCTGCAAAATGACTAAATTAGTGATAATGTCTACACTGAATGAGTCTATTTCTTTCGCTCTCCATAAATTAATGAGAACGTTTCATTTAATTGAAAGGAGGGCTTCATTTGTCTGTCCAAAATAATAATTTGGACACTGCATATGTCACAGGCAAGTTAAGAAACATTTGTATATTGTTTGTTTTGTTCATTCATTATTTTATTACATTAACAGTTAAGCTGACTGAATTCCAACTAAATCAATAAATGAAGAAGTGGGACCCTCCTTTCAATTAAATTAAATGTTCTCATTAATTTATGGAGAACGAAAGAAATAGACTCGCTCAGTAAATGTAACGTTTTTACAAAAATGTAAAAAAGCAACATATGATGGCAGAGCTTTCAGCTTATAGATTCCTCTATCCTAGAGAGAGTGAAGTGCTACTAAGTGCTAATGTGGATTTCTGTCTAGATATGTAATAACATTTTGCAAAAGAAAACCTCAAAGAGGTAAATTATAGATACAGTAAGATAGAAACTCACCTGTTCACCGCTCATTTTCGTCAGCTGTAGGCAAAGACAAAAACGCGTTTCAAATCAGTGCTTCTCCCGGGAGACTAGCGCTAAATTAATCCCCTATTAGCGCCATCTACTGTTTTAGAAGAGGAAGTTGCTCAACTGCATTTGTGAGAAAATCTGCCTGGACACATTTGTGAGAAAATCGAGCTGAGAGATCTCATAAAAAGCCAAGTGTCTCACAATCATAACAGACAGATGTGCATTTGTATGCACTAGATTTGGTATTTGTTCAAAGGTTACATGCAATTTGTAGGATGGTTTGTATTTATTTGTGAAATATTATCTAGGCTCATGTATTTATATTTGTAAAACACAATGCATATGTGTTACTCCACTGCATTTTCGCTCAAATTGACCTTTGTACTTGCACATTGCTTTCTGTTTGTTTGCCAGTCGAGTTTTCCTTTGCAAAGCAGATCGAGTTTGTTTGAAAAATGCTGGATTTGTTTGTTTAATTATGGCACAATATTAACTCCATAAAAAACCCTGTATTCTGCTGCCAGGCCATTAGATGGCAATGAAACACAACAGACCAGTGATGCGCGGGTTGATCCAAAATGAGCGGGTGCCTGCGGTCACCCGCGGTTACGAGTCATCCAAAAATATGTTTAATGATATTCGGGTCGGGGTCGGTCGGGTCGTTTGAAATAAAGATTCCAATTAAACCTTTGCAATATAGCCTAGTACTAGACACAATTTTCTATGAAATACATAGGCCTACACTTTATTGGCTGAATAAATGGCACGAAGACGCACGAGCTCAGTATGCCTGTTCGTGGTCAGTCAAAAGCCGCGTGTGGTGTCCAAGTTTGTAAATAAAGACTAAATGGCAGCGTCTGATATATTTGTATAGCGATTTATTCAGGAGTGCCGTGAGGCATGATTTCGGCCTCTGTGCTCGCGCTGGCCAGTGGAAAAGCGGCTAATGTGAAGATGGCATGAAGAAGACTGTACATTCGCGAGATGGACGTATGCGCATTAGGCTACTCTATTTGTTCTGTGTTTTCTTTCTAAACAGTTAGGCTATGTTTATGTGGTATTTTTCATGTTTTCATCACGCAATCATGTTTTTGATGGGGTGGTGACGCGTTCAGGTAACAACATGATGAGGGTGGCGGCGGCACTGCCGATAAAGCACCTTAAAGCTGTCACAAAGAACTGGCAAAAGCAATGAATGATTATGAATATGTCAAATATAGCAAGGAGACATTTTAATTGTTTATTAATAAAGATGAAGTTGACGTTGCTGCCTCGCGATCTTCGCAGTATAAATGCACCAGAGAGAAATGCACATTTCATACAGATAAGCAGAGAGCAGTCCGTTTTCTTTCGTTTTGAATTGTTCTGTTTACAAGTAGACATTTCAATATAGATTGAAATATATTTTTCAGGTCTGTGAAGTAGGCTACCTTATACGCTGAGTTTCGGTTAATTTATAAGACGCGCTCGTGCAGGTGCCTCCGTGTCGTGATCTATTGTCTGCTATTTACTTCTTATTTATTAAATCCAGGCAATTGGTTGATGAAACATTGATTAAAATTAAGATACAATTAGTACAAATCGAAATTCACTTTAAAGAAAGGCTTTGTGTCTTCTGTTTGAGGTCTCTGTGAAAGTTTTAAAAGAGTCTTTTAGTGCCGCTTCAGAGAGGTCGTGTCCATAAAGGATCTGTCACGTCCTTACATTGTTTTTTCCTCATAAATACGAACACGAAAAATAAAATAAAATGAATATTTTATGTTCTGTGGAGAGCCAACCCTTCTTCATCCGGTGGGTAGTATTACTTTTGATTTGCGCAGTGTAATTCACAGAATTACAAAAAAATATTTTGCCTCCTAAAAGTTAAAGGGATACTCCACCAGTTTTTCTTATTAAACTATGTTATTCCCTTAACTAAGACGAGTTGATACATACCTCTCTCGTCTCAGTGCGTGCACTATATCGCTCTGTATTGCCGCAAAACTATGTTAGCACTTAGCTTAGCCCATGCATTAAATATGGGCCAAGCAGAGAAGCGACCAAAAACTTCCACGTTTTTCCTATGTAAACACAGTTACTCGAGTAGTGTAACTTGACCTGGGCTGGTGACACAAAATAAACCGTTGCGCTTTTCTAAGCGTTTAAAATTGATGACTATATTGTATGGCGGAATACCATAACAAGTGCTTTTGAGCACTTCGACTTGGCGCAATAATATCTTCACTCGTGAAAAGTCCTCTTACCGGCTCCCGCTTCCTCTCCCCCTCCCTCTGACATTTCCGTCAATACAACCAACGTGACATGCACCGGTCTTTCGCCAGCTCCGGTCTGTTCTGGATCATATCTTTCTTGCCTCTCACGGTCCATAAGAGGTAATTCCTCCTCCGTGTACTCGGGTTCAAACAGATATGGCTCTGGGTCTGCTACAAAGAAGTCATAATCATCTACAAAGTCCGCCATTGCAAATGATCTGCAGTTTGCTAATAGCACAGGTAGTAAAAGTCACGTTGGTTGTATTGACGGAAATGTCAGAGGGAGGGGGAGAAGAAGCGGGAGCCGGTAAGAGGACTTTTCACGAGTGAAGATATTATTGCGCCAAGTCGAAGTGCTCAAAAGCACTTGTTATGGTATTCCGCCATACAATATAGTCATCAATTTTAAACGCTTAGAAAAGCGCAACGGTTTATTTTGTGTCACCAGCCCAGGTCAAGTTACACTACTCTAGTAACTGTGTTTACATAGGGAAAACGTGGAAGTGTTTGGTCGCTTCTCTGCTTGGCCCATATTTAATGCATGGGCTAAGCTAAGAGCTAACATAGTTTTGCGGCAATACAGAGCGATATAGTGCACGCACTGAGACGAGAGAGGTATGTATCAACTCGTCTTAGTTAAGGGAATAACATAGTTTAATAAGAAAAACTGGTGGAGTATCCCTTTAAATATTTGTTTTGTCAGCATGAATGCGTGTGTATTTCCCTCATATTAAATATAAAACGCATGTGTAGACTGATATTTTTCTAATGTCTGGACTTTAAGGGGTAGCCTATGGATAAACAGACGTTTCAATACATGGTATGCTATTAAATGCATTTTCTGAGAATTTATATTTCAAGTTTTGACTGCAAATGTCACGTCTATAACGCTGGAATTCCCCAATTTTAAATAATTTATCCTCAACTAGTTTTGTGGTGTAGGTTGTAGTGATCTTTTTCTTTGTAGAAAAGTTAGAAGCTCAGACCAGGAGACGGTGGAAGTTTTCCAAGCAGAAGTTCTTTATTGCTTGTCGGTAGCTGCAGTCATTCCAACATCGTCTAACTAAGGGAACTTTACATTGTAGTTTATATACATTTCAAGGGGGAGGGATTACATTGTGATGAACAAAGCATGTAAATGAGCTGAGACATGAGAACAGAACGGTGCAGGACTTCTCGCACTGAGATAATAAATAGCAGGGGTTCAAACTTGCTCAGCATGAGTTTCACCAGGTGAGACACGAGAACAGGAAAGGCCTAGCCTTCTCGTACTGAGATGGGACAGTCAGGAATATCCTGCTGGGAACCTCTACCGTTTGCAGAGATTTCCTGGTCTCATCATTTATAAACTTTCTCAATATAAACTACTATAGTATTGGAAGTCTAAATTAAACATTTAAATAAAATTTGTAATCCTACATTTCCCCCTTTGAGAGTTCTAAATAACTCTCACAAAATACTAATTTAAACAATTAAAAATTCATTCTTGCAACTTGTGATAGTTACAGGCACATAATGCACTCTGTGTTTGCTTTTCTGTAATTGCATGCTGACACAGAAAACAAACATGCAATCAGGGTTTGTGAAGTTCTTACGGTTGGAACTGTGATTTTCTCGTGATCAATCAAGTTTCTGAACCATGAAGAATTATCTTCAGTCATCTTGGTGTAATTTTGCTGAAAGATCAAGAATGTCTTGTTGGACCACCATGTTTGTGCACAAGTGAGTCCTGGAATGCAGTCATCTTCGGATGTGACATGCACACTTTCTTTCCAGCAAACAATGCATTTGTGACATATTCATCAGCTTTAAGAATATGTTGTTTCTGGAGTCAGGACTTTGTGCGATCTTCATGATGTGTAGTAGTAGGACAATCTTGATCATGTCGATGGATGACTGAAGGTTTCGTAGTCTCTGCGTTGTGTATTTTTTTTTTTTTTATCCTTTTGTGATAGTTGGCTCGGAAGTGGGTCTAGTTGTTTCTTGAGGTTATGTCTTCATACGCAGACGAGGAGGTCGGTGCATATGGGTCTCGGGTCAGCCATCAAGTGTTATCTGCACAGAGGAAGAGAGAAAACAAAAGACAGGAGCAGTATTTGTTCAAACACTAGGGTTTTAAACTTTTTTTTTTTTTCGCGTCTGCTATTTTTGTTACTTCTTTCCCTATTTTCTGATTTATTTTGACACCTAAATAGAACCAGTGAGGTAAGGATGGGCTAGTGGATGGGGAGGGCTATGAGGGAGTCTTCACCGCAAGGGTTGGCCCCCGACGCCTGTTGCAATCGGTTCTTCCCTGGGCCCCTCACTGTTCCGTGTCCTGTCATTTCCCTGTGGGAGGGTGAACAACTTGTACAGTGTGACACAATGAGTCCATGTTTATCCTGACACAATACTGCAACTACTTATGTACCACTTAGGCTCTAATGGCTTGCAACATTCTAGAGATTTCTTTGGCTACCTGTCCTGTGACGTGTGTAATCTTCATCTGAGTTATTTCTCCTTCATCCTCTAACAACTTCAGTCATAGTAGACATCATACATAAGGATGAAACAATGTTCGGCATTATTGTGGACACTGCATGAGGGCATTTTACGTTTACAGTCTGACCTAACACTATTAATGATGAAAGGCCTGTGCTGTAAAATAACATTTAAGGCTGTGAGTCTACTTTAACCAGTGTCCCCCAAAGGAAAAACTGAGATAGTCACTTTCCTTTTGTTCTATTAAACAAAAACAGAAGTCTTTTATCTCTGTTGTAAGTTAGTGGGGAAATTAAGCACTCACAGCCCAACTGGTTAACAACTAAAACAGCTGCCCAACAAGCTTAATGACGAGGGGAGGGGCTGCTTCAGAGCAGCCAGCAGGCTGAGCAGAAGCTGAGTTACATTGTTAGTTTCTCTAACATTCTTTTTGTTTTTTCTACATTCTTTTCCCCAATGTCCATGTTTACCACAATAATAACAACTGCTGCCCTCTCTCTTAGGACATTTGCGTTTCTGTTGCTTCTCTGCGTTGACCTTAAAGGAAGCTGCTGCAATTTTCACTCTTGCCTTGACATCAGAGTTTCTTTCCCAAGTAACTAAACTGTCCAAGTTGTTTTGCAGTGTTCTAGAGGCCCATGTGACATTTAAGAAATGCAATGCATTTCTATGCTCTGACAAAAGACCATCACACCATGTGCGAGCTAAGGGGCCATTATCATTTAACACCTTCTCTGAAGTGTCCGCTATTCCACTGTATGCAGCAGCTGACTGACAAAATCTTTCTGTGTACTGACTAACAGTTTCATTCTTCTTCTGTACACAACTAGTTATCTTTGACCAGTCCACTTTTGGTCCAACAATGCTTTTTAACACTCTCATAACTCCCTCTCTCAAGTCATCTTTTCTGGCATTTTGAAACTCAAAATAGTTTACAGCATTTTCAAAATCACTTAATTCTGACTCAGTCAAGATCTGTGATATTAGCTGGGTGACTTCAGCTAGAGACATATCGTAGAGCCGCATCTTTCTGGACAATTCTCTCCTAAACTCAGAAAAAATTATTTGCACTGATGGCAAACTCTCTGCAATTCTCTCTATGTCGTCAGGACCTAAATTTGCATTGACTGTTTGTAACTGGAGTATGGGGGTTACAGATTGAACAGAGTCAATCCCTTTTGCCCTAGTCTGAGCCTTTTGTCTTGCTCCACACACTTCAAATGCATTTACATCTTTATCTATCAAACCAGAATTTCTAGTGTTTTCTAGTCTACAGAAAGACTGTAAATCAGGATAGCTTTCATCTGACTGTTGGTCTTCAGAGTCACATTTGGTTGAGGCCTGATTATGGCTCACCTTTGTCTTGAAACAGGACATTTGAGTCTGCAATTGTTTGTTTTGTTCATTTAACTTATCAATACACCTAGTTTGTTCTTGTGCAATGGATAAGCTATATTCTCTATGGCAACAGATTATGCCTTTCATGTTTTTCTTTCTGATACATGCACCTAACACCTTCTTGCATTCTTCAATAGACCAAACTTTGTCTGGATCAATACCAAATTTCTTTGTCAAATCCAATCTAACTGACTCAGTCACTATGGAATCAATTTTCTCTCCTAACAATGACTTGAACTCACTGTCTGTCCATAAAGGGCTAGCTAGTCCATTTTTCTCAGATGATGGAACTAGCCTAGCATTTCTTCTAACCATTTTGTGGATTTCTTTTGTTACCACACAATCAAAAAATAAACTTCTCTTATCAAAAGAGGGTATACTTGTTAACACAGATCAAATCTTGTTAAACTTCCTTGTTACCAACACATCACAAACTATTAGCATGTTACGCTAATCTTCCCTAAAAGAAAAATGCAAAGGATCTTTCACCTTCTTAACTTTTAGAGGATAAAACAAACAAAAACACTAAATCTTCTCTGATCAAAAGAGGCTACACTCGATAACAGATAACCTTCCTTGCCCAGAGCAAAGGGTAACACACAAAATATTAGCACGTTACGCTAATGTTCTCTAAAAGGAAAATGCAAAGGATCTTTCACCTTCTTAACTTTTAGAGGATAAACACATCCCTGTTTGAACAGAGGTTCACCAATATTAACACGTAATGTTAACCTTCCCTAACTTTAGAGGATAACTTCTCTAGCAACCTAGAGGCTATACTTTCATCTTTAAAATAAACTTTTAAAGGGTAACTTTGTTAGCCAGACACTGCAGCTGTCTGATAATTGTTCTCTGACGGTGCAGAGATTTGTACTGGTCTTCAGCGGTTCTTTGAATGGAGTGAAACTCACAAAATTTTTGTTGTATAGAAAGATTCCGCCTGGAAATCTTGGTTCAGCTTGAAGTTTTCAATCTGGAGGAAGCTGGAAAGATTCAGTCTGGCAATCTTTGTTTAGCTGGATGTTTCAAAATTCAGTCTGGAGACTTAGTCAGCTTTGTTGAGATCTTTGAGCTTTGAAGTTTCAAAAGTTCATTCTTTGTTGAGTTTCAGTTTCTCCATCCGGGTCACGGCACCATCTGTAGTGATCTTTTTCTTTGTAGAAAAGTTAGAAGCTCAGACCAGGAGACGGTGGAAGTTTTCCAAGCAGAAGTTCTTTATTGCTTGTCGGTAGCTGCAGTCATTCCAACATCGTCTAACTAAGGGAACTTTACATTGTAGTTTATATACATTTCAAGGGGGAGGGATTACATTGTGATGAACAAAGCATGTAAATGAGCTGAGACATGAGAACAGAACGGTGCAGGACTTCTCGCACTGAGATAAGAAATAGCAGGGGTTCAAACTTGCTCAGCATGAGTTTCACCCGGTGAGACACGAGAACAGGAAAGGCCTAGCCTTCTCGTACTGAGATGGGACAGTCAGGAATATCCTGCTGGGAACCTCTACCGTTTGCAGAGATTTCCTGGTCTCATCAATTATAAACTTTCTCAATATAAACTACTATAGTATTGGAAGTCTAAATTAAACATTTAAATAAAATTTGTAATCCTACAAGGTCTACGTATTTTATAATGTTAACTTCAAAATTCAAATAATACTAATAATAATTTAAAGATGTGGTAGCATTGGATCTGGACGGGAAGTAACTCTTGGAGTTGGAAGGGGTGTGTCGCGATTCTGCAGGTTCGTGGATCTGAGTGCCGCGATTTCGGTTTCATATTGCATATCGTTACAGCCTTAGAATGTTAAGTTCTACTACTGTAGCCTATATCTATTTTGGTGAAAGTAACTCAAAAGTAATACAGGATAATGTAACGCATTGCAATTCTGAGACAGTAATATTGTAAGGTAATGAATTACTTTTAAATAACAGTAACAAGTAATGTATAATGTATTACAGTTTGGAAGTAACTTGCACAACACTTACTACGTTTACATGAAGCCAATAACCCGTTCAAAACCGGGATATTAGCAATAACCCAGTCACGCACGGCCATGTAAACACTGGCAAAAACCCGAATATGCTCATATCCCGGATTTTAAAAACCGGGATATGATACCTGGGGTACCCCTTTTCTAACCCGAATTTTTGGTCATGTAAACATAATGATTTGCATAATGATTTGTGTTCTGCGCATGTTCTATTCGCAAGGAATCTTGGTCTTTTGAGTAGAGAAACTTCTCGGCGCATACAAAAACCCGCGTGAAGTATACCGGAAGTAAACATGGCGAGACGCAGCACAGCATACTTTTGGAGCGAGGTCAGTACCAGCACCAAAGCGCAAACAAAGGCGATCGCTATCTGCCCCGAACTATTAATTATCCGCGTGCTGCTGCTGTTGTTGTTGTCTTTGGATACAGGAAGAAAAATCGGAAATGATATTGCGTCTTAAGGTTGTCCGTACGTCCAGAAGCTAACCGTGCGTCGCCGTTTACATCGGGATATTGCAATTCCATGTATACAGGAGTAACTCTCTCTACTCACGCATGTAAACGGGTTATTCCTAATGTTTCAGAAACCCGACCATAACCCGAAAATTGGCTGCATGTAAACGTAGTCACTGACTACTTTTAAAAAAATGCGGGTCAGGAAGCGGGTCGGGTACAATATTTTCTTCTTATTTTTTGCGGTCCGAGTTGCGGGCGGTTAGTTGAAAACGTCGGTTGGGTGCGGGTTGTTTATACATTGACCCGCGCATCACTGATGGACACTGCACCGGAGTCGATCTGTTGCAGAGAGGTCAACCTGGAACATTTATTTATCGGCGAAAATGCATCACCATGTACCGTTCATTTCAGATGCTGTGCGGTGAGAGAGACGTGTTGGAGGTGGCTATGCTATCTCTAAGGGATGTCCGAGCTGAGACGCTGGAGCGCCCCATAAGTAGCTGGTATGTAACAGTGTATTTTACGAATTGGCGACTGGGCTAGGCTAGGCTAGGGTAACTTGTTATATCCTTTTCTCAGACTGTTTAGGTTAACAGCGTACCATGTAACAACAACATGGTGGCGCCCGTGTAACAACAACAACATTTTCAACATACCATTTTATCCCTTTTAACAAATTCTGCAATTTTAATAATTGTACCAATGAGAATAAATAAAATGCATCTGTTATATCACCTTTTTTCAAATTTCAATTCATCTTTAAATGTATGTAATACGATCTTTATGCCTTATCACTAGGTTCTTAAAAACCAAGAACAATTAATAATAATAATAATAACTTGGACTTATATAGCGCCTTTCATAGTACCCAAGGTCGCTTAACAAAAGTGTGTGTGTGTGGGGCTGGGGGAGGAATTAAGGGTCAAAAGACTTTGTGAAAAGAAATGTTTTAAGGTGCATTTTGAACATGGGCAGGGATGGGGCAGAGCGGACGTGGAACGGTAGACTGTTCCAAAGTGTAGGAGCAATTGCACAGAAAGCCCTGTCCCCAAAAGTCCGCAACCTGGTGCGGGGGATGACCAGCAGGTCCTTGTCAGAGGACCGCAGGGAATGAGACTGTGTGTAGGGATGGAGGAGGTCACTGAGGTATTCTGGTGAGAGTCCATGGAGAGATTTGTAAGTGAGCAGAAGGATCTTGTAGGTGATGTGTGACTTGACTGGCAACCAGTGTAGCTGTTGGATGATAGGAGTGATATGCTGCCAGGGCTTTGTGTGGGTTAGAACCCTGGCAGCAGAGTTCTGTACATACTGCAGTCTGCTAAGGGCCTTGGTGGGCAGTCCTGACAGGACACCATTGCAGTAATCCAGACGGGAGGTGATAAAGGCATGAATGAGTGTCTCAGTTACTGAATCTGTGAGTGAAGGCCGGAGTCATGAGATGTTTCTGAGGTGGAAGAAGGCCACCTTGGTGATGTTGTTAATATGGGACCGGAAAGATAGAGTGGCGTCCAGAATGACACCCAGGTTGCGCACCTCGGGAGAAGGGGAAATGCCGCAGCCATCCACAACCAGGGCCAGGTCACCAACTTTCCTGAGCAGTGGTGCAGGGGCCACCACCATGAGTTCTGACTTATTACTGTTCAGTTTGAGTAGGTTTGTGGTCATCCATGATTTAAGTTCCTGCAGGCAGTTGACAAGTTGTGTGGGTGGGAGCTGGGAGGAGGGGTTTGTGCTGATATAAAGTTGAATGTCATCGGCGTAGCAGTGGTAATTTAGTCCATGTTTACGGATAATATGACCTATGGGTAGTGTGTAAATGGTGAACAGCAGCGGACCAAGCACTGAGCCCTGCGGTACACCATGGTTTGCGGGTGCTGGATCAGAATTTGAGCCATTTAGGGCGATGAATTGTTTTCGGTCAGTGAGATAGGACCGGAACCAGGATAGTGCTGTGCCACTAAGGCCGATGAGCTCAGACAGGCGTTGGAGAAGGATAGTATGTGAAACTGTATCAAAAGCTGCAGAGAGGTCAAGGAAGATGAGGATGGAGATGAGGCCGTTGTCAGCAGCCAGCAGGAGGTCATTGGTGATTTTGATGAGGGCTGTCTCAGTACTATGGTGTCTTCTGAAACCAGATTCGAGAGGTTCGAAGAGCTCATGGTGGGACATGTGATCTTGAAGCTGGGCAGCCACTGCCCTTTCCAGGGTTTTGCTAAGGAAAGGGAGGTTGGAGATTAGACGATAGTTGTTGGGGTCGTCTGGATCTGAGCCTGGCTTTTTGAGAGTAGGGATGACTGCCGCCATTTTAAAACTGGATGGTACCACACCAGAGTTAAGAGATGCATTTATGATATTTTGCATTGAGTGGCAGAGGATGGGAAGACAGGCCTTGACCAGGGTGGTGGGCATTGGGTCAAGACTGCTGGTTGAGGTTTTGGCTGAGATTACCAGTTTTGTTACTTGATCAGCATATCCCGTCTATATAATTTAAGCAGAAGAAGAGAGTAACTAGTAGAGAAAAAGCTGAGATGCTCGCAAAATCTTTTGTAAAAATACATAGTTCACAGACCCTTTCTAGTGAAGAGCTAGACATAAGAATGAGGATCATGGAAGAGAATAAAGATATGCTGGGGATGAAAGTGGTGGGGGAGAGCTCACTAGATGCAGATTTTACATTGTTTGAACTAAAAAGAGCATTGATTGGTGTAAAAAATACCTCACCAGGGAGAGACGGGATATGCTATAAAATGATTGAAGAAATATCTGATGTGGCAAAAAATGTGATACTGGTTTTATATAATAAAATTTGGGAGCGAGTGAAATTACCCACTGGGTGGAAACATTCAGTAATAGTCCCTATAGGGAAACCAGGAAAGGATAAAACAAATGTCAAAAGCTACAGACCAATAGCATTAACGTCTAATTTATGTAAACTCATGGAGAGGATGATTACTAAAAGGTTAGGGCACACATTAGAAAGGGGCTGATCACACCATACCAGAGTGGTTTTCGTACTGGAAGAACAACTATGGATCCTGTAGTCTGCCTAGAGAATGAGATACATAAAGCACAAGTTAACAAAGAATCTGTTTTGGCAATATGTTTTGATATAGATAAGGCTTATGACATGCTGTGGAAAGAAGGACTTTTAATTAAGTTGAATAAAATGGAAATAGGTGGTAAAATGTTTAACTGGATTAAAGATTTTTTAAAGGATAGAACCATAGAAGTAAGGATAGGCTCAGAGTTATCAAGTACATACACAATAGATAATGGCACCCCACAAGGTAGTGTATGTGTGGCATAATGAACTAGAAGCCCATTTGTCCGCATTATAGTAAGTGACGTCATCAATCTGCGCTTGTATTCAGGCTTGAGCGCGTCTCTGGTGAACTCTCGCCTGTTTGTTTGGTGCTGCACGCTGCTGCGACTGCTCCGAGCACGTTTTTTTTTAACTCTCGCTTGTTCGTTTCACGCTACCGTGACCTTTTCGAGCAGACAACTGTGTGATGTTGTGACCCTGGCTTCCTCCGGATGGCTGTTGTGCGGGGGTTTGTGCCCTTCAGGTGCGGGTATGACAGGCTTTAATTGATTGTATACGCTTATTTCATGCAGCCGTTATTTTGAAATCGAAAGCGAGGCTCCGGTGGGAAAAACCCCGGAAGTAAAAATAAACAACAATGCCTTGGACTACCAACCTGAAGTTGCTGCCGCGATTTACACTATTGGATGTTAATATCCAATATAGGATATGTAGATATAGTTCGTTCCTGCTTCTATTTTTACTTTCTGGAAAAAAAAAATATATATATAAATGAATTTCACTGTATATAGTCTATAAAGTCACAGAAGAAGAAGAAGCAGAAGAAGAGCAGCACTAGTACCTCACTGACTTCCATAGTCGGAAAGAAAATACTTTTTTTGCGGGTCCATCAACGGTTTGGTTACCTACATTCTTCAAAATGTCTTCTTTTGTGTTATTTGGAAGCCAACGACAGCAAACGTTGAGGCAGACCCAACACCTGAAGCATTTTCTACCTTTGGAAACAAGGTAGTATCTGAATTAGGGATACTAACGTTAATTTACAGCAATATATCCAGAATAAAAAGGAACATCATGGACATGATCTCAAGGTTATATTTATTTCACTGTTGTAAAAGACATCAAATCAATGTTGACCTTGAGCGTTAAATAATAGCCTACTACTTATTATGTTGTGAATCTGAACAGTAATGCACAGGACTATATTTTTAAACTTTATAGTGTTGTTTCCAGTAATAAATGTTTGAAACAAAGCTTACAAAAAGAATATTTACATGCAGTTGAAACAATGACATCAAAGTGTACGCAACTCCTATGGTCTGAAGATATATTATATACACAAGACATTCTGTACCAAAAGTCTAAAACAATAACAGAACCACAATAATGCCAAAGAGTGTTCTCCACTACAAAAATACTATTCCGACATCCTTACAATACTACATGTGCTCCTCCTGCCAAGGAACACAACCTGCAGGCGAGACAAAATAGTCACACAGAAGGTTTCGTTGGATTTTCGCCGTATCTGATGCATCGCTTTCCCCTCTTTGCTCCGCCGGCTGGAAAGACCCACTTCCTTGCTTCCTCCAGGTTCCCTCAACTAAGCTGTGGTCCTCATTCTCCCAATCCGCAAAGCCTGGAGGCGTGTACACCTCAGACCTGCGCTCGCGGAGGAAGTTATGGATGCATAGCGAGGCCATAGTTATCTTAACCACCTTGTCTGGCTCCAAATATATGGTGTTCCTGAAAACCCTTAACCTGTTGGCAAGAATGCCGAAAGCGTTTTCTGGTGCTCTACGTGCCCTTGATAAACGACAGTTCAGTACCTGTTGACTGCGGTCCTTCTGCTTGCATGTATACGGCGTCATGAGATCAGGCCTTAAAGGATATGCCTCATCACCCACAAACATGTACGGCATCTTTACGTCACTGTTGGGCAAGGGTTCAGGTGGAGGAACGTTCAGCAAACCCTGATCCATGGCTTTGCACAAGTCCGAGTGAGCGAACAGTCCAGCATCAGAGACACTGGCCTGGGTTCCCACGCTGGCATAGATGAACTTGTAATTTGCATCTACCGCAGCCATGATCGTCACAGAGAATCTGCCCTTGTAATTATGCTCAAGGCTCACACTTTTTGCTGGAGGCTGTAAATAGATCCGTTTTCCACCAAGCGCACCTAGGCAATGTGGAAACTGCCATTTCGATTCGAAGTCTTGGGCTATTGCCCGCCATTCTGCCTCTGTTGATGGTGTCTAGCAATAGAACAGAAGAATAGAACAGAGTAAGACTTATTTTCATTTTGTACACTTATTCTAATATTTGGATTATGAGGTATTTATGATATTTGTATGTGTGTATATATACATATACAATAACATGTATAGCACAATGTACAGTAAATACCTCATTGTCGTGACAGCATTATAAAGTTCAAATTATTACTAATTATTACATACCTTAAAAGAATACATAACAAAAATAAATGTTTTTTCATCCCATCCCAAGTCTTTTAAATCCATTCTTTTGTTTTTTGGGGGGTATTTCTGTATAATAAATGCTAATCATTGTTATGTTTTATTTTCCCCTTCAATTCATGTTCTTCTTTACCCAATTAACGCTCTGTACTATATTTTAATACGCAAATATTCCCTGTATACGTTTTGTTTATACTGTAAATAAATGTCTGACAATCATGCCAGTAAAGCTTTGGTTTTAATGTATATGACTATTTCTGTAGGCCTATACAGTAGGTGGCAATAAATTAACAGACTTCACTTAATGGGAATTTAACACTTATACAACCCTCTACGGGTTGTTATATAAGACTATAATATTTTATTTCACTTAGGTTAATCATTAATCAGTTATTATAGTAAGGATAACTGTAAAGTTATAATTAGTGGGGTTTGTGAATGAATCGTATAAGTAAATTAATCATTTCATTCATGTTTATTGTTTTGTTTGTATAGAATTCACTGTTTTTAATGAATCTGTTGACTCAAAGATATAATGATTCTCTAATTATACCTACTGGCATAAGCCTACAGAAATAGAGGCATGATTGTCACACATTACTGTACATAGATAATACAGAATGTTAAAGAAATATATGAAATGAAGTTAAAAATACAAATTACAAATACTAAACAATTTAGAAACAATCAGTTAATGGATTTAGAAGACTGTGGGGCGGGATGAATACAAATGTTTTTGTAAGCCTATATTACTTGATGTTAATACATATTAGCATTCAAATGAGGTTGAAATAATTTGTATTATACATGTGTTTCAAGAATGTCTATACATTGTGTGAGCAATGTAATATAATATAGCCATGCCTTAAAAGGGGACATCGGATGAAATTTTATTTTTTTGCATTTAGTTATGTGTCTGCCAGCTCAGAAGAGCTGAAAAGAAAACACACAGCCAGTTTGTTATGGGCTGTCTGTGTCTGAAACTGTGTCATCCAGCAAGCGGTTTCAATTTGCAGCCAGTTTCTACGCAGATAGCTAGCTACTTGAATAAGACCCCCTCCGAGACATACACAGAGTCTTCTTAAATGGCTTTAGTCCACCCCTTTCCCATCCGTTTTGTACAAAAGAAGCGAAGCTAGCTAACGGAGGTACATTTCTGTAGCGTATCTGGACAGTCTCACATGACTTAACCATTCTGAGTTTTGGGAAAGCTTTTAACCCTTTGAGTTTTGTCTTATAACTCACTAGCGAGTGCCAAAAAGTCTGCATCTAATGGCGTCCAAATTGCCCATTGACACCTTTATGGCATGAGAGTGTTTACACAACATCAATAAACCAGAATGTGTGAGCTTCAAACGAATTCCTATCGCCCCCAACACCCCTCTTTCCGGCGAGGAAGAATTCCAACGAAGGCGACCCAACACATACACACATATAGACATTCTTCACAAATGAATCCAGAAATAAGTAGTTCTGACAAGGGCAAAATATATTCCTATATACCGATGTGTTCTGTTTTCATTTTAGTATAGTTATGACTTCTCTAGATGTGTTAGGTAAACTCTAACTGCCTATATTCATGCATGAATGTAACTTTGTTTTCCTTTTTGTTTACATGTCTTTCTTGGTATCATTTTAATCCTCTCGGTTTGCCTTAGCTAAATATATATAAGAGGTTACGTTAAAATGTATTTTACTATGTTTTATCATCTTGGAAGTGAAATGACCAAATTGATGACGGCCTCATAAACCATGCAAGCTAGGCTGTCAGAAGAGACAAAGAGATCTTCTCCTGCCAAAGATTGCTGAATGTCATTGGTCAGGCCGCTCCGAAAGAGGTGTGGACTATCTTCCTTAAAGGGGTGGTAAAACGCATTTTTTCGAAGGCTTGATTGTGTTTGTGGGGTGCACTGTAACGTGTTCATGCCTTGTTTTTTTAAAAATTGCATTATTTTTCATATATTTTACCTTTATTCTACACTGCTCTGCCCCTCCTTGTAAAAACAGTCTGATGGTTTCCTGGTTCTATGAAGCCAGTCCCTCAAAACTACGCAATGGGCTCAGATTGGTTAGCTACAGATTGGTCATCAGCAACCCCGGATGAATGTCATGTAGTCCAAAACCGGCTGTTTCCTGTAGTCCTTAGAAATTGAATTTTTTAAAAGCAAATATCTCCCTTTGCTTTGAACTTTGAGCGCTGTAACTTTGCAGATGTTGTTTATGCTCAAACAGCAACATTACACACTAGCTAAAGTTAGAAAAGTGAAATCGTGTTTTACCACCCCTTTAAAGGATGTTGACGCTGGAGCATCTGTGCTTTTTTGTCTTGTCTTCTTGGTGCTTTTTGTCTTGTCTTCTTGTTCTCTCGTTTTACTTTTCGTTTTGCGTTTATCTCTTCTTTGTCTTTTATTTTCACTCTCGCTTGCTTTTTCGTGTTTGGTAGAAGTCCGGTCCTACAAGGGAAACAAACTCTTCCTTATAGCTTTTAAGAAAACGTACTTTCAAGTAGTTTTGAATTTCCCGCGAGCGAAACGAGACGAAAGATCGCTTCAAACTCAGGACCCAGCGAGGATCATCATACACACACAAACGCACGCATTCTTGCTAAGCACCAAAGATGCATGCAAGAATTATTTCTTTTCAGATTTAGATGCGTTTAAGATTGTCTGCCCCTGTTTAAGGTGATTTGATTCTTTGCTGGCTCTCAAGGGTTAACTGTTTGTGAAGTTTGCTATTTCTGTGATCTGCATTCTCTCTCTTCCTTTCTTTACTTCCGTTATTCATTATTCTGTATATATTCGTTGTTAAATGTAATTTGCTATAGCTTCATTTATTAAACCCCATTATACTCTTTATTGTCTCTGTCGGTTGATCATCGAACAAAGCCTCATGTGTGATCTTAAGCTACAAGCTTGATATTGTTACTTTAGTTAGTGATATTATCAGAAAGTTATTGTTCATAACCAGAAGAATAACCTTTCCTGGAAGAAATAAGAATAATCCTTCTTGAGAATTGATCAGAGGACCGTGCGGTCGGTTCGGTGGACGAACAGATCATTCGAGGTGCAGTTAATTCTGTTAAAGGTTATTCCGAAAAATGATATAGCCTATCTGATATTATATATATTCATAATTGACTATAATTCGTTGTGGTTAATTATCTATATATAGAAACAGATACATGGACTATATATCCCCTTTTTGGGAGATTTAAAATTGTAGGTGATAACTCATAACCCGTATGATCAGTTATTGATTATGAATTATTGATTATACATTCCCCTCACCTGAGCTGAGACCCTACATTTTGTTTTAGCAAGCGTTGGACAATGAAGCGATGCTGGCACGCAACCTGCTCAGTGTTCGGCTGTAAAGACTCCCAGGCGTCCTTACACCGAATCCCAGCTTCAGAGGAAACAAAAGCAAAATAGCTTCAGTTCATATTTGAAGAAAATGCCTCAGAAAGAGAGGGCAAAAACTTGCTTGTGTGTGGCAAACACTTTTCACCTGACTGTTTTAACAACCTGGGCCAATATGAAGCTGGACTCGCATTCAAGTTGTATTTAAAAGATGGAGCTGTGCCGTCACGCTTACAATAGATGTGTGTTAACATTAATAGGAAATTTCATAGGAAATTGTGAGAGTAAAAATCCGCAATACTCGCAATACAATAGTGTGTGTGTGTGAAGGGGAAAACATTATATCATATAAGACATGATACTGATTTCTCTAACAGAAGCAAGAATAGATTCTAGTTTCATACTGGCAACCCAAACAGACTCCTCCAGTGTAGCTGTCATAACATGCATGGTACTGTTTTTCTTTTAATAAAGTTATATTCCACCTAAAATATTGCTTAGACTCAATAACCAATCATTGTTTGTTAGTAGTTAAATAGCTCTATTTTGCAAGTCAAAATGGGACAAACTAATACAGAGACTTGTCCACTAGTTGGCACTTCAGGTGAACATTCACCATAGGAGATGCTTCTGACACTGAAACATTTTAATACTTGGCAAACATATTTTGCACTGAACTTTTATATGCGCCCTTTTCTGATTTCTGGATAAAATGATTTTTACATTTCCAGCACTGAATCACATTTTTATCACTCGCCATGGTGGCAAATCTCAGACAGGTTGTAGCCTAAAGCTTTCAGCGGCAATGTGGATTGATGTAATTGGCAGACGTGGTGCGCTGAAAATTCAACAAGAGAACCAATCAAAGCATCAGAATACAAAAACAGGCAAAGCAACCAATTAATATTATTCAACATATCCAAGCTTCTTAGAGAAATAATTCAGAAGTAACGTACTCGGTTACTAACGTAACCTCGGTTCTCTCTAGAGAGGGAACGAGTACTGCGTAATATCTTACGCTATGGGGAAAACCTCTTTTCCACGAGATATTGAAGCCAAAAATTATCCTTAATTTTGAATTAATGCAAAACGCTGTGCAGCAGCATGCAGACATAGGCAAGACGGCTTGCGTGCCTATTGGCTGCCCTGCGGCAACAGCAGCAGCCTATCGAGAGTGGCCCTGCGTGACACATACCCAATGGGGGCACTTCGCGCCCATTTCGTCACGTCCCGCCAGAAAGGGCGTGGTCCCGCCCTTATAAATACGGCTCGATTAGGCTGGTATACTGGTTTTCATCGCCGAAGCGAACCAGAGCTGTGTATGCACGGCAAGATACGCAGTACTCGTTCCCTCTCTAGAGAGAACCGAGGTTACGTTAGTAACCGAGTACGTTCTCTTACGAGAGTATCTCTCGTACTGCGTAATATCTTACGCTATGGGGAACACAATGCAAAACGCCGTGCGTACTGGGATCCGACACCAAAGTCCCAAGGGCAGTAGCCCGGGGCTCATATAGTGCATAATCACCATAGACTCACAGAGAGTCGGAGAAGAGAGGCTGCAAGCATCATTCCCCATAAAATAGCATCCTACAGGAGCTAGTTATGTTAACAGTGTTTCACGCAGACAGGGTGAACGTGTTCAGCCTGAACTGGGTAATAGTACGGGTTATTCAACACCCAAGGGGCAGTTTCTATCGCTCAGTGAGCGATGCACAGGCAAACTCAGCATCTGGGCCGCACTGCGGGGCAGATAGCACTGAATTCTAAACCGACAGAAGCTTGGCTTGTAAGGCGGGAACCTCTAGGTTATAAAACCTTATAAATGTAGACGGCGAGGCCCAGCCCGCGGCCGTACAGATATCTTGCAAGGTAACCCCACTATACCACGCCCACGACGAGGCCACGCCTCTTGTGGAGTGCGCTCTGACACCCAAAGGACACTGCAGGCCCTTAGAAGTGTAAGCCAGTGCTATGGCGTCGACTACCCATCTGGATAGGCTCTGTTTTGATGCGGCCAGGCCCTTGGAGCGTCCGCCAAACAAAACAAAGAGCTGCTCGGTCTGTCTGAAGACAGACGAGCGGGACACATAAGCTCTCAGTGCCCTGACAGGGCAAAGGAGACTAGCATCTTTCTCCTCATCATGAACCGAGAGAGCGCACAGGGAAATGACCTGGGCCCTGAACGGTGTGTTGAGGGATTTGGGCACGTACCCGTGCCTTGGTTTGAGTATGACCTTAGAGTCATTAGGCCCAAACTCCATACATGACGCGCTTACCGAAAGCGCTTGTAAGTCCCCTATGCGCTTCACTGAAGCGAGAGCCAAAAGGAACACCGTTTTGAAAGACAGATGCTTCATGTCTGACAAATGGAGTGGCTCGAACGGGGCACCTTTCATGGCTTCCAAAACCGTAGAAAGGTCCCACACCGGGACTGAAGGAGGTCTGGGAGGGTTCAGCCTCCGAGCTCCCTTGAGGAATCGCACGACTAGGTCGTTCTTCCCCAGTGACTGGCCAGACACAGGTTTTATAAACGCTGCTATGGCCGCCACGTACACTTTGAGCGTGGATGGGGACCTGCCCTTATCCAGCAGCTCTTGAAGGAAGGAGAGTACTTCCGTGACCCCGCAGTCTACAGGTGAAAAGCGCTGAGCTTGACACCAAGCAGAGAACACAGACCATTTCGAGGAATAGAGCCGTCTAGTAGACAGGGCCCTTGCCTGCGTGATCGTGTTTAGCACTCCCTCCGGGAGGCTAGCGGGTACCCGTTGATGGCCCATGCATGTAGGGACCATAGTTCCGGGCGAGGATGCCAAATCGAGCCCTCGGCCTGAGAGAGGAGGTCTTTCCTCAACGGTACTGGCCACGGGGCAGTGCTGGTCAGCCGCATCAGGACTGGGAACCAAGTCTGGTTTGTCCAGAGCGGAGCCACAAGCAGCACTGGGCATCCATTTTCCCTGATTCGTTCCAGCACTTGAGGCAGGAGCGAGACGGGGGGAAAAGCATAGAGGGGACAGCGGGGCCAGACGTGGGCCAGCGCGTCCTTGCTCTTGGAGAAATATTTCGGACAGTGAGCGTTCTCGTGGGACGCGAACAGGTCCACTTGCGCTCTGCCGAATGTCTCCCACAGCAGTTGGATCGTCTGCGGGTGCAGCGACCATTCCCCTGCTGGGACATTGTTTCTGGACAGTCTGTCTGGTCCCAGATTCAGGTGACCAGGCACGTGCGCCGCTCTCAGTGAAAGCAGGTTGTGCTGAGCCCAGACCAGGAGGCGTTCCGTTAGCCTGTAAAGGTTTCGGGACTTGGTGCCGCCCTGGCGATTTATGTATGCCACCACTGACATGTTGTCCGACCGGACCAAGACGTGGTGACCCATTATCTGGGGACAGAAGCGCCGTAGCGCGTTGTCGACTGCCATCATTTCCAGACAGTTTATGTGTAGGAGCTTTTCCTGTTCTGACCACTGGCCAAAGAACGGTCTGCCCTCGAGCAGCGCTCCCCATCCCGAGGTGGAGGCGTCCGTGGACACCACCTTCACACTCGAGGGAGTCCCCAGACTCACACCTGACTGATACCAGTCGGTTATCTTCCAAGGTTCCAGAGCTGAAACGCATTTCAGATCGACCCGGAGGCGAAACCGACCAGCGGTCCATGCCCTGGGAGGAACTCGCGCTTTCAGCCACAGCTGCAGTGGGCGCATGCGAAGCAGACCCAGCTGGAGCACTGAAGCTGCTGAGGCCATGAGGCCCAGCATTTTCTGAAACCTTTTGAGCTGGACAACCGAGCCGCGGCGGAAGGATTTCGCGGCGCTCTGAATGTCCCGTTCGCGCTCTGGCGTCAGACGCGCTGTCATGGATAGCGAGTCCAGCACTGTTCCCAGAAAAGAAATTTTCTGGCTGGGAAACAGCGAGCTCTTCGCCCAATTGACTGTGAGACCCAGATTCTCGAGATGCTCGAGTAATGTGGCCCTGTGTTCTATGAGCTCTGATCGTGATCGAGCTAGAATCAGCCAATCGTCCAAGTAGTTCAAAATTCGCATGCCCTGGAGTCTCAGGGGTGCGAGAGCCGCGTCCATGCACTTCGTAAATGTACGGGGTGCCAGGGACAGGCCGAACGGCAGGACTTTGTATTGGTATGCCTGGCCCTCGAAGGCGAATCTCAAGAATTGCCTGTGACGTGACGCTATTTGTATTTGAAAATAGGCGTCTTTCAGATCTATTGACATAAACCAGTCTTCCCGGCGAACTTGCGCGAGGATTTTCCTGGTTGTAATCATTCTGAACTGGCGCTTCGCAAGCGCTCTGTTCAGCTGTCGCAGATCTAGAATGGGTCTGAGACCCCCGTCTTTTTTGGGTACCAGAAAATACCTGCTGTATAAACCCCCTTCGCTCTGAGCCTGAGATAAAGGTTCTATCGCCCCTTTGCTCAGTAGTTTCGCTATCTCGGCTCGAAGTAGATGAGATACTTCGTTTTTTACCGTCGTTTCGACTCGCGCCGCACAACGGCGGGGGCGTCGAGCGAACTGCAGCGAATAGCCTCTTTTTATAGTGTTCAGCACCCATTCTGATACCCCGGGAAGCTTTGCCCACGCATGTGCGTGAATAGCTAGAGGTAGAATGAAATCTGGGCTCTGGCCGCGGCATAGCGGCGGCCGGAGAGCTCCGGTGTGCTGAGAAACAAACACTGTGTTTGCAATGCGCGAGGCGGGGGGTGCGCTGATCACAGCGGGCAGCCCGACCGCGCTCGGCTTCTCTCTGACAGATTGTGGAGAGAAGGCGAGCGGGACGAGCCCCGTGGGCTTCGGCATGTCTGTGAGGGAATGTGGGCGCGGGATAGCGGGCACACTCACTGCACTGAGAACACTGTCGGCTCGCGCCGACTGAAAATGTGTTGGTTTCGTTTTTACAGAAACCGTGGGACATGCTTCGTGTAGTGTTTGTGGGCACTGTGTCGTGGGCACGTACACTACATTCATTGCACAATCGACATGAGTCGATTTTATTCGTGCTAGCCCTGTATTGTGGTGGGCTGTGTCTGCGTGTGGGAATGGGCACTGAGACGTGGGCATTCTTACAACACTCATAACACCATCGGCCGTGGCCGGAACACCAGAAAATACACTCTTTATTGGATTTATCTGGGTAGCCGTAAAAACGGCTTTTGTGTGCAGGCAAGCGGGCAAATGGACCGGCTTGTTGACTGCTAAGTGCACTGGAACAGTCACATTGCATGGGACTGGACGAGCGAAACGTTTCGGTGAAAATCCGGCCGCAGCGGGATTTGAACACCGTCGCTTTCCTAGCACGGCTAGGAAGGCTTTGAGACCTCGGGCTTGATCTCGATCCTCGGCCGGGGCCCGCGCTGAGGGGGGCGGCGTCCAGCAGAGCGAGAGCGCGGTCTCTGTTCTCGGGCCTGGCGGCGTTGAGAAGCAGCGGCGGCGGGTGGTGTAGGCTGCGGCTGGGAGCTTCGAGCAGGCGGCTGTTTAGAGCGACCTGCTGCGGAACTCGAGCGCTTCGGGAGGAAGTGCTTCATCGCCTGCGATGTCTTTTGAACCTCTTGAAATCTGTCCGCGAAATCCTTGACGGCAGATCCGAAGAGGCCAGCTGACGAAATGGGCGCGTCCAGGAATACAGAGCGCTCCGCCTCAGTCATTTCAGACAGCGTTAACCACAGGTGTCTCTCAGCCACGGTGAGAGAGGCCATGTTCCGCCCAATGGCCTGTGCAGCGGACTTTGTAGCGCGTAGAGCCAGGTCCGTAGCGCTCCTTAAATCCGCGACGCTGATCGATTCCGCGCCTTCCTCGTCCATTTTTCGGAGAAGGTCGGCCTGGAAGATCTGCAGAATGGCCATAGTGTGTAAGGCTGACGCGGCTTGCCCGGCGGCGGTGTATGCGCGACCGTGCATGGCTGACGTCACTCGGCAGGCTTTAGATGGTAGCGTTGTCTGCGCTCGCCGTCCAGCAGAGGGCGGGCAGAGATGAGAAGCTACCGCTGCTTCCACTGGGGGAAGAGAAAGGTACCCTTTGTCTTTCGCACCGTCCACAGTGGAGAATGCAGCTGAGACAGAAGTACGCACCCTGGCCGAGAGGGGGGCGCCCCAGGACCTCGCGACTTCTTCGTGAAGCTCAGGAAGAAAAGGCGCGGGCCTGGATTGTGACGGCGCGTGGTCCTTCTTGAGGAAGCATCCGTCCAGTCGGTTGCGCGCGGGCTGCGCGGGCGCCTCCCAGTCGAGGCCGAGGTTGTCGACGGCTTGAGAGAGCAGACGCATCAGCTCTGATTCAATGCCGGCTCGTTTTCCTGAAGGCTCGCGGATAGCAGAGGGGAGGTCCACAGAGCTCGCCCAATCCTCACTATCTGATGCCAGGAGAGAACAGGCCTCGGCTGTTTCGTCGACCTCTATGGCGGAAGCGGCGGCGAGCGGCGGCCGCTGTCCGTCGGGGAGGGACTCGAGCGACGCCGGCGAAGCTGGCGGGCGAACCGGCGAGCTTTCGCGGGCAGGAGAAGGCTCGGGGCCGCGCTGGGCACGGCGCTTCTTGCGGCGCGGCGCTACAGCGGGCTGAAGTGCAGGCTCTGAGAAGGATGCCAGGCGAGTCCTCAGAGCCACCATAGGCAGTAGCTCACAGTGATGGCATCCGCCGTCGACGAGAGCGAGAGCCGCATGATCCTCACCCAGGCAGGAAACGCAGATGACATGGCGATCCTCCTCACTGAGTGTGGCTCGACACGAGCCGCAGGACCTATGCATCTTGAAAAAGACGCAGCTCTTTTAGGAGAGAGAGAGAGACAGTGAAAAAATGTGTGTCGCAGCGGCGAACACACACACACACTTGCAATAAAGGATATGATGCCGGAAAGCGTAGCAGGTACGGCGGCTAAAGGCGGCGATGCCAGCGACTTCAGACTCAAAGGCTCGTCCCACTGTGTGCTTATCTCAACGGCGCGGCTTCTCACTCCGGATCCAGCGATGCGTGATGCTTCGCTGAAGAGATGAAAATCAGTATACCAGCCTAATCGAGCCGTATTTATAAGGGCGGGACCACGCCCTTTCTGGCGGGACGTGACGAAATGGGCGCGAAGTGCCCCCATTGGGTATGTGTCACGCAGGGCCACTCTCGATAGGCTGCTGCTGTTGCCGCAGGGCAGCCAATAGGCACGCAAGCCGTCTTGCCTATGTCTGCATGCTGCTGCACAGCGTTTTGCATTAATTCAAAATTAAGGATAATTTTTGGCTTCAATATCTCGTGGAAAAGAGGTTTTCCCCATAGCGTAAGATATTACGCAGTACGAGAGATACTCTCGTAAGAGAACCCCCTTTGTCATCGTTAACATTTTCATAAGTAACTGTAATTTAATGACACATTTTTTCTCAGTAACTGTAACAGATTACAGTTACATAACGCTGTTACTAGGGCTGTAACGATTCCTCGATAAAAAAAAAAAAATCCTTGATTGCAATTTACCCGCGTCGAGTAACTGGCAAAATACCGGAAGTGGCGCGTTGCACAACGAGAATCCATGAACCGCATTATTAGACCGTTTTATAAGGCTACGCGATATATTTAAAACCATTTAAAATCATAATATAGCATAGTGCTATTGTGAAATCACAACGGCTGTGATTCAGTTTAGGGCTGCAACAACGAAATGATAAAATCGATTATTTAAATAGTTGGCAACGAATTTCATTATCGATTCGTTGTGTTGCGCGATTATTAATAATTATTAATAATTAGCAGAGATGTTTGAGTATAAATTAAAAAAAAGTTGAGTGCAGAGCGGAGCAGATCTATGAAGCGCCGGACTGGACAAAAGCGAAGCGAACTCCGCGAGCGAGCGCAAGAGAGACCGAGTGTGTCCGAGATTGCATGCGCGAGAGAGAGAAACCGAGTGTGTCCGAGATCGCGCGCGCGAGAGAGACCGAGTGTGTCCGAGATCGCGCGAGAGAGACCGAGTGTGTCCGAGATCACGTGAGAGAGACCGAGTGTGTCCGAGATCGCGAGAGAGAGAGAGAGAGAGAGAAAGAGAGAGAGAGAGAGAGAGAGAGAGAGAGAGAGAGAGAGAGACCGACCGTGTCCGAGATCGCGCGAGAGAGAGACCGACCGTGTCCGAGATCGCGCGAGAGAGAGACCGACCGTGTCCGAGATCGTGCGAGAGAGAGAGGGAGAGAGGTTGAACAGATCTTTATTGTTACATTAAATCCAGGATTTACAACACTATTTTTACCTGTATCATTTTACCTCAGCAACAATTAATTTAAAATTATATTAAAAAGTAAAAAATAAATCTGCATCATCAAAAACACATAAAACCTCATTTATACCCCAAATTCTTAAAAACCTTTCAACATTATTGATCAGCTTATAATATGAAAATTCTATTTTTAGAGCGAGAGAGAGAGAGAGAAAGAGAGAGAGACCGAGACCGAGTGTGTCCGAGATCTCGCGCGCGAGAGAGAGAGAAAGACAGAGTGTCCGAGATCTTGCGCGCGAGAGAGAAAGACAGAGTGTCCGAGATCACGCGCGAGAGAGAGAGAGACCGGGTGTGTCCGAGATCACACACACACACACGCGCGCGCGCGCGAGAGAGAGAGAGAGAGAGAGAGAGAGAGAGAGAGAGAGAGACTTTGACTTTTCAACATCTCTTTAATTACAATCTATACCACAACTGTATACACCTTTAACACATTACTATTAACATCATATTCAGATTAAAAAAAAAACTTTAAAACAAATAAAAAAAATCAGCTTCTTTTACAGCAATACATTACATCCTCCCTCTCCATTGGGTTTACATAAAACATTTTCAATCCCCCATAAGTAGAAGAAAGAATCGGTATCATTCACCAGTTCATAATACTTATACTCCATAACCAGCCTACTCTTTACCAGCGCTCTGAACATGTCCAAAGGATCATTTTCGCTATTAAACTGCATTTTTCTCTTTCTTGTCAGCCAGATAGCCATTTTTGCCATCCCAAATAAAACATTTATCAAAACAATTTTGCTTTTATTTGAGGTGCTATATTTTGGTCCAAAAATAAAAAAACTATTTGTAAAAATGAAACCAAAATCATGACTCAGTTCTTTTAACACACCCATAATTCCTGCTAGCCTAAAACATTCAATAAATATATGAGACACTGTTTCTGGTAACTCACAAAACAAACACTCTTCCCCTTGCAAAGGATTTAGATGAACTTTATAACGGTTCGTTGCTAAAATCCAATGAGAAATCCTCCATTGCAAATCTCCACTTCTTTTCTCAATTGGTTTCTTATACAACGTCCTCCAACATCCTTTTGGAGAGGCCCCTGATTCAAACAAATTAGTCCATTTGGTCTCTGGGAGATCTTGCAAATCTCTTAAATTTAAGTATTTTACACAAACAAGATAAAAACCCTTCTTAGATATTGTGTCAAAAAGACTAATTTCAGGAGTTGTAAAAGACAGTAATCTTCCATCCTCCTCCTGCCAGTCTCCTACATTTACACCCACCCTGATACTGGGGAATACGGTCTTAACCATCTCTGCTTGCACAGGTACATTAAAAAACTCCTGCAACTCAGCTAATACTTTTTCAACAATCCTAACAGAGTGAACACCAATCTTCGAGGCCAGTGTTTCTGCAGAAATCCATTTGTCCCTCTGCCGAAGATGACATATTTTACATATTCCTGCTTTAACCAAGCTTGCACAAACCCTTTTTGATTTTAACATCTCACTGGATAAAAGCGGATTATAAATCAAGGGTTCTTCAAGCACCCACTCATGGGTTATTTCAGACAGCTCTCTTTTAACAATAAATATTTGCCATACATTTAAGACTGATGCATAAAAAGAAGAGAGTCCGTTAAAATCTACTTCCTTCAAATTCATTAAGAATAGGTGTCTATCTAAATTCATCCGCCCCACTCTTCTTAATAACGCACAAGCTATTTCAGTCCAGTTCTGCGGCTGATTATAAAGGAGTCTTTTCACGATCTGCAGTCTGAAAGCAGCTACCTTGGACTTAATGTCCATAAGGCCTTGACCTCCTTCATTTAACTGCAGATACAGTACTGATGCTCTTAACCAGTGTTGTCCATTCCAAAAAAAATTAACAAACACTTTCTGAATTTCCTTAATGAATCCATCTGGTGGGTTTAACACAATTAATTTATGCCATAAAATAGAGGCAGCAAGATTATTAATGACCAGTACTCTCCCTCTATATGATAATTGAGGTACAATCCAATTCCATTTTGATACTCTATTACAAATTTTATCATTAACACCTTCCCAATTTTTTCTTTGGTATTCTTCTGGACCTAAAAAGATGCCTAAAAACTTAAAACCATCTTTTTTCCACCCTACCTTTCCAGGGATAACAGGTTTTACATTGTCATTATAGCATTCCTCTTTTTCATTGCACCAAAAAGCTTCTGTTTTACTCCAGTTCAGTTTAGCAGAAGACGCTCTCTCATATAAAGAGATACTTTGAATGACAACATCAATATCTCTTTGATCTTTCACGACTACAGTTATGTCGTCTGCATATGCTGTTATCTTAAACGCATTGCAGCAACCATCCACCTTTAGACCAGACAGTTCTTTTCTTAACATACTTAGCAGTGGTTCCACTGCTAAAGCGTATAACTGACCGGACAGTGGGCATCCTTGTCTTATGCCTTTAAGCAAACTTATTGGTTTACTTAACCCACCTCCTATTTTTAGAACACAAGAGGCATTCATGTATAAGAGTTTGATCCATGACATAAAACCATCTCCAAACCCAAAAGCCGTCATTGTATCATACAGAAAACCATGATCCACTCTATCGAACGCTTTTTCCTGATCCAGGAACAGAAAACCAACATTCATTTCATATAGTTTTGAGTACTCTAAAATGTCTCTGATCATAAAAATATTATCATAAATGGATCTTTCCGGAACGCAGTAGGATTGATCTTGATGTATTACATCTCCTAAAACATTTTTCAGCCTATTTGCCAACACTTTAGCTATTAGCTTATAGTCCGTTGTTAGGATTGACACCGGCCTCCAGTTTTTAAGATCACTCAAGTCCCCCTTTTTTGGTAATAAAGTTAAAACTGCCTGTTGGGAACTTGTGGGAAGGAGTTTTTCTTTAAAGCACTCTTGGATCACCTCATACAACTCTCTTCCAACGCAGTTCCACATAGCTTTAAAAATGTCCACTGATGGTCCATCAATTCCAGGCGCTCTCCCAGGCTTCATCTGCTTCACGGCATCAGTCAGCTCCTCAAATGATACATCACTGTCCAACTTCTCCCTCTGTGCTTGAGTGAGAGACGGCAACTGCTGCAGTATCTGTGACACACACTCAGGATCCGTTTCTTCCTTTCTGTACAAGTTTGAATAAAAGTCCACCGCAATCTTTCTCATTTCTCTTGCCTCAAAAGTCTTTTGTCCATCGGGTTTTGTCAGACAATACATTTCATTTTGTTGTTTTGACACCTTTTCTAAGTTAAAAAAGTATGCTGTGGGAGCATCAATATCATGTACAGACATAAATCGTGATCTAATCAGGGCACCTTTTGCCCGCACTTGCAACAAATCTTCTAGATCACGTTTCTTTTCACCCAACACGCCAGCTGAACAAGCATTAGATTTCTGAATCATACCAGACGTAATGTGAAATATCTCTTGTTCAATTTCAGAAATTTTTTGTTTTGTTTTTCTTGTTGAAAAACATGTAAACTGCTGACAAAATATTTTTATTTGTGTCTTTCCTATTTCCCACCATTGTATCAAATTATCAAAATCCCTTTTCTTAGAAACCCATTCCTTCCAAAACATTTCAAAATTCTCAATGAACTCTTTTTCTTTCAATAATGCAGCATTGAATTTCCAATACGGACTTTTAAATTTAGTTTGATTCAAAACAATATTAACTGTGATAAAATTGTGATCTGATAGACAACATGGAAAAATATTACACCCCATTATCCTATTATTCTCAGTACACTTAACATAAAACCTGTCTAGTCTAGCTACACTTATCATTCCCTGCGAGACCTTAGTCCATGTATAAAGTTTTACCTCTTTATTCCTTTCTCTCCATACATCTACTAAATCATTCTGACCTATAATACTTTTTAAAACAGCAGCTGATACAGGATGTGGTTCTTCATTATTCCTATCTACAAGAAAGTTAAGAGAACAATTCCAATCCCCACCCACGATTAACATACCATCTAAAGTATAACTTTTTAAAAATTCTCCTAATTTTCTAAACATGATTACTCTATCCGACCCTTTATTTGGAGCATAAATATTTATAAAAACGAATACCTGATTTTCAACTTTAGCTTTCACCATCAAAATGCGTCCTCTCTCTATTTCCGTTTCTGATAAAATATTAACGTTAAGATGAGTTGCAAATAAAATAGCTACACCTGCACTTACATTGGTGCCATGGCTTGAACAAAACTTTCCTTCCCACCACAAATTCAACTCGGATTCATTTTTTATATCACTGTGGGTTTCTTGTAAAAAAGTTACTTCTGAATCTTTAAGCCTAAGAAACTCCGAGAGTAAAACCCTTTTCCCTCCATCCCTCAACCCATTAACATTCAAGGATCCTAATCTAAGAATCTGCATGGCAGGGGAGAGGGAAAAAAACAAAAAGCATA